>JAECXO010000254.1:0-660000 GCA_018152825.1 Scaptomyza hsui
CTTTGTTTAATGATAAATAAGCGCAGTGTTTCATTAATGTGCTCGGGCCATTTACCGATGTCATCTAAGCTCTCACTTTCTAAAGCATTGCTCTCCGTCCCGAAATCTTCGTTATTCGTAAGAGAATAGGACTCAGCAGGTGTTTGCAGAGTTTCGTCTTCAGGATCCACATCAAAATCATGTACCAGAGTAACAGTTTCATGTTCCTGTACAGATTCATCTTTTTCTGGGCTCGCTGCAGCACTTGGTACATTTAGGTCCATTGAAGAACAAGGCGCAACCGATGCTCCAGCCTTTACATATTTAAGAATAGCTCCTTCATTTTTTCGTTCAATCTCTTCCCTAGCTTTTTTCTTATTTCGATAAAAGGTCCCGCTTTCTTTTAGTCGTTTCATGATTAATGCTAGATTAAAAAAAATGCAGTATTAACTCTTACCCTCCGAGCAAGTTTTTTGGACGGACACACACATAAATAAAATGTAAACCAACATTACACACTGACACAAACATGTAAACAAAAACTAGTAAACAATAAAACAAATATGAACATGTACGAACCTCAAGTTATTTGGCAGTTTGAAGAAATTAAACTGAATTTAACGACAGATGAACGAGGACCAAGCTTAATAATGTAGATTTCAATTATGCACAAATGCTCTTTAATAAGTCCGATGTGTTTCGATTGTTCGCTTTACATGCCGATTACCAACTTACTCTAAACATGCATCGCTTAATGTTAAGTACATGGTAATGTTACAAAGTAATGCAGTGTTTCACTTAACAGCTAGATCGATAGTATTGCTTAATCTTAGAGAGTAATAAAGTGTTGTACTTAACAATTAGATCAAGGGTATTCCTCCTACCTCAATAATGATTTCCACTTTGTATTTTCTTTACGTTGCAACGCGTTGTAAATTTTTGTAAACAAATGCCGCCAGTGTGGCCAGATTTTCCAAAGTCATTGATACGCAGATTGAGAATAAAATTTTCAGTGTGTCCCTAAACATTAATATACAAAAAAATTTATTTGAGAGAGCAATGAATTTGCCGCACCTCAAATTTGCCGCCACTAAAAATTTGCCGCCAGGGTCGGGCCGCCCCCCCTCGCTACGCCACTGTTAAACGGTTGATAATATTATAGCGATTGCCTGCAAAAGAGCCAGTTATAATATTATTCAAAGACTATTAAGCCAATTGTGTACCTCTCATTATCTCAAAAAAATCGCCTGTTTTTAGAACACGCTTCAGAAACTTGTTTGAGCCCAGGTCGAGCACAACATCAAACTCTCCATAGATTACAAGTAATCGCTGCAAAGTATCGAATATTTTAGTAAACGTTATAAACTTAAGTTAACATGTGTTGATTAGGAATAAGGACAGAAAAAACAAGTAAAAACGTTGCAGTCGGACGCAACCGACTGCGGAATACTTTGATACCAGTAAAAGAACGGTTGATAAGGGGGAATGCAGGGGCGAAGGGAGTGGGCCATGTGGTAAACATCGCCAGCTATCATGTTACCAAATTTGGTGACTTTAGCTCAAAAACTGTGGAAGATAACTTAACTCCCAAATTTAAAAGGTGGGCGGCAGAGGTAGGCGTGGCATCCAAATTTTTGAATCAAATGTTTTTAACTGTCACTATCTATCTTCCTACCAAGTTGGATGGCTCTAGCTCAAAAACTGTTAAAGATATAGCCGATTCCGATTTTATAAGGCGGGTGGCTTAGGTGGGCGTGGCATCCTAATTTTTAATGCAGACCTTTTGTAGATGTCACCATATATCTTCCTACCAAATTTGGTGACTCTAGCTCGAAAAATGTGAAAACTATAGGCGTTTCTAATTTCAAGTAGAAGGGGGGATGGGGGCGGAATCAGGGGGCGTGGCATCCAAAATTTTGATGCATTTTTTTGGGGAACGTCAATATCTCTTCACACAAAATTTGGTGGCTCTAGCCCAAAAAATGTGAAAACTATAGGCGTTTCCAATTTCTTGGAGAAGGGGTGATGGGGGCGGAAGGAGTGGGCGTGGCATCCAAAATGCAGATTTTTCAGGGACGTGACTAGCTATCTGCGTGCAAAATTTGGTAGCTCTAGCTGTAAGAATGTGAGAAATATTTGGTTTTATCGGTTTTCAGTTATCGAATTTATCGATTTCCCAGCCTCCTAGTAGGCGTGGCACCCCAATCTTGACACTTTACTGACTAGCCCATAGACAAACATAATTGCAAAGTTTCAAGTCTCTAGCTTTACAGGTGTCGAAAAAAATTGCGTTCATACGGACGGACGGACAGACACCATGACGGACATTGCACAAAACCAATATACTATGAGACCTTCGGTATCAAAGTATAAAAACGTATATGTATTACAATTCGAATCTTTAACTTTTTAAATTCACTTTAAAAAAAACGTTAAGAAAGTGTTGATAAAACTATAACTTTTAAAAATGCTACATTTTATGCGTATTAGAATTTCAATAACCGAAACTGAATTGTTCATATTTCCAAGCAAGCAATGTCTAAACCTATTTAGATAGTTATTTATATGTACCAATGTATTGGGTTTGATGCGCTTCATGCCACGCTCGGACAGCGGCGGGAAGCGTATGTAGCCCTTAGTGAACTTCTTTTCCGTATTGAAGAAGGCATACTCAATACCATCTTCAAGCCTGAACTTCAAGTTAGCTGCCGGCGCTGTAAAATATAAATATTAAATAATATACATTTTTATAATAAATTAATGTCTAACATACTGAAGTTGAAGTGTTTTTCAGCAATTTCGCTATCTAAAATATCATCATCGTCGGGTGCAGGTTGCGGTGCGTCGCTCGAACCACGCAGCCAGGATGTAAACTGCAATACGTTCCTTTCTTTATCAGTGAGAATGGGCTCTGGTTCATTAGCAGCTAGTGGTTGCTCTGGGAGAGGCATTAATTCAGACTCAACTTCGTCCTGCAGGGCCATTGGTTCTGCATCTGGTTCAGCCTCATGTTCAGCCGTTGGTTCAGCCTCTGGTTCTGGTTCTGAGTTTGACTGCACATCTCTTCTTGTTTTTTTTTTTTTGGTCGCCCACGCTTTGGAGATGGCATTGGTTCGGACTCAACTTCATCTGACAAAGCCATTTGCTCCGGTTCTGGTTCCTGAGTTATTTTTTTTTAGATCGGCCACGCTTTGGAGATGGCATTGGTTCGGACTCAACTTCATCTGACAAAGCCATTTGCTCCGGTTCTGGTTCTGGCTCTGAGTTTGAAGCTTTTGTTTTGGTTTTTCTACGTTTTGGAGGAGGCATTGCTTGTGCCTGTACTTTATCTGGCTTTTGATCAGGTTCTGGTACTGCCTTTGGTTTTCGTATACCGCTCTTTTTGGGACGTCCACGTTTTGGCGGAGGCTTTTGATCAGGTTCTGGTACTGCCTTTGGTTTTCGTATACCGCTCTTTTTGGGACGTCCACGTTTTGGCGGAGGCTTTTGATCAGGTTCTGGTACTGCCTTTGGTTTTCGTATACCGCTCTTTTTGCGACGTCCACGTTTTGGCGGAGACTTTGGTTCAGATTCAACTGCCTCTGGTTCCGAATCAGAGTCCCAAAAAGAGCGGTATACGAAAACCAAAGGCAGTACCAGAACCTGATCAAAAGCCTCCGCCAAAACGTGGACGTCCCAAAAAGAGCGGTATACGAAAACCAAAGGCAGTACCAGAACCTGATCAAAAGCCAGATAAAGTACAGGCACAAGCAATGCCTCCTCCAAAGCGTAGAAAAACCAAAACAAAAGCTTCAAACTCAGAGCCAGAACCAGAACCGGAGCAAATGGCTTTGTCAGATGAAGTTGAGTCCGAACCAATGCCATCTCCAAAGCGTGGCCGATCTAAAAAAAACTAGAATATATGTGACTTCAGACTCGGAACCAGAACCGGAGCAAATGGCTTTGTCAGATGAAGTTGAGTCCGAACCAATGCCATCTCCAAAGCGTGGGCGACCAAAAAAAAACAACAAGAAGAGATGTGCAGTCAAACTCAGAACCAGAACCAGAGGCTGAACCAACGGCTGAACATGAGGCTGAACCAGATGCAGAACCAATGGCCCTGCAGGACGAAGTTGAGTCTGAATTAATGCCTCTCCCAGAGCAACCACTAGCTGCTAATGAACCAGAGCCCATTCTCACTGATGAAGAAAGGAACGTATTGCAGTTTACATCCTGGCTGCGTGGTTCGAGCGACGCACCGCAACCTGCACCCGACGATGATGATATTTTAGATAGCGAAATTGCTGAAAAACACTTCAACTTCAGTATGTTAGACATTAATTTATTATAAAAATTTATATTATTTAATATTTATATTTTACAGCGCCGGCAGCTAACTTGAAGTTCAGGCTTGAAGATGGTATTGAGTATGCCTTCTTCAATACGGAAAAGAAGTTCACTAAGGGCTACATACGCTTCCCGCCGCTGTCCGAGCGTGGCATGAAGCGCATCAAACCCAATACATTGGTACATATAAATAACTATCTAAATAGGTTTAGACATTGCTTGCTTGGAAATATGAACAATTCAGTTTCGGTTATTGAAATTCTAATACGCATAAAATGTAGCATTTTTAAAAGTTATAGTTTTATCAACACTTTCTTAACGTTTTTTTTAAAGTGAATTTAAAAAAGTTAAAGATTCGAATTGTAATACATATACGTTTTTATACTTTGATACCGAAGGTCTCATAGTATATTGGTTTTGTGCAATGTCCGTCATGGTGTCTGTCCGTCTGTCCGTCCGTATGAACGCAATTTTTTTCGACACCTGTAAAGCTAGAGACTTGAAACTTTGCAATTATGTTTGTCTATAGGCTAGGCAGTAAAGTGTCAAGATTGGGGTGCCACGCCTACTAGGAGGCTGGGAAATCGATAAATTCGATAACTGAAAACCGATAAAACCAAATATTTCTCACATTTTTACAGCTAGAGTTACCAAATTTTGCACGCAGATAGCTAGTCATGTCCCTGAAAAAACTGCATCAAAATTGTGGATGCCACGCCCACTCCTTCCGCCCCCATCACCCCTACTCCAAGAAATTGGAAACGCCTATAGTTTTCACATTTTTTGGGCTAGAGCCACCAAATTTTGTGTGAAGATAGATATTGACGTTCAAAAAATGCATCAAAATTGGGCACGCCCCTCGCCCCCCCCTTTTGAAACTGGAAGCTATTTTCACATTTTTGAGCTAGAGTCACCAAACTGGTGAGATGTGGTTACCTTTTTTTTAGATAGATATTGACGTCCCCAAAAAAATGCATCAAAATTTTGGATGCCGCGCCCCCCGATTCCGCCCCCATCCCCGTATTCTCCTTGAAACTGGAAATGCCTATAGTTTTCACATTTTTTGAGCTAGAGCCACCAAACTATCTGTCAAGATAGGTAGTGAAGTTTTCCAAAAAACTGCATCAAAATTGTGGATGCCACGCCCACCCAAGCCACCCGCCTTATAAAATCGGAATCGGGTATGTCTTTAACAGTTTCTGAGCTAGAGACAAAAAACTTGGTAGGAAGATAAATGGTGACATTTAAAAAGATTTCATTCAAAAATTTGGATGCCACGCCTACCTCTGCCGCCAACCTTTTAAATTTGGAAGTTAAGTTATCTCTCTAAAGTCATTAAAATTGGAAACATGATAGCTGGCGATGTTAACTACCCGGCCCACTCCTTTGCAAGAAGCTAGTGTAATGGGCGTGAGCACCTCTGCTCTAAAACCACAGGTTCTTTACTTTAAATAGCTGGTACTCCAGCAGGGACCGTGGGTTCTCTTTCTTTTCTTTCCTAAGTGTTTCAACAGCTAGCAACAAAAGCCTTTTCAAGGGTTCAGACTCAGAACTTTAGAGTATACCTAGAGCCTGCCTACTAGTTACTATGGCAAGATGTAAAGCTGAATGGAGGACGGATGCCAGCAGAACCCACGGGCTCTCCACCTAACACGGGTCCACCCGCTGCGACACTCAAACAAAAAAAATCGTCAATCGCGCATTTAGCAAACCGATAGCTGAAATTCATGCCTTCTTGACTAAAATTCTGAGACTCATTGGTACTGAAAGTATCATAGTTTATTGGTTTTTTGCAATGTCCGTAATGGCGTCTGTCCGTCCGTATGAGCGCAACTTTTTTCGACACCCGTAAAGCTAGAGACTTGAAACTTTGCAATTATGTTTATCTATAGACGGTACAGATAAAGTGTCAAGATTGGGTTGCCACGCCTACTAGGTGGCTGGGAAATCGATAAATTCGATAACTGAAAACCGATAAAACCAAATATTTCTCACATTCTTACAGCTAGAGTTACCAAATTTTGCACGCAGATAGCTAGTCATGTCCCTGAAAAAACTGCATCAAAATTTTGGATGCCACGCCCACTCCTTCCGCCCCCATCACCCCTTCTCCAAGAAATTGGAAACGCCTATAGTTTTCACATTTTTTGGGCTAGAGCCACCAAATTTTGTGTCAAGATCAGTGTTGCCAGATACTGAGCTGCCAAATAAGCTAGATTCTGAGAAAAAATAGGCTAGAATAAGCTAAAAATATGCTGAAAACAAGCTATACCCCTATATGCAAGAAAAGCAAAGAAATTTGTAGGTTTTTACAGTTTATCTTATATAAGATCATTTAATAAATCTGAAATTTCACAATTTTCTTCATTTGAATATTTTTCACTTTTTTTTATTTGCTGCACATACTTCTCAGGCAAGTTGTAAGTGTGACAACATTCTCCGTGCCGGCGCAATCCATATCTGTGAAATTAAAAATATTATAATTAAGAAATAACCGATTATGACTTTAAAAACAAACCTTATGCTTAAAATAGCGTTTAATGATTTCAGCTGCAATTTGTTCCTTAGCTTTGTTTTCACTATGTTCATTTGGCTGAACACGCGTTCAACCTCCGCATTTGACCATGGTAAAGAAAGCAATTGCATTGCAAACAAGGCAATGGACTCAAAAGGATTATTATTGCCTGCGTCTGCATAGGCTAAGACCTCTGCCCAAAATTCGACGGTATTAATAATGTGCTCCCATTTAACTAAATGAATTTTATCAATTTGTGATAGCATATCATCAATATTTGGGACATTAAAAAATTCAAATATTTTTATGTATTCCAATTTATTTTTATGGGCACTTAGGATGTTTTCGACTGCAAATATGCTTATCGTTTTCAACGTCTGAAAATTATCAGGTAGTCTGAAATAGAAAAGCAATATATTATAAATATATGAATTTTAATAAACAAATTAAATGCAGCTTATCCATACCTTTCACGAAGCTACACAATCAACTGTTTTATAAATTCAACGCACGTTTTACGGACTTTAAGTGCTTGTTGAAAATCAAAATCCTTAATTTTTTCCTCAAAAGCATATCCCAAATACAAATTATCCACCGCAACAAGAGAAAAATCATCATTAAGGATGTCAATTTGGACATCTGGAGGAATAATTTTTTCCTTAAGGGAATTAATGCAGGATATTAGATCATTCAGTAATTTTGATGGTTCTGTCCGTTGACTTTGAAAAAGTTTATTCAGCTTCTGCATGTCATTTAAAACTGGTTTTAAAAATAATAAGAATAGGAGATTTGAGTCGTCGCAATAGAGCTCGTGCAAAATTTTCGCCTTGTGGCATTTTTCTGTGGTTGCTGCTAAGGCGAAGTGAAGCTTCAATTCTGACCACTGTTGAGCAATTCTTGATACCGCAGGTTCTATGGAAAGCCATCTTGTATCGCAAACTCTGGGTATTTTTAAAGGCGTCTGTAAGAAATAAAGTAGCCAGTCAGTATAACCAATAATTGCAATTGTGTTTCAAACAATGATTTAATTAATAAACAATATGAATTAATCTACCAACCATTATTAATGACGAACTCCTGCTCCTCCGTCTTCCAACATTTTTTGGCAAAGTCTATTTTTTTTGATTGCGTTACTGAGCTCATTACCGATTAATGTTTTTGCGACGCTGCTTTATGTCAAACATTTTTGCTGCTATCGTTGCCTTACAATAACAGCAGTAAGCCTTTGTTGCGTCAGCTGGCAATTTACGCAGCCATTCCTTAAACTGGGTGTCCTCCAGCCAAGCATCCCGAAATAATTGTTTGAAGACAACTTTTGGCATTTTAGCTAACTTTTCTTTAATTTCACAAATGTGTATATCAACTGTGCCATTCGGTATTAGATATGCACAAGACAACACAACCATATCGATAAAACCATCGATAAGAAAACAAACTCACGATATCACGAATCAATACAAATACAATATGCGGAAAAACATTTAAAACGTAAAAAGTCCTGAAAACACTTATTGCTAGAATATGCTAAATGAAATTTTAAATAAGCTAGATTTCAGGCTATAAGCTATTTGCAAATTTTATAAGCTATATCACTTTCAAATATGCTAGATCTAGCCTGAAATAAGCTAAAATGGCAACAGTGGTCAAGATAGATATTGACGTTCCCCAAAAAAATACATCAAAATTTTGGATGCCACGCCCCCTGATTCCGCCCCCATCCCCCCTTCTCCATGAAATTGGATTCCAATATCGAAGCCTCTTCGACCACATCTTGTGAGTCCGAAGTCATAGTGTCGCTTTGAATCTGTTGAAAGTATGTTCCACATAGGCACATTTTATACATAAATAATAGCAAACTATACTCACATTGAAACTTGATGTTCTATTTTCCTTTATTTTAAGGTGGGGCTTCAAAAAATCTAAATTTTTCGGCCAAAAATTGTTCACCTTCTCGTCTGTTCCCATTGCACTTTTCCAATTCGTCTTAGAGATTGGGATGGCGCTCATATTCATCAATTAACAATTTAATTGACTCCGTATGAAAGGTTGAATGTAATACGTTGTATAATATTAAACATATTTTTAAGTTTGTTTACATTATTTTTTGCCAACACTTACTAAAAAACACCAAAAACGCCTTTTTTACGTAAACATGTTAGTGGAACAAATTTAACCGACGCAAAAAAGAGCATATTTGCGTCGGTCTTTGACCGGACCTAAAAAATGTTGTGTGTTCACACGAGAGCGCTGGCTTTAAAAAAAAAAAAAACCGATGAAAAACCGACCGTGTGAAGGCAGCTTTAACAAGTGTTTTTTGTGTAAATGCCGGCTGCAAAATTTGGCGTCACTATTTTTTTTCTGCTTGTGGAAAAATAATGTATGTGGCTTTGTAGTTGTTGCTTTAGGCGCGCTGCGACATATATACATATATGTACATATAATTCTTTTTTTGTTTTCTGTATGTGTGTGAAGTGTAGTGATAATTAAATTATATATTAAAGTGGTAAGTTCACAATAGAGAAAATATGGATATGCTGATTTGTTGTTGCTGCTGTCGTTAAGTGCAAGGTTTTTTAATTTGCACATCTCTGCATTTTTTATTGATCACCCTTTTAATAAATCTGCCTGTCAATATATTATATTGAATAATTGACAGGGGGACACCCTGAACCCCAATCATTCTTGCATTACATATCACACTTTTCCATTGCGCTTTGATCTTATATTTACATCACTAAGCACTGTTATGTATGTAGTATTATGTATGTGTGTCGCTCTGTGGGCTGTTCTAAAACAAAAACCACACGTGTTCATATGTTGGCTTTATTCCATCTGTGCTTTCCGGCACTGAAGCTTCGTCGCGTGCAGGTTGCGGTGCGTCGCTCGAACCACGCAGCCAGGATGTAAACTGCAATACGTTCCTTTCTTTATCAGTGAGAATGGGCTCTGGTTCATTAGCAGCTAGTGGTTGCTCTGGGAGAGGCATTAATTCAGACTCAACTTCGTCCTGCAGGGCCATTGGTTCTGCATCTGGTTCAGCCTCATGTTCAGCCGTTGGTTCAGCCTCTGGTTCTGGTTCTGAGTTTGACTGCACATTTCTTCTTGTTGTTTTTTTTTGGTCGCCTACGCTTTGGAGATGGCATTGGTTCGGACTCAACTTCATCTGACAAAGCCATTTGCTCCGGTTCTGGTTAAGAGTCTGAAGTCACATATATTCTAGTTATTTTTTTAGATCGGCCACGCTTTGGAGATGGCATTGGTTCGGACTCAACTTCATCTGACAAAGCCATTTGCTCCGGTTCTGGTTCTGGCTCTGAGTTTGAAGCTTTTGTTTTGGTTTTTCTACGCTTTGGAGGAGGCATTGCTTGTGCCTGTACTTTATCTGGCTTTTGATCGGGTTCTGATACTGCCTTTGGTTTTCGTATACCGCTCTTTTTGGGACGTCCACGTTTTGGCGGAGGCTTTTGATCAGGTTCTGGTACTGCCTTTGGTTTTCGTATACCGCTCTTTTTGGGACGTCCACGTTTTGGCGGAGGCTTTTGATCAGGTTCTGGTACTGCCTTTGGTTTTCGTATACCGCTCTTTTTGGGACGTCCACGTTTTGGCGGAGGCTTTTGATCAGGTTCTGGTACTGCCTTTGGTTTTCGTATACCGCTCTTTTTGGGACGTCCACGTTTTGGCGGAGACTTTGGTTCAGATTCAACTGCCTCTGGTTCCGAATCAGAGTCCCAAAAAAACCAAAACAAAAGCTTCAAACTCAGAGCCAGAACCAGAACCGGAGCAAATGGCTTTGTCAGATGAAGTTGAGTCCGAACCAATGCCATCTCCAAAGCGTGGCCGATCTAAAAAAAAACTAGAATATATGTGACTTCAGACTCGGAACCAGAACCGGAGCAAATGGCTTTGTCAGATGAAGTTGAGTCCGAACCAATGCCATCTCCAAAGCGTGGGCGACCAAAAAAAACAACAAGAAGAGATGTGCAGTCAAACTCAGAACCAGAACCAGAGGCTGAACCAACGGCTGAACATGAGGCTGAACCAGATGCAGAACCAATGGCCCTGCAGGACGAAGTTGAGTCTGAATTAATGCCTCTCCCAGAGCAACCACTAGCTGCTAATGAACCAGAGCCCATTCTCACTGATAAAGAAAGGAACGTATTGCTGTTTACATCCTGGCTGCGTGGTTCGAGCGACGCACCGCAACCTGCACCCGACGATGATGATATTTTAGATAGCGAAATTGCTGAAAAACACTTCAACTTCAGTATGTTAGACATTAATTTATTATAAAAATGTATATTATTTAATATTTATATTTTACAGCGCCGGCAGCTAACTTGAAGTTCAGGCTTGAAGATGGTATTGAGTATGCCTTCTTCAATACGGAAAAGAAGTTCACTAAGGGCTACATACGCTTCCCGCCGCTGTCCGAGCGTGGCATGAAGCGCATCAAACCCAATACATTGGTACATATAAATAACTATCTAAATAGGTTTAGACATTGCTTGCTTGGAAATATGAACAATTCAGTTTTGGTTATTGAAATTCTAATACGCAATTTTTTTCGACACCTGTAAAGCTAGAGACTTGAAACTTTGCAATTATGTTTGTCTATGGGCTAGTCAGTAAAGTGTCAAGATTGGGGTGCCACGCCTACTAGGAGGCTGGGAAATCAATAAATTCGATAACTGAAAACCGATAAAACCAAATATTTCTCACATTCTTACAGCTAGAGCTACCAAATTTTGCACGCAGATAGCTAGTCACGTCCCGGAAAAATTGCATTTTGGATGCCACGCCCACTCCTTCCGCCCCCATCACCCCTTCTCAAGAAATTGGAAACGCCTATAGTTTTCACATTTTTTGGGCTAGAGCCACCAAATTTTGTGTGAAGAGATATTGACGTTCCCCAAAAAAATGCATCAAAATTTTGGATGCCACGCCCCCTGATTCCGCCCACATCCCCCCTTCGACTTGAAATTAGAAACGCCTATAGTTTTCACATTTTTCGAGCTAGAGTCACCAAATTTGGTAGGAAGATATATGGTGACATCTACAAAGGGTTTTTATAAAAATTTTTAGCCCCCCACCCCTTCCCCCCAACATATATAATTAAAAATTTAATTTTTTTTTAATTTTTTAAAAAAAAAAAAAAATTAGAAAAAAAAAAAAAAGATCTGCATCAAAATTTTGGATGACACGCCCACCCATGCCACCCGCCTTATAAAATCGGAATCGGCTATATCTCTTAACAGTTTTTGAGCTAGAGCCACTAAACTTGGTATATGGTGACAGTTAAAAACATTTGATTCAAAAATTTGGAAGTTCAGTTATCTTCCACAGTTTTTGAGCTAAAGTCACCAAATTTGGTAACATGATAGCTGGCGATGTTTACCACCCGGCCCACTCCTTTGCAAGCAGACTTCTTACCATCCGTTATTTTACTGGTATCCAAGAATTCCGCAGTCGGTTGCGCCCAACTGCGACGTTTTCACTTGTTTTTAGTATTATTGAAATATGTTTAAATAATAAAAAATGTTATTAAATGAATACATAATTAAATTATTATTTGTTAAGTTAAATGTTACTTTGTTTTTGTGTTTTTATGTACTGCGCATTTTGCGACGCTTTTGCAGCAGCAGGTACAAAAAAAACAACACAAGTGAAGGCTTACACAAAGAAACCGTAACACCCAACATACTCAATACATTTTGCGTCTCAGTTTTGTGTTTCCCTTTTCAACCATCCTTCTGGCGACGCTCACGCGCCGACATATGCCATACGCACTTATGCAAAAAACTACCTACTCACTTTTGATGCTTGTGTGCCGTAACACTCATGCATTATTGCGAGGTGAGCGATTATACTCAGTTGTCCGGTAGCAAAAACCACCAGGGTGTCAAAATCACCCTACATTAACCAGGTGCACCTTGAGTGTCGGTGGATTGTTGCAGTTCTCTGATCTGGTTGCTGTTTTACTTTGCTTGTATTTGCATTTTAATTTATTTATTTTGCTTATTGTTAATTCACCGCATTACTATTTTCGAGTATATTGTTCTTTGTGCCATTTACAGATTTTATTAACATATGATAATTAGCTGACTTGAAGTTTTTCTTGCATTTGGCAACGCCGCACGGCAAAACTTCGCCAACATTTCAGGTAGCAAAGTGACTGACGTAGTCCATGCTGTCAGTATAGCTGGACTTGCACTTTGGTCACGAGAGTTGTGGCGTATGACGCTTTCGCATATGCGAATCCAAGCGCTTGCGAGTGGAAATCACCTTGGTGCATATGCTGTAGGTCAGTTCCGATTCGTTAATCGAGTAAAGATATCTTCTTATCTTTTTTGGCGAAACTGGTTTCGGTGGGATTTATATCAGTTGCTAGGCGTCGCACTATTCCTATTTTCGCGGGCTTCTCCTCCTCGTTGCTGTGCTTTTTCTTGGTGTGGCGATCCAAGGACCACTGGTGCATAAATGTGAGAAGGCAAACCTCACACTTGAAAACTTTTGCACGTGCAGTGGCATGGACGGTGGTTAAGTGCTCTTGAAGAGTTTTGGTTTTCGAAAACTCCAAGTGACAGATCTCACAGTCCAATTTTAGTTGGTGTTCAACAGTAAATTTTTTTGATTACTTTTTTCAGCCAAGCCGTGTTCCTTCAGATGTGCCTTTAAACTACCTAAGCGAGCAAATTTTTTGGGGCAAACGAGGCAATTGAAAACTCGCGGACGCGAGTTCTTTATACTGTTTTTTTCATGGCAAAAGGAAATGTTCACGTAAAGTCGAAATTTTTACATTCAAAATCCTTTGCAATATTTTTTGCAACTGGCTTCTGCAACGCATCATCATCAACATATTCGTCGTCCTCCTCCTCTTCCTCATCAGTATCTGCGATTTTGTTGACACTTGTACCAAACAACCGAAGAAACGTCTTTGGTTTTTTTTTAATCATCTTTAGCAGGCGTAAACCTTTACAACATTCTGCAGGCTTGCGTCCAAGTTTTGCTGTTTATTTGGGTTAGATGGAGCTGCCATTGGTGTTCTAGTCTGTGATAGCTTTGCTTTCTCAGGCTGCTGGACAGTAGTTGGTATTCCCTTAGTTAAAGCTACAGTTGGTGTGCTTCCTTGCTTTGCTTTGCCAGACTGCTGAAAGTCAAGTCGTCAATGTTTGCGACTACGTCGTCTACATTTGCTTCTGTCTTAGCTTCGGCATTCTGCATCTTGCCAGAAGCGCCGGCCAGCAGATTTGCGACAAGTTCTTCGGCCTTACGCACAAAACTACATGAGTGTAGTTGATACTTTTTCTTGTATATCAAATTCATATAACATTTCACCAATACAAATGCAGAAAATGCACTAATACAAACAAAGCAGGTATCACTGAAAAAAAATGCTTCTGACCCGGCTGCTGGTACAACGACTGCCCTGACAGCTGAAACCCAGCAACAGGCTACACGGACTGGTGTGCAACTGTCGCCTGCTGCATCGGAAGCTGGTAAGCCGGGATCAGTGGTGGCGGCTGCGGCTGCTGCTGGCAGGCGGGACAGCCCGACTGCTGCTGTTGCCGGCACAACTTTAACTCCTATTTTAGTTTCTTCACCTAAAGCTGTATTTAATTAACTTAATTTTTTAAAACAGCTATCTCCCTATTTTTGTTCATAAAAAACTTTAATATTTTTCATTGCTGCCTGCGCTAGTAATATACACACGTAGATAAAATGATTTTTTCCTCGAACAAACGGTAAAGATCCGTTATGTTTTAGCAAAAGAGGCTGCCAACCGGCTATACAAATTAAAAAAAGTCAGGCAGCCTTCGTTAACTTTTTTACTCAAAAGTGGCTTCTTGGCACACTTTAGTCAGGCAGCCTTCGTTATACTTTTTACAAAATGTGGCAGGTCTGCACACATTTTTCATGAAATAAGTTAAATGCAATTTTTTGGTTAGCATCTTAAAATCTTAGTTAAATTAAAGCCTATAAATCTAAATTGTAGCAATAATCATTAGGACGAATGTATACCAACTGTTGAAATAAATGCCAAGTCTTGTTAAATAAATGCGAAGTCCAAAATGTGCATCAGATATCCAATCCGTCGAATGAGCTGCAATCCCTTTATCGAACTTCTCCCAAATATTATATTATGATTAAATACGTCGTAAGCTTTGTGTTTTGCTTTATATTTATTATTTTCTGTTTAGCTCTGCTCTTGTCCACTTAATTAAAATATTTATATTCTTGTGCTCATAACACGTCCAAACAACTCGAAGATCACCGGAAGAAGAAGGAAGACTCAATCCAGTATGACCAACTTCCATATAGCTAATAATACCATACATATCAGTATTGTTAAAATACCAAAATACAATATTAATAGTGTTGGTTAAGAATACAATGTTTTTGCTTCACATATCAATATATCGATATATTGAATATATTTAAAGTGATATTTTAACACACCTCCTCAAAAACATTATATTCTCAATCATCACTCATTACTCATTTACTTTAAAGACAAGGCAGGCTATTATGGGAGTTTACATATGGCCCAGCATTTGCTGCGAGGATTAGGGGAAAACCCATAAAAACCTAATCAGACCATTTCAAAATGAAATTAAGTTTACGTTAAACAATTTGAAATTCAAAATTAAACAAATAAAATTAAAATAAAATAATTTGAGCAGTTTCTCCTTATTCGTGAGATCCATTCAATGTTTCATCTTCAGTTCATTAGACCCATTTGATTCCTTAATTCAATGAATCGTGGTGCTGGCAATGTTTTTGTCAATAGGTCTGCAATTTGTTTATCTGTTGGAATATAAACAAGATTAATCAAATTCTTTTCAACCTGTTCCCTAGTAAAATGATATTTTATATCTATATGTTTTGAACGTTTATGACATGAGGGTTTTTTGGCAATACTAATACAACCTTGGTTGTCTTCAAATAACTTAATAGGATTCATTAATTCAATTTTTAAACTTGCTAGTAAGGATTTTAGCCAAATAGCCTCTCGAACTGCTTCGAATAAAGCCATATATTCTGCCTCTGTTGATGAAGCAGCTACAGAACTCTGCTTTCTGGTGTTCCAACATATTACATTAGATTCGAACATTTTAAATAGGTATCCAGTTGTGCTTCTTCTATCTGATTCACTTCCACCCCAGTCTGAATCTACATAACCTATAAAATAATTATTAATCTTTTCTGTTTTCCTAAAAGTTAATTTTAAATCAATTGTTCCTTTAAGATACCTTAAAACTCTTTTTAAACACATCCAAAGTTCACTGTTGTTCTTTTCACAAAACCGACTTAAAAGATTAACAGAAGTGCTTATGTCTGGTCTTGTACATAACATCACATACATTAAACATCCTATTAAATTTCGACAAGGAGCATCACACTTGTCATCTGAGTTTAGTGCAATATGATTTAATTTATTTGGAAGAGGACAGTTTACTGGATTGCAATTTTCCATATTAAATTTTAAAATTATATTTTTAATGTAAGCAACTTGACTTAAACTTATTTGATTGTCTTGTCTATCGACTTTAATTCCTAAGAAAAATTTTATTTCTTTTAAGTCAGTCATCCTAAATTTATTCATTAAATATGTTTTAAAATTATTCATCGTTTTTAAACATTTCGTAGATATTACTAAATCATCTACATATAAGAGAACATATATATTAGTAGATATATCACCTTTGTCAAGGAGGTATGTACAACGATCTACAGATGAATTTATAAAACCTATTTCTTTTAATGCATTTTCAAACATATCGAACCAACACCTTGCAGCTTGTTTTAGACCATATATTGCTTTATGTAGTTTACAGACTTGATTTTCTTTAGTTATCAGACCCTCAGGTATTTTCATGTAAATCTCTTCTTTTAAAATGCCATTTAAAAACGCGGTTTTTACATCCATATGATGTACTTCAAGGTCATATTGATTTGAAAAGGACATAATCAATCTAAAACTTGTTATTCTTGCTACAGGGGCAAAAGTTTCATTATAATCAATTAAATATTCTTGAGTGAAACCTCGGGCAACAAGTCTTGCTTTATATTTCTTCGGCTCACCGAATTCGTTATGTTTAATTGTAAAAACCCATTTGCAATCTACTATATTCTTATTTTCAGGTTTTTGCACAAGTGACCATGTTTTGTTTATTAAATGTGAGTTAAGCTCTTCTTTAACAGCTTTTTCCCATTGTTCTTTATCTTTATTATATTTGATTTCATCAAATCTATTAGGAATCGAATATAATAAACTTTGTGTACTCATTACACAATTATTTATTAAGTCTTGATATGACACTCTTGGTTTCTCTCTTAACCTTTCACTTTTTCTAATATTTATCTGCGAGTCTAACTTATCATTTTCATTACTTTCATTAATGAAAACATCACCAGACATTTCTGGATCGGCATTCTCTAAATTTGCTTCCACATCACTAGGCTGTTCTTCTGACTTATCAGAATTTTCTTCCAAATTGAAACCATCTTCATCATTTAGATGCATGTCATTTTCAACTACAGCTCTAGATTTAAACATATTTATTTCGTCAACAATAACATCTCTTGCTATTTCAAATTTTTCAGATTCCACATTCCATACTCGATAACCATTTGGTTCATAACCAACAAGTATACCTTTCCATGATTTTTCATCAAATTTTCTTTTTCTTATTTTTATATGTACATATACTGTTGAACCAAAAACCTTTAAGTATTTCAGGCACGGCTTTTTACTGTACCACATTTCGTATGGTGTCTTCATGCATCCTCTTAATGCATAACTTGGGCTCCTATTTATTAGATAGGTTGCTGTCAACACAGCTTCACCCCAGAACTCCTTTTGAAGGTTTGCTCCTATAACCAGAGAACGAGCTTTCTCTGTTATAGTTCTTATCATCCTTTCGGATACACCATTTAACTGAGGTGTATGTGGAACTGTCAAGTGGTAGCTGATGCCTTTTTCTACACATAATTCTCGCATTTCATTTGATAAATATTCTCGACCATTATCTATATATAAATTTACTACTTTCAAATTAAAGTGTGCTTCAGCCTTTAAAATAAAATCTTTAAAAGCAGCAAACACATCAGACTTATAAGACATTAAATATGTAACACAGTAATGTGTATACTGGTCTATAAAAACAACGTAGTAATTCTTTTTGTCTATTGTTGTAGGTGAAATTGGACCACACACGTCCGAATGAACAACAAACAATGGCCTATTTATGTGATCTTTATTTTTTCTTTTTGAAAAGGAAGTCTAGCTTGTTTTCCTTTTATACAGCTCTCACATAGTTCTTCATTGGGTTGAACATTGTTTAAAATATAAGAATCCTCAAATAAATATTTCTGTTTTATTTCTAGGAATTTATTTTTGCTAATATGCCCTAACCTCTCATGCCATAAGCTATAATTTACTTTATTTGATACAAATGCTTGCTTGGGTAAAGTTAACCTAACGGACGGAACATTATCAACGTAATGTGCATTCATAATATTTATTTCATCTTTACTCACAATTACACCTCCTGGGTGAAATACAATTGTGAAACCAGCATCTTGCATCTTTTTAACTGATATTAAATTTTGTGTTACTTCAGGACAAAATAAAACATCTTTTAGGGTTATTGGAGTCATTGTATCCGAAATCAATTTCATTGTTCCTGTCTTCGTTGCTAGTATATATTCATTTGATTTTGCAACCGCAATTTTTATTGGTGATTGAAGTTTATTAACATTTGATAAAAGACTTTCGTTATTAATTAGATGATCTGATGCACCCGAATCTAATAGAAATGAAATTTCGTTATTACTATTATTATTATGACGCTTTGTCATAAATGCGAACCCGGAACCGTGAACTGGTTCATTTTGGCCTTGTGCCATTTGTGCTTGTTTTTCTTGGTTGCTTTCCATTTCTTTCTTATATTTAAAGCAATCCCTTTTTATATGTCCAGCCTTGCCACAATGGTAACATTTCAATTTATTGAACTTATTTTTAGCTTTAAACTGCACTTTATTTTGGAATTTTGGTTTATTTTGGAAATTATTGATTTTGTTATTAACTTTATTCACAGCTTGTAACACTTTAAGACTTGTGTCTTTTGAAGACTGCTTTAATTTAATTTCGTGATCTAATAGTCTGTTTTTAACAAAAGCTAAAGTCAAATTATTTTCTGCTAATGTTTCAATAGCAGTAATGACGCCATCATAAGAGGAAGGTAGAGTTAGCAGTAAATGGCTCACTTTGTCCATTTCATCCAGATTTGCGCCAGACGCGATCAACTCTGTTATCAAATCATCGAAAATAGTAAAATGGTTTGATAGTGCCATGTCCCCTTTTATTTTCAACGACAGCAATTGTTTTCGGACAGACAACTGGCTAGCTAAACTTTTTCTTTCATAAATTTCGTCTAATTTAGCAAATATTTCTTTAGCACTACATTCACTTGTGGCAAAACTCAAAAAGGAATCACTTAAATATTCTATTATTGTGTTCTTGGCGGATTTTTCATTCTTTTTCCACTCATCGGATGCACCGTCACCTATTTCATCAATAACTCTTATGGTATCGTTTTCACTTAATAATGCCCTTATGCGGAATTTCCATATCGCATATTTTTCACCGTCGAATGGTTTAATATTTCTCTTTCCTTTTTCCATACTGTTGTGAACAAAGAAAAGAATTATGAAATATTATACTTATCTGTATTGGTGGTCTGGGCCCATAACCTGTTGAAATAAATGCCAAGTCTTGTTAAATAAATGCGAAGTCCAAAATGTGCATCAGATATCCAATCCGTCGAATGAGCTGCAATCCCTTTATCGAACTTCTCCCAAATATTATATTATGATTAAATACGTCGTAAGCTTTGTGTTTTGCTTTATATTTATTATTTTCTGTTTAGCTCTGCTCTTGTCCACTTAATTAAAATATTTATATTCTTGTGCTCATAACACGTCCAAACAACTCGAAGATCACCGGAAGAAGAAGGAAGACTCAATCCAGTATGACCAACTTCCATATAGCTAATAATACCATACATATCAGTATTGTTAAAATACCAAAATACAATATTAATAGTATTGGTTAAGAATACAATGTTTTTGCTTCACATATCAATATATCGATATATTGAATATATTTAAAGTGATATTTTAACACCAACATACACATATAAATGTGTATGTATGTGCGTAAGCATATAGCGAGCAAAAAACAAGGAATGGCTGCTCGTTAGTTAAACGAGCGAAAACATACGCATAACAAACAACAGAAACGGGTGTCTTTTCCTCATGCTTGCTAATGACTCTTAATACCCCGATTCCACTAGGCTTCATTTATCATAACAGCGGAGTCGGTAATGCAGGTGGTTCCACCATCAATCCAACTGAAACTCCGTAAAATTTTAACAGAAATCCGATTAAAAAGCCGCTGACAGCTGATTGATTTTCTGTTATGTTCAATTTGGCACTGTTCATCATAGACGAATAAATGTAACAAGACTGGAAATAAGCACTGCTCTGTTATGTTAACTAACATTCTGCGTGGTCGGAGCGCTTCACTGGGGAAACTATAAATTCTTCGATCAGTTGTTTCGTCGATTCTCGGCGACAACCAGCGGCCATTATTGTTTAGGTTTTTGTTTTGATGGCATAGTGTGCGATGCGCGAGACAAAGATTAGTTGTTGCCCTTTTTCATTTCTCTTGTTGTTGTCACAGAAATTGAGTTTTGCAATTTGAGACTTTTGCTTGAATCTGGTTGCTGCTACCCTAGCAGGGAAGGGTAGTTTGACTTTATTTAAACTTTGCGTTATTAAATAGATAAACGCAATATACTTAATTATGCTATTTTTAAAATGTGTTTTGGCCATAAGGAAAGGCACTTATAACTAATTAAATGTAATTTATATATCTTAATGTGAAATTTAAAATAACATTTAAAAACGTACTATGCTTTCAAATACTTATATATAAGCTTATATTTACTTACTATACTAAGCTTATATTTGTGGTTTTATAGACAGTAACTTATTATTATGACATAGGGTATTTTAAACCTGTGCAGTTTTAAATGTCAGCAACTGCTACTTTAGCTGCCTTGTTGCGTTTTCTTATTCTTGTTGTCCACATACACAATGTGTATTACATATGCATACACACAAACAGGAGCCTGACCTTGGCTACGTTTCGTGCGTTTTCTTCGCCTAGGTGTCTACAATACCATGCATACACACAAAGGCCAGACTACGCTTTGAAAGTCAGCCGCCGTTTTTATTTTAAAATAAATAATTGTATTTAATACTATAATATTTGAACATAAAACACGAATGTACTATATATTTCAAAATAAAAATGCAAAAAAAAAGAAAGAAAAAAAAAATTTGATCTCGGGTCATAAAATTTTTTTACAAACAAGCATCTAGCCCACTGCGCCACGACCGCTCTTGCATGTGGATAACTTGAGGCTGGTGTTATTTTGTGTTCGATGTAATTTGACCCAAAAAATGAAATCAAATCAAAAACAAAAGTTTACGCGCGTTAGAATAAGTGCATAATGCTTTTTTGTGACTTTTGTGCTGAAGATTGAAGCGATAAGTTGATATCTAAAGTGATTCCACAAAAGTGCTCTTAAAATCAGTTTTTCTTAAAACTAAAACCCTACAGATAATATTTATATTATTTTTTTTACTAACTTTAAATTGTTTAATCCATATAAACATGAAAACTAAGTTCAAACAAGTGCGAAACATGAGAATTTTCATTACATTCTTTTTCTAGGAGGACTTAAAAGTCAGAAAAAAAGATATATATATACTATAACAAATGTCGGAACGCGGTGTTGAACCCGAGGTCGAAGAAGTGCAGCCTGCAAAGCAAAACATTCAACAAAATAAAAAATAATTGCTTTGCTGCCGGCAAATTATCGTTTTAGTAAAAATAAACTATACTTTAATTAGCTTTAAACCATGCATTAAAATACACAACTTAGGCCAATAAACATAATATTAATTTCATTATGCAATTTATTTTAATTCAATACACTTCAATGCAATATACTCTGTGCCGTGTGTATGCGCAGAACAATACACAAACACGAACGAAAAATAAACAACGAAGCCAATGTCAAAACGAAACCAGATAAGTTTCGTTGAAGGGGAACAAGCGTTTGGGTCTTGCGTTTTTGTTTACAGGGCCTTAACATGAACAATTCTGGCTACCAGTCTGGTTACATTTATTCGTCTATGGATGGCTCCAGGAGGAAGAAGAGTCGAAAAGTTAACAGACTGAGCTGGCCGCGCAGCAAAGTGACGTCATTCTATTGCTTGCTCGCTGTAAGCAACTCAACGGATTTGTTCTGGAGCTGAGTCGCGTGTATGTATGCGTGCGTATGTGAGCGAGCGGGCATTCACACGCACACATGAGATGTATGTGTTTGTGCATTCTTGGCCGCTCTTCAATGATGAGAGAGCGAGAAAGCAGCATTTGCAGATGCTTTTGTTTCAGCTGCTGTTCGTTTGCAGCAGACCGGCTAGTGTTTTTAGGGTAGAGAGCGCTCCATCGGAATGCAAGTAACGGTAAAAAATACATTTGAGTGTACATGCACTTGCGCTGGCTTCATTTTTTGGTGGGCTAGCTTTGCCGAGATTTTTGTGATTTTGTTTCGTTTGCTCAGCCCAGCATATACATGTGTGTGCGTGTACATGTATGCAAAGGCAGCACATTTTTTTGTATGCGTCGCAATTGACTTGTTAGTTTTGATCTGCCTCAACTTTTAGAATTTTTAGCAATTTTATAACAAGTTGAGGATACTAATAAAATTTATGTTATTATATTTATATGTTTTTTTTATTAATTATTAAAGTACATTTAAATAAGAGGTGCATAATTGATCATTTGTCTAATAATTATTTATATTTTATTTATATAGTTATGTATTTTCGACCCTTGAAAGTAAATACATATTTGATGTCGATTGCCAATGATAAAATTCAAATTTTGCGCGCATTTGCATCTGCCTGCAAAAACCTAAAAAAGACAAGGCAATTTCTGTTTTTCACAATCTGTTCATATGTACATACTCTTTCGAGTTTTTAACTTATGACACTAGCAACCCTGCAATACGCTAGACCGGTACAAGACTAGCGATCTGCCTAGAACTTAGTGATGAGTACTGGTACGCGCCGCAACACCAGCAATGCATTTTACCTAACGAATTTAATTAGAGAATGTCCGCAAAACGTACCGAGCGGTACGGCGGTGCATCACCAGTAGCTAGCGATTGCCCTGGTACCGAAGGTGTAGCAAAATCGTTAGTACGCCCTACTCGGCTGTCTGGTTAGGGCTAGTCGCTAGTTATTTCTCTGGTACACAAGGCCTAGTAATATCGCTAGTACGCTCTATTTAGCTATTTCGCTAGTACAAGGTATCTAGGTATTTGACTAGGGCTATTGCACTAGACACTTCGCAGTAAGGTAATCGCTTGCGATTTATCTGGTACTAAAGGCCTAGTAATATCGCTAGTACGCCTTACTTAGCTATTTCGCGAGTACAAGTAACTAATATTTCCGCTGGTATAAAAAAGTGAGAAACAGATAAATTTGTTGGCTTCACATTAATAAAAATTATTTATTTATTTATTTAATATTAATAATAAAGCTTATAAAGCTAAAGTTAACAGGTTGAGCTATAGCACTGGCTACTAAGGCCTTCGGCTATGTCTTAATGTATAAATTGTCTTACAAATGATTATAATGTCGGATATATTTATATATGTACAAGTGTGAGTGTTTTGAATTTTTTTATATTAAATATCTTTATAAAGATTTGTTTTCTTAAGGAAATTAATAATTTTTGTAATATTTGTTTTGTCATTAACAATACTTAGGCATATGGTGGGTTGTATGTTGTTAAATATTTGACGTCTGGCTCTATCGAAAGCTGGACAAGAATTTAGGATATGAAGAATAATTATATTGGAATTTTGATTGCAAAATTTATAGTGAAATAGTTTTATCTATATAGTGTTGGTGTGTTATTTTTGTGCGGCCTAAACGAAGTCGAATTATTTTAATTTGAGTCTGCAAAAATCATGTTGTGTGGTATGTTTCAAGTAATCTGTGACATTTAGTTTATTTTTGTTAATTTCTTGATAGTATTTTGTACTTATTTTGTATTTAAAGATTCTTGGTGTGTTTCATAAAATTTGTTTTATTTTTTTAAATTTGTGTAAGTCTGTGGTGTTTAAATTTATAAAAAAAAAGTTAGAAACAGATAAATTTGTAGGCTTTACATTAATTAAAATTATTTATTTATAAGATTTATGCAAAAGGAACATTATATTCTTTTAATTAGAAGTTTCAAAAGTTTTTAAATAATTTTTTTTTAATGATGCGTTTTTTTGTAGATGCATTGCCTTTTGCAGCTCCGGCTCTGGCGGTCCAACGTTCAACTTAGAGATTGCGTCTGTAATGTTAAATTGTGTTTAAGTTTATTATAATCTATACTTGTTATAACTTTTTACTTTTACCTATTAACGAGCTGAAGAAGAAGCTTAAGTTTCTGAGCGACTCCTTCCCTAATACACCATCGACGTTGTATATCATGGCTATCTCGTCTGTGAAAATATACTTTAAGTTCGCTTTTGGCCCTGAAGGACCAAGTAGCATTGCCATTGTTTCAACCTGAAATTTATATGATTGATTAATAAAAAAAAAACATTATAATAGAATTTAAATTGTCTTAACTGGAAACAGACTGCAGAGGTCCACTGTTTGGGACTTTTCTCGTAGCAGTTGCTGTATCAATACTTTTTGCTCTGCCACCTCGTTTAAAACAACTTGAAATTGTGCGCTTAATGTTGCCAGTTCATTCTTTAAAAAATCTGTAAATATCAAAAACTTTATGTTTAAATCTTTTTTAAATAATATTTGTATTAAAACGTACCTTTAATGTCTTCATTATTTTGGCAGGATAAGCAATTTCCAGTTTCATTATTATTATTTTTATTGCTGTTTTTATTTTATTATTGTAGCTTATTTTAACAATTTGGCGTGTTGTACTGTTCCATTTTAGAGCTTCAAAAGAAAATAGCAGAATTTATGATTAGCTTATGAGTTAAGTATTTTGAAGATTGCAATAGTAATAGTAAGGTAAAAATGCAACAATGGCATTCAGCCGTGCTCCGGTTATCGCAAAACGCAAATTTTTTGCGATTTGACGCTAAAACGCAAAAACTTGTGCTCCGGTTTTCGCAAAACGCAAGAATTTTGCGATTTCAAACCGGCAGTGAACGAGCATGCGAATTCAAAAGTAAATTACAAATATCAAACAAATAATAATTTATACGGCCAAAAACAAATTTTTTCCCTATTTGATTATCTTTTAAGCTCATATTTATTAAATTAGAAATTAAATTTATGATTCATTTATAATTTTAATAAATTTATTTCTGAGCACACATAAAATTGCATTGCTGCCAAATTGAGACAAGCAACTACAAATTGCGAATTCAGAATTATCGATAAGTATTCGATATGTGCAAGTTGGCTAGGGCTACCAACATACACCGGTGAATGTGAAATTCAATGAAACACTTATTAATATTATTAAATAATGATTAAAAACATTGTAATATAAATATTTCCTGATGAATTATTTAAACGGAAATAATATTGAGGTTGTAGTGTGATATATTGAGGTATAATTATCGATACTCGATGAAAAAAAAAATTTGGTGAACGGCAGCCCTGTCAGCTGGCAAAAATAAATCGTTAAGTACGCCGTTAAGTACAAATGTAAGTATTTTTAAATAGAAGGATAGAATTTTAAATAAATTGGTAAATTTGTAGGGGTAAACATAAAACAGCGTCTCAAGACGAGATCTTGATCTTATTTATGAAAGATAACCCGGAAATGGCCAAGGGTTATACCAAAGGAGACCGGGTAGTTGTTGAAGCCAAGTGGTCTCAATTGGCAAACAATTTAAATGCTGCTGGACCTCCAGTTAAAGATGTATCTGGGTGGAAGAAGGCAAGTAATACAAATGTACATTGTAAATCTGATTAACATAAATATATTTATTTAGGTTTGGTCGGATTGGAAAATTGTGGTTCGCAAGAAGTTGGCCAAAAATAAAAAAGAAATAAAAAGCACAGGAGGAGGGCCTTTCTCTCAAGTGGTAATTTTACCAATTGAAGAGGAAATCGCGAGGCTATGCGGTCTTTTTGAAATGGTTGATGGAGTAGGAGGAGAAACGTTTGGCTTGCAACAAAAGAATCCTGAACCTCCGAGGGACCTGAGCGAGTCATTGCTGGCAGAGGTGCTGCTTCCGGACGACAATGTCAATCCAGCAAACTTGGTGGACGATGAGCCACAACAAAAACGTGCTCGTAAATCAGTCCCTTCGGATCTGGATAACATTTGTGCCGAACAGTCCAAATGTTTAAAAGACGTGGCTGACACCCTAAAAGAAATGAAAGAGCAGCAAGCCCACCATTTTAAACAAATGGAGGAAATAGAAAAAGAAAAACTAGACGTACTTAAATTGATGCTAAATTCTCTGAGCAAATAATGGAAATAGTTTGTAAGACTGTGGCTTTTTATTTAAATAAAATGCAATTTGTTTATTTATTCAGTATGTATTCTTTATTACATTTTTTTTTATTAATACATATAATTATTGAGAAAGACTACGTGCTATCTCATCTCTGACACTGTTGGATGGTACATTGTCTTCGTATTCAAATACATTTTCAATGTCCAGAGGATCAGCCCAATCAATATTCTCTGGAGCTGGTGAATTAACTCTGCGGCAAATATTGTGCAAGGCGCAGCAAACATTTATAATGCTGCACGCGAATCTTGGCTCGTAATTTAAATGTCGTTGAAGGCACCGAAACCTACTTTTAAGAATACCAATAGTTCGCTCCACGATGTTTCGAGCAGCACAATGTTTTTTATTGAAATTATGCTCCATGGATCCAGATTCTGCAGTTCGGTACGGTGTTAATACAAATGTTTCCAACGCATATCCAGAGTCTGCCAATACAAAATGTCCATTTAATGTAGAAAAATACTCCCTAGCGGTGCTATTCATCCAAATAAATGAATCATGGCAGGAACCTGGATGGGTTGCATCAATAGCCAATATTTCCATTTTGTGATTGCAGACCTAAGAAGAAAAATTTAATTACAAGATGAATTTCAAATAAATTATTTGTATCTTACCACCATAGCGTTCATACTGAAATAGCCTTTTCTATTAAAGAACACAGATTCATTATTTAAGGGTTTTTTAATTCGAATGTGCGTTCCATCCACACACGCAACAACGCCAGGAAGCTGGTATTTTTCAAAAAAATATTCCCGAGATTGAATCAGTTGTTCTTGAGCCAATGCCATTTTAATTTCAGTTGGGCATATTGTTTTCTCCAATATCGGAATAATACTGTGCAGCATTTTGCCAAATGTACTTCTTCCGACATTTATATGGTTATCCTTTGCAAGGGTAAGGGTGTACTGGTATGAGCCAGTGGCAAGATAGCGTAACACAATTCCCAGTTGTATTGTTTTGACAATGGACGATTTTTTCATCTGTGAACGTATTTTAGACAGAATTTCCAAAAAAGAAATTTTGGTAATTCGAAATGACTCTAAAAATCTGAATATAAAACAGTACAACAATTACTTAAAGTCTGTAACTAAGAAAAACTTTACTTACATTTCATCTGACATTTTTAATACACAGACATTATTCCGCAGATGTTGCCTGTACCTCAGGTCTTTAATTTTCCGTCGTCTTTTCGCTTCAAAGATTGCAATTGCAAAAACACACGGCATTTTCTCAAAATATTTCCGTAAGTAAAAAGTAAACAAAAGCAAAACAGCTGTTTTTTTTAGTTCGATATGGAATTTTATCGATAGCTAAAAAGTTGCGAAAACCGGAGCACGCAAAACTGAATTCGTACGAATTTGCCCAAATCGTAAAACGCAAAATTTTGCGATAACCGGAGCATGGCTGATTATAACTAATTTATTATCAAAAGGTAAGGCGATTGATTTACACTCCAAATCGGTTAACGGAAATATTTCTTCATCATTTTTCAAATCATCCACGACATATATACCTTAGCAGGTCGAATCAAATGGCTCTTCATAAAGGCTATGTTTTTTTTTTGGTATCTTCTACCCATCAAAAAATTATCTCCAAATTCGGTTATGAAAACTGGAATATTATCTTTCATAAAACAATAATTATCTGGTGACTTACAGGAAAGTACACATCCTTTAAAAATATATATTTTTTGTTAACTATATTCGTATTTTTTTCAGGCAAAAATGAAAAAGGGACTTTATAAATTTTTCTGTGCAGTTGCTTTAAAATATTTGTGGGACCTCTAACCATGTTTTTTATACTCTGTAAATAGTTTTCAAACGCGTAAGCCGAGCCAGAAACTGGATCTCCAACATTTTTAATTGTCTCTTCTAAATGCAATAGGCTATGTACGTTGTATGAAATACTATTTGTCCCAAATAGAGTTGAAAAGTTTTGCACGAAGTCATTTAGCATTAATTGTACTGTCATTAAGTTCGTTGAAGTTCGTTGTTTAGCACAGGAAACAATTCTACACGAGCAGTGAAGTAAAATAAAAGTGTTATACAAATCTTCATGTATCTCACTTTTTTAGAACTATTATACCTGTGTATAGCAAAAATTGTCGAAACTCTATGGCTTTCCAATGTACTAAATCTTTTAGTGGCCTCGGTTTGAAAAACCTAGCTAAATCGTTAGGTACTAGTGATGCAGAGGGCGTTAGGCAAATAATACGGTGCATCACTAGCATATCGCTGGTGTGGGTGTATGTTGGTATACATTCGCCCTAATGATTTTTGCTACATTTCAGATCGTAGCCAAGAAATACAGAAAATAAGAAAGCGCACATGCATACATATGTATACGACAGTAGGTATACAAATGAACATGTGTGGTTGTTGTTCTGAATCTGCTGCTGCGATCCCCTGAACAGCACACAGAGGCAAACATACACCTAACGGTGATCATCTCGCTTACATGCAGACGTATACACAGCAAATTGCTGGCACTCCGTCTGCAGCGAGTCAAGCAACAGAGCATGAATGACTCGCACTTTTTAAAAAATGCAAATGGACTGAAAAAATAGCGACGCCTTCGGCTCGCAGCCGATTGCAACGCATTTTTTCGGCTGTTGGGAAAACGCGATTTGACTACTCTATGCATACCTGCTTAATGATATCACAGCTATCATCTCGCTGACATACAGACGTCTGCAGCCAATGAAACCGGCGATAGACTGATTTTTTTTTTTAACTACGCAAATGGTCTGTAAAAATAGCGGGGCTTTGCCATCGGCTCGCTGCTTTCAGCAGCCGAAGTGCTTTTGGCTTCAATATCAATTAGACCAATTAGGCTATTGGATTTTTGCGTTTGACTCGTCTATGTATAAGTGCTTATTGCCCAAACGCAATGCTCTTCTTACGAGCTCTGAAAATCCTGTAGACGTGCCCCCATGGATAATCTCTGTGCTCTCTTATAAAGCGGCGCCAATCTTTCTCCTTCTCCGACAGAATTAGCTTATTGTTTTGACAGGCGGATAACCGCAGCTTAATCGCAAGTCGCTCGGCATCATCAACGTGACCACGTCGACGAGCATTCTGAAGCCTTCGCCTCAGTCTCCTGACCTCTTGGCATTTGGTACTAAGGCCGGCATTTCACCAGAGGCGTCGTTCCATGATCATCCAGCAATGCGGCTGTAAGCCTTGCCAC
Organism: Scaptomyza hsui; assembly: GCA_018152825.1. Lineage (NCBI taxonomy): Eukaryota > Metazoa > Arthropoda > Insecta > Diptera > Drosophilidae > Scaptomyza > Scaptomyza hsui. Next base: position 29,650 of record JAECXO010000254.1, read on the forward strand.
CTCATCACCGAACAATCGCCAGCGTGCATGCGCGAGATTCCAGGACGGCACAGGAGCAAAGCTCTCAACTGTGCTTTTGGGGTTGCGAGTGACCTCAACAGTAATGATGTTGTGATTACTAACGTCCCATTCGCCCACTCTCTAGTCATATGTAGCCCACATAGACGCTGCTGCACTGACGATTGTCACGTCGTAATCGCTTTGCGCTCTGCGATTGTCGGACGTGCACACTTCGCTAGCAACATTGAGTAGCTCGACTTCCCAGGATCCAGTTCACAAGCAGCTCACCGCGCTAATGGTTCAGGTGCCTCCGAGAGCTTGCTGAACCATAAGGGGGATACTGCGTTCGCGTCAAGCCCGAAGATGACAGGAATGCTACCGGCTTGCAGTAGCACCGCATCTAGATACTCAATGTACGGCTCCAGGTCAGTGTTAAATTGGCAGTATACTGATGTCAGGAAGAACGAGCCGAATTTTCCGGTGACACTCACGCATACGCCAAAGTCGGTGATAAGTGACTCCAGTGGCATGCAAATGACGTCTGGGTCATCCACGATGACAGCTGCCTTCAAGCGCTTATCGGCGAAAACAAGCATTCCTGCTGGGAATCCTGTCACTCGTCAAGCCATGTCCGCGTAAGGCTCCTGAACAAGAGCGAAGCCGTGACCAGATTCCCGCATGCGGGCTCCGAGCTCGATGTTAGTAGCTCGGCCACGGCCACAATTCGCTTGGATGAAACTAAACATTAATGTTTAGCTTGCACCCTCGCTAGCACCGCTCCGTATATCGGGCAAACCTCCGAGAGCATGTAGTACCCCGACGGAAGCCCCTTTAAGCGGCAGTTCCGGCAGTCTACCGGACTGGTGCACCTTGCTGCGATGCGACCGGGCTGGCCACATTGGCGACAGACTTCGCTCTTGAAGCGACACTGAGACACCTTGTGGTCGAATCCGACGCACCTATGGCAGGCGTACGTACGGACGAGTGACCGGCATCGGTATGAAAACCACTTGACATAGACCCGTCCGGTCTGGTCAAGTATGGCCAGTGCTTTCTCATCAACCTCCAGCGTCAGATGTAATCTTCCGCCATCGGTGACCGACCAAGGCTTCGTCTCCAGGTGTACACTCTTTTTAAAGGTAGCTGGCGACAGTTCCTCCTTGAAGTTGTTAACATACAACTCCTCCATGAACAGCTCCGGCGAGATGCTGGTGTCCACATCCAGTACCGTGACCTTTGGGCGCAGTCCTCTGTTCTTGGCAACGCTCAGTCCCACCTCAGAGAACTTGGCGTTGGCAACCACTCTTCTGAGCTCGGTGGCGGACGGCGTGCGTATGACTGCACCGCCGCGCTTCAACTCGCGCACCTCGTGCACGCGGACGCCAAGTGAGGGCGCCACCTCCTTCATAATCTTTTCGGCTACCTCCTTGCCAGACAATTTGGCGTCGCGGCTGGTTACAACAGCCGACCAGGTCTCCACAACCTTTTTGGCCCTTGGGGCGGCAACAGGAGCTGTTCCGCGGGTAGCTGGTGCGGCAAATACGTTGGTCGGCTGCACGTGCGCTGCTGGAGCTGCACTCCGCAAGGTGTCCGCTTGTCCCTCCAGGACTGCGTTGCGGACGGCGAGTTTGGCGATTAAGGCATCATATTTTGCGGCGGCGTCAAAGATGGTCATGGCTGCAGCTGGCTCCAGCCGGGCGTGCAGCACCGCCTCCTTAACGGCTCGCTGAATCGCCGTCAGCTCTTGGAGCGTCTCATCCGTACCCGTACCGACCGATGCATTTCGCGCGTTGGCGGCGAGAAACGCGGCAAGCGTTGCCGCAAGCGGCCTAGGCGAGGCGGCGGGACCGGCGGTGGCAACGGGGAAAATATTGGCAGCAGAATCGGTGGCGATTGCGGCGTTGCGGGCAGCGGACCGGACGGCGGCGCGGACAGCGGTGGGGGCAGCAGCGGCGATCTCCATCAGACGGGCGGCGGTGGCATGATCCGCATAGGGGGCGGAAGGGGGGACGGCGGTCGTCATACCTTCAGTTGCGGCGTTGGTGGCGGCAGCGGGGTCCATGGCGGCGTACTTCGACGCCGCGCAATCATCCTCCGAGGACTCAACGAGCCTGGCCCTTGCCTTTCTGGCCTTAAGCACCTTACGCTCCTTTCGCGTACCGCGCGTCGAGGCATCGGAGCCTTCACCGGCGTCACTCGCCGATTGCGAGTCCATCGCGATATAGCACTCTCTATCGTTCAGTTGCTGCACTGCTTATATGTGGCGCTCTCTAATGTTCAGTTTGAGTACTAGCGCCACCTGTTGGAGCACTTCCAAACTTTTGAACTGCTTTTAACAGCACTGCTTGCTGGTGGCGCTACCTATCGGCAAGTTTTTGAGCTAGCGCCGCTTGTTGGAACACTTCCACACTATATACGCAAGCTCTGTTGGCCTACGTGCGCACCAGTGTTGCCAGGTCTTGAACAAAAAATAATGCCAGATTTACGAAAAAAACTAGCTGAAAATAGCAAATTTGTTTGTAAAAATGGCTGAAAAAATGGCTAACATTTTGTTACCCCAAAAAATAACCAAATTACCCCAAAATAACCAAAAAATTGAATTTTAATTTAAATGTCCAATAATGATTTTATTAAATCTACATCTTCACTGTCTTCATTGTTATATTTTTCATTTTCGGCCACCATTTTTAAAAATTTCGTTGGCACTTCATAATCGTGGCAGCATTTTCCATTTCTGCGCAGGCCGTATCTATAAAGAGGAATATTAATAATGCTGCTTTAAAAACTTAAGTAAATGGAAATACCTTATTTTTAAAATTGAATTTAGTGTTTTTATAGGTAACCTGTTTCTGAGGTTACTTTTTACTATGTTCATTTGACTAAACACACGCTCTACCTCAGCATTTGACCAAGGCAAACAGAGTAGCCTTATAGCAAACAGCGCTAAGGACTTGAAAGGGTTGTTGTCACCTGAGTCCCTAAAGCTCAGCACTTCTGCCCAAAATTTGACAGTGTCCTCCTTGTTCTCCCAGTCAAATAAATGGATCTTTCCGTATTGCGTTAGGATATCGCTTATATTTTCCACATTGAGCTGCTCCAAGAAATCTTCAATTTTTTCTTTTGAGCTCTCAAAATCCTATCAACAGAAAAAACATTTATTTTTTCCAGCGTTTCGAAGTTCTCCGGCAATCTAAAATTAAAACAAAATCGTTAATATCTCGGACGTCAATATCATAAATACCTAACTTACCTGGCTCTTAGCTGTTGGACCAACTCCACAACGAAATTCGCACACTTCGTTCGAATTTCAACTTCGATCTGCTCCTGAAGTTGTAAGGACTTAATTTTTTTTTCAAAGTCATACCCCAAGCTTAGATTAGTTTCAACCATACATTTGAAATCAAATTTCAAAATGTCGATATCACAGCTTGGTGGTATAATTAAGGCCTTCAACGATTTGATTGTTGCTATTAAATCTTTCAAAAGTTTTGTAGCATTTGAATTTCTGCTTTGAAAGTTTTTGTTTAAGCGCTGCATTTCCACTAATATCGGCTTCAAAAACAATAAGTAAAGGCAATTTACTTCGTCACTGTACAGTTCGTGCAAGATTTTGGCTTTGTGACAGTTCTCCTGGAGTGAAGCTATGGAAAAATGCAATTTTAGCTCAGTCCACTGATCAACAATCCTGGTCACCGCCAGCTCAATTGAAAGCCATCTAGTCTCGCAGACTCTAGGGATTTTCAAGGGCAACTAAGGATAAGATTTCAGATAAAGAAAACAGTTTAAATCGAATCACACATAAATCAAACATTTATACATATTAAGAACAGGTTACAGCAGCTATAAATTGATATTAAAATTTAAGTAAGTTAGTTTGGACAATCACGATCGCAGGACACAAAAGAACGAAACATTTGGACGAACACAATTCGAAATTAAAGTAAAATATTCAGGCTAGTACCTTGTCATCGTTTATGCATTGATATATTTTTTTATAATTGATTTGTCGCATAGAGCTTTTAGAAAACCAAGAGTAAGTATCATGGATTAAAAATTCCAACTGATCTGGCAAACATTTGGCGCAAGCATGATTGACTGACAGCTGTACCGAATGACAGACACATTTGATCAAAATAAGCGATGGAACATCTTTTTTGAGCTCGGTATAAACGCTTCTCTTTACTCCAGTCATAACGCTTGCATTGTCAGTGCCAATTCCAACCATTTTATTAATATTTATCTTCAATCGAACGAGCTCCTGTCTAACACCTTCGGCTATCGAAACAGCATCTCCGGATTCGATGGGAATAAGGCTTAAAAAAGTAGATACAATTGCGCCACATTTTACACTGAAGTAATTTATGGCAACACCTATGTACATATAAATATACAATAATTAACAATTAAACAGAAAAGAACACAATAATTTTAATACAGAAGACCAGAGCGTCACCCATACTTGTAATCAGCATACATATATTAACATGCTTACCAACTAGCTTTGTTACGCTGACATCTGTAGATTCATCCAGGAGCAGGCTATAATTCGAATCACCAATGTCTGCAGTTAAGTCTTCATCGAAGTGCTGCGCCAAAACGTTGTTAATAATGCTTGTGCACTTTGTTCGGCCAAGCCTTATTTTTGCAGCAGAAGGACACGCGCCAAAATTATGCACACACAATCTGCTGAGGTGGTCTATTTGTGCAATAGCAGTGTGCTCTGCTATAAATAGGCACAACGCTGCTTCCTGCTCTGTTTGCTTCGTAGGCATCCGAGAGAACGAAATTTTGTTGGTTTGACTGAAGCAACTCGATACCGAAATGTGCTTCTTCGTCTCAGCATGAGCCCTTAAATCGAATATTTTCGCTTTAATACTGCATTTGCAGTAGCTACAGTAAGCTTTTGACAAATCCGTCTCATCCTTCCGGATCCAGGCCTTGAACTCACTAGCCTGCATCCAAGCATCGCGAAACTTTTTGCGTATAAAGCACTTTAGGCATTTTTGCATCACTTTTTTTGCGTCACTTAATGTACACCACAAACTAGAGATGAAACACACAAAGCAGTGATGGTCAAAAGTAGAAATCACTGTTCGATAAGTATTTTCACTCAAGTCACTTAGAGTATTTTCGCTGTAACTGGTAATTTTCACAGACCTAAATCACGGGTTCGAGAAAATTGCCGAAAATAGCTGAAGTTTATTTTAAAGTAGCTAGATTTATAGCTAGTAGCAATTTTTTAATTTTTCTAGCATTCGGCCTTTCAAAATGGCTAGAACTAGCCATAAAATTGCTAAACTGGCAACACTGGTGCGCACTAATACACGCACACAATTGTTTGTTTTGTTTTCGCCAACGAGAACAAATGCCGCAATGAAAACAAATCGAGACGGATAAACGATGCGAAAACGAAAAACAACTTTGCCTTGTTTGTGTTAAAACGCACAATAAGTCCCAGGAGCAAAGCTCTCAACTATGCTTTTGGGGTTGCGAGTGACCTCAGCAGTAATGATGTTGTGATCACTAACGTCCCACTCGTCCAGTCGTATGTGGCCCACATAGACGCCGCTGTGCTGACGATTGTCACGTCGATATCGCTTTGCGATCTGCGATTGTCGAACGTGTACACTTCACTAGCTACATTGAGTACCTCGGCCCGACTACCCAGGATCCAATCCACAAGCAGCTCACCACGCTCATGGTTCTGTTGCCTCCGAGAAAGCTCAGAGAACTTACTGAACCATAAGGGGATACGGCATTCGCGTCGAGCCCGAAGATGACAGGAATACTACTGGCTTGCAGTAGCACCGCATCTAGATACACAATGTACGGCTCCAGGTCAGTGTTAAATTTTCTGTATACTGATGTAAGGAAAAACGAGCCGAATTTGCCGGTGACACTCACGCATTCGCCAATGTTCAAATAATGAGCAATTCAGTTTGCTCGCAATTTAATTTCTGCATTGTGCTGCAAAAAAAAAAATTATTTGACATTAACAACAGCTGTTTCTCATCAGCTCTTTATCACGCTTTACCAACGCGAGGTTTTTTCATATTTTCGGAATTGAAAGCGAGAGACGCGCGATATCTAGCGCCATTGTAAACAAACACATTGACTCACATGAAATGAAAATGTTTGCGACACTCGCTTTCGAACATCGCCTCGCGGCCTCGCGCCAATGTAAATAGGACTTTATGGTTGAATCCGACGCACCTATGGCAGGCATAAGTGCGGAAGAGCTACCGGCATCGGTATGAGAGCCACTTGACATAGACCCGTCCGGTCTGGTCAAGTATGGCCAGCGCTTTGTCTTCAACCTCCATAATAAACCTCGGGCGAGATGCTGGTGTCGACGTCCAGCACTGTCAGTTTGGAGCGCAGTCCCTTTTTTTTTGGCCACGCTGAGTCCCACCTCCGAGAACTAAGCATTGGCTACTACTCTCTTCAGCTCGGAGGTGGACGGTGTACGGATCACCGCACCACCGCACTTCAGCCATCTCCTTAATGATCATATCGGCAACTTCCTTGCCAGATAGCTTGGCGTCGCGGCTGGTGACGACAGCCGACCAAGTCTCTCCTAGCCCTTGGGGTGGCAACAGGAGCGGTTGCGGGGGCAGCTGGTGTAGGAAACACGCCGGTTGGCTGCAAGTGCGCTGGTGAAGCCGCACTCCTTAGGGATGTCCATTTGTCCCTCCAGGACCCCTCCGTGGAAAGCCAGTTTGGCGACCAGAGCGTCAAATTTGGCGGCGGCGTCAAAGATAAGCATGGCTACAGCTGGCTCCAGCCGGGCGTGCACCTGGAGCGTGGATTCCGTGCCCATTTCAACGATTGCCGAGAGTGCATTGCGCGCGTTAGCGGTGTGGAACGCGGCAAGCGTTGCCGTAAGCGGCCTAGGAGTCCTCGAGACGGCGGTGGGACCGGTGGCGGTAGCGGTAGCGGGGACGGCGGCTGGAACGGTGACGCGGGTGGAGTCGCGGGCAGGTAATCGGACGGCGGTGGGACCGTTAGCAGCGTCGACAACATGGGTAGCGGTGGTGAGGTCAGCAGAGGGGACGGCGGTCGCTGTGTCGGCAGTGGTGGCAGCGGGGTCCATAGCGGCGTATTTTGACGCCGAGCACTCGTCCGAAGACTCGACGAACCTCTCCCTCACCTCCCTCGACGAGGCATCCGAGCCCTCACAGGCATCACTCGCTGAGCGCAAGTCCATCGCGCTACTGGCGCTCTCTATCGGTAACTGGAAACACTACACCACTTACTTGCCATACACACTGCTTGATAGTGGCGCTTTCTACTGGCAAGTTTTATCAACAAGCGCCACCTGATGGAACACTTCCGAAACTAAGTACTTCTTTCTAGCACTGCTTGATAGCACTGCTTCGCACAAGTGTGCACTAAGCCACGCACACGCACGATACACAGACAAGTCCCATTGCGTGTTAACCGCAAATTGTTAAACTTTGTTTTCGTGGTTGACGAAAACAAAAAAGCACAAGGAAAACGAAAACAACTTTATTTAAGTTCGGACAGACAGACACCATGACGGACATTGCACAAAACCAATATACTATAATACTTTCAGTATCTAAGTATAAAAAGAACAGCCGCCGATCAGCAACATTTTTGAGGATTTAAAAGTGAAGCTATGTAAAGATTAAATAATAAATGCATGTGTTGAGCTGGTCACCAAGAATGGGAGCCCACTAAAAATGCTGGAAGATTCTGGGATTAAAAAACTTTTAGATCCAATATGCAAGGCCTATCCAAAGCCTTTAACAATAAATCGGCAAAATATACAAAGCATCGTTCAAGCGAAAGCTAAAGCTATTCGGGATAATATCAAAGAAATTTTATCAAATCGGTAAGTAACTTTTCATGTGTATGTGTACATATCGTTAGCTTAATATAGAAAGGACGTAACTAAATTTTTTCCGAAATCGCGTTTTTTGCACTTTCTAAAAGCCCACTCCCAAATGCACATGTCTGCGAAAATTCGATGTGCTATGATTAAAAATAACGAAGTTATAGTCAATTTAAAAAAAGCCTCTTCATACATCGTGTATCAGATTTCATTAAGTTTTTTGCTTCTCCTGTAAAATAACAAAAATTTGAGTTACGTCCTTTCTATATTAAGCTATCGATATACAGATGTACATGCATATATGTTGTATGGCACAACTAAAGTGTTGTTGTTTAATTTTTAAAATTTTCCTTTGATACCGAAGGTCAATTACCAGCGCATCGTTCACTAATTTGCCTATGCATGCATACTCTAAGAACCAGGTCTACAGTTTTTTTTACAAGTGCAAACACAGAACCCTTTTTTTTATAACCCTGTGCCCGAGTTGCTTGTGCGTCTCGCTGGCGACGCAACGCATGTACTTTGTTTTTGTATGCTTGCTCGCGATCAGAGCCTCAGCTTGCGCGTCAGTATGGCCCGTACATACATACGTTATTTCTCTAGGCCCACGAAATGAATTTTCTCAATACAAATGAATGTCTCAGTCTACGCCGGTGATGTCAAAGGCCCTAGCTCTTCAATCTCATTTGTTTTTGTAGCAGCTCTTTGGTATAGGCGAGCAGTTTGCGTATACATGAACGGCTCTTCCCATAAGCAATGGGAAATACAAGAACAATTTTGCGTATTCTTTCTTGTCCGTCTGTTCGCTGCCTATGCCAGCAGCAAAGTAACGGGGCTTTCCTATTGTTTATGCCTAAAAGTAGGCATCGAAACAAGTGGCTGCCGCCTACTTCCGTCGTAGCGCAGCTCATTGTAATATTAACTTTTCGGAAATGTTAACCGCCTAAGCAATAAGTGACTTGTAACATTTAACATATTGAAAATATACCACGAACACGGAAACAAGTGTTTTTTTCCGCGGCACCAGTCTGTAAATTACCAACAGAATTTATCACCAACAAAGCGACTTTGGCGCTGACCCACCCAACACCTATTATGTTGCGCTACGAAATTTCAAGGGAATTTGTTGTTGCTTTACAGACGAGACTGCACTAAAAAAGTGTTTGCGACAATCGGTTTACGCACAAAACTACATGTGTGAAGGTCATTATTATTAGTTTTCTTGTCATTCAAATGCATATACAATTTTTCTTAGTGATACCTGCTTTACTTGTATTAGTGTATTTTGTGCATTTGTGTTGGTGAAGCTCTTTCATAAGAACCAATTTGAAGTCTCTGGTCTACGCCATGGTATGTATTGCGTTTTTTACTCATAATATTAAACTTCAATGTCATAAACTTTCATGAATATTAGTATAGACACATGCTACTATTCATATTCACCCATACTATGTTTTGTCTGACTCAATCTACGCTATTCAACTCGAATAAATTATATTAAATAAATTACATACAAAATATGCACACATATTCCGAAAGAGTATAAATGGTTCATGTGTTGGCAGCTGGAAGAAAAACTTAGGCTCGCGTCAACCGCGTGCCAACAAAAAACCTTTTCTTCCTCCAAAAACAAAAAAAAAAAAAAGAAGAACTTCCAAAAAAATAATAATAAAAAAAACCCCCCTATAAAAAAAAAAAAAAAAAAACACTCAATATTTATGTTTTTAAAAAATATATATAAAAAAAAAAAAAAAAAAAAAAAAAAAAAAAAAAAAAAAAAAATATAAAATTAAAAAAAAATATATTAAAAAAAAAAAAAAAAAAAAAAAATTAAAAAATAAAAAAAAAAACCAAAAAAAAAAAAAAAAAAAAAAAAAAAAAATTTTTTTTTTTAAAAAAAAAAAAAAAAAAAAAAAAAAAACCCAAACCAAAAACAAAAAATATTTTATTAAACCCAAAAAACCAAAAAATAAAAAAAAAAAAAAAAAAAAAAAAAAAAAAAAAAAAAAAAAAAAAAAAAAAAAAAAAAAAAAAAAAAAAAAAAAAAAAAAAAAATAATAAAAAAAAAAAAAAAAAAAAAAAATTAAAAAAAAAAAAAAAAATAAAAAAAAAAAAAAAAAAAAAAAAAAAAAAAAAAAAAAAAAAAAAAAAAAAAAAAAAACTAAATTCAATAAACGCACACAAGCTCCAGCGATCTCAACAGAAATACAGTTCTGAATACTCTTTTGGAATATGTGTGCATATTTTGTATGTAAATGAGCAACTGCATGGTAGTTGTGTTGCAAAATTGTTTGCTGGTGTCATATAGCTAATATCTCGAAAGAGTATGTATGACCAGAAAATGCAAAAACAGAAATTGCCTGTGTTTTGTAGGCAGATTCAAATGCGCGCCAAATTTTAATTTTAAATATTGGCTGTCGGCATTTAATATAGATTTAATTATTATTTTTTAGGGTCAAGAGAACACATAAATATATAATGTATATTATTATATATATATATATATATATATATATATATATATTTATAATTTTTAATATATTAATTATTATTTGTCATATTATGAACTATGGACAATGCATCTTAATGATTAACATGAATTTTAAAAACTTAAAAAAAATTATAATTTAATGACAGTATTTTAATAGCTATCCTTACTTTTAATAAAATTGCTAAAAACCATATAAATTGATGCAGGTCAAGAATAGCCAAGGCAATTGCTACGCATACATTCAAATGTGCAGCACATGAACATACACATGCACACACACATTGATATGCGTTGCTAGATAAGTAACAAAATCCCAAATCACTTGAGAGCAGAGCGGGCAAACAAACGAAACGTTTAATGAACCGTTCGCGAAAGCTAAGAAACTATTCATATGTTTTGTAGCGGTTATTATCGTGAGGGAAAATGAAACCACTAACTTTATATTGCCGAAGAGCGCAAACAAAACGATTGGAATATTGTCCTCCCGACAGCTGCAGTGCCTTGGAACGCTTGGGAACGAAACATATACAAAGGAATCGTATGCGGAATGATCGGCTTTTAGTTCTACTTCAGCAACAACAAAGCTGAGAGAAACATAGAAGTAAACAACAGAAAAGAAAAACAAGTAAGAAGGCTCTAGTCGAGATTTCCCGACTAGGAGATACCCCGAACCCTGTACATAACGCGTACGGTCATTGTCTGTATGCATCTCTGGTGTTTCTCAACCGATTTAGACGAAATTTTCAGAAAAGTTATATCGTTACCCATTATTTCAACCCCCATCGAGATCGACGCGTTCATACATACAGACAGACGGACATGGCTATATCGACTCGGCTGTTGATGCTGATCAAGAATATATATACTTTATAGGGTCGGAGATGCTTCCTTCTGCCTGTTACATACTTTTGCACAAAACCATTATACCCCTTTTACCCATTTCATGGGTTCGGGGTATAAAAAGTGTATACAAATTGAGCAGCAAACGTTTGCGAACTATTCGCCCTGATTGCATATCGTTCCGATTCCCTTTATCCGCATCGGCAGAGCAGAGCACATCATTTCATTTTTCGCTTTGCTATTGCTATAGCAAATGAAGCGACAAAACTACAGCAGAGCAGAGCATATACTTTTTCGTTGTTAGGCTCTGCTACAGATGAAATCAAAGTGAGAGCAATAGCGAGAGCAAAACGAAATACTACGGAGTAGCGTAGCATTTCCAAACGCTGTGGCAAAGCATTCTTATCAATGATCTTTAGTAAGTTATTATATGTACATACATAAAAATTCGAGCGTAAAGATGCGTCGCTTCAAACGCTCGACTCGAGACTGAAGTAATATAAGGTAACAGTAAAGAGGGCGAGCGACCTATTTATACCAATAATGATAGAAATCAGATAGTGACATCCGAGTGTGTTCCCGTTATAATACGTCATTGGTTTCATTTGAAGAGTTGCCACCGTATAACGTTTTTCGTATATAAATTTAGGCCATACAAATTATAAACAAAACGAGTGAGTTTTACGTTGCTTGGTCACCCTGAAAAAAAAACACTCAATGAAGTGCACAGTGGACGGTTGCAGCCAAAGACAGAAAACAAGTGTAAATAATTTGTAATTGAATTAGGACATGGAATGTTTTATTAAGGTATTGGTTGCTATAGTTGAAATAAATAACAATAGCTATGACTTTTATGAGATAATTCATGAACTATGTACTATTAAAAAACAATGTTAAATTTATAGTATATCCTTGTCCCACTGTCACACGCTTTGGGTTTTTGGGTATTTTCCCAATAAAGGGGCTTCTGCAAATTTCCCGTAGTGTCGCAGTGTAGCAAATCAAAGAATGTTTTGTAGTGTAAGTGTGAGCAGAATCTTTTTTGTGTTTTTATACCCCTAACCCATAAAATGGGTAAAATGGTTTTGTGAAATGTAGAACAGGCTGAGGGAAGACCGACCATATATAATATATATATATATATATATATATATATTTTTTAATGAGTTAGCTGGCGTCTTGTTGCGCGTCCTAAGCTTAAGGAGACTATTTTGCATGTTTAGTCCTAGGGTTCATGTTGTTTATCGACTTTCGTTCGATATAAACATGGTTAAATGTGGGGGTGAACTTTTCTGAAAATTTCGTCTAAATCGGTTGAGAAACACTAGAGATATCGAAGATTGAAGTTTAAGTCACTGATGCATATAGACAATGACTTTGTGCGTTAAGTATAGGGTTCGGGGTATCTCCTAGTCGGGAAATCTCGACTAGAGCCTTCTTACTTGTTTTATACTTTGATACTGAAAGTATTATAGTATATTGGTTTTGTGCAATGTCCGTCATAATGTCCGTCCGTCTGTATGAACGCAACTTTTTTCGACACCCGTAGAGCTAGCGACTTGAAACTTTTCAATTATGTTTGTCTATAGGCGCGACAGATAAAGTGTTAAGATCGGGTTGCCACGCCTACTAGGAGGCTGGGAAATCGAAAATTCGATTGCTGAAAACCGATAAAGCCAAGTATTTCTTACAGCTGGAGTTACCACTTTTTACCAGATAGCTAGTCACGTCTTTCAAAAAACTTCATCAAAATTTTTTATGCGACGCCCTCTCCTTACGCCCCCATCCACCCTGCTCCTTGATATTGAAAACGCCTATAGTTTTCCGATATTTTGGGCCAGAGCCACCAAATTTAGTGACAAGATAGGTAGAGACGTTCCCCAAAAAAATTCATAAAAATGTTGGATGCCACGCCCACACCTGACGCCCCCACCCCTCCGTGGTTTTTAAAACGGTTATGCGTGTATCTTCCACATTTATTGAACTAGAGTAACTTAATTTGTTAGGAAGATAGATGGTGGCATCTACGCAAGACCTGCTTTAAAATTTTGGATACCACGCCCACCCAAGCCACCCGCTTTATAAAATCTGAATCGGCTATATCTTAAACAGTTTTTGCGCTAGAGCCACAAAACTTGGTAGGAAGATAAATGTGACATTTAAAAGGATTTGATTCAAAAATTTGGATTCCACACCCACCTCTGCCGCCCACCTTTTAAATTTTGAGTTGTGCAGCTATTTTCTACAATTTTTTAGCTAAAAATAGCTGGCGATGTTTAACACCTGACACACCCCTTCCGCCCATGCCTTCCACTTTTGCAAAAAGACTCCTTACCATCCGTTCTTTTACTGGTATCAAAGTATTTCGCTGCCGGTTGCGTCAAATTTTGTTCACTATTTAGAGTTTTTCGTTTGCTCACTATTTAGAGTACTCCATGTAAATTTTTTGGTGTTCACTATTTCGAGGTGTTCACTATATCCAGACACGACTGTATATACTTTAAATCAGCATCATAAGGCGACTCGATTTGTCCATGTCCTTACGTATAGCTTTAAGGGCTTAGGGTATCTCCTAGCGAGCTAGTTAAGGGCATAGAGAAAGAACAAAATTACGAAAATCTCGGCAAAGCTTGTCCAGGCAAAAATGAAACAAGTGACACGTATACAAATACTTATGTATTTTTACCGCTACTTGCTTTCCCCTCTGTCCTACAATCAGATAGGCACAGCCGGCTGCACTTGCTGGCGCGCAGCAATTGCCAGCTAGCAAACGCACAGCGTTATTCTTTTCGTTAATCGGCATATTGCTTTGCGCTTCGACCGCATATGTATGTGCTGTGCTTTTGCAAAGACAATTGGTGTTTCCACCCAATCGTGCCCGCATTTGTTTTCAGCAAGCAGTTCTCGAAAGAGAGAGTTGTCAGGTCTATTGTTAAATGGTATTTGCTCGCGATTTGTTCGGCCGGGGTGTTTTGGGTAATCCGCTACATATATGATTTTTTTTTTTTACCTCATAAATATAACAAACTTAATCCAATGTCAACTCAAATATATAACTTAAATACTATAAACCCACACCGAAACACTTTATATACTAACTTATCATACAAGAAGTGCCTCGTTAGACTAGAAATGTGTTTTTCCTTCTACTTTGTTCTTTGGTTCACAATTATATTTGCATATATAGTATGTACTTATTAGGATATGGAATTACTCATTTAAAAATTACACGAAATGTTTAGTTAGTGGCGAAAAAAAGAAGCTATTTCCTCGAAGGCGATGTCAACGCTTGGTTTTGTCTTTGGGCCGACTGGCCTATTTTAAAGAGGTGCCAATTGATTTCACGGCAAGAACGTGCCGAAAACCTTTTGTGTACTAGCTGTCCTTTTCAAGGATGTTCTCAGCTCTTTTTTTTTGGGGGAGCTTTGACTACGTGCACGGCTGCCTAAGCCTTTCTTTCTACTCTTTTTATACTTTGGTACTGAAAGTATCATAGTATATTGGTTTTGTGCAATGTCCGTCATGGTGTCTGTCCGATGAACGCAACTTTATTCGACACCCGTCAAGCTAGAGACTTGAAACTGAAAACCGATGAAGACATATATTTATCACATTGTTACAGCAAGTATTACGAAATTTTGCACAAAGATTGCTAGTTACCTCAACAAACTGCATTCCTTCCGCCCCCAGCCTCCCTGCTCCTTGAAACTGAAAACACCTATAGCTTTCACATTTTTTGTGCTAGAGCCACCGAGTTTTGTGTCAAGATAGGTAATGAAGTTTTCCAAAAAAGTGCATCAAAAATTTGGATGCCACGCCCACCTCGCAGCTTACCTTTTTAAATCGGAAATTCTGATATCTCTTACAGCTTTTAAGCTAGAGCCCCCAAATTTAGTAGGAAGATAGATGGTGATATTTACCAAAGATCAGCATCAAAAATTTGGATGCCCATCCCACCCAAGCCACCATATAAAATCGGAATCGGCCATATCTTTAACAGTCTTTGAGCTAGAGCCACCAAACTTTGTAGGAAGATAGATGGTGACAGTTTAAAACATTGTACTCAAAAATTTGGATGCCAGACCAACCTCTGCCGCCCATCTTTTAAATTTTGAGCTGTTCAGTTATCTTCCACAGGTTGAGCTAAGGTCACCAAATTTGGCATTATAATAGGTTTTGATGGTTACCACATGGCCCCCTTCGCCCCTGCAATTCCCCCTTTGCAATAAGACTCCTTATCCTCCGTTATTTTACTGGTATCAAAGTATTCCGCAGTCGGTTGCGTACGACTGCAATGTTTGCATTTGTTTTTATTTTTTATTTTAGCCAATTCGAACTTTTCGTTAGCCTAATTTATATGAAAATTTATTGGCAATAAAGCGGCAGTAATTGAAATCTCAACGGGAGTAAATCACAATTTTATGGACCGACTGCAAAACAAAGGCAAAGGAACAAATACTGACGATAAAGGCCGGACTAGAAGGTATGTGTAGGTACTAGTAGGTATGTGTGTGTGTGTGTGTGCAGTATGATGAGGTTAATAATTCTCTTGTTTAAAGGGGTCAGTTGGGTTCAAGATGAGGAAGCGACTCCCCTTTGAAACATTGTTGTGCAAATTAAATTTCAATTTGATTGGCATACACCTCCTTAAGCCTTCACCTCTCTCTCTCTCTCTTTTTCTCCCTCTTTCTTTCTCTGTCGCTGTTTCTCTTGGCTTAAAGCATTCGGATATCCTGTGGCAGCAGCTGCCAGCAGGAAAAGGGCTTCGAGCCCCAAACTACCCGCCCAAAAACAAAACCTTGAAAATTAAAATTATGCCAACGTCTTTAATGGAAGTTGTGCTACGCATTTTAAAATGAATTGAATTTATTTTATTTACTTTTTTACTTTTCTGTTCGTTTTTAATTTCATTTGTTTAATTTCGTTTACGTCCAACTGGAGTTATGCGTGTGTATCCCTGTTTGTGTGTTTGTGTGGGTAGACCATTTCTGAGAGCAGATGCATTAATATGCAACGCTGCCCTTTGTTACAGTCTCCGCTTATAATAGAATCCGATTCCTGGAAACTGCAAATAGGACTTCAAAGTTAGCAGAGTAAGACCTTTGCTGAAAGCTTATTATCAATTTATCCATATAAACATATTTGTAAGTAAGCTTTCACTTACATTATTATATTCAAAGGCCTTAGAAATTTTTGTGCTTTGTACCCTGTCCAGTAATAAACGTAAGGAAAGCAATTTTTTTTGAAAACTAATTTAAAGGAAACGCAAATGCATCCATTTACTCTAGGTGCAGAACTAATCTAAAGGAAAATCTTAAAACTCAAATGGTTTATAAGTTGTCAACATGTTTTCATTCATTTGCAACGGGTTTTATTCAAAGCAAATAAAAATAGCTCCAACTTTAAGTAAATCGTTTTAATCTTTACTATTTATCAATATACTTACTTTACAAAAGTGCATCCGCGCCTTTAAGTAGTTTGAGTGAGCTTGCATTATTTGCATAGTATAGTTTTGAGTGAGTGAAGGAAATTAAAAGTTCGATCAATTCAAGGGTTAAAAGTTAACGATGAATAACTGATTGTTATTACCAACTTTCTTCAAATTAAATTTGGTGCCTCAAAAGAGCTGGGAAAACATCGATGTTTTGCACTATCGATGTTTCATTTGACTTGAACTAATTTTTATACCCCGAACCCATGAAATGGGTAAAAGGGGTATAATGGTTTTATGCAATACATACAGGCAGAAGGAAGCATCTCCGACCACATAAAATATATATATTCTTGATCAGCATCAACAGCCGAGTCGATATAGCCATTTCCGTCTGTCTGTCCGTATGTATGAACGCGTCGATCTCAGAGACTATAAGAGCTGGAGACTTCAGATTTTGCACATAAGCTCATCTAAGTTCTAGGCAGTACAAGTTTGTTTCGAATCTCGAATTTGGAAAATGTAAGAGTGGAGGTTGAAATAATGGGTAACGATACAACTTTTCTGAAAATTTCATCAAAATCGGTTGAGAAACACCAGAGAACGATTTTTCAAAGACCTTATTAAGAACACTTTGAACTCGCCAAGATACATAAAAATCACAAGATGTCAAAATACTTATGCCGCAGCAAAATTCGTTGACTGCTTGCATTCTTTTCAGCAGAAAGAAATGGCATAAGGTAATAGACCAAATATAGGGCATATTTACAGTTATTAATATGCACTTCACTTTGATCATCATTTTCGCTTCGTTGAATACAACGGTACTTAGCAAAAGAGACTAAAAGTCAAATGAAAGCTATGTGAAAATATATATGCCGACTAGTGTAATAATAATATGTTTTTATTTTTTTTGTTAATGCAATAAAAAAATTAAGCAATATTTCATTTTTTTTATTTATCTAAAATGACAATTTAAGCTGAATTAATAGCTAAGAAGTAATAAGACTAAACATTGTTTTGTCGGTATGAAAATTAAGTGACAATTCAAATATATCTAATATATAAAATTCTCGTATCACAAATTTTGTTGCTGAGCTCCTCCGAAATGGCTCGACCGATTTTCGTGAATTTTTGTGTGTCCGATAGGTCTGCGCATCGGACAACATATATTTTTCATCCCTATCAGACCACTCCCTCGGGTAACTCCCAAACACGTATGTTATTTTTTTTTTTTTTTTTTTGGGAGGTACCCGAGGGAGTGGTCTGATCGGGTCCAGATTTGGTATGCATAATTTTTTTACACGCCTCTATGTCTTGACCAAGTTTCGTTCAGCTAACCCGGCAAACGTTGTTTTGCCATGTATATTATTTCTAGGAAACATTTTTTCAGTTCAATAAAAATAAGTGAAATAATCTACTATAAGTATGCAGGGACTTACTTAAAATCGAATGCACATAAAATTTCACGAAAATCGGTCGAGCCATTTCGGAGGAGTTCAATTACAAACTTTGTGACACGAGAATTTTATATATTAGAGGAATGCCAAAAAGACGCAAAGGGGCCAATTTGAGTCGTCAAATGATCAGTTATAAAGCCGTCAGATATAAGAGTACGAATTTCAGGTGAACAAATCCAAAAAAAAAACAATGCAGATGAGCGTGAGAGCATGGCGCATTTACGTGAATCACAATCGCAAGAGGCTCGAGATGAACGAAACCAACAAAGGAAACCAGAACAAAGAGTAACGCGCAGATACATAGTCGACAGACGTAGAGGAATTGACCAAAAACGCCACAGACGTAGAGGATTTGACCAACAACGAAAAAAAGTTCATCGAGCATTTACACCAAAATTATTTCTCCGACTTGCATTCCAGTATGAGCCTGATGTTGAATAATATGCTCATTCTAAAGTGGTTATTGGTACTTTGGAAAAGGAAAATTATTTGAATTTAAACTGATCGTATATGAAACTTTAGTCTGGGACAGAAACCAGACTATATTTCATATACGATCAGTTTGAGTTTAAATTATTCTAAATAGAAGGGGACTGATGAGAATGCTTTGCAATATTCAAAACAGCGCTATGTAACCAGCCGAACTGTTCATTCACAATTTTTATATTGTTTCGAATCACGCCCTTGATTCAATGACATCCAGCCCGCTAACGAGACTGAATGAGACAAAAAAGTCACTAGAATAATTCAGTGAAATTTCCTCTGGTTATCGATCCACGTTTTAAGTTGAGCAAAGTATGATTTTTTAAATACTTTGAGCTGTGTATCAACTCATTACATTTTTGTAACGAGGGCAACGACTCTAAATTTTTAGCATCCCCCAATAGGCTAAATACTTCAGCACGCTCCTCCTGAGTCCAACGCATTCTGAAGGTTTTGCCAAATGGAGAGCCTGTAAGTATTTGGATACAACAATCATTAACAAACATGCATTGCTGAAAAATTCTTGATTTATTACTTACAACTACGCCGCTTTTTTCCTAGAATCGAATTTTCCTTTTCAGCATCATCATCAAAAGATTCGAAATTATCTATAATAAAAAAATTATTTAATTTTGTTTATAATAAAACTTAAAAAAAACAAGTAAGAAGGCTCTAGTCGAGATTTCGCGACTAGGAGATACCCCGAACCCTGTACATAACGCGTACAGTCATTGTCTGTATGCATCTGTGACTAAACTTCAATCTTCGATATCTCTGGTGTTTCTAAACCGAATCCAAGAAATTTTCAGAAAAGTTATATCGTTTCCCATTATTTTAGCCCCCATTTTTACATTTTCCAAATTCGAGAAATTTTTGTAATCGATTCCATGTGTATATCGGAAACGGAAATAGTTATCGAAAATCGGAAACAAACTTGTACTGCCTAGGACTTAGATGAGCTTATGTGCAAAATCTGATGTCTCTAGGTCTTATAGTCTCTGAGATCGACGCGTTCATACATACAGACGGACAGACGGACATGGCTATATCGACTCGGCTGTTGATGCTGATCAAGAATATATATACTTTATGTGGTCGGAGATGCTTCCTTCTGCCTGTTACATACTTTTGCACAAAACCATTATACCCCTTTTACCCATTTCATGGGTTTGGGGTATAAATATATATATCAGGAGTGTGCCAGCAATCAAAACCAACTGAATTTCAAACAGAGCCCTGTTCGAGATGGTTTTGAAATCTTAACTAATTTGGACAGAGATTTGGTTAGTTTAAGCAAAATTAAATGTCTAATGCACAACAAGTGTTACATTTTTAAAAGGTAATTTTCAGCTTAGTTTCATAATGCAAATATATTTGAATTTAATACATATTTGAATTCATGATTTTTGATTTTAATAAATCTCTTCGTTTTACGTATGTGCTCCGAAAAATTAAAGCTCCCTAACTTCTTTCCCACCTAAGGTTTTGTTTCAGAGATTTTAAAATCTGCACGAGCAAAAATCTCTGGAGATTTTTGGCACACCCATGTATATATTTTACCGTTATTTTTCTGTTTATTCTTTTAGTTATCCATAGCAATTTCATCGTCTGATGAATCCTCATCAGATGATGATAAGTAAACAAACAACTAATTAATCTTTGTTTTAATATAATTATATTATTTAATTTATTCAAATTTAAATATCATCTACAAAATTAATAAAATGTTACTTAAGCATTTGCTGTGACGAATTTATATATTTATCTATATACACTGACGCTCAACTGAATAGGTTCATGATCTCAGAGGTAGGAATTTGTCTATAATTCCTAAGCTAGTATTCCGATTTACATAATTTTTTTTTCTTTAATTCTTAAATCATATTAGAATAAAACACTGAAGTACGATTTTCAAGAACATTTGATTTATTTTATATTTATTTTATCTTCTGAGACAGAATCAAAATTAGTGATTTTTTTTTCGTTCAACTGAATAGGTTCAACCTATAAAAATAAATATTATATATTATATTATTAAAACTTAAGATTATTTTCATATTTTTGGCTCTTAGCTTATATTTAGAACATTTTTAAAGTAATTTTAAATAAGTTTAATAATGCGTGAATCCTCCGTTGTTAGAAATAACTTCAAATACACGATCGGGGAGTGAGGTGTACAAATTTTGAAGTATTTGCAGCGAAATGGTTGTCCAGGCCGCTTTAATTGCCGCAACTAAAGTTTTTTTGGAATCAAATTGCCTGCCTCCTTCATATACTTTGCGCGATAACAACCCCCATACGTTTTCCATTATATTTAAGTCAGGTGAATATGGAGGCCATTCGAGTAAGTCCACCTTCTGAGCCTTAATCCACTCTTTTACCACCCTGGCTGTATGAATGGGAGCGTTATCGTGCTGGTAAGTCCATTGCATAGTGTGAAAAATATTGGAATAATGCGGAAACGCAGTCTGAATGATAGATTTGTAGGTTTCCGCGTTCATTTTGGAGGTAACAAACTGAAGTTCGCAAGTGCCAAAAACTGACACCGACCCCCACACCATTACACCTCCCTCACAGCTATGGCGACGGCTCAGGAAATGCTCTTCCTTTCGAAGATCGTGATAATAATAGTTGTACCCATCAGGGCCGTTTAAATTAAATTTTTTTCGTCCGAAAAAAACCACCCTGTGCCATTCGCTCGTCCAGCTCATGTGCTTGCGCGCAAAGTGCAGTCGTGAAGCTTTACGTGCATCATTTAACGGTGGTTTTTTTTTTTAATTTCATTCGTTTTAAATGTTCAGCAGACGAAATCACACGTTTAACAGTAGACACACTGGCTGTAACACCGCAAATTTCTTTAATTTTGGGTGCTGATAGATGGGAATTGGACGCAGCTCGTACAATATGCCTCCTGTCTGCCGCAGAGGTGGCGTGTTTGACTCCGCCTTTCATGTTTTTGCCGTATTCTGCCTTGTTTCTTAAAAAATGACTCACAACATTTTGGCTCCGTCCAATTTTGTGACCGATTTTGCGATGGCTAAGACCACTTTTGTGGTAGGCTTCGATTTGGCCTCTTTCATACTCGGATAATTGCTCCCCGAGTCCCATTTTTCATTAAATTTAAAGAAAATATATTAAATTAAAAATGTGCATCAAAAATGGGCCGCCAAGTTATACCGCAAACTAAAAATCTTTCAGCTGAACCTATTCAGTTGAGCCAAAAAAATTGCACAGAAATTAGCGAAAGAAATAATAAAACAGAATATGCAAAGTAACGGTACTTAGCAAACGGTTCTTTACTAGCGCACACTGATTGACACAAATATAGAGTTGCACTGAATTTCAAAGAACATGCGTTCGATCAATAGGTGATGAAAAAATCATGAAAATGCAAGCAAAATTATGTGAACCTATTCAGTTGATCGGCAGTGTATCTCAAATTTATAAAAAAATTTAAATATATTTTAGCTTACTCGGAATACCGGGATCATCTACATTATCATTTAAAGCAGCAGTCAGCATTTTGGACACCTCGGTTATTTCCGTTATTGAAGCACTTACACACGGTATACGGTATGGATGTCCTTATGATGGCCCATAAAATTAGCTAAACTGTCAATTTGGAAATCTTTTACGTTAAGCTTTGAAGTGTTATGTTGCTAAGTGCTTGCGTAGTTTAGTGCCTCTGAGTGATTCTGGACAAGAAGCACCACAGCATTTGGCGAAATTACCCATAACCTGGCGTCCCAGAATATATTTTTTCCAGCAGTTTGGTGCACTAAATACGAACGACAGCATTCTTTCGATATTTAAGTATTGTAACAATACACTGCCGATCAAATCGTGTTAACAAAACTGGCACGGTTCTATTAAGTTCTCCTCTTATTGTGATATGTGTGAACTGATTTGATATTTCTCTTACACAAGCAGACAACATTTCGCTGATGACCTTTCAATTAAAACATTACCGGGGGTGTGCCAGAAATCTCTGGAGATTTTGGCTCGAGCTGATTTTCAAATCTCTAAAAAAAAAAGCCGTCGGTGTGCCAGAAGTTTGGGAGATTTCATTTTTCGGTAAAATGTTTCGGAGCAAATACGTAAAACGAAAATGGCCAAAAAGAGTTGTTAATTTTCAAAAATGAAAATTGCCTAAAATGTATTTGCTATTTTTGTCTTTGTTTTCAAGGTTGGCCTCATGGCATTTGTGTTATATTTAATAAATGGTTAAATAAAAATATGTTAGGTTTTATCCTTTGTAGTTCTTATACAAAACAAATATTTAATATTTTGCCCGCCAAGTAACTCATGTTGCTTGACAGCCCTGCCGTGATATCTTGCTTGAACAGCTGTTCTACGTACTTCGTAAATGGCGAATCTGGTTTTGTTTACATTTTAAAAGTGCAAAAGGTGAACGGTGTTTTCCCCTATGGACCAAAAATATGCAATTTTAATTTAACCTACATTTTGGCTGCTCAATGGCTTTCCATAAATTAAATTCTTCTTCTTACTGTAGACATTCACACACCTAACAAACACCGCCACCTCAACACCGTTGCCACCTCATAAAAAAAAGGTTTGCTGCAATAACTTAGTTAAATTTACAAACTGTACACTGCTCAACTATGCAATTTTGGTACCTTAAAGTACGATTTTTTTATGTTTATTTGTCACAAAAAACTGTCTTTAAAATTGATCTATTAAAGACTCCGAATAATAGTTATTGTTAACCAAACAATGTGGCAGCTCCTTTGTTAGGGACGGTTTTGCACGCTTACACAGAACAGCAAATAGTCTTAGAGATTTGTTAAAGATTTATTAATATCGAAAATCTTAAATTAAAAAATGTATTAAATTCAAATGTATTTGCAATATGCAACTAAACTTAAAATTACCTTTTGAAAAAGTAACAGTTGTTATTGTTGGTTGTATTTTATTGTAATACCAGAGTGCACAATGTTGAACTGTGTAACAGCAATTCAGAACAGCGACTGTATACCCAACTTGAGCATACATGTACATATCAGAATATAACGTTGCCAGACAGTTAGTATTTAGCTTACATAGTAACAGCGATAGTTAACACAAAATATCGATATTCAACACTCCTTCTTAAGCTACATACATTTCTTTCAATTTAAGCCAAGAGATTTTACAAATTCATTTTGTTTCTGTTTTCCTAAACCTTTTGTTAAAATATCTGCAACGTTTTCATGAGTTGATACATATTTCAACTCGATCTCATTATTTTCAACTTTCTCTCTTATAAAGTGATATTTTAGATCTATGTGTTTAGTGCGCTTATGATGTATAGGATTCTGCGCTGTATGCTGCGCACTAATGTTGTCGCCGAATATAAGAATTTTATCTGTATCCGAACAGCCAATTTCGCCAAGTAATCTGCGAAGGTACACCGCTTTTTTTGCAGCAGTAGACAAAGCTACATACTCAGCTTCAGTGCTGCTTTGGGCCACAACGCTTTGCTTTGAAGATGACCAGGAGAATGCGGAGCCTCCCAACATAAATGCATATCCTGAGTATGATTTACGATCCTTGTGGTCATTTGCCCAATCAGCGTCGGTGTAACCTTTGACTCGTTCACCAGTTTTTCTATATGTGATGCTCAGATTCACAGTTCCAGATAAGTATCGCAAAATACGTTTGGCGGCTGTCAGGTGCTCTATGTGAGGGTCTACGTTTCGTTGAGATAACTTGCAAGTAGCGTGCAATATATCTGGTCGGCTCAGAACTGCTAAATACATAAGAGACCCTATTAGCGATTGATATTCTGTTTTATTTACCTTGGCACATTTGTCATCTTGGCAGGAAACTTGAAATCCTGGCTCAAGTGGTGTAGATGCAGATCGACAAGTCTGCATTCCGTAACAGGCTAACAGCTCTTCTGTATACTTTTTCTGCGACATGATTACAGGTCCTCGGACACCCTCTCGCTTTACTTCCACTCCAAGGAAATATTTCAGGGGACCACTATCATGTATCTCGAACTTTTCTGCGATTTTTCGCTTAACGGCTTCGATGTCTTTTTCAGTTGGGCTTATGATGATTAAATCATCAACGTAGACTGCAATGTATTGCTCTTCCTTTGGCTTTACATAAAGGCACGGCTCGCTTTTGCATCGAGTGTAATGCAAACTCTTCAAAACTTCATCCAGTGTATTGTTCCATGCTCGCCCTGATTGCTTTAGGCCATACAACGCCTTTTGCAATCTTAATACCTTAGATGGATGATCCTTGTCCACAAAGTTTTCTGGCTGCTTCATATAAACAGCATCCTCGAGACTACTATTCAGGTATGCATTAGAGATGTCTACCTGGTGCATAAGCAACTCCTTCTCAGCGGCAATTGCAAATAGCATTCGAATAGTTTCGTAGCGGATTACAGGTGAAAATGTTTCCCAGTAATTTACACCTAGCTGCTGCCCACATCCTTTGGCAACTAGCCTAGACTTAAACCGCTCGATCTCGCCGATTTCGTTCCGTTTCACTCTGAAAACCCATTTTGATCCAATGGCCTTCTGTCCAGGGGGCAAATCTTCTAGGATCCATGTGTTGTTTTTCTTCAATGCATCCAGTTCAGCTTGCATTGATTCTTGCCAATTACGTGCATGCTGTCCGTTCAATGCTTCTGCAACTGATTGCGGTGTTTCGATGTCATCAGTACTACCCAGACTATTTAGTACATGATACTGCTTCTTTGGTCTGCCTGGTTGGCCTGTCCGTATGATTTGTGGTCTACCAGGGGGGATTTTCTGCCTCCTCCATTTCCTGTTCATCTGTATCGCCGGCACTCACAAAATCTTCCCCTTCATCGTCTGAGTCACTGGTTGCAACGTCTTGCACCTGTGAATCTGTATGCTCTGGTTGCATATCAGTGGCTTGTGGCTCGAGACGAATTATGTTTGTAGTGTAATCGATGTTTGAGCTCGATGTAGTTATTTTAAACTCACCCTCTAGAAACTTGACGTCACGTCGCGCTATTACTGATCGTTTTTCGGGATCGTATAGTCGATACGCCTTTGACTCGAAAGAATAACCAACGAAAATGTATTCTTTTCCTTTTGCCTGGAACTTTCCTTTTGTGGTCTTATCCCGTGCGAAAACTCTTGATCCAAAGATGCGTAGATGCTTAACAGATGGTTTCCGGCCTTTCCATAACTCAAACGGAATGCGTCCATCAACAGCTTTAGATGGGCATCTATTTCGTAGATATACTGCAGTATGCACAGCTTCAGCCCATAAAAACTCAGGCAATTTTGCATGTACAAGTAGACTTTTTGCCATTTCAATCAGCGTGCGGTTTGCCCGCTCAGCAACACCGTTTTGCTGGGGTGTGTACGGCACCGTAAATTGTCGTTTTATACCACACTTATTTAAATAGTCATAAAATTGTTTGTTTTTGTATTCGGTGCCATTGTCGCTCCGTAATACTTTTATTTTCTTGTCTGTTTGGCATTCTACATAGTTCTTAAACAACTTGAACTTTTCAAACACTTCACTTTTCTGGCGCATAAAGTAAACAAAGTTCTTTCTGGTGAAATCATCGATAAAGTTCACCACGTATCGATTTCCTGCAATCGAGTTCACGTTCATAGGGCCGCGTACATCACTATGAACTAGTTCCAAAACACTTTTTGTCACTCATTCCGCTTTTTGTGGGAATGGTAACGCGCATATTTTTGACTTGTTGCAAGTGTCACAATTTGTTTTTATGTTAATATTTTTAATATTCATTCCATGCACAAGTTCTTTCTCACTTAGGTCTTTTAGGTTTTTAAAATTTAAATGACCGTATCGATTATGCCACATCGATGCCAATGATAAGTCTTGCGACATAAAGACTTTATCTTGTTTAAATTCGCTCACGTAAATGTACAAGTTATTTTCTTGTTTCGCACGTAACACTATTTCTCCGTTACCGTTTGTTATTATCGCTTCGTTCTTTTTGAACTCTGTTTGGTTGCCGTATTTTGCTGCTTTGCTTATGGACACAAAATTCATTTTTAATGATGGGACATACAAAACATCTCTCATTGTTATTTGTCGATTTTTCGTTTGCAAAATTACTGTTCCAACACCGGGCGATTCAACTGATTTGTCTCCTGCTAACATCACTGTTACATTTCTCTCACTTAGAGAAACAAATTTACTTTTATCACAACATATATGCGATGTAGCACCACTATCAAGACACCACTATCTTTGTTTATAGTTGTCTGGCTATGCATCAAAAAATTCGATTGTTCACTTTTATGTTCATTTTCCGATTCTTTCTTTTTATTTCTGCATTCGTTTGCGCGATGACCCGTTTTGTCACAATTGAAACATTTTCCTTTAAATTTTCGTTTATCCACACACTTATTATCGCGGCATTCGTTGTTTTGCTGCTTACTACTTTTCTGCTTAGTGTAAGCATACACACTTTGCGCTTCGCCGTTATGTTCTTCTTTGTTCTCTTTTCTGGTGCCTTCTTCCAGAAATTTTATTTTTACCGTTTCAAACGGCGGCAAATTGTCGCGTGTCTCGATCGCGACAACAAAGTTCTCCCATGAATCAGGCAAACTGCTCAAAAACATAATTACTTTTAGTTCGTCATTTATAATTATTTCTAGCTCTGCCAATTTATCACTTATGTTCACAAATGAATTAACATATTGAGATGCCTTTTCACCAGGTTGCATTCTCAATCGCACTAATTTCTGATACAGTTGGACTTTTTTGATCGGACCCGCTGGCAAATGGATATTTCGCAACTTTTTCCACGCTTCTGCCGATGTTGTGCACGACTTTATGTGCATCAATTGCGTTGGCTTGACATTTAATATCAAACTCGCTAACGCCTTCTGATCAGTTACGTCCCAGCGCGCTGCTGCTGCTTCTTCTTCGGGCTTGACCTGCTTTTCACACACGACGTTCCATAAATCCGCTGTGATTAACAAACTGCGCATTGACAAACTCCACAAATCATAATTTGCTTCATCAAGTTTTTCGATTTGAATCGACAAACTCATGATTACTCTTTATTTCGACGTTTTCTAGTCTCTACACAATTCACAAGGCATCTGGGCCCATAACCTTTGTTGGTTGTATTTTATTGTAATACCAGAGTGCACAATGTTGAACTGTGTAACAGCAATTCAGAACAGCGACTGTATACCCAACTTGAGCATACATGTACATATCAGAATATAACGTTGCCAGACAGTTAGTATTTAGCTTACATAGTAACAGCGATAGTTAACACAAAATATCGATATTCAACAGTTATGCATTAGACATTTAATATTGCTTAAATTAACCAAATCTCGGGCCAAATTTGTTGAGGTTTCAAAATCATCTCGAACTTGGCTCTGGCACACCTAAAACCAGCTCGAGGTTGGTTTTAGGTTGAAATCGGGTTGGTTTTGATGGCTGGCACACCCCTGTACATATTTTCCATCAACCATGGTGAGTTGCAAAGAATGTTCAATTTCAATTTTCTGATTTCCTTTGAAAAATGTTGTGGGTCTACTAAGCTGGTCAATTTTATTTTCCAAGTATTTGGCAATGGACAGCTCAGTAGTTTCTTTTTTAAATTTAAATCTAATAGGTTTGCAGAACCGGGTCGACGATGGTCGAGGATTTTTCCAAACACATATAGAATGGTTTGACAAACAAGTTGTAATCAGCCAGGTCTTTACTTGCAACTTTTTGTTCATATTCCCCATGCCCAGTGCTACCATCGAATTCCCACTTTCCTATTAAAATGAGATTTTTTACTAAATCATCTTTCAAATTATGGACAACTACATTCTGAAGCTGCAATATACGCGTTGCTGTATGATCCAGTAAATTTTGAAATTCAACTTCATCGTGGGACTCGTCTACTATGATATTATCTGGATAGCTTTTGGTTTTTGACCTCAGAAGATTTTGGTAGCTAGGTAGTAAAGGGCGTTATGAAATGTACCAGGTAGTTAATCATATGCAGCTTTTGAATTTACAAATGTACGAATTAACAAATATTGATGATTTAAATTTGCTGCTATCAAAATGAATTAAGACTTCTTCAATAAAAGCTTGGAAACTCACAAGTTCTGGTTAGACACCAGATCATATCAGAAGCAGCAGATTGCAGATTCATCATGTTTTGCGACCTCGGCTATTCGTCGCCGCTCCGTTCTCCGGAGTGTTCTCCGCAAAATCTTTCTTTGGACGACCACAAGCCAAATTCAAGATTGTTGGTTGTACATCGCATTCTTTCGAAATTGATTCGATTATAGCCATCATATCAGAATAGTTCTTCAAGACGGTTAATCGTGTATGCTTGCATTTACGCCAAAACTATGAAAACTTTATGCAAACGTTTTTTATGCATTTGTTAAACTCATCCTGGTCTACTATCAGACAAACAATTAAATATCTGTGCTCATATTATTACTAACCCCATTGGCACCACTATAGTTTTCGAAAGTTAGTCGCTCAGTTGTCCTACTCGCCGTCGATTCAAAATTTGCAAGCTTATAAGAGTACTTTCTACAAGTTTTGACCAAGCACTTTTTAAAATCCAGTTTTTAAATCACTTAAACAATCTTTCGAAATTTTGTTAGAATAGTCAATTAATTTGTTATATCGTCTTTGCTGGGGAGACTTGATTTTTTTTGTCGTCTTATTTTGGCTTGGTCTGCTTCTTTATTGATATTTATGTGGACTTTACTTTTCCACACAGTTGAAAAATCTTTCACCAGTTTTTATACTTTGATACTGAAGGTTTCATAGTATATTGGTTTTGTTCAATGTCCGTCATGGTGTCTGTCCGTCCGTATGAACGCAAGTTTTTTCGACACCTGTAAAGCTAGAGACTTGAAACCTGGCAATTATATTGCAATTATATACCAGTCAGATAAAGTGTCAAGGTTGGGGAGCCACGCCTACTAGGAGGCTGGGAAATCGATAAATTCGATAACTGAAAACCGATAAAACCAAATAATTCTCACATTCTTACAGCTAGAGTCACCAAATTTTGCACGCAGATAGCTAGTCATGTCCCTGAAAAAAACTGCATCAACATTTTGGATGCAACGCCCCCTGATTCCGCCCCCATCCTCCCTTCTCCTTGAAATTTTAAACGCCTATAGTTTTCACATATTTTGGGTTAGAGCCACCAAGTTTTGTGTCAAGATAGGTAGTGAAGTTTTCCAAACAATTGCATGCAAAATTTTGATGCGACGCCCACACCTTCCGCCCCCCACCCCCGCCATTGTTAAAACGGTTATGCGTGTATCTTCCACATTTTTTGAACTAGTGTCACCAAATTTGGTAGAAAGATATATGGTGACATCAACAAAAGATCTGCATCAAAAATTTGGATGCCACGCCCACCTCTGCCGCCAACCATTTAAAATCGGAAATTTCGATATATCTTACACTTTTTAAGCTAGAGCCCCCAAATTCGGTAGAAAGATAGAAGGCACCATCTACCAAAGATCTGCATCAAAATTTTGGATGCCATGCCCACCCAAGCCACCCGCCTTATAAAATCGGAATCGGCATATCTTTAACAGTTTTTTAACTAGAGCCACAAAACTTGGTAGGAAGATAGATGGTGACATTTAAAAAGATTTGATTCAAAAATTTGGATGCCACACCCACCTCTGCCGCACACCTTTTAAATTTTGAAACATTTTGAGCTAAAGTCACCAAATTTGGTAACATGATAGCTGGCGATGTTTACCACATGTCCCACTCCCTTCGCCCCTGCACTCCCCCTTATTAACCGTTCTTTTACTGGTATCAAAGTATTCCACAGTCGGTTGCGTCCGACTGCAACGTTTTCACTTGTTTTTATGTTTATTTTCAAAGTGTCATGCAATCTTATACCCCGATTCCACTAGGCTTCATTTATCATAACAGAGAATTCGGTAATGCAGGGCGTTTCACTATCAATCGAACTGAAACTGTCAGCTGATTGATTTTCTGTTATGTTCAATTTGGCACTGTCCATAACCAAATATCGCGATATATCGGTAAGAAATTTGGTATTTTTGTTGGCTTCAGCACTGTTAAGCTCCACTGTTAACGAAAGATGAGCATCTTCGTAACAGCCAAAGTCCGTAAATAATTTATCAACTGGGAGGTGTTGATTCCAACTAAGCGAAATTTAATATGATTCATATTCACTACATAGGAATCTAATTCAAATAAATGCAACATTACCGAGTTCCAATAACATCCGTGCATCCGGCTCTAGTGGAATCGAGGTATTAGTTTTAAGCGTTTTGCAGTACATGCAGAAGTGCTGCTTGGAGCTTTTTGCTGTAGCTGTCGTCGGAATATTTAAGTTTCTGATGTCATAGAGACGAGTTCTAGAAACACTGATTTCTGTTTTGCAACATAATGTTAACCTTCAAAGTAAGTTTTTCATTTAAAATAGGAATTTCCCCAAATTTTTGCTTTTCAATATAAAATTAGAAATTCAAGTTATAAGGCTTTAGTAAAGTCATCTCGATGAGGAGGTACCCTGAATCTTAAACTTTCTGAGTGCAATCATTGCTTGTCTATATGCAAAACTTTGTTTCTGAACGCATATACACATAACGCCTGCACTAATACGCTACTGCATATTGACTTTACATAGCTCTTCATTAGCTCCGATGTTTCTCAACCGGTTCTAGTTGTTCGGAAATTAAAGAATTTACTGTTATAGATAATGTTGAGAAATAGCAAAAGCCACATTAAAAGAAGACTCTAGAATGTACGAAGAAACGATACTGAAGAAATAACGGAACTAGCCGAACATTCCAGTGGCATCGCATACACATATTTGCTCTTTACTTCTCTTCTTAGTTGTCAGTTCTTTTTAAGCGACGAGTGCGTGCAGACGAAAATATATGGGCATTTCCAAAAAAGGTCAACCAAAGAAAAACATTTAAAATCTCTGTAAGTTTGTTGTTTTACCATATACGTACAGGGAATCGATTAAATTTAACTAGAATTAACAAACATTTCATTTATTTATAGAAAAAAATTTTGAAATATTCGAATGCAAAGTCGATAAAATGCCAAATTTCTGTTTTTTTGCTCGATTTTTTATGATAAATGTTCGTAATGAGAGAAATAATGCATTGACATTTGGGCGGCACAGGTGGGCGTGGCATTTTTGATGCAAATCTTTTGTTAATGTCACCATCTATTTTCCTACAAAATTTTGTGACTCTAGCTCAAAAACTGTAAGAGATAAATTAGTTTCCGATTTGAAAAATAAACAGGAAAAAATCGTACGTTCGCGACCAGTACTAAATTCAATTAAAAAAAAACAAATGGATATATTTTCTTGTGAATAGACTCGATAGAGAGCTACATGAATCCACTTTAAAAGTAAAGTTATCGCATTAGAATATTC
This sequence comes from Scaptomyza hsui, assembly GCA_018152825.1. NCBI lineage: Eukaryota > Metazoa > Arthropoda > Insecta > Diptera > Drosophilidae > Scaptomyza > Scaptomyza hsui. The sequence goes on from JAECXO010000254.1 coordinate 61,609, forward strand.
CATCCTACTTCGCAGATTTTTGCATTTTACTATTTTACTATATTAAGCCAAAGTCGACTTCTATTTTGCGTACGTTCGCGACCACATGTAAATATCGGACATGGCAATAATTACAGCAAACTAATAATTGTTAAGAATTGTTCGGCAATATAACGTATAATACTAAATAGCAGATAATATATATTAAAATATAATGGGTAAAAAAGCTTACTTAATAAGTTGGCTGATTCTATTAAATCCAGATTAGAAGTTTTGTTAATATCTGAAATAATACACAAAAGTGGATTTGAAATAACAGACTTTATGATTGAAATAAACATTAACTTACTGGACGCATCAGTTAAGTTTCAAACTCACAAACCGCATCATTTGATGGCCCCATAGTTGTTGCTTTATTGACTAAACAGAAATTAATATTATGATCTTAAGACAAAATATTTGGTTAACTTACATGATAGAATCAGAGCTTCAGCTTTATCTTGATCACCTTGATCGCCAGCCATGTCATTTATTTGAAATTTTGGTTTGTTTCTAAGATTTGCTGTTTCTAAAATACGATAAAAACACAAATATGTAGACTTAGAAATAATTCATAATTTTTACTCACCAAGATTTGTGCTTAGCTCGCCACATTTTTTTTATCAAAACATCTCGATCATCTGTAGCAAAGCGATTTATTAAATAAATGTATACATAAAAATACACAACATTTATTATTTATTATTAACTTAAATTGGTCTACCCAATTAAATGAACAGTTTTATATATTGATGATCGGGCTCGAACATACTATTCATTTAAATTTCTACGGCGCTAAGCTAGGAGACGGAAACTGAAGTTGTCAAATATAACTTACGTAAAGTACGGACTCGCTTATGTTAATCAGAATGAACAAACTTATGTACATACACATATAGACACATTTTTTTTTGAAAACACTCTTGAAAAATAACTTGTATAAAAATACACATACATAAGTATGTATGAACAGAATAAAAACATTTTACTAGAAACCAAAAGAAAAATGTCCACATGTATGTACGTATACAATTTACATCAGTATGTATTTTTTAAACGTAAACACATTCGACTCCAAAGCGGGACAATTTATGGAAAAACACGCACCAACTTACATACATAATTATGTATGTGTATTTACATCAGAATGTGCAATGTTGAACACAAGATATGCACATATGTACTTAGTTTCCTTTTGATTTTGATTTCTATGTACGCATTAAAACGATCAACAACTTACATGCGCATACACTAAAATTAAATATAAATGTACATGTAAAAATGTAATGTACAAAATGTAAAAAAGTACATTGACTGACCACTGCTTTAAATAAGCTCTGCTTCAAACTTTGAGCCATTTATTTTGGCGATACATTTATTATTTTATTGACCACTGATTTTCCGATTCGGTATAACTATATAGTTAGCACATTTACTTAGGCGAGAATTTAACCGAAAATACAAATTTGATCCGTTCAGGCTGAGCTTAAGCTTGATAATGAAACAAATGTGTTTCTGGTATTTTTCCATGAATGATAGAGACCCAAATGCGACATGCGCATTCAAAGAGTTGCCACCGTATAACGTTTTTCTTATATAAATTTAGGCCATACAAATTACTAACAAATCAAGTGATTTTTACGTTGCTTGGTCACCCTGAAAAAAAAACAACGAAGTGCACAGTGGGCGGTTGCAGACAAAGACAGAAAAGAAGTGTAAATAATTTGTAATTGAATTAGGACATGGAATGTTTTATTAAGGTATTGGTTGCTATAGTTGAAAAAAATAACAATAGCTATGACTTTTATGAGATAATTCATGAACTATGTACCATTAAAAACAGTGTTAAATATATAGTATCTCCTTGTCCCACTGTCACACGCTTTGGAAGTGTTTTTAGCTCCGTTACTTTTGAATTTTCAACCAATAGAATCACGCGAACAGTGACGTCAGTGGTCTGTGGGCGGGATGTCGCTATCTGGTCTCTATCATTCTTGGTATTTTTATACCCCGAACCCATAAAATGGGTAAAAGTGATAGAATGGTTTTGTGCAAAAGTATGTAACAGGCAGAAGGAAGCTCTCCGACCCTATAAAGTACATATATTCTTGATCAGCATCAACAGCCGTTCATCTAAGTCCTAGGCAGCACAAGTTTGTTTCCGATCGAATCTCGAAAATGTGTAACGTTTTAGAAACTTGATACAAAATAATGAAAATCTTCGAAAATGTCATCGAAATCGGTTGAGAAACACCAGAGATATCGAAGATTGAAGTTTAGGTCACAGATGCATACAGACTATGTGCGTTATATACTTAAGGTTCGGGGTATCTCCTAGTTGGGAAATTTCGACAAGAGCCTTCTTACTTGTTGCCAAAGTGATCTTCTAAAAACAGTGTGTTATCTGATCTACAGTGTAATTTGCTTAGCTGCCTCGATACTTAGCTGCATCGCACACTTGCTCCTGTTGTTTGGGGCGGGCGGCCACAAATACTTCTAGTTGAGGTAGAGGTTTAAAACTTAGCACAAAGTTTGTATAAATTTATAGTAAGATGGTGTATAAAAATCAGCATTCATATAGATGTCATATGAACGATCGGTCTGAAATCAAGTGTTTGTATTGAAAACTGTTTTATTTTTCATTATATTGCACCGCAACCTTGTAATTGTTCATTAAAAACTACTTTATATAGCCGAGGCGAGCTTAGTGAAAATCGGGAAACAATATCATATAGCTGCCATAGGAACGAGTTTTTGTTGGAAAAATCATTTTGTTTTAAACGACAACTGCAAAAATGTTACAATAATTAAACGACAGCCACAAAATCAATCAATAGCTGATCGACTTTGGCTTACATGGAAGTTTTCTGAAATTATCAGAGGTTAAAAGCAATATGTTGAATAAATCTGTATTCGTCAGGACCCTTGACATTTTGCGTGTGTGCTTCAGCCTAAACAATTTTAAATCTTTGTTTTTTGCTTCTGCAGTTTCTATGGAAATCTCTACAATCGACACTAAGCAATTTTGTATGATATCAGGACCATGTAATAATACCTTATGAACCGAAGGAAGAAGGTAGTACCAAGGATATTTACTGATCAGAAGCTTTGCAGTTTCTAAAGCATAGTCTCCGAATTTTGCGGGATTGATATTGTAGCCTGAAGACATGGCTTGCAAAATTATTGAGCATCTGATAATTAAGTTTTTCTCAAGGCCTGTTATATTGGCAGTCATATCAGGATTGTCAAACAATTTTCTCGCAGTATTTCCAACGTTAGACGTTCATCTTCCGCCTGTCTTAGGTTTGTCGACTATTAAACCCATTTTCGTTCGAAACTCAGGCTGAATATTTTTTTTTCGGATTACAGAGCGTATTTGCCAAATTTTTTTTATCTAATCTATACAGTATATAGAGCAAATACTCAAAAAAGTTAATTATTTGAGTTCGAGTAGCTTCGCATTTGTAACATTTCGCTGATGACCTTTCAATTAAAACATTACATATTTTGCCATCAATCATGGTGAGTTGCAAAGAATGTTCAATTTCAATTTTCTGATTTCCTATGAGAAATGTTGTGGGTCTAAGCTGGTCAATTTTATTTTCAAATGGACAGCTCATTAGTTTATTTCTTAAATTTAAATCTAATAGGTTTGCAGAACCGGGGCGATGATGGTCGAGGATTTTTCCAAACACATATAGAATTGTTTGACAAACAAGTTGTAATCAGCCAGGTCTTTATTTGCAACTTTTTGTTTATATTCCCCATGGCCAGTGCTACCATCGAATCCCCACTTTCCTATTAAAATGAGATTTTTTACTAAATCATCTTTCATATTATGGACAACTACATTCTGAAGCTGCAATATACGCGTTGCTGTATGATCTAGCAAATTTTGAAGTTCAACTTCAGCGTGGGATTCGTCTACTATGATATTATCTGGATAGCTTTTAGTTTAAGACCTCACAAGGTTTTGGTAGCTAGGTAGTAAAGGGCGTTATGACATGTACCCGGTAGTTAATCATATGCAGCTTTTGAATTTACAAATGTTCGCATTAACAAATATTGATGATTCAAATTTGTTGCTATCAAAATGAATTCAGACTTCTTCAATAAAAGCTTGGAAACGCACCAGTTATGGTTGGACACCAGATGAGTGCATATCAGAAGCAGCAGATTGCAGATTAATCATGTTTTGCGACCTCGGCTATTCGTTGCCGCATCGTTCTCCGGAGTGTTCTCCGCAAAATCTTTCTTTGGACGACCACGAGCCAAATTCAAGATTGTTGGTTGTACATCGCATTGTTTCGCAGAAATTGATTCGATTATAGCCAGCATATCAGAATGGTTCTTCAAGACGGTTAATCGTGTATGCTTGCACTTACGCCAAAACTATGAAAACTTTATGCAAACGTTTTTTATGCATTTGTTCAACTCATCCTGGTCTAGCTGGTAACCCAAATGATTGGCATGTTTTGAAATGACATCTAGTGCATTATCAGTTTTTTTTTAGGTAAACCTGCTCTTCCACACCATACACACAGTGCTGCCAATTCTTCGGGTCATAAAAAAGCTAAGCTAACCTTTGAAAAAAGATAGAAATAGCCAGCAAATTTTGTTGCTAGCAGAAAAAACCCTAGAGTAGTGAAACGATATTTTTTATTGATCTAATCCAGTATTTTTGAAAACTTCTCAAGTTCGTCAAACATATCGTCTTCTGCAGCTGAATTTATGTAGATCTTATTGGTCAATATCGTTTTTAAGCATACTTCTGGCACCTTATAATTATGACAGCATTTATCTTCCTGGCGTAGTCCGTATCTACATATATGAAATTAAATGTTATTATATTATGAAATATGAGTGCAACAAAACAGCCCTAGTAAATAATAGCGTATTTCCGTAAATTTTATGAGTAACTGACGAAAGCTGTTTCCGTAAATAAATCAGCTGTTTGTTTTGCTTTGTATTTTCAGCAAAAAAAAAGTGAGAAAAACTAACCGAAATGGTACATTGCAAATAAGTAACAGCGTGTGGCCAACTTTTACAATTTTTTTAATATCCGGGAAGAACTTTGATGTTATGTTTTTTAAGGAGCTGCGTAAAATATCATATTTCTCCTTAGTCAATCCCAAGTCCATAAATAGTCGACTGAGTTTGGTGGCGTTGAAATACTTTCCTTAATCCTATTCAACCGTAAAGGACTGGCGATCTGCACAGCTTTCGTAATTGTCGCTTCTGTCCTCGCTTGTTCCTTCACATACTTGGATGATAGTGCTTCCGACAGATGTTCTGTTGTAAAGCTTTCCTCAAGCATCCTCAAGCTTACGTTTCCTTGTAAAAGCTGAACACTCTTCCATAGTTTTTAGTGGCCTTCTAAACTTTTTCCTCCTTTGAATATCCGAATGTTGTATATTCCTCCAACCAATTTTCATGCTTTTTTATGAAAGCCGACATAGTTCTATGGACCAAGTTCCATTGTCGCTTCAAGTTAGCGTGAATGAATTGATTTTGTGTCTTAAGCTCCTTACTAGCGTTTTCGAGTACGCCAATCTCTTGAAGCAATGCCACTTCGAAATCATTTATATTTTCAGAAGAACGAAAAACTTTAAAAATCTTTGAATTTTTTAAATCCATTATTGCGCTTTTATATACAAATTTCGTGAATTATATTGACAAATACTATTCAGTCGGCAAATTTTTTATAGTGTTTTCTCTTATGTAGTTATGAAATAACAGTCGCCATCAAGTGAAATATTTTATTTCATATATTTACATTCAAAATAAGTAAACGGGGAAATACAAAAAATATCCTGTAGGTGCGCAACTTTCCATCAACTAAAATGGAAATTCAACATTTCTTAAAGTGATATACAATATATAGTCAGGTAAGTCAGCAATGTTATCAATTAACAACACACACGCTACAGCCAAATTTGTATGCCCCCTTTTTTTTCCTTTTTCCTGCCGCGTGTTTTTAACGGCTTACGTTTTTTGGCTAAAGTTTCCTAGTTTTTTGGCTTACGTTTCCAAAATGCAGATTTTCGCAGATTTCGACTAAATACATATTATAGCTATAAAATGTATGTGGTCGCTTGTTGACTCTGCGATATACTTTTTAGTTATATTCCACGAAAGTTAAAGGAATACCAAAATTTAGTGTATTTTTTAAACGCTTCTAATTTAATAAGTATTTCAGTTATATTTGAAATTTATATAACAAAACACTGAGATTGAACATACTTTTCAGATAAAGTAAAAAGATCGTAGATTGGCTGTTTACATCGCCCTATATTCAGTTTGAAAGTAGTGAATTTTCGTAAATATTGTCATTTATTCGTACTCACGAAAAATTTCTCAATTTTGAGGAGCTGTAGCACCCATAATTATTTACCGATTTAAAAAACCATTTGGATCCATAATCCTTGAAGTATTCTCTATCGATTACATATCTCATTTATGCCAAACGCAGAGGCGTTGTAGTTTTTTTAAATTTAATGTTTTAGTCTACCCCGTTTTTGTACATTTTGTGTGCGTCTTTATTATGTTTACTTAAAGTTTCAGTTGTGTTTCCCAAGATTCCCCCATTCCGTTCTTTTTCAGTGTATTTGTGTGTGTCTTAAGGTTCAAAAAAAAAGAGTTTACCTTAACTGGAGATATTTGCAGATGAGTGCATAATCTACAATATACTAACGCCGTCTTTTTTTTTCAAGGTTAAAGTTTCCTTGCAAAGCGGTTGCTTTGCCTTGTTGTTGTGCTTTGTCTGTGTTTTCGTCTTTCGTGTTTTATGTTCTTATTGAGTTTAAATTATAATTATTAATGGTTTTTTTTTTTTTTAAATTTGGTTTTAAAAGGCGACTATCATCGCAGTGTCTTTACACGATTATACATTTTCAATTGTTGGTGCACAGAAATGGTACTAATGCAGAAAAATTACATAAGGCTGTGGATCATGTGCAAAGCAATATTGAAAATATCGGCTATGTGCCCGAGATGAGCGAGCTTACGAAATGTATTGGATACATACGTAAAGAAATTGCATCATTTTGGATTCAATACAAACGTAAAAAAGCAACCGTTCTTCAAAATAAATCTGATTGGTTAAATGCAAAAGAAACTATTTCAATAGAACGCACCGGGAGTAGACCTCAACCAATGGGTAAAGTGCCAAGCGTGGAAGTCCGAAGGTGAATTTGGTGATGCATCCAAAAGAACAAAGCGACGAAGAATTGCTGAGCTATCAAAAGCCGATGAATCTGCTGCAACTGCTTTACGATCGTCTAACATTCCAACAAATCAAATGTGTACCAAAGCTGACGTCGATGAGGTTTTAGCACTGCTCATAGAAGCAAAAATGAGCAAACATCAATATCTGCTTATACGAAGCTTTATAAATTCCAAATTGTCATTCAATTTTTTACCAAGCTGCAAGCTATTGCTAAAAGCGAAAGCATCCAGCTACCCCGACAAAATTAGTGTGAGTGAATCACAAGCTGAAGTCGAGCTGCAGAGCTTGCTCGATCACACGGATGTCACGCCCCCTGATTCCACCCCATCCCCCCTTCACCATGAAATTGGAAACGCCTATAGTTTTCACATTTTTTGGGCTAGAGCCACCAAATTTTGTGTTAAGATAGGTACTGACGTTCCCCATCAAAACTTGGATGCCACGCCACCTGATTCCGCCCCCATCCCCCTTCTCCAATAAATTGGAAACGCCTATAGTTTTCACATATTTTGGTCTAGAGCCACAAAATTTTGTGTGAAGATAGATATTGACGTTCCCCAAAAAAATGCAAAATTTTGGATGCCACGCCCACCCAAGCCACCCGTCTTATAAAATTGGAGTCGGCTATATCTTTAACAGTTTTTGAGCTAGAGCCACCAAACTTGGTAGGAAGATAGATAGTGACAGTTAAAAACAATTGATTCAAAAATTTGGATGCCTCGCCCACCTCTGCCGCCCACCTTTTACATTTTGAAGTTAAGTTATCTTTCACAGCTTTTGAGCAAAAGTCACCAAATTTGGTAACATGATAGCTGGCGATGTTTACCACCCGGCCCACTAGTTTGCAAGCAGACTCCTTACCATCCGTTCTTTTACTGTACTGTACTGTATCAAAGTATTCCGCAGTCGGTTGCGTCCGACTGCAACGTTTTTACTTGTTTTCAATTAAAATCTTTGAAATTTCTATCCAGTTCAATTCAAGCGATTTAAATAAGTGGTATATTGTATTCCAACGAGTTGGGCAGTAGCTTTTAAGGCTGGTTGTTAAAGTCGAATTTTGACCAGATTTTTTGAAGTACTTTACAAGCTTACTGCAGTGATTAACTAAATCTAGCAATTCTGGCACCTCATTCACAATTTTACCAATGACATTGTGAACTAAGTGATTTACGCAGTTCAACGTACTCAGACCGCTAAATGCGGCTTTCATGTTAGCTCCTCTGTCAGTTACTATGATCGGGTCATCCATCAGCAAATCACACACAAATTCTCGTAAAATTCGATCAATTTTGTTTTTAATTGCATCACCTAAGAAATGTAGATATTAATTTTGATTCTAATAAAACCAGTAAAATTTTATGTTTCTTACCGGTACAGGAGACTCCACCCATTGATTTTACTGCTAGCACACGGTTTTTAAGGGTTCCTTCTTTGGTGTAATGCATGGTCAGTGATATATACGATTCTTTAAAAAAGTCGTCCGTCCAAATATCCGACGTTATGCCGTATCCAAGTTTCTGATGATCTTTTATTTCTTTTTTTATTTCATTTAAATGAAACTCATACAGAGCGCCGATGTTTCGTGATATGCTTGTGGAATGTGGCAATCACGACTCGATGTTAATGTTTTCTCCCAGCTTCGCACCAACAGATATAAAACATTGGGCAAACTTTTTTAATCCTGAGTCCGCAATTAAATTGAAGGGTCGCCCATTTTTTACTGTCCATTCAGTTGCTAGTTTGGTGCACCTCCATTTTTGTTTCAGAGTCAACATCAACGTCAGGAAGACTGCGTTTTCGACTATTTGTCTTATGTAGCACTTGTGTTTGACTAAATTTGATGTGCTTTTCTCCAATTTGTAGACGTTTTTGCATGTGTTGCACACAACTGCATCAGCCGTCTCTATACCGTTTTCATCAACAATTCCCGAAAAGGTTTCCCACACCTTGCTGCGACCATGTTGAGCAACTGGCTTAAGTTCAGCAGCTAATAATTTTGATTTAATATTTGCAGCGTACTGTTTAAAAGGTGTCGACACAGTTGAGCTATTCAGCGATGAACCCTGATTTTAAAAAATTTGGTTTTAATATTTTGCCAACTGAACATACACATATACATACATACGACAATCACTGTTTTTGCCTGCAGCTTAGCGGCACTATATTACCACAAAAATACGAAAGACAATCACAAACATATAAGACAATACATCTATTTTTAGTTCTAAAACATATTTTTTAATTATTCATATTTAGACATTATATTTAATTTTATTTTAACAAAAACTTAAATTTTCTAATGCGTTTATTGCATGTTGCAATCCATTTGACTTTGAACTCATCTGAACAGCTGTACAATAACACACACAAGCTGTTCTCATAATTACGCTTGATTTACAGCGTGTCAAAAGAGGACAAATATAGTATTCACTTAAAAAGAGTACAACTTCTTACTGTTCTCATATTTTGTGAGAATAGTCAAAATGTTGTGCAATCTTCTTCTTGCTTAAGAAATATACTGACAGAAAACAATGAGTGCAGTATTTTTGAGAACACTACACTAATGTACAGATCTGCAGAGCCAGAAATGAGTACATTCATGCAGGCCTCTATTTCAAACCTCTACCTTAACTAGAAGAATTTTTGGCCGCCCTCCCCATACAACAGGAACCAGTGTGCAGCGTTTGCTTTGAATTTTGATATTTTGCTTATTCTTGCGAGCTGGGTCTGTTTCTTGATGCGAAATAAGGGTATAGTGCTTGTGTACAATACTATGTAACAGTCGGAAGTAAGCAGCTCTGACCCCATATAAGATATATATTCTTGATCTGTCTGTCCATCTGAATGAACACATCGATCTTGCCAACTAGCACTTAATACTAAATATTGAAAATCTGTGACAAATTATCATTTATCGAAATCGGTTAAGAAACAGCATAGATATCGATGACTGAAATTAAGTCACAGAATACACAAAAATTTACTGTACTGTATAATTATAAGTTCAGGGTATATTCTAGTCGGGAACTAAAGCAATGATAGTTTCTCACAAACCTTCCGCTACTTTTTAAACTAGCGGCGGACTGACGCACAAGCTGAGGGTATGATCGCGAGCGAATACACACAAGTGCATCGAAAATAAGCAAAACACAACCAGACGCACAAATTGCACAAAGAAAAAATACCCTGTGTCCCAATATTCAGTTATGGTCCATAATATCACGAATATATATTTTCATGATAAGGACAATTTACTATATATGTGCTTGTAATTTAAGGTATATAGCATGCGTTTAGTTAATTATTAACGAAAAGTTAACTTTAGTCTATACTACTTGTGTTACGCAGCAGCAAGCGGATTGAAGTAATAGGCAGAACGCAACAAGAAAAGCGAGTACACATGTGCTGGTGTTGTGGTTGAGACACACAAACTGCGCAGACCTTAAATACCCTTTATCGAAATATTCACTCCTTGTCAATATAATTATTAACATATAAGTGTAGTATTATGATTACTAATGTTTAGTTTTGGTTTACAAAATACCTTTTAATTAGTATTAATACTAGTTTTGAATTAAGTCATGAAAAATGGCCTTCCATATATCCAAAATACTAGTAAGCACAATATGTGTAAATCATATATAAGGTTCTTGCATTTATCTAATCAAAAACGCAAAGTTAATATCAAGTGTAAGCTACCCTCCCATCTAAGGCAGCAGCAACCAGATTGAAACAAAAGTCTAAAATTGCCAAACTCGAGTTCTGTAACAACAACAAGAGAAATGAAGGAAGGCAACGTTTAATTATGTCTTACGCATCGCACCATTTTCAATCAAAACAAAAGCCCAAAAACAATAATGCCCGCTTATGTTTACTATCCAGCCTTATCCGTTTATCCATGCAACAGCTGATGGTAAACAAACCTGAAGAGTAGATAAGCAAGCAGTTTTTTCGTTAAGTGCTGCTTTCCCTCAACCGAGCTGGTTTTCAGCGTTTTTCATTTTCTTTTAAAGTTACCGGCTCTTATTACATATCTATGTTAGGTTTATTTGTCTTTGGCTGACATAACATACAACGCAAAAGTTGCCACCTCATTAAAAAAAAGTCGCACTCTCCTCGGCCACTAGGTTCTATGCCTGCGACGCATTGCTACCGCTTGCTGCTCCACCGGTGCCTGATTTGGCTGGCGTTCTTATAGGCTTTCTTAATGCTGCTTCCGGGTTTTCCTTGAACACTTCATCCACAGCCAGAGCACAGCTATCCAGTCTCATCTTTTTTGTGGGACTTTATCTAATAATATAAAATGAAATGAACTGGTCCGTTGGCGTTGAGCTCTTTGGCGAACTCAATCCAAGCCGCCGATACGGAAACTCTTTCCCTACGGCTGTACCCCGGCGCAATATCTGCATGCTTTTCCATAAATTCTACGAATATTTCGTTCTTCTGTGGTGAACGGTGTTTTCCAAAATGGACCAATTATAAAATAAATGTAAAACAAAAAACAAAATGCAATTTTAATTTTAACTACATTTTGGCGGCCTAATGACTTTTCATAAATTAAGTTCTTCTTCTTACTGTTGACATTCACACACTTAACAAACACTGCAAAAGTTACCACCTCATAAAAAAGGTTTGCTGCAATAAATTTGTTAAATGTACAATAAACTGTCCATTGTCCAACCATGCCATTTTGTTAAATTAAAGTACGATTTTTTTTTATGTTTAACAGTTAAATTCAAATGTATTTGCAATATGCAACTTAGCTGGAAATTTACCTTTCGAAAATGTAACACTTGTTATTCATAAGACATTAAATACAAATTACTTGAGATTTCAAAACCATCTCGAACAGGGCTGTTGCACGCCTAAAAGCAGCATGAGGTTGGTTTTGGTTGAAATTCAGTTGGTTTTGATTGCGTGTATATAAAATAAAGGGCTGAAAAAAGTGAAAAAATAATCCGCAACGACTTTTTACTTGTCCCAAGAAATGAAATATTAGCTAAATCTCGTCTAAAACTGATCTATGAAATTCTCATCTAGATCTTGTTGACAATCTCATTACTTCGACACTGCTTAATTCAAATCTAGGTTAATAGAAAAACTCAGTTAGGTCATCTAAGGTGCGTTTCATAATCATAAGACACTTTAAAATTTTAATTTTAAAACTCAACAAAAACTAATCAACACATTTAAGCAAGCGATTTCTTAGAAATATATGATCTCCTAGCTATAGTCTACTACGAAGAACCGTTAGTGGCGCCAATTCTCTTGCATTCCAAAGAACCGTTGTCTTTTTGCATGCGACGCTCTGTTTTCTTCAATTTGCGCCGTTTCACAATGATAAGACAGTTGTCGAAAATTTAACTTTTGTGAACTTGAATGTAATAAGTTCGATTTTGTTTGATGATTTATTGAATATTTAATCATTTTTAACTAATATGCCGCGAGGTACGATATTGTCACATGAAGAGCGTGGAAAAATTTTGGCCTACAATGAATCCGGCCTCTCACTATCTCTAATTTCGAGAAAAATGAATAGAAGTCGATGCGTAGTTCGAAATTTTTGCGTAATTCCACTAATTACGATGTTTTGAAGCCTACGGGTAGAAAACTTGCGCTTTCTGACCGAGATCAGCGACGGATTATTAGTAAGAGTTCAAACTCATTCGTTTCATGCTCCAGTTTGGCCGCGTCTGTGGACAATAAAGTGTCAAAAACCACGATTTGGCGCACCCTGCAGAGGAGCAAGTGTATACAGTACTCGAAAATGTTGAAAGCACCACATCTCCTGCCACGGCACAAGGAGGCGCGGCTTAAATTTGCGGAAGATCATCTTTCTACTGACTGGAACACAGTAAGTAAATAATCAGGTTCTAAAATTCCTCTGATTTACAATTTTCCTTTGACAGATTATTTTTTCGGACGAAAAGAAGTGGAATCTTGATGGTCCTGATGGCTCCCGATGCTATTGGAGAGATTTGCGAAAGGATCCCATTTACTTTTCCAAACGAAATTTTGGTGGTGGTTCGGTTATGGTGTGGGGTGCGTTTACATCGAAAGCCACTTTGGAACTTCAGTTCACATCATCTCGAATGAACAGCGCGGAGTACATTGGAGTATTAGAATGCGGTCTCCTTCCGTATCTTGAAGCTAATAGAGAAGTACCACTTGTATTTCAACAGGACAACGCTCGCATTCATGTTAGCAAGGAAACAAAACGCTTTTTAATTGATTGCTCTATCCAAACTATGGACTGGCCGGCCTGTTCTCCGGATTTAAATCCGATTGAAAATGTGTGGGGTATCTTAGTTAGACGGGTTTACGCCGAAAATCGACAATTCAACACTATTGCCGAACTAAAGACGGCAATTATTACCGAATGGGAGAAGTTGGATACCAATCTCTTAAAAAAATTATGCGATTCGATGAAAAGAAGATTGTTTTGTATTGCTACAGGTGGGGGTAACCCAATTGACTATTAACAAGTCAAATATGTGGACATAATCCTAAATAATAAATAATTAAGCAACTTATTAAATCCCTATTGAAAAGTGTCTTATGTTTCTGAAACGCCCAAATTTTTATTTTCTCCAATTAATTTTGTTCAAATAAACTAATCAACATAATGTCTACTGAAACTTGTTTGTTTTGTTGCTTAGAATATTATATATAAAAACAAATTTGATACAAAATGTATTTTCTGAAATATTAACAAAACATGGGGTGTCTTATGATTATGAAACGCACCTTATATTCTTTATTTCCTCTATTCTGCTCCAAAGCCTGTTTTGGCTGAATGCAGATCACGTATCTTGATCAATTCTTTAATTTTTCCCTCTTCAACACGAAAGGAATTATTTACAAAATGAAGCTGTAAAATCGTAAAGAATTTACGAACTCTGTTTCTAGATCCCGTTCAAGACTTCATTCTATTCATTTTTTTCGAAGCCGAAACGAGCAATGATTCCATGTAATTTCCACAGCGCCAGGGTCGAAAATTGAATTCGGCCTACTGGGCTCGTGAAGGGGAACATGAAAAGATTTATTCAAATTAATATTATACATAACATTTTCTCTTGAATTCTCTTCCGTCTATTCATTTTGTCTGCTTTAATTGAATAAAGATCATGTGTAAAAGTAAATAATACATTTGCCAGATGGCTTAAATGAGTATCTAGACTCCAAATTAGCTGCTTCAAGGTCTAATCAAGGCACGCGCCAAACGTTAAGCAATTAGCGTTGATAACGAAGGATAACCGAGTTTTGGGGGGCAGGATTTGTAGTCGGCGACTTGAACTTGAGCACTTTTGCATTTTACACGTAATAACAATTACAAATGCGCACTCCACAAATCAAGTGAAACCTTCGCCCAGAGAGGAAAAGAGAGCACAAGGAGCGCACGAAGCAGCTGGAAAAGGGGAACACCCAATATACGGACTAGACTATCCGTAACAGGCAGCCAGAAGAGCAGGCGGCAGCTGGCGGCCTGTGTGCCTCTAATTACAATTCAGGACGCGTTGCACTCGAAAGTTGTTGCTCATTCAACACTCGAAGCGAGTGCCGAGTCTGAGTGGACAGGGTACGGGGGGATGGATCAAAGTAGCAATTTGCCCTGGCAAAATTCCACCCACAAAAGTGTTGTTGTAATTAAATTATATGCCAAGTGACGTCGTCGTAGTCGTCTTCCTCTTCGTTGTCGCTGGAGTTATAGACGGAGCTCCAGAAACAAAGGAGGAGAGGGAGGCTGAGTGGGTTTTGTTGGGCATGTTGAGGTGTTTGCCGACAAAGTCGCTGCTTTTCTTGCGCCCATCGGAGATGTTGTGGCAAATTAAGTTTGCTTTTGTTCTAGATTAAAAAGGCATTGAAATGTCGACGGTTCGCAAAGGTTCTCCACTCGACGAAGAGTTGAAGAACGGGAAGAAAGTGGTAGAAAGAGGGTTCCATGTGTGTGTTTGTGTGTATATGTGTGTGTGTGTGTGCAAGTGATTGGGTGGTCTGAGCTGCTGTGTAAGTGGCAGTTAAAATGACGCCTTTGGGGCTAAATGAAGTTAACTTTGTTAAGTTTGTTTTGCTTTTGGCCATGCGCCAAGTGGATTCGGTTCGGTTCATGATTAAGTGCCACCAAGCACTACAATTAAATGGGAACTCAATGTCCAAGTTCACTTGAATAAGCAACCAGTTGATCAACTGGTTCGTTTCCAGCCTACATGCGTTCCACACATGAAGCTAGCTGTTTTTCATGCGAACCGTTTCGCACAATCCAACTCAAAATATATATATAGTTATATTGCTGTTATATTGCTTCAAACCACACGATTCAAGCCATGTTAGTCATTCATTTCATTTTGAAACCTTAGGTTTGTTAAGCTTAAATGCAAGTTCATACACTTTGATACACCTAACCTCCATAAGCTGTTGCAACAGTTACAAATGCCAAATGAATACAGTTAAATTAAATAATAATAAATCCGTAGCGGTTGAATACCTAACTCTATTCAGACTAAGAAAACAAAGTCCCAATTGACACTTAACCTTCAGTCAAGAAACAAGGAGATAAACTTGTCTGATAATGGATTTAACGTGCCTAATTCAGCTAATTTTACCTTTTCTGTTTGAAGTAAAAATAATGAACACGCATGGGAGCTGGATATGTTATCAACTTTCTTATATCTGATCCAACCGAACAGTCCAAATTTCGCTAGTTGTATTTTTTTCGTGGCTTAGTTTTTATACTTTGATAACGAAGGTCTCATAGTATATTGGTTTTGTGCAATGTCCGTCATGGTGTCCGTCCGTCCGTATGAACGCAATTTTTTTCGACACCTGTAAAGCTAGAGACTTGAAACTTTGCAATTATGTTTGTCTATGGGATAGTCAGATAAAGTGTCAAGATTGAGTTGCCACGCCTACTAGGAGGCTGGGAAATCGATCAAATCGATAGCTGGAAACCGATAAAACCATATATTGCTCACATTCCTGCAGCTAGAGTTACCAAACTTTTGCACGAAGATAGCTAGTCACGTCCCTGAAAAAACTGCATCAAAATTTTGGATGCCACGCCCCCTCCTTCCGCCCCATCCCCGCTTCTCCTTGAAATTAGAAACGCCTATAGTTTTCACATTTTTTAGGTAGGAAAGTTTTCCAACAAACTGCATCAAAAGTTTGGATGCCACGCCCACACCTTTCACCCCCACCCTCCGCCGTTGTTAAAACGGTTATGCGTGTATCTTCCACATTTTTTGAACTATAGTCACCAAATTTGGTAGGAAGATATATGGTGACATCTACAAAAGATCTGCATCAAAAATTGGGATGCCACGCCCACCTCTGCAGCCCACCATTTAAAGTCGGAAATTTCGATATCTCTTACAGTTTTTAATCTAAAGCCCCTAAATTCGGTAGAAAGATAGAAGGCAACATCTACCAAAGATCTGTATCAAAATTTTTGATTCCACGCCCACCCAAGCCACCCGCCTTATACAATTGGAATCGGCTATATCCTTAACAGTTTTTGAGCTAGAGCCACCAATCTTGGTAGGAAGATAAATGGTGACAGTTATAGCGTATTTCCATTGCTCCGTTTCCGTAAATTTTAACAGTAACTGACGAAAGCTGTTTCCATTGCTCTATTACTGAAATAAATCAGCTGTTCGGTTTGTTTTGCTTTGTATTTTCTGCAAAAAAGTGAGAAAAACTAACCGAAATTGTACATTGCAAGTAAGTAACAGCGTGTTGCTAACTTTTATGGCTTATTTTTAATGCCTACAAGCATTTTTGCTTGCATTGCAGACGCAGTACAAGACCATTTTCGTATATACGTGGGAGTTATTCTGAACTGCCCTAAGTGCAACAAAATTATCCGCCCACAGTTTTAAAAGCAATCCTTTGAACCCAGTTCAATTGTTTCCTACAATTGTTCATCAAAAAACAAAATTCTTAATTCAATTTTGAATATTACTATATATTGCGCCTACATAAGCACAATTTCTGCTATTCACAATCATCTGTTTTGCGACTGTTACATTAAAAGAGCCCATTATCGTGTTTTATCGAACAAGTGTTCAAATGAACCAGTTCCTCTTCAGTTATTCTTCAGTTAATATTTACGGTCAGTTTTACTTCAGTTAATTCCTTATGGGAGAATACATGCAAACTGAACCTCAGTTACTGTTAACTAACATAACTGAGAATAACTGAGCAGTGGAAATACTCTATTAAAAACATTTGATTCAAAAATTTGGACGCCACACCCACCTCTGCCGCCCACCTATTAAATTTGAAAGTTCAGTTATCTTCCACAGTTTTTGAGCTAAAGTCACCAAATTTTGTAACATGATAGCTGGCGATGTTGACCACCCGGCCCACTCCTTTTGCAAGCAGACTCCTTACCATCCGTTCTTTTACTGGTATCAAAGTATTCCGCAGTCGGTTGCGTCCGACTGCAACGTTTTTACTTCTTATATCATAAACTCATTCACAAAGCCTAATAAGGGTATGATAAAGTTAAGCCAAAGGCTTTACAGGCAGAAGGAAAGCATATTTAACCAAATAATGTGTGAAGTATCTTCCTGACTTTTAGACAATAAATTTTGTAACGTTTATATTACGTCATGAATCAAAGGGGGTGATTCGAAACAATTTGAAAAGTGTGAATGAAATGTATTAGGCTGGACGGCACTCCGTCTGTACCCAGTCAAGCGCCAGCGTATGAATGACTTACTTTTTTTTTAATAAACACAAATGGACTGAAAAAATTGCCTTCGGCTCGCAGCCGATTGGCATGGCCTGCATGCAAGAATGATAGAGACCAGATTGCGACATCCCGAGCTCAAAATGGTGGAGGCGGCCACTGACGTCACTGTTCGCCTGATTCTATTGGCTAAAATTTTAAAAGGAACGGCATTTAAAAAATGTGCAAGCCGTCCGACAGTAGGACAAGGTTTCAAATTTGGTATTATTTTTAAATAGATTTTAGCTTATGAATTATCTCATAAGAGTCTTAGCTATTGTTATATATTTCAAATATAGCAACCAATACTTAAATAAAACATTTCATGTCCTAATTGAATTACAAATTATTTACACTTTTTTCTGTCTTTGGCTGCAACCGGTCACTGTGCATTTCATTTAGTGCTTTCTACAGGGTTACCAAAAAACATAAAATTCACTCGTTTTGTTTATAATTTGTGTGGCCTAAATTTTCATAAGAAAAACGTTATAAGGTGGCAACTCTTCAAATGAAACCAATGACGTATGGGAACACACTCGGATGTCGCAATCTGGTCTCTATCATTCTTGCACTCAGGGAAAAACGTAGTACAGATAAGCATATTCATGGTAACTTTAACTATTTTCGGGTATAATTTCATCTTAAACATGAAACTTGACTAGTGTTAAATCAAGAATTACTATGAAATAGTAAAATTAACATTTTTTATAGTTAAATTAAGGTGTTGGATATGTAAATATTGATGCACAAAAATATAATATTCGAATATTGTTCATATTAAATTTGAATATGGAATTTTTCATTTCAACATCTCGGACAACTGAAAATCAAGTATGACAACTGTTGATTTTAATACACTCGCATGCGGCTTCTAGAATTGTTAGATATATAATTTTTTTTATTGATTTATTTATTTATTATATGGAAAAATTCCTAGCGCTACAAGTATTTCTACTTTTAGTTAACAGCACTAGTCACAATGTTTTGAAAATTAACTTAAAGTCTAATAGTGAATACTATCCTACACTTATCTCTATAAACAGTAATTATCTTCTTTAAATTTTTCTTAAGACTAACATTGTTTTAGATTTTTGTTTACTTTATTTTTATATTTAAACATATTTTTCCAATTATCTGCTTAAGTGTTCTTGCAACTTAACACTAAACATAGATGTGCTTTTGGTGGTTTTTAGATTTGGTGGTAATCGGTTCCAGAGTCGAACAGCAAAGACATAAAATTGCCTATTTGAGCAGGCCAGTTTAGTTCGTAAACATATAAGATTATTCACTCTTTGCGAGGAAGCAAATTTTAACAAGTCAAATAAATAGTCTGGTTTTTTTTTGAATATTAGTTTGTGTACAAAAACAAGTATTTTATAATTAATTAACGACACGAAATCAAGGTCAAAAAGCTTCTTTGCAAAAACAGTTATATGATCACTTCTTTGTAATCCATACACATAACGAGCAATATTGTTAAATGTGACTTGAAGTTTGTGTAGGCTAGCTGCATCGCATTTGCCAAAGATTTCAATACCATAAAGCAGGGAGGGTATCAGTAAAGTTTTTGCGATCATAGTTCTTGTTTTGACGGGTAAATATTGTTGTGTTGGGTAAAGTTGTCGCAGGACTCCATACGTTTTACCCACAGCTTTATTTACCTGGTCATTCCAAGCCAGAGTTTTATTAAAAGTTATCCCGAGATTTACGCCCTTGTCGACAAAAACTATTGATTTATTATCTATGGTAAGTTTTCTTACATTATCCGTATTCAGGTACTTTTTGTATATAACTAAACATTTAGACTTGGACGGGTTTATGCACAAGCCATTTTCCTTGGCCCACACACTAACACGTAACAGATCAACATTGCACGATTCAATACACTCATTTAATTCTTCAATAGGACGACTAATATACATTTGAACATCATCTGCATACATATGAACGTTACAGTTTGACAGGGCACTCGGCAAATCATTAATATACATTGAGAACAAAAGCGGTCCTAGAATAGATCCCTGCGGGACGCCACGCGGTACTAACAAAAAGCTTGAGGTCATATTCTGAATAGCGACAGCTTGCTTCCTATTTTTAAGATAGGAGGATATAAGCTTAATAGCAGTTTGCGTGAAAAAGTACATTTTGTCCAGCTTTGTCAAGAGAATTTCGTGATTTACTGTTATCCATTTTTGCCCGAATGTCCTCAACTACCTTTAAGATTGCAGTTGTACAACTCATATTTACCCTGAACCCAGATTGATTGTTATTTAAAAGTTTGTTACTACTTAGGAAGTTGTTAATTTGTCCAGCCATAAGTTTTTCGATTAATTTAAATTATTAAAAATGCTAGAAATATGAAAATTAGTTTATATCAAAACTCACCGAATACGAAATATGATGACCTGCGATGGGATCCGAACCTGGATCTCCCGTTTACTTAGCGGATGCCTTCACCATTGCGCTGTTGCCGAACACATTTCGTATGCAGTTAGTTTTGACTTAAAACGGAAAAAAAACCAAATGCCTGCTCTTTGACTTGAATGCGGAACGTAGTAAATCTCAATATGAAGAGTTTTAGAATTAAATATAATATTTATTATTAGAACGGACACTTAATTTTAAATTTTAATATTTGATAATGCGCAAAGTTGTATTAAATATGGTTCAACGTTAAAATGAACAATCATTGTCATTTTGAAGTTTACGCATTTTGTTTTAAGGTGCAGGCACTTAAAAGTAAATACGTTTCTTGTTCATTTTGCTGTTTAACTATGTTTTTAGTTGAATCAACATTGTTTATACTGATTTTTACTACGTTTCATAGTTAAAACCCGCATAGTAAAATTTACTATTTTCGTAGTGAATTCTCGTGGCGTTTTTTTTCTGGGTGTGGGTGGCTCCGAGCTCAAATGAAGCAAAAATCATTAGGGCGAATGTATACCTACATACACATATATATGTGTGTACCATATGTATGTGCGCATGCATAGCCTGCAGTTCGACTTAGAGCGATCGCTCCCAATTCAAATCGGAATGCATGCATGTTTCAATCAGACCTGAATTTACAGTTATATCTGCAGCGAAGGCCGCAGTGGTCGAGGCAAGGGAGCATTTCGGAGAGAGAAATTAAGTTTTTTTTTTTTGTTCTATGATCAAGTGTGTGGTGTGGCTTAGCTTAGCAGCAAGCAGCAAGTGTGGAGCGCACACGTCCACTCACACTGACGGCCGGCGAACGAACTGTCGCCAGCCTATTTTATTTTTGTATATGTCGATTTTCTTACTCTATGGACAAGCAAATTATAAAGACAGTATGGTACCTCGACTTAGATATGGAACAATCACCATTCCATATGTAATAAGTTACTGCGCTGGAGCTAATCTCCGCGCTAAATGACATATTTTAAACTTAATGTAAACATAAAACATAAATGCTTAATTAGTTTTTTGAAATAATTGTAACTGTCGCTGTTTAAACATTTAACATTAACATAATTGACGTAAGTTAGCGCAAAGGCTGCTGTTACTGCAAGTTGCCAGTAACATTCTGGCAACATTATTTAAAGAAATATTGCAGTGTTGCAAAATGCAACCTAGCCGGGATGATCAGGATGCCACAGGATACCAGGTAAGTAGAGTTATGTATCCTTTTTTTTCCTTTTGCAGGTGAATTGGAATCGTCGCTGGAGAGTCATCGGGCCCGTTTCTGTGCCGCCGCCCAGGCCGGACATAACATTCGCGGCGCTTAGCAGACGACACAGTGGACCGCGTAGTGAAGCCAAGGATGAGGATGAAGCAGGCATTCGGCTTGCTTGCAGATTTTTGCAGGCTCGCATGGTGAGTACAGGTGTTGTGTTTGACTCGTTGTTTGCTGGTCTGGCATAGTAAAATAAGAGAGAACAAGTAAAAACGTTGCAGTCGGACGCAACCGACTGCGGAATACTTTGATACCAGTAAAAGAACGGTTGATAAAGGGGAATGCAGGGGCGAAGGGAGTGGGCCATGTGGTAAACATCGCCAGCTATCATGTTACCAAATTTGGTGACTTTAGCTCAAAAACTGTGGAAGATTACTTAACTCCCAAATTTAAAAGGTGGGCGGCAGAGGTAGGCGTGGCATCCAAATTTTTGTTCAAATCTTTTTAATTGTCACCATTTATCTTCCTACCAAGTTTAAAGGCTCTAGCTCAAAAACTGTTAAAGATATAGCCGATTCCGATTTTATAAGGCGGTTGGCTTAGGTGGGCGTGGCATCCAAAATTTTGATGAATTTTTTTGGGGAACGTCAATATCTATCTTCACACAAAATTTGGTGGCTCTAGCCCAAAAAATGTGAAAACTACAGGTGTTTCCAATTTCTTGGAGAAGGGGGGATGGGGGCGGAATCAGGGGGCGTGGCATCCAAGTTTTGATGGGGAACGTCAGTACCTATCTTCACAAAAAATTTGTTGGCTCTAGCCCAAAAAATGTGAAAACTATAGGCGTTTCCAATTTCATGGAGAAGGGGGGATGGGGGCGGAATCAGTGGGCGTGGCATCCAAAATTTTGATGCATTTTTTTGTGGAACGTCAATATCTATCTGGACATAAAATCTGGTGCCTCTAGCCCAAAAATGTAAAAACTATAGGCGTTTCCAGTTTCAAGGAGCAGGGATGATGGGGGCGGAAGGAGTGGGCGTGGCATCCAAAATTTTGATGCAGTTTTTCAGGGACATGACTAGCTATCTGCGTGCAAAATTTGGTAACTCTAGCTGTAAGAATGTGAGAAATATTTGGTTTTATCGGTTTTCAGTTATCGAATTTATCGATTTCCCAGCCTCCTAGTAGGCGTGGCACCCCAATCTTGACACTTTATCTGTCGCGCCTATAGACAAACATAATTGCAAAGTTTCAAGTCTCTAGCTTTACGGGTGTCGAAAAAAGTTGCGTTCATACGGACGGACGGACAGACGGTCACCATGACGGACATTGCACAAAACCAATATACTATGAGACCTTCGGTATCAAAGTATAAAAATCATTATAAAAAATAGAAAAATTCATAATTAATTTTTGACTTTTTTCTTTTTTATTTGCAGGTGTGAATTAGCCGTGGTTTATTCGCAGGTTTTGGGTGTGTGTTTTGGACAGCAGCATGTCGGGCTGCTGCTTTTTTGTCATCGTTATATTTTTTGTCCAGGTGAGTTTTTAACGTGCGCATGCGTATATTTCAAAATGTATTTTATTTTTCAAAAATACTAATTTTAATATGTTTTATTTTTATTTTCCATGCTGATGTTAGTGCATAGATGCGTCACGTTGCTCGTCGCTGGAGTTAGTTGCTGCATATTTAACTATGTTTTTAGTTGAATCAACATTGTTTATACTGATTTTTACTACGTTTCATAGTTAAAACCCGCATAGTAAAATTTACTATTTTCGTAGTGAATTCTCGTGGCGTTTTTTTTCTGGGTGTGGGTGGCTCCAAACTCAAATGAAGCAAAAATCATTAGGGCGAATGTATACCTACATACACATATATATGTGTGTATGTATGTGCGCATGCATAGCCTGCAGTTCGACTTAGAGCGATCGCTCCCAATTCAAATCTAAATGCATGCATGTTTCAATCAGACCTGAATTTACAGTTATTGCTGCAGCGAAGGCCGCAGTGGTCGAGGCAAGGGAGCATTTCGGAGAGAAATTAAGTGAGAGCGTGTTCAAGAGAGCAAAGGAGAGTAAAGTGTGGAGGAACGTTTACCTTTTGTCGCATGCCTGAAACAGGCCTGCAAGTTAAGAGCAGCACGCACTTAGATAAAAAACGCAACGAGAATTCACTACAAAAATAGTAAATTTTACTTTGCGGATTAAAACTATGAAACTAAGTAAAAATCACTATAAACAATATTGATTTAACTTAAAACATTGTTAAATAACAAAATGAATATGAAATGTATTAACATTAAAGTGCGTGCATCTTAAAACGAAATGCGTATACGGGCAATTCTCTAATGTCGAATGCGACATTTGTACGCAATCAACTGAAAAAACAGGTGCCTAGATTTTTTTTATTTTTTTTAAATGCGAATTTTATAGCTCTTGGTTAGCACTATAATCTGTGTTAAGATCGATTTTGGGCATTTGTTCATTTTCAATATAATCACAAAAATGTAAGGCATTCGCACGCGACACAGACAGAAGTCACTTTTACGAAAACTAGCTCAAGCACTGATTTCAGCGAAACATGATGGGAAATTGTAATGCAATTAATTTTAAAATGTTATGTATTGATTGTTCTTAATAATGCATTTCGTTTGACTTAAAAATATTAAGTAGTTTTTTTTTAAATTGAATTTGAATCACTGTCGCACGCTACATGTCGCACGCGACATTTTCTTCCATCATAATTTTTATGTTGTTTTTGTTCTTTTTAAGTTATTAGAAGTGCATAACATGTATTTCAATTATTTTTTATATATTCAATATTTTTTTATTTCTTACATTAATTTTAAACTTAACAAAATATATTCAATAAAGTAAAACGAAAACAAATATATTCATCTTATATGATAAGCTTAACTAAATAACGTTAATTATTTCATTAACGTCAATAAACCATTTTTTTAAATGAATATGCTGTCCTACCAGTTTGCGTTTGTTGGCCATTGCAACCAAACCAATGCATCTGGCTTATACCAGGTATGCTTTCTAACTTATAATAAATTGACAAACTTTCAATTTGTGCAGATGGCATAAAATAAATTTTAACTCCCTTTATGTTGTTTTCTGCACACTGATAAAACGCAAGTGCATCAGGTAACACCACATTTTTTGATTTTGTTATTTGCCAGACTTTCCTTTTAATTACGGCTCCAACTCCGTCAACAGCTCCTTTTCCGTGAGAACTGGCAAAAAAATTCCATTCAATATTTTGACATCCAATTTGTTTCAAAATATCGGCCAAGCTGGTCAAAATATATTTATTTTTAAATTGGGCGCAGCTGCCATCAGAAAATATAAATACTTTGGAAAAATTACCAAAAATTTTTTTAATTTCAATTATAAGGTTTATGACAAAAATATATACGTCGTGTTTATTATGCGTGAGCTTGTCACTAATAACTGCAAGCGACTGTGAAGCACCAGCAAACCAAGCTACGCAGGTAAAAATTGTTACCTGGTGGTAGCTAAAGTGAGCACTTTGAATCTCGTTTTGGTGTGTCAACCGATAGTTCTCCGCAAAATCAATTTGAAGAAGGAGCTCAGATGGCTTTAAGTCTCTTTTTGTAATCTCAAAATATTTTTGTTGGGCTCTTTTTACAAAAAAATGTGTCTTAAAAGATAATAGCTTCTATATCGAATACTAAATCAGATATAGTTGAAGTTGTATTTGTGAGAACTATGTGGTTTTCAATTTTAATTGTTTCCAGTTTACTTCCTCTTCCATATTTGGCAAATATGCAAGAGGAATTAAATCATCTTTAACTTCTGTTAAACATTTCTTACAATTTCTTGTCATGCAATATTCATTCTGAATATCGCAGCAAACTTCTTTCAGAAATGTCTCAAAATCCTTGGGAAAAGATGGAATCACTTTCGAGCAACTTTGCAAAAGAAAGCCGAAATTAGCATGATACATGCAAACACACATATTGTGCGGCATTTTATTTGCCAACTGTACATGGCGAGGTCGCATTTTAAAAAAAAGTGGATAAACCTACCTCCTCGCTTGGAAAATATTTCTGGAATAGCTCATGGGTTTCGGACACCGTCATTATCATAAAACGCTTAGCGACTAATTTGCCCTTAATTATTATGGTTTCTTTCTTGCCTGAAGCTTGCACACTAACATCATCATTTTCATAAAATTCTTTGATCGCGTTAACTAGCCTTTCTGGTATTGTTCTGCTGGATTCGTTTGTGTTTTTATTTTCTTCAATTCTGTTATATTTTTTTGCCAGAACTTCCAAAACTTTAATTTTTTTATCAAAATCTTTGGGCATCACTCTCTCCACTTTTTTTTTACCGCTTTTGCCAAGGTTTGTTTACACTTGTAAGGCGCTTTTTCTTTTTAGCGTGAGAGTGACATGTCGAAGAGTTTTTGGCGCCTCTCCCGTTGTCGTATGCGATTATATTTGCGATTTTCCTCAATTCCTTTTTCATTACCTTCAGCCAGTGTGCGAGCGGTCTGTCTAGCATTCCGCATTCTCTCCTTGTTTTTAAATTTATAATTTTGTAATTTTGTTTCATCTTTCTTTATATTTTCCCTCCACCGTTTGCAGTTGGATTTGTTTTTTTTGTTTCCTGCATTCATCTACATTAAAAGTAGTATATAAAGAAAAAAGATTTAAAAAAAAAAAAAAAAGCGATTTAAAAATTTTTGACTTACCATGTCGCACGCGACAAACTTTAAAAAAAGTTTCAAACTCGAAAAGCTGCTTATATTAAACCAAAATTTTTTTATTTACTTTAGTGTCAAAATATACGCTTGGACACGATATGTGATGCTCATTGCACCAAAACCTTGGATGCACTGATGAAAAGTATTCTTTTTCACTGTCGCACGCGACATTGGTAAAAACGAATAAGCTGATAAAAAATTCACCGTTTTTAGCAATCGCATTGTTTCTTTTACATATTTTTTATATTCTTTGAATATAAATAGAGATTTAGAAGAGCGAATATCAATGCATAATGACTCTCTTTAAGAAAATGAATCAAAACAAAACGTGCATTAGAAATGCTCAAAGCCGAACTTACGCACTTGGTCTACTTTGCATTGAAATATTTCAAAATGTGTTATAAGTAAACGTAAAATTTGCTTATATTAGTTTAATTTAATAGATTCCCTACACAAATATGCGAAAAAAACATACTTTTATGAACTTTGATTTTTTTGGCTGCGGTTTTCTGGAGAATTGCCCATATGTACTTTAAAATGACATTCCATGTTCATTTTAACGTTGAACCCTATTCATTACAACTATACGCGCCTTATCAAATATTAACATTAAAATTAAAATGTCCGTTTTAATAAATTATATTTAATTCTAACACTCTTCATATTGAGATTTTCTATGTTCCGCATTCAAGTCAAAGAGCAGGCATTTGGTTTTTTTTTCCGTTTTAAGTCAAAACTAACTGCATACGAAATGTGTTCGGCAACAGCGCAATGGTGAAGGCATCTGCTAAGTAAACGGGAGGTGCAGGTTCAAATCCCGTCGCAGGCAATCGTATCTCGTATTTTTG
This sequence comes from Scaptomyza hsui, assembly GCA_018152825.1. Taxonomy (NCBI): domain Eukaryota; kingdom Metazoa; phylum Arthropoda; class Insecta; order Diptera; family Drosophilidae; genus Scaptomyza; species Scaptomyza hsui. The sequence continues at coordinate 88,810 of JAECXO010000254.1, forward strand.
CTGAGTTTTGATATAAACTAATTTTCATCTGTCTAGCCATATTAATAATTATAAATTATAATTCTAACATTTCTAGTAGACGCATGCGAGTGTAGTAAAATCAAGCGTGATATAATTGGTTTTCAAGTATCCAAGATGTAAAAATGAAATGTTTAATTAAAATAAATATAAACAATAATCGCATCTTATATTTTGTATTTTTATTATTATTTACCATATTCATGTTTTAGATCAAATTATACCCGAAAATAGTTGAATTTAAATTTGCTTTTCTGTGTGCGCTTCTCTTTGCATGCCTGAAGCAGGCCGCGAGTTTCAGGTATGCCCGCTTCGCTTCTCTTTTCATGCGCGCGTGCGTGCATGCCCGCTTCGCATCCCCTTGTTAAATTCATGCCTAAAACGCGTGTATTTGCATTTAAGAGTGCGTGCATGGTCATAATCAGATCATGTATGTTTCAGTTCTCTTTCATATCTGAAACGAACTGCAGGCTATTTTTTCAGTTTTTGGTGGCTCTCAAGTGATTTGGGATTTTGTTACTTTTCTAGCAACGCATATCAAAGTGTGTGTGCATTGGTATTTTCATGTGCACTACTTTTAACTGTATGCGTTGCAATTGCCCTAGCAATTCTTGACCTGCCTCAATTTATATGATTTTGAACAATTTTATAAAAAGTAGGGATATCTATAAAAATAATGTCATTAATTTATAATTTTTTATTTATTTTCAAAATTCATCTTAATCATTAAGATGCATTGTCCATAGTTCATAATATGACTAATAATAATTTATATATTTTAATATATATATGTTGACCCTTAAAAATCATAATTAAATCTATATTAAATGCCGACAGCTAATATTTAAAATTAAAATTTGGCGCATTTGTATCTGCCTACAAAAACACCAAAAAAAGAAGACTTTCAAGACAGGCAACTTCTGTTTCACAATTGCTGGTCATACTGTAAAGTAGTGATTTGCCTGGGTACAGATCTCAGTCTGGCCTGGCTCAGCTTACAAGAAAATTTGTAGTTCGCTGGGATTGTTAAACGGGGTTTAGCACAGTCTAGGGAAGAGTGAGAAAGTTAGTCCCGCAGTCGGGTCGGATGTTAACAACGGGGCGGCAAAACCTCCACACAAGTAACAACACTAATAAAATTGGCACAACAGGCGCGTGTGCAACCACAAAATAAATCAACAGAAATATATATATATCTATTCTCGCAGGCGTGCTCGCTCGGACGCAAGTTCACCGACGATCGCTTTATTGCATTTTTCTTTTCTCCTAACTTTTCCTATAATTATTATAACCTAACGCCCTTCCTTACTACTTATAAACTTTTCGTGTATCGCCGGGCACGTGCTGAAACTCACTTTTTGACTTTTATTACTCTATATTTTTCCCTTTTTCCGCGCGCGTCTGCACTCTCCCATCGACCGTTTTCAACTCTCGAGTCGCCCACACTTCAGCTTCGGCCAGAGCTACCGTTGCCATACTCCCCACGCTTATTCGTGGCCGTGGTGAGTTGGACGATCGCAGCTGGCGCGTTGCACCTTGCTACCCTGCGTTTTGGGCGGTCCATTCAAACATATCATTTAAACTAATCTTCTAAGCTCAATCCATATTTAATACTTCTCCTTCTATCTTAAAACTAACGGCGCTCCTTGCCGGTGAAAAATATACATGATATATTTACAATAATGTAATAAACAAAATCAAAATAAGCAAAAATCAAAATAAACAACTTAAAACTCCTCGCTCCTTGCGTCTCGGAAAATAATAAGAAAACTAATGAAATCATAATAACAACCAAAAAAAATAAAATTCTTCCCTTATATACTATAAATTAAAAATCTATATATTCTGGACTTAAATTGCTATAAACTAAATCTACAAACTGCTGCTGTGGGGGAGGCCAGGGGCCTACTTCACAATACATAATCTAACGAATTTTTAAGTATGTGACACCAGCAAACAATTTTGCAACACATCTCCATGCAGTTGCGCATTTACATACAAAATATTCACACACATTCCAAAAGAGTATTAGTGGTTCTTTGTGTCAATAGCTTTTAGAAAAACCTAGGCTCGTGACAATCTCGTGCCAACAAAAAACCTTTTCTCTACTCAATAAACACACACAAGTTTAAGCGACCTCAACAGAAATACAGTTTTGAATACTCTATCGAAATATGTGTGCAGCAGTGTTGCTGTCATTAAATTTTTACAGCAAATAAGGCCTAAGTGATCAACAGGAGAAATTGCAGTATGCTGTGCTACAAAAAGGCAAAGCGTTACTTCCTGATCAATAGTTTTTGTAGGTAATTGTACAAAATCTATTTTGTTTTTTTGCGCAAAGCCTTTCGTGGAACTAGTGTGTTTTTCTGTTGCGGCATGTGCACGTAAATCACTTAACTTTGCAGTAATACTGCACTTGCAATAACTGCAATAAACTCGAGTTGTGTCTGTAAGGTCTTTTTTGAGCCACTCCCTAAACTCAGTGCTCTGCATCCACACATCTCGAACTTTTTGCTTGTACACTTTCGGAATCGTGCTTTGTACGCAAAAAATTTTAGAATGTTCATTAGCGATGGAAGTATTGGTCGTAAAATGTACATAGAGTAGAGGTGGGAGTGTATTTGGTAACAATGGATATCGATACTTAACCGATATAAATGGAAATTCAGCACTTTGATTGTAAAACTAAACAACATTTTACAGTCATTAAAAAAATATATACATAACAAAAAAAAAGCCGAAGCGATTTTCTAAAAAGCTAGATTTCCCGCCTCCCGCATTTTTCAAATTTTACCCGCTGTAGACCTTTTTAAAAAGCTAGATCTGACGGGAATAAAGCGGAAACGGCAACACTGGTCAAGATAGGTAATGACGTTCCCCATCAAAACTTGGATGCCACGCCCCCTGATTCCGCGCCCATCCCCATCGCCAAGAAATTGGAAACGCCTATAGTTTTCACATTTTTCGAGCTAGAGTCACCAAATTTGGTACGAAGATATATGGTGACATCTACAAAAGGTCTGCATCAAAAATTAGGATGCCACGCCCACCTCTGCCGCCCACCATTTAAAATCGGAAATTTCGATATCTCTTACAGTTTTTAAGCTAGAGCCCGTAAATTGGGTAGAAAGATAGAAGGCAACATATACCATAGATCTGCATCAAAATTTTGGATGCCAAGCCACCCGCCTTATAAAATTGGAGTCGGCTATATCTTTAACAGTTTTTGAGCTAGAGCCACCAAACTTGGTAGGAAGATAGATACTGACAGTTAAAAACAATTGATTCAAAAATTTGGATGCCATGCCCACCTCTGCCACCCACGTTTTACATTTTTAAGTTAAGTTATCTTCCACAGCTTTTGAGCAAAAGTCACCAAATTTGGTAACATGATAGCTTGCGATGTTTACCACATGGGCCACTCCCTTCGCCCCTGCAAGAAGGAAGCATCTCCGACCCCATAAAGTATATATATTATTGATCAGCATCAACAGCCGAGTCGATATAGCCATGTCCGTCTGTCCGTCCGTCTGTCCGTCTGTCCGTCTTTATGAACGCGTCGATCTCAGAGACTACAAGAGCTAGAGACTTCAAATTTTGAATATAAGTTCTCATATACCATGAGCGGAGCAAGTTTGTTTCAAATTATCGATAACTATTCTGGTTTCCGATATACACATGTAATCGATAGCAAAAAAATCTCGAATTTGGAAAATGTAAAAATGGGGATTGAAATAATGGGTAACGATAGAAAAATTTCTGAAAATTTCATCGAAATCGGTTGAGAAACACCAGAGATATCGAAGATTGAAGTTTAGGTCACAGATGCATACAGACAATGACTGTACGCGTTAAGTATAGGGTTCGGGGTATCTCCTAGTCGGGAAATCTCGACTAGAGTCTTCTTACTTGTTACATATGTGGTCGGCCACCACATAAATGCAAAACAGCCCCTATATCTGATGAGTGTTTTTTTTGGCGCAGCGATTTTTCATGTGCATGTTTTTCGTTGTCTTCGTTTTGCATGTCACTTTTAAATGTGTGTGTGTATGTATGTTATGTATGTAAACATACTTTGTATATGTGCTCTTATATATGTACATAATATGTAAGTCAATGAATTTTTATTTTAATTTTTTTAAAAAATTTAGCACAATAATATTTATTTATTTTCTTTAATAATACCTTATAGACTAATACTTAATTAATAATACAAAATAACGTATTTCACTTATTTAAGTTAATTTATTAATACATTTATTTTCATAGTATGAATGTAAAAACATTAAACTATTTAGGGCATTGGGTCCTAGTCTGTTTCGCTTCTCCGTTACTATATTTCCTGCAAGGGAGAACGCTCGCTCGGCCGCTGCACTACTTGCAGGAATGGACAGTACTTGCAAAGCTAACCTAGAAAGTTGTGGATAAAATCGATCGTTTTTTTTTCCACCATTTAACGACTTCGAATTCCTCACTTATCATAACTTTTTCATTACAACACTTTTCTATCTCATCATAAGGCGTATCGTTGATGTTGGCCGCATTTGGTAGAATATGTGAGAAAAAGAATTTATTTTTAAGTAAAGGGGAATCTACTTCAGAATTTTTGGAGGATGATGAAGCCGGGCTATCTATATCAGATGTAGAAAATAGTTCTGATGAATTGTAATTGGAAATTTTTTCTATTTCCTCTATACCAAATGCTTTAATTTCATTTAAATTAACCGACTGAATTTGTAAAGCTGGTGGATATAAAAAAAAGCTACTTTATGCCATATGGATAAATTCTTTTCCCAAATTTCACTCACACTGTGGCTTAGTTTTTCTTTTAAAATTGAAATGGGCGGCGGATCTACAATATTGGCTTCACATAAGCTCTTAACTTTCAGAATTGAGGGTATGACAAAGCATAAGGATGCGGTACTGCACATTTGCATTTCCTTAAATATAATTTCAAAGTTTTTGCACAAGTCAACAATAATATTAAGCGTATACATGTAAATGTGTAGCAATCTATAATTTTCATTAGATTCATTAAGTATATTATTTATATCAAGCCAATTGTCCAGAATGGATTTGCACATTGTGTAGTTGGAGTTCCAACGTGTTTGGCATGGATTTTTTAGTGATGTTATAAAATTGTGCTGCATTTGTTTTTTAAAATACTTTACCACCTTTTTGCAAGCAGTAATTACGTTGTCAAGCTCATAATTTTCCGCGAATGCTTTGTCGACCACATTAGCAAATAAATGGCTGCTGCAATATAAGCGAGTATTATTTTCTAGGGCCTTAACTATATTTGAACCCCTGTCAGTGACATATATGATTTTGTCCATTCTATTTATACCAAACTCGTCTAATAAAGACTTCAATTTCTCACGAACATTTGTGGCAGTCGATCGTTGAAAGTCCATTGATTTGAGGCCCAAGGTAATTCGGACCATCTGATGATCCTTTTGATAGTGCATCGTGACTCCAAGAAAAGAGCGTTTAACATAGTTGTGGGTCCATAAATCCATACTAAGCGACGCCCCACCCTGATTTACAATGTCTCTCAACTCATTACTAAGATGCGCCTTTTTATCATCAGCCTCTTTTTGGCACTTTCGAGCAATACTTGTCGCATCTGGAAGCAGGTCATCGACGTCAACAAACTCTCCGTAGCTAGCACCAATTTTGATGAAAAACTCAACCATTGACTTAAAGGCAGATCCACTAACGGACGAAAACGGACGGCAATCCTCAACGATCCATTTTGAAAGCGCAATAAGTGCTTCCTTTTTGTCCGGTGTAGATACTGTCCTTAGCGTTTGTGGCTGCCCAAGTAATTGACAGCATTTGTGCCGGCTTAGGTTGGAGGTTTGATGTCCAGCACATTTTATGGTTGATCCATCTTCCTTTATTATCTCGGACAAAATGTTCCAGATAACACTTTTTCCCTTTCGTCTAGCCTTCAATGAGTAAGCACCAATTTCAATTTGCTCGGCAATAAAAGCGTGGTCCATCATTCGAATTTTTAATTTGTTGCGACTGTCTTAATAGAAATCTCACTGAGTAATGAAGCTACTGTCCTCATAAAATAAATTTATGTATATACCAAAAATAGTTAAAAAATGCACCAAAACAAAAAAACCCAAGTAAGAAGATCTAGTCGAGTTAGGTCGACAACGATATGCCCTGGACCCTTGAATTTACACGTACAAGTTTGCAGTACTGCGGTAATGCATGATAAATAAACTGCAATCATTCATACAGACAGACAGACGGATATAGCTATATCTAGCCAGCTGTTGATGCTGATCAAGAATACATATGCTTTATGGGGTTAGAGACGCTTCCTTCTGCTTGTTACATATTTTTGAATAAAACCATTATACCCTTTTTACACATTTCATAGGTTAAGAGTATGAAAACGGTAAAAATCGACAGGCAGCCTGTGCATGATATTTAACTGCAATGCCACCTCGCGGATCGCGAGAATTGCCGGGCACATTCCGTTATTTTTTCTAAATTTGGTGACAGCCAGGCGCATAAGCATTTTTCGCGGGCAACCAGGGTACAAAAATACATTTACAATAACAACGTGTGTGCACATTGTAATATTCTTCTATGTCATTTTTATGAAGTGTGCGAGGCTCGCCGATTCGAAAAGTAACGGAGTTTATTTTTGACTGTCTTTTTCCACCAGATATTTTTTTGCAGTTTCTGCACCGCACTCAAATACATGTGGTGTTTAAACACCGAAACCGCATTTTATGCGGTGTTAGTACCACCGCCACCACATTTTTAACCAGTACACTAGTAGTGCTGAAATCAGGCACCGCTGCAGGTCTCTGGTGCATACATATATTTCCGTAGGTATACATACATATGCACATGTCTTGTTGATGTTCGCACTCTGCTGATGCTATCCCCCTTCCACAATATACAGCCGATATACAGACGTATACACATCAAATTGCTGGCACTCCGTCTGTACCGAGTCAAGCGCCAGCACATGAATGACTTGCACTTTTTTTGCTACGCAAATGGTCTGCAAAATTTGCGACGCTTTGCGGTCGGCTCGCTGCTTTCAGCACCCGAAATGCTGGTGGCCCTGATCCAACGCTTTTTTCGGCAGTTGGGAAAACGACGTTTGACTCCTCAATGTATAACTGCTTAATGCTATTACAAATTAGATAATTTTAGCTCAATAACTGTTGAAGATAAAGGCGTGGCATCCAAAATTTTGATGCAGTTTTTTGGGGAACGTAATTCTCTATATTGACAGAAAATTTGGTGGCTCTAGCTCAAAAAATGTGAAAGCTATAAGCGTTTCCAATTTCAAGGAGCAGGGAAGATGCGGGCGGAAGGAGGGGCGTACGTGACTAGCTATCTTCGTACAAAATTTGCCAATACTAGTTGTAAGAATGTGAGGAGTATTTGGTTTTATCGGCTTACAGTTATCGACCTTATCGATTTCTCAGCCTCCTAGTAGGCGTAGCACACAACCTTGACACTTTATCTGACCCGAGTATAGACAAACATAATTGCAAGGTTTCAAGTCTCTAGCTTTACGTAATTCTCGAGTTATTAATTTATGTAAAGCAAGTAAGAAGGCTCTAGTCAAGATTTCCCGACTAGGAGATACCCCGAACCCTATACTTAACGCAAACAGTCAGTATGCATCTGTGACCTAAACTTCAATCTTCGATATCTCTGGTGTTTCTGAACCGATTTCGATGAAATTTTCGAAGATTTTCATTATTTGGTATCAAGTTTCTAAAACGTTACATCGGAAACGGAAATAGTTATCGAAAATCGGAAACAAACTTGTACTGCCTAGGACTTAGATGAGCTTATGTGCAAAATCTGAAGTCTCTAGCTCTTATAGTCTCTGAGATCGACGCGTTCATACATACATACAGAGGGACAGACGGACATGGCTATATCGACTCGGCTGTTGATGCTGATCAAGAATATATATACTTTATGGGGTCGGAGATGCTTCCTTCTGCCTGTTACATACTTTTGCACAAAACCATTATACCCCTTTTACTCATTTTATATTAGGTTCGGGGTATAAAAAAAAGGGCTTTGTGACCGTAGTGTAAAGTCTGGAATATAATCAAGTTAAGGTAGACATATGCTTGAATTTAGAAAAAAAAAACACCTTTTTTAAGAACTTAATGAACTAATATTTTAAGTACACAAAAACTTTAATCGTGTTTACATCTAGGACGGAGGAACTTAATTCAAGTTCAAAGAGTACTAAAATCAAGAATAACAAGTACGACGGTCTTAACTTACATAAGTAGTTCCATAGTGAGAAATCAAGTACAATTTGTTTTGCTTTAAGTACGAAATTAATGTTTTCTATTAGTGCAGTCATTTTTCTGAAGTATCTTGGTAGAAACTAGAATTGCTGTTGCCCTTATAACATTTTAGCGACTGCATCGGTTCTTTGGAAAATTTTAAACTCTATTTCGTGTTTTACACTAAAGTGTATTTAATTATAATGATAAAAACTCCATATTATATAAAACAAGTAAAAACGTTGCAGTCGGACGCAACCGACTGCGGAATTCTTTGATACCAGTAAAACAACGGATGGTAAGGAGTCTGCTTGCAAAGGAGTGGGCCGGGCTATCATGTTACCAAATTTGGTGACTTTAGCTCAAAAACTGTGGAAGATAACGGAACTTCCAAATTTAAAAGGTGGGCGGCAGAGGTGGGCGTGTCATCGAAATTTGTTAATCAAATCTTTTTAACTGTCACCATCTATCTTCCTACCAAGTTTAAAGGCTCTAGCTCAAAAACTCTTAAAGATATAGCCGACTCCAATTTTGTAAGGCGGGTGGCTTGGGTGGGCGTGGCATCCAAAATTTTGATGCAGATTTTTGGTCGATGTTGCCATCTATCTTTCTGCCGAATTTGGGGGCTCTAGCTTAAAAACTGTAAGAGATATCGAAATTTCCGATTTTAAATGGTGGGCGGCAGAGGTGGGCGTGGCATCCCAATTTTTAATGCAGATCTTTTGTAGATGTCACCATATATGCAGATCTTTTGTAGATGTCCCATATATCTTCCTACCAAATTTGGTGACTCTAGTTCAAAAAATGTGGAAGATACACTCATAACTTTTTAACAACGGCGGGGGTGGGGGCGGAAGCTGTGGGCGTGGCATCCAAATTTTGTATGCAGTTTGTTGGAAAACTTCACTACCTATCTTGACACAAAATTTGGTGGCTCTAGCTCAAAATATGTGAAAACTATAGGCGTTTCCAATTTCAAGGAGAAGGGGGGGATGGGGGCGGAATCAGGGGGCGTGGCATCCAAAATATTTATGAATTTTTTTGGGGAACGTCAATATCTATCTTGACACAAAATTTGGTGGCTCTAGCCCAAAAAATGTGAAAGCTTTAGGCGTTTCCAATTTCAAGCAGCAGGGAGGATGGGGGCGGAAGGAGTGGGCGTGGCATCCAAAATTTTGATGCAGTTTTTCGATGTACGTGACTAGCTATCTTTGTACCAAATTTGCTAATTCTAGTTGTAAGAATGTGAGGAGTATTTGGTTTTATCGGCTTACAGTTATCGACTTTATTGATTTCTCAGCCTCCTAGTAGGCGTGGCACCCCAATCTTGACACTTTACTGACTAGCCCATAGACAAACATAATTGCAAAGTTTCAAGTCTCTAGCTTTACAGGTGTCGAAAAAAATTGCGTTCATGGACGGACAGACGGACACCATGACGGACATTGCACAAAACCAATATGCTATGAGACCTTCGGTATCAAAGTATAAATATTTATTAAACGTAAATTTGTTTCAATTAATTTTAATTTCATCAAACATTTATAATATCTAACTTTTGCATTTATTATTCCTTATATTTTCAGAGATGAAACCAAGTACATATAACATGATGGCTTTTAAGAATTTTTTCTTTTCATGAAGCATTATCTTTAAAGGGTATTTATGTGCTTTAGTTTTAAGCTTATGCTTTTTTTGCTGTTGTCCTTTGTTCTACTTCTTGGTCAATATCACAACAAGTAAAGGCCAAAAGCAGTTATATGCATTTACACAAACAAGACACACACACACAGACTGAATTGTATCTGTGTTTGTATTGCTAAACCCATAATCTTGTTGTTTTATAACTTTTAATACCTATAATCCTTTGTCGTTGTTGGTTTCTGTTGTTCGTGTTGTTCTTGTTGTTGCTGTTTCTCATGTTCGTACTGTTTCGGGGAAGTTTCATTTTGTCGCCCCAGCATTTGGCAGCTTGTGTTATCCTAGTTGTTGTTGCCATTGCTGTTGTTTTTGCTGTTGCTTTTGCTGTTGGTTTTGCTGTTGGGTGTGCTCCAACAAGTTAACATGTTGTTTGTCGGAAATTGACCAAATAAAATTAAATAGTAAACAATTTTCCCGTGCTACACAGCAGCCCCCCATTCGCGTCACACACAATCACAAATTTAGGGCTAGCAGCCAAAAGGCCAAAATAGATGTTGGCAAAATTCCCAATTATATGACCAATACAATCAACCAATTATGCACATCCCCCATATTCCACAACAAGGTGTATTACTGTGGGAGTATGTTGTATTGGAAGTAAATACATGTTCGAATTTTTCAGAGGGTTTAAGATACTGGCAGTTGTTAAGCTGTTAGCTTAGTTGGTAATCTAGTGAACAAACTGGAATAATTATAATTATTTTGATCAAGATTTAAATAGTTTATTAATCAAAAGACGTTGAAGCCTTTTAAAATAAATAAATAAATTAAATATGCTCATCTTAGTCCTAGGCAGTACAAGTTTGTTTCCGATTTTCGATAACTATTTCCGTTTCCGATATACACATGTAATCGATTACAACAAAAATCTCGAATTTGGGGGTTGAAATAATGGGTAACGATAAAACTTTTCTGAAAATTTCATCGAATCGAAAGACTGAAGTTTAGTCACAGATGCATACATACAATGACTGTGCGCGTTAAGTATTGGGTTCGAGGTATCTCCTAGTCGGGAAATCTTGACTAGAGCCTTCTTACTTGTTTTTATTAATATAAGTAAACTGTTTTACCCTGAACCAATTGAAAATGGTCAAATATGGGTAAGTGTATGTGTTTTGTGCAAATGTATGTGCCAGACAGAAGGAGGCTTCTCAGAACCCATGAATAATATATGTATATATTCCTGATCAGAAACAACAGCCAAAAATTTAAGTTTCAGGGTAGTTCAGGGTATCTCCTAGTCGAAAATTCTTAAATAAAGCCTTTAGCTTGTTTTTCTTATATTTATTTCATGGCAAATGTTGTTCAACAAAATGCTTAATTAAGATTTTTTATTTGTTTTTCTTCTGCACATACATACATACATATGGAAATATTTGGTCAGTTATTTCAGTTGCTGTTGCTGTTGTTGTTGCAGCTAAAGTTCTAATGAACGGGCAAATGTGAAAGAGCAAGTTAGAGTGAGTCGCCCACTGCATATGTCTCTCAGTCTCGCCTTCTCTCTCCCTCCCCTGAGAGCTTTCGTTTTCAATGCGCTGCATTTGACTAAAAATTAAAACTGTTTTGCCTTGTTGTTGTTGTTGTTGTTGTTATTATTGTTGTTGCTAGTCTGAAACAAGCAATAATAAAGTTGTGTGCATTAAAGGCTTGTGTAGAGGTTAAAGCTGCTGAAACATTAAGCTAAACCACTGCAGGAGCAAAATAAAAGTTTTATTTGCATTTCTTTGGTATTTCGTTGTTACTTTTGTTTGCTTTTGCTACCCACAGCAGCAGCGGCAGCGGCAGCAGCAGGAACACCAACAACAAAATAACAACAAAAGCAATAACAAAAGCTGCAGGTAGTAGTATTGGCATTGAAATCGGACAGCTCTCAGGGGTCTAACAGAGCGCTTGTGTTGGAGGAAGGGGGCGCTAGCTCAGCCAGCAGCTGTCACGTAAAACTTGTTTAATTTTTAAAGAGGCGAGGCGCCATTTTTAAAAGCTTCTTTCTAACCGATCAAAGCTTCCACACACACACACACACTCTCTATTTTGTAACGCATGTATACATGGCACATAAACAATTGAAATGAATTTGTTTCCTGTAGTTGCTCCGACACACACACACACACACACACACACATACTGCATGCGCAATACAAATACAAAAAACTTTGCTGACAAACTTTGACTTTGGTTATTGTTACAGTTTAACTTTGTTACTGTAGCTGCCATGTGCTTTGCGCCTGTCGCCTTTGTTGTTGCTATTGTGATTGTTGCTGTTGCTGCTTATTGTTCCTCCCTTTTTGCTACAATGCGAATAACGACGACAAAATCCAAAATGGCACACACACAACACACAGCAACAAAAAAAAACTTTTTAAATAAAATGATTTCTTACTTAAGCAGCCGTTTCGGCCACGCCTACCTCCCCTGCAGGCCTAAGCGTTTAGTTCTCAGGTCGCGAGGCACACAGCTCCAAATAAAATCTCGAAATTTTTCCTATTATCTGTTGATGGTGTTAATTGTTTTTGTTTTTTTGAGGGTTTACTGTGAAAAATCAAAAGACCAAAATCCATAATATATATATGTATGCCTAAATTGAGAAGTGCATTTGTTGTAAGTATAAAGTTATTTTTGGCTTTATTAAGTTTGTAAAATACATAAATATATTTACTGAAAAATTCACTCTTCTTTAAAAATACTTATGCGAAGTCGGAGCTAAAAAAACATTAGTCGTAATAATTTATTTAGGTTTGGTCATTTGGTTTTCTAAATAAATAGCCAACAAATTGTTTAGTCAACAGAAAACCAGCTGCTTTGTAACAAATTCCAGACAAATATTTACATGCGCTTATGTGTGTGTAAATATTTATGGCTCTAAATATAGGCATATAATTAGGAAAAAACAAAACGAAATACGAGCCTGTCATCAGCAATGGGAATAATAATTATAATATAAAATAATATTGTATTAATTGCGAATTGGATGCTGGTAATTTTAATCTGAACTGATTTTTGCAAGACCTGTTCATAGTAACCAGATTGTTCACTGAAAAAATATATATAATAAGTCTAGTCGTTATTTTTAAATCAAATAAGGGCAACTTCTGAAATAAACTTTCCGTCCAGTAAATTTTTAACAAAAGTAATTAAAGTCGAAGCTTTCAATAAAAACCAAAAACGTTCGATTAAAGACTACATTTCTATGCCATTAATATGCAGTGAAAAGTTAATCAAAATCCATTCAGCAGTTTTTGAATTATAGATTTGGATAAAAACGCGTTTGTTGTATTAAGCTTAAGGCTAACTTGATAATAATAATGGGAAAACTAAACTAAAAGCAAACTAAAATAACAATTGTAACGTCAATTCAACCGATTGAAAAATATTTTTTAAATCCTGAAATTTAAAAACCTTTAAATCAAAAGTGTTTTGGAATCTTCTAGTCCCATCTGCCCTGCTTGACTCCATGTGTTTGCCACTCTTTCTTAGCCATCTATCATGGCTATATAAGCAGACCGACAAACCGACTCAGGAGCCTAAGGCAAAGGACAAAGTCGATATTAAAGGCAGCGCATTCCAAACCACATACATATGTACATATCATAGAATACTCCGAGGGGGGCGCCACATAATGTGCCACAGAGAAGTGGTGGGGAGGGCGACAATGCACGATGAAAACCACAAAAGCATATCAAGAGTATTTTTAGATCGTCAAAAATTGTTTATTTATTGGCAATTCACAGCACGCGCCATGCAAAAAGATCATCAAAAGCAATGATGGCCGTGCGGGGGGTAGGGAGTGTATCATATGTGAACTGTGAGCCCAAAAAATAAAACTCTTACCCCGACCCTCACTACTCTACCCTTTTGACCTTTGCACTTGCTCTGACTGTAAATAAATACATAAATGAAACTAGAGCCTGACAATCGACTAGAAAGGAAAACGTAAAGGAAGAGCAAACAAACAGAAATACTGGCTGGGGGTGGTGTTGTGGGTGGTTAAAAGGAGGTACGACTGCATCATGCGTTGGCCAAAATCCAGACACTAACAAGTGTCCTGGTGTCAAAGTTTCTGTCTTTGTCTTTTAGCTCGAGGCAACGTTTTGAAATATTCATAAGCATGAGCAAGACTCACTTCCATCCCCCCTCGATGATGATATTAAACACCCCAAACTACACCTACATACCGACACCCATAAAAAAAAACACACACACACACACACACACACATGCACACTCCAGCAGCGTCATAAAGCAATAAAGCGAAATCATGTGTAAAAATTTTTATAAGTTTCTACGCTTTTCCAGTGTCTTCGAGTTTCGTTGCTCGCGGGGAAAGGGACGCAAGATTTAGAAGAGATTGGGGGGATTGGTGTGAAGTTGAGGGGTTTGGCTGCGAACTTTTAACTTGCATTTGCGCAAATTCCGGCAATGAGCTTAAGGTATCAACTCAACTCAACTCAACTTGAGTCAAGTCTTCGTTTTATGTTTTGCCAAACAAGTGCTGAGCAGTTTTCAGTGCAGAGATTTCTTTAAAAAAAAAAAAAAAAAAAAAAAACAAACAAAAAGCACAAGAAGGAAATGAAGAATGTTCTCCCCATGCTCGAAAAACAAATCTTACAAATATTTCTAGAAATTATAAGAAATTTGAAATAAAAAGATTTGCAAAAGTCTTTAAGTTCGGTGTTAAGTGATTTAAAAATTATTAAATAAACTTGGTAAGTCCTGTTTTGAAATCGGTCACGAAACCTAGAAGATATCACAGATTGAAATATGCCTTGAACGCAGTAAAAAAGTCTAGTAAAAAAACTTAAGGTCGATTACAAAATCGGGTTTTACTAACACACGACTGAAAATGTGGTTGGTTCGGTAGTGGCGATGTGTGGTTTGGTTGACCTAAGCTTTTTCTAACTGTTTGTAGTTGTTACCGTCAAAAATGAATAAGTTTGTCTAAAAATCTAACCTATCAAATGGAATTTCTGTACAGCTCATTCACTCTCGTTAGGTGTTTTATAGTATGGCATATCTGAACTATTACTGCTTAATCCGATTGCCCAATTGGCAGGATTTTCGTTCGCATTAGTTTTGGCTCAGAGCGCACAACAGAAATGTTTAAGCTACCAAAGAGCAAGCAGCTAACAATAATAATAATAATGGAATAAAAACAAGCACACACACACAAAACATTAGAAAGAGAGAAAGATGAAGAGAGAGAGAGAGAGGGAATGTGAAGTTTTTTGTTTTTGATTCTTTTGGGATCCGAGTTGCCCGAAATGTTATTATGCAAAATAATAACAACGCATCGCACTATGAAATTAAATTTCAAATCCCAGCAGTGAGTAAACTTAAAATACAAGTTATTGCAGTAACCACCTCCTCCTCGCATAGCCCCCTTTCCTCACACATTACTCCCCTCTTTAAGTTTTCACGTGAATGTGCAATGTGTGTGTGCCTGTGTGTGTGCGTGTGTGTTGCCACATGACTGCCTTTTGGCTCCGGCAATGACTGCTTTACTGGCCGACTGCCGTATGATACCCTGCCGCAGGGTAATAATGGTAATATGTATAGTGTTACCAGGTTTCGAGAGCTCAAAAAAGCCAGATTGCAAAAAAAAATAAGCTAGAAAAAACCTTGCAAAAACTTTTGTGTTTCAATGACCTAATTTTCTTTTGAATTTTTTGTCAATTGTTCAAATTAAAATTACATACCTAGTTGTGACAACATTTTTCACATCTGTGCAACTAGTTTGTGTCACACTATAAATATTCTATGTTTAATTTCTATTAAATACACATAAAAGTGACTAAATTAGTTGATTGGTAATTCACCAAAAAAGGTGTTAGAAGCAGAAAACTGCATTTTTAACAGTACTTAAAATTTATGATACTAGTGTGTACTTAAATGCTGTTTTAAAAAGTAAAAAGTAGTATTTTTATGTGTTTGGCATTAGTGCTAAAATTTTTGATTATTATTTTTGCTTGCTTTGTTTTCCAATTTTCAAATCTTATTAAACTCCGACAGAAATTAAATTACACACAAATACGAGAACAATTAAAATATAAATACAAATTTTTGTTTGTTTTTTTATATAAAAAAAAGGGTACAATCTAATATGGAAATGATTTTGTGTACAGGGAGCGTAACGTTTATGATTGTTATTATAAAATGCAGAAAATAACTGATGTTATTTGATGTTTATATTATAAGTCCATCAACGGTCATCGAAGATTTTAGTATTGTAATTTTGTTTCTTGTAATTTAGTTTGTTGGATAAAAATTTGTTGTAAATAAAAATCTATGGCTTATATATTCACTGATATAATATTATATATAAGAACGTGGAATTAAAAAATATTTCGCGAAATAAGGACTTGCAATTTGTTCCTAATACGAGCCGAAATTGACGCAACTGACTGCAGAATACTCTGATACCAGATGGTACGAAGTCTGCTTACAATGGTGGAATGGGGGGCGGCCGTGTTACCAAATTTTTTGACTCTAGCTCAAAAACTGTGAAAAATAACTGAATTTCCGATTTTTAAAGGTGGGAGGCATGGGTGGGCGTGGCATCCATTTTTTTATGCAAATCTTTTGAATCTGTCACCAGCTCTCTTCCTATAAAATTTAGTGACTCTTACTCAAATACTCTAAAAGATACACGCATTCTCGTTATTAAAAAGCGTAGTGTTGGGCGTAGGTTAGGGGGGTGGCATCCAAATTTTTCATGCGCACAAAGTTTTAATGTAGTTATTTGGTAAACGTCATTACCTATCTTGACACCAAATTTGATAGCTCTAGCTCAAAAACTGTGAAACTATAGGCGTTTCCAATTTCAAAAAGCAAGGTGTCTGGAGGCGGAAGGAGTGGGCGTGGCATCAACAATTTTGATGCAGTTGTTTGAGTGACTAGCTATTTCTTTCCAAATTTGGTAACTCTACCTGTAAGAATATGAGAAATATATGGCTTAGGATGCCTTCAGTATTCAAGTGTAAAAAGTAAGTTTCTGAGAATAATAAAAAAAGATCTAGAGCCAATTATACACAAGCTCAAAAAATAATGTCAGCAATCATTATTTGTTCGTTTTGACCAAATTAAAAAAAGAAAGAGGTTTAGAATGCATGTTTCTTTGGAACTTTATTCTTTTCACACCTTAAATTGATTAGTACCAAAGTTTTCTAAATTATTCACATGATAATAGCAAAAAATTTATTATTATACTTTGATACTGTAAGTATCATAGTATATTGGTTTTGTGCAATGTCCGTCATGGTGTCTGTTCGTCTGTCCGTCCGTCCGTATGAACGCAACTTTTTTCGACACCCGTAAAGCTAGAGATTTGAAACCTTGCAATTATGTTTATCTATAGCCGGTACAGATAAAGTGTCAAGATTGGGTTGCCACGCCTACTAGGAGGCTGGGAAATCGATAAATTCGATAACTGAAAACCGATAAAACCATATATTTCTCACATTCTTACAGCTAGAATTACCAAATTTTGCACGAAGATAGCCATTTACGTCTCTCAAAAAAATGCGTAACAATTTTGGATGCCAAGATGTCAAGATAGGTATTGACGTTCCCCAAACAAATGCATCAAAATTTTGGATGCCACGCCCACTCCAGCCGCCCCCACCCCCTCCGTTTTTGAAACGGTTGTACGTGTATTTTCCACATTTATTGAACTGGAGTCACAAAATTTGGTAGGAAGATAGATGGCAACATCTACCAAAGATCTGCATCAAAATTTTGGATGCCACGCTCTCACAAGCCACCCGCCTTATAAAATCAAAATCGGCTTTATCTTTAACAGTTTTTGAGCTAGAGATTAAAAGATTTGGATGCCACACCCACCTCTGCTGCCCACCTTTTACATTTGGAAGTTCAGCTATCTTCTTTAGTTTTTGAGCTAAAGTCACCAAATTTTGTATCATAATAGCTGGCGATGTTTACCACATGGCCCAACCCTTCCGCCACAGCTTCCCCCTTTGAAATAAGACTCCTTACTATCCGTTCTTTTACTGGTATCAAAGTATTCCGCAGTCGGTTGCGTCCGACTGCAACGTTTTCACTAGTTTTTATGTTGCTAACATTCCAATGTTTTTATTAACACTTAAATATAGCTTAAGCTAAAACTAACTTAGACTAGAACAATAATTACAACTATAAGTAGTTGGGTTCGTTCTATGTATAATTTCCATTCGAAATTTTAAGAGCAATTAGTAGTCGATTTTAATTTATTATACCCTTGTTTTTGTGCAAAAGTAAGTAACAGGCAGAAGGAAGCATCTCCGACCCCATAAAGTATATATATTCTTGATCAGCATCAACAGCCAACTCGATATAGCCATGTCCGTCTGTCTGTCTGTCTGGATGTAATGTAGAAGCTCCAGATTTTAAACATAAGCTCATCTAAGTCCTAGGCAGTACAAGTATATTTCCGATTATCGATCATTTTTTCCGTTTTCGATATACACATGTGATCGATAACAGTAAAATGTTGTATGTCGAACATATGAAACACGCCAGAGATATCGAAGATTGAAGTTTAGTCACAGTTACATGCAGACAATGAAAATATACGTTAAGTATAGGGTTCAGGGTATCTCCTAGTCGGGAAATCTCGACTAAAGCCATCTTGATTGTTTTTCCTATGGCTTTTTGAGTTTTCCGGCTGCCTTTTTTTTTGGGTGTTTTTTTTTCTGGTCCTTTATTGTTGTTTTGGCTCGTTCGTCGTTGCCCGTTTGGCTGCTTTAGCTGCTTTGGCTCAGTGCTGCTTTGGCTGGTTTGCCGTTGCGTTGCCTTCGCTTTTATTTTCGTGGGAGTTGGAAGACAAATTGATTTCATGTCTGAAACTTCTTAAGCGCCTGCAACGGGGGAATCCTTGGTGTTGCTCCTGCTGCTTGCAACTACTACTACTACTACTACTACTTTCTTTTGGTGTGTATGTGCATGTGTGTGTGTGTGTAAGGGTGTGTGCTCAAAGTTGATATTATGCCCGCACACATGACGTTGCTGCCTTCTACCGCCTCCCCCGTCCACCATCCTGCCTGCAGTTGCCCCGTTCGACCCCTTTTGACCCGCTGGGAGGGCAACCCTTTTGCTTTTTATTTAGTTTAAACTTGGCTAGAAATTGATGCGCTCGCTCGAAACAATACAAAAGCAACAAGAACAACAGGAATGTGGCATATAGTACATAGGCATGTTGCAACATGGCCACGCCTCCTGCCTGTTTTTTTTTTTTTTTATATATATTTTCTTTTTTGGTTTTTTGGGGCAAGTCCTTCGCATGCTTCTATCGCATATTTTGCCGTTGTTGCAAGTGCTGCGGCTTCTCCTGTCATAGACATGAACGATACAAGAGTTCGACACGACTCTAACTAAACTGGGTGGATTGAGAGGTTGGATAGGGGTTGGGGTAGGGGGTGTTTATACCGGGTTTCGTTTAAATATTTGCAATTTTATTTCTATTCCCCAAGTGTGGCCATAAATTGCTCACTAATAGTGCCCAACTAACAACTTGAAGCCTTTTGACCCTCTGGCCGCTGTGGCCTCTAGAGCTTACAGCTTGAAGTTTACATTTGATCCTCTGGCACTTTACAACGAGTACATTTATGAGTTTCAAAAGTTCTTAAACATGGAGCAAAACTATAGTTTCAATTACTAATTACGGGAAAAACGTTTAATGCTCCTGGTAAATCATACGAGTGTAGTACTTCTTTTCGATTTTACTTGTGTATTTCAAGTGTTTTACAGTTCCACTGGATAAAATAGGATAGGAGGTGAAAGCTTATTTTCAACTGCCTACTTTCAGGCATGGAACGAATATACAAAGCAAAGACTTATTATTTACACTATGCAAAACTCAAGAACGGCTGGAGAGATTTTAGTGTCCAATAATTTGTTGGATTTGACTCCGCTCCAAATAACGTGTATATGTTAGCTGCAATAAGGAGATGTCCTTTGTGGAACTGGGAAAACACTTCTGATGTTATAGATTTTAGTCTCAGTTAGAGATACATCCAACATTGAAGTAGAATTTGTTTCTTCTGGAAGAGTGTTCATTAATTTTCCACACGGAGAATTATACGTGGCTAAAATAAATTTTTACTTAATTCGATCTGGTAATGGATAAAGAGGAAATTACATTTCAAAAGGATTTCAATAAAGGTCCAAGTCTCTGAATTCGTGAACCTTTATAATTAACAACAATATAGATTTAGTTTGATTGGATGATAAATGGCAAAAGGGAAGGAAAGTATGTCCCGCATTAGAGTGTGAATGGGAAACTTTCTCAAAATACACTTAAGATACTCACATAAAATTAACTAAGGATTTTGTCTCAAATAATTTGCCCAAAACTTGTACTTGTAATTTGGTTTTGCTTTATGGTTTCAAATTATGTTTTTATATTTAACTTTTTATCCCACTTAAGCCAACTTTCGCTACTGATCCACATTTCTCTTCCTTTTTCTCTTTGTCTCTCACACAGACGCAAACACCTTTCTCTGTCGCATCTGGCGCCCACGAAAACAAATTCCCTACAATATTTTCAATATCAATAACTCGAGCGTTTTTAGTTATCAAAACAGTTTATCCATACTAAGTAAGTACATGATACTCCCCAACCCGCTTCCCTCCTACTTACCCCACTCCCCTCTTGCCCTGCAGCTCTTTCTCTTACTCTTTATCGACTGGCGTGAAACTATAAATGGTTGGATGGGAAAAGTTTATTTTTTTCACACGCTGCTCAGTTGCAGCTATCTCCCCTCCTCCCAAAACTTTTCCACTTTCTCTTTGCCTTTCGACCAGTGGAAGAGAGTATGCGTGAAAATCCTGGCAACTTGTTAGCTTATCCGGTGATTACATCGATAATGCTACGTGGTGTTTTAGCTTGCAAAGCTACGTGCTGCTCACGTTGCCCCCCTGCTCCCTTTCACCTCTTCACATTGGCACTTGCAACGTTGCAAGTCGGGAACTCTGCAGCTCGGCAGCTCGGAGTTCGCTGAAGCGACTGGGTGTGGATTGGAGCGGGAGAAGGGACAGGGAAAGGGCCTGCGAAATAATACTGTTGCCCATATTCAACTGTGTATCTGTCTCAGTCTTTGTCTGTCATTTGCTGGCTGTTTGTCTGTCTGTGTTTATACTTTGATACTGAAAGTATCATAGGATATTGGTTTTGTGAAACGTCCGTTATGGTGTCTGTCCGTCCGTCTGAGCTAGAGACTTGAAACTTTGCAATTATGTTTGTCTATAGACCGGTCAGATAAAGTGTCAAGTTTAGGGTGCCATGCCTACTAGGTGGCTGGGAAATCGATAAAACCATGTATTTCTCACAATCCTTACCATCCGTTTTTTTTACTTATATCAAAGTATTTCGCAGTCGGTTGCGTCCGACTGCAACGTTTTCACTTGTTTTCTTTTGGCACCAGCAAAAAACTAAGAAGCAAGAACTTTAACAGTAACAACAAGAACATCAAAATGTGTAACAATGCTATTCAGCTATTTTTCTTTGTAATGCACTCTTGTCAAGCGAGCATCTTAGCTTGAGCACAAGGCTTGATTTTGTTTAAATCATACTTACCTCAAGTCTCAAATGCAGTTGAAAGGAAATGTTGTAAACTTTATAATTCATCCATCAACAACTTAAGCTAAGAGTCACTTTTGTGTCAGTTACACTTATGAATGTATTTATGGTTAATTTCCTGTGGTTATTCATACTTATACTTCTGCGTTTGTTGTTTTCTCATTATCTTGTCTTGTCAACGAAATGTTTCAAGTAAATGCAATTCTGACAAATGTAGCATTTTCAACTGTCAATTGCAAATAATTTGCATGTCAGTTCTTATTGACAGCTGGTTAAGTCAGTTTATCTCGAACTTAAGCCTGGCAACTGGCAACTTGCAACTTCTAAAGGAAATTAGAGTGCGTTATGTATTTGGAGGCAAGTTGGTTAAAAACCGAAAGAAATATTAAGTGTTGAATATATCTTAGCAGGGGAACATATAGTTTAACCGACCTTAAATCAATTCTTCTTCAGACCACTTCTCGATTGAGAGTATTTAATTTTCGGTTTCCTTACATTTCCTTCTCCTTCTGTTTGTTGTTGCGTTTAGCTCCTGTAGCTTTTTTGGCATACAAATGCGCAAAATGCAGTTGAAGTTGGATTTGATCACTGTTCACCCGCTGTACTTCCTCGCCATACCCCTGCAGTTCCTGCTCCCCCACGCGTGTTGTACATTTTATTGCCCGAGTCAAGATACGAGCTGAGATATGGAGAAGTATTATGTGTGTGTGTGTGAAGTGTAGTTGTAAGCGGATAGATACATTTGTATGTGCAAACATGTATCTGCTGTTTGTTGCAATTGTAACTGCAGTTGGTATTGTTGTTGTTGCTGTAGTTGTTATTGCTGCATTTCAGTTGCTGTTATTCACGTGCTCAATCAATTTTTCAAGTTTTTACAGCCGCAGCCGGAGGCGAAGCCCATAGCTGGCATAATGTGCATTGTGTGTGTGCATGTGTGTGTGCCTGTGTGTGTGTGTGTGTGTGTGGCAACTTGAACAGGAGCCGGCCAACTTCATCGACTCCGCTTTTCGCTTCGTTTCGCTTCTTGCCAGCCAAAAACCGCAGTTGCTGCACTTTTTTTTTTTTTTGTTGGAAGTTCAGTTTGGTTTGGAGCTAATGATATTTCATTGCTACTGATTTATAGTAAGCTGCTTGCCACTCTCTCTATGTGTGTTGTGTGTGTATGTCTCGCACGTTCGGGCAATCTTAGCGCTGCTTTTGATAAGAGGTCAAGAGTTTAATGGGGTTGTTCTTCTGATGACACTCGATATCATTCATTCAGCAGCGCAAGAGTCATAAAACTCCTAAAAAGGGATTTCGAGCATATTTAACTAAATGTTCCTAGAGTGAATGGTTCGACAACAATTTTTGAAACCAACTTGCTCGATTCAGTTATTTGTTCAGTGCTCTTTAGTTCCTAAAAACACAGTCAAGTCAATTATAATAATGAGTATAGGTGTTTGTTTTTGAAAGAACTATGCTATCCACTGCTCATTTCGGATCTTATGTTCCATCTATAAAGATCTGTACCGCCCAACAAAAAGTAAGGTTGGTGGCTTTAAAGTTGGCATCGTTGAGTTAGTTGAATGAACACTTCATTACCCATCAAAAGATTGAACAAAACCTTAACTTGAACTAAAATCGACATTAACTTACCAACTAGACTAGTTTTAAAAAGTTGGCACTGCGCAAGGGAAAAGTATTTTTAAAATGTTTTGGGTCGCAGAATTTTAATCCGAAATTCGTTGGTTTAGATGGGATATGGTCTCTTATTTGTTTTAGTAACAAAATGTTGATATATGTATGTCATGTCCAGCGAAAAAAAATATGTTGTCCTGCTGAATCCAAATAAAAAACAAGTAAGAAGGCTCTAGTCAAGATTTCCCCACTAGGAGATTCCCCGAACCCAATACTTAACGCGCACAGTCATTGTCTGTTAGCTTCTGTGACTAAACTTCAATCTTCGATATCTCTGGTGTTTCTCAACCGATTTCAATGAAAAGTTCTATCGTTACCCATTATTTTATCCCCCATTTTTACATTTTCCAAATTCATGATTTTTTTGTAATCGATTACATGTGTATATCGGAATCGGAAATAGTTATCGAAAATCGGAAACAAACTTGTACTGCCTAGGACTTAGATGAGCTTATGTGCAAACTCTGAAGTCTCTAGCTCATATTGTCTCTGAGATCGACGAGTTCATACGTACAGACGGACAGACGGACATGGCTATATCGACTCGGCTGTTGATGCTGATCAAGAATATATATACTTTATAGGGTCGGAGATGCTTCCTTCTGCCTGTTACATACTTTTGCACAAAACCAAATTATACCCCTTTTACCCATTTCATGGGTTCGGGGTATAAAAAGAAAATGAATGGCAATATCTGCTCTTGTCAACGTTTTATTTTTTAAAAACAAAAAAAATTAAACTGACTGGTAAGCTTTGTTCACACAATTTTAATTTTTTTAGATTTTTCTTTTATTTAATTTTCGTAAAAAGCAACCAAAGCTCTTGAATTTAACAGCAACCTTCACTAAGCATTTTTATACTTTGATACCGAAGGTCGCATAGTATATTGGTTTTGTGCAATGTCCGTCATGGTGTCTGTCCGTCCGTCCGTATGAACGCAACTTTTTTCGACACCTGTAAATTTAGAGACTTGAAACTTTGCAACTATGTTTGTCTATAGGCGAGACAGATAAAGTGTCAAGATTGGGTTGCCACGCCTACTAGGAGGCTGGGAACTCGATGAAATCGATAACTGAAAACCGATAAAACCATATATTTCTCACATTCCTGCAGCTAGAGTTACCAAATTTTGCACTAAGATAGCTAGTCACGTCCCTGAAAAAACTTTCACATTTTTTGTGCTAGAGACACCAAAATTTTGTATCAAGATAGGTGATGACGTTCCCCAAAAAAATGAATCAAAATTTTGGATGTTACGCCCCCTAATTCTGCCCCATCCCCCCTTCTACTTGAAATTGGAAACGCCTATAGTTTTCACATGTTTTGAGCTAGAGCCACAAAATTTTGTGTCAAGGTAGGAAGTGAATGGTTTTCCATCAAAATTGCATACAAAATTTTGATGCCACGCTCACACCTTTTATTCCACACTAAAGTCACCAAATTTTGTAACATGATAGCTGGCGATGCTTACCACCCGGCCCACTTCTTTGCAAGCAGACTCCTTACCATCCGTTCTTTTACTGGTATCAGAGTATTCCGCAGTCGGTTGCCTCCGACTGCAACGTTTTTACTTGTTTATTTTGATATTTAAAGCCCTTTTAATCAAGTTTGATATGTTTTCATCTAAAATCACCTTTGATTCATGACGTCGAGCCTGTATTTATAATTGCAAAATCAAGAACATGTTCTCTTAATTCTAAATTGTACTTTAGTTAATTCTCTTTTCTTTTATATCGTTAGTCGTCGTCTCGAAATTAAGTGCAATCGCTTGAGGTTCTTAACTTAATTGGTTGAAGGACATGAATTTAATTTTTTTTCTGAAGTTGATAGCCGACTGCGTAATACTCTGATAAAAGTAGATTTTTAAAGAGTCTGGAATGGGTATCGCGTGGCTCAACCTTTTAATAAGATTATTAATAGCTTGTCTTTTGATCTTGGTAGCTCTTGTTCTTAATCAAAGACTTAGGCGGAAATAAACCTTAAAAATGTTGTGACTCTCTCGAAATGACAAAACAAAGGCATTATCGTAATTGAGCTTTCTTAGTGCCAAATTTGGTTACTCCTAATAATATTAATTAATATATTTGCAAAGTTTTAAGACACTAGCTTTAATGATGCCACCAAAAGTTACATTCATACGGACTGACAGACAGAGTAAGAGACTAACGGACATTGCTTTGTAACCAATATACTCTCCTACCTTCCGTCTTAGGGTATGAAAAGCGCAAACGCACAGTTAAAACAATTTGTGCAAAGTTTTCAATGCCATTTCTTTGTTGTTCGCTTGAGTTTTTATTATTTGTCGACAAGGTAGGGTGTGTGGTGCCACGCCCATTGCGTGTTTTGGGGCGCACCTATTGTGGCATGTGGCATGTGGAATGTGAAATGTGAAATGCCAGACGGCGAGATGCTGGACAAGGTGGAGTCGCGTCTTCTTGCAACCTTGTCTACCTTGTGAGGGCCGCGTTATGTTAACGCAATTATTACGCATTTCTTATGATGTAATCAGACGCAGCTTGGCGGGGGGTTTTTTTTTTGCTCAACGCGAAATGAAAATATGCCCAAGATGTCGTCGTTGGTTTTGCGGCAAAAGTTTTTGGCTTGCCACCGACGCGGCGTAGCGAAAATGAAGTGAAATAAAACTAAATTATGGCAATTGAAAATGAAAAGCGAAAATTAAACGCATAATGAGTCACAGTGCGGTGCGGTGCGGTGCGGTGCGGTGGGATGATGTGGAGCTGTAGCACACAAGATTAAAGCAACAAGCGTTGTTGTTGTGGCTGCTGTTGCTGCTGTTTGAAAGGACTCACCGGATTCAGGTGGAGCACGACAACAATACAACGCATAATACAATAAGCAACAGCAACAACAACAACAGCAGCGGATTCAGGGGCAATAACAATAACAGAAGCAAGCAATTGCCAAAATGAAAAGCGTGGCATCCGAGTGTGGGCGTGGCACTGCCAAATGACGCCCTAATGCAGCCCTGCCACACAATGAAGTAAAAGCAAACTTCACAAGTCTCCGGATCCATGCTCCGTCTGCCACTTAACGAGGGCGTCTTGTCTTTAGGCTCAAACATACATATTTTTATACTCTGATACCAAAGGTGAAGAGTATTTTGCCTTTGTGCAATGCGTGCAAAACTAGAGACTTGAAGCTTTGTAATTATGTTTGTCTATGGTCGTGTCAGATAAAGTGTAAAGATTGAGGTGCCACGCCTACTAGGAGGCTGGGAAATCGATAAATTCGATAGCTGAAAACCGATAAAAGCAAATATTTCTCACATGCTTACAGCTAGAATTACTAAATTTCGTTCTTACCATTCCGTTCTATTACTGGTATCAGAGTATTCAGCCGTCGGTTGCATCCGACTTCAACGTTTTCACTGGTTTTTCTTGGTTTTTTATGTTGTACCGTTGTACTCTGCTGCTTAAGAAGCAAGCAGCAATCTCCCCCTTCTGAAAAACGTGCCATAAACCAGTCAAAGAAAATCGACTTGAGCTAAAAGTAACTGCAAAACAGCTTCAAGTACAATATGTACATTTGGTTAACGAATGCCAGGCGAAAAAATGTTTAAACTGCTTAAACTAAAAAGCAAAATGTTGTTAATGTAACTAATACTAATTAATAAGATTTTGAATAGCTGTTACTCTAGTTGGTTCGTCCATACTAAAATAAGGTAGTTTCCTGTTCATTTGTCAGCGACCAACTAAAAATCCTTAAACAATATTCGTATTGGGCAATATAACAAATACTGTTACCTAGTAGGCAGCTTGCATTCAGCCGTAGTGGACTCGGAGTTGAACAAACCAATATTTTCCTGAATAATTAAAAAAAACCCCTGGCAAGAACTATTTAATAATATACAAATGTGAATCCGTTCTAGAACATCGGTTCTAAGAACCTACCTAAGAACTGATTTTCTTCTTAAAAGAAAATGTTTTATGAACAAAATGTTGAAATTGTTCTTAAAATGATGCCATTGTATCCTAGTTAAAGAACTATTTGTGCTTAAAAAATTAAAAAAATTTTGAAAAAGTAAGAACATTGGTTCTTAACTATATTAGTAGTGCGTGAGAACAAGTATATCGGTATCGGATGTCTTACATCAACCATCCATTTGTTTAAATGGTTTTTTTTTCATGCATGAGCTAGAAATGTAAAAAATTAAATTAAAGCCATTAAAAATATGTTGCTATATTAACTTGTTGAGCCATTGCCATTCACTTTGTGGATGCAGCTATTTTGGATAATCAACATTAACATTTAGAGCTCTTGTATCCTGCTACTTCCAAACATATTAAAAGCTCATGTATCCTGCCCAAAATATAAGTAGCAATATAACTGCAGTCGAAATATGTTTGGAAGTAGCTCAACAGCTAAGAAAGCTGCCGCATAAACATGTGCGGACTCAGGTTTGAATCCCGGCGGGGGGCAAGTTTGAACAAAATAATTTTTAATGGGTTTTTCTAAATTCCTATGAACAAATTTCCCTATTCTGGTGCTTTTAAAAAAGGTTCTGTCGCGTATCAAAAACGGATATGAACAAACCATTCTTATTATTGGTCCGAATTGAACATTTGGTTCTTAAATCAGAAAAAAATACAAATTAAGAACATGTTTTGGAAACGCCGTTCGTTTATGTCAAGAAAGTAAGAACGAAAGAGCGTGAAAATGTTTTCTTAGTGTACGAAAGCACAAGGCAGAACACAAAGAAATATTTATCAGCCTGAGCTCTTTGAGTAAGGTTTCAATATTATTGTGTATGCCTTGACCCTAAGGTATGCCTTATATATAATTAAAAGTAAACCAGTATTCGCACCTCCAAATTCGGTATCAATGCCGATCTAGGCAAACATGCCCAAGGTACAAATATAATATCAAACAGGGAATCTTTAAAAATAACCAAACAAGGCAGATACAGAGCCGCCCTGGAGCGCGCTCTTCGTACTAGAAATGAGATTCAAAAAGTTTAACCTTCAAAAGTTTAAATAATTTCCATACCAATTTTTAAATTTTTGTCGCCTTTCAGCTTTGACCTGCTCGGGCAATGCAAAGTGAATGCAGTGATAGCATTTTGTGGGCAGCAAAGGGTTAAAAAGAACAAAATGCTCTGTCACTCAAATCTGACACAAGACAAATCGTATCGAACTGAGAGCGACGACGACGGCGACATCGAATCGAATTGATCGCATCCAATCGGATTCAATGACATTTTGCCAATGTTCGTCTCTCACACTCCATCTTTCTTTACTCCATTTACATGTGTATGTGCATTTTGATAGTATGTGGAAAAAAAGCAAATGCAACTCGAGTGAATTTCGCTACACTTCAGCAATCAATTCACAATTACGTGGCGTCACCCAATACCTCAAGACCTCTCCTCAAACCCCCCCTTCAAACCCACCATCGCACGAATGCAAAGTTCAATTCAATCTTTCAGTTGTCACTGGCAAAAACAATATGCGCATCCAACAGATACACTACTCACATGAAAAGAAGCAGGACCTAAAGCAGAAAGAAGCATCCACCACTCCACTCCACTCTCTCTCTCTGTCTCTCTCTCTCTTTCTGTTTTTCTGTTGCTTTCTTTGTCTTGTTTGTTGTCTAGAATTCAAATGTTAGCAGCTGTCTTCTCTCTCTCTGTGTGTGTGTGGCAATAACAGTTCGAATGCGAAATCTAATGAAACGTGTTTTAAACAATTTGTTCCCCATATTGAATTATCCACTCGAGTGCATTTCGACTTCTTTTCTCCCGAAAATGGGGCGGGACGGCGGACGGCTGTTAAGGCGACCTCATTGTGTACTAACGGTTTAGCTAGCATTATTGCATAAACATGTATCTATACATATACAAATACAAATACAAATACATATATGTATGTATGTGCAACGTGCAATCAGCAAGCAACTGACTGACCATAAAAACAAACCAATATATAAATACGTACAGTGTACAGCACAAAGATATGCTATGTCTGAGAGCTTGCTTTAAATATTTAAGAAATTTGTGTTCCTATCAAGAATACAAGACAGTTCGAACCCGAACCAAACGGGTTGGATTGATAATTATTATAATCAACTTACAGGTCAAACATATGCGATACGAAGCTGAGTTTTTTCTAGTATTTTTTGTTCCATAACCAACTTGCTGCAAATCAATCCCGGGTTGAAAATTAGTTGTGTAAATTAAATGTTTAGTAATAATAATGTATTGATGTCAAATTCAAAATTCGAAGAGCTGTTATTAAATAAAGGCTTATATATTGTGCTCTATTGACATATATTGTGTCTTGATTTTTTTTTTACGCGTATACGCAACGTGGTCTATTACAAGTAAGTTATTTATTAGGCATATTTTGCGGAATTTTTGATTTGTAAGACATGAGAGAGAAATTGGCTAGCAGCGAAATGGGAGAAACACACACACACACACACACACACACAGACATTTCTGGAGCTCAGTAAATTTTGCAGATGATTTAATCTGTTTTTAATAAAAGCTGAGGTTGTTGTACAGCCTTTTCTCTCTCTTTCTCTCGCTCGCTGTGCACTTCTTTATTTTATTTTTTTTTTTTTTGTATTGAAATCATGGAAACAAAATGCGCTCATAATAAAATTGAAACAGCAGGCGGGCCAAAAGAAGCAGCAACGACGACAACAACAACAATGTGTAAACACATGTAAGCCTGGCCACATTGTTGCTGCTGATGTTGTCGTTGTTGTCGTTCTTGTTGTTGTTGTTGTTGCCAGCGACTGCCGTTGTCTGTCTGGTAAACCAAAATTGTTGCTCGTTTTCCGCATGAATCACTTGCATCATCATCATCTACCACCACCGCCCGCTGCCCCTGATTTCAACCCTGCCGCAACCCTTTTAACTCTACAAGCTACATATGAAACCACAGCATTGTAATTGTGTTTGTGTTTCTCTCTGTGCACATGTATATGTGTGTGTGTGGGTGTGACTGCACGTACACATACACACGCAACCGTTTGGTTGTGCACTTTGTAAGTAGCTTTTAATATATTTTGCCCCAAGCCAAAAAACAAAGAAAAAAAATACAAAAAAATCGAAAATAAATATACAAAATATCGTTTGGCTCTCTCGTGCCTGGCCTTTTTTTTTCTGTTAGCGTGTGTGTGTGCGTGTGTGCGGAAATTGGATTAAAATTAAAATACAACAACAAAAGCACACACAAACACACACACCAAGAGCAGCAGCAAAAAGCACAAAATTAAATGAAATAAAGTATAAAATCAACGGGCGTCCTGGCTAAAAGGCAAAAGGAACTGAATTCCACAAGTCAAAGTCATCAACAACAAAAAGCAACTAACAGAAAAATATTAAAAGTATACTAGAACTAGTCGCCGCCTTGATTCAATTAGATTGTTCTACGTTCGATTTATGCTCAAGCTAGTATTTTTAAACAATATTTGAATTTCCAATCAAATAAATTCGCCTTGCAATTGGTTTAACAATTCCTTCTTGTAGACATGTTCGGATTTGTTTTACAAACTTTCTTTATTTTTGGTTATGCCAGATTATTTTATTTAAAATCACAATCGGGGGTGTGCCAGAAATCTCCGGAGATTTTGGCTCGAGCTGATTTTCAAATCTCTAAAAAAAAACCGTCGGTGTGCCAGAAGTTAGGGAGATTTCATTTTTCGGTAAAATGTTTCGGAGCAAAAACGTAAAACGAAAATGGCCAAAAAGAGTTGCTACCTTTCAAAAATGAAAATTGCCTAAAATGTATTTGCTATTTTTGTCTTTGTTTTCAAGGTTGGCCTCATGGCATTAGTGTTATATTTAATAAATGGTAAAATAAAAATATGTAGTTCTTATACAAAACAAATATTTAATATTTTGCCAGCCAAGTAACTCATGTTGCTTGACAGCCCTGCCGTGATAGCTTGCTTGAACAGCTGTTCTACGTACTTCGTAAATGGCGAATCTGGTTTTGTTTACATTTTAAAAGTGCAAAAGGTGAACGGTGTTTTCCCCTATGGACAAATAATAAAATAAATGTAGAACAAATAATTAAATGCAATTTTAATTTAACCTACATTTTGGCTGCTCAATGACTTTCCATAAATTAAATTCTTCTTCTTACTGTAGACATTTACACACCTAACAAACACCGCCACCTCACCACCGTTGCCACCTCATAAAAAAATAGTTTGCTGCAATAACTTACTTAAATTTACAAGAAACTGAACACTGCTCAACCATGCAATTTTGTTACCTTAAAGTACGATTTTTTTATGTTTATTTGTCACAAAACAGTGTCTTTAAAATTGATCTATTAAAGACACCGAATAATAGTTATTGTTAACCAAACAATGTGGCAGCTCCTTTGTTAGAGACGGTTTTGCACGCTTACACAGAACGGCAAATAGTCTTAGAGATTTGTTAAAGATTTATTAATATCGAAAATCATGAATTAAAAAATGTATTAAATTCAAATGTATTTGCAATATGCAACTAAGCATAAAATTACCTTTCGAAAAAGTAACAGTTGTTATTCATTAGACATTTAATATTGTTTAAATTAACCAAATCTCGGGCCAAATTTGTTGAGGTTTCAAAATCATCTCGAACTTGGCTCTGGCACACCTAAAACCAGCTCGAGGTTGGTTTTAGGTTGAAATCGGGTTGGTTTTGATGGCTGGCACACCCCTGAATATTTTATTTGTATGACAAAGAATTAAGAAGCATATTATATTACAATTAGTAATGATGATTTAATTTGTAATAACATTTTAATGTGAACATTCTTACGAATAGCACACAGCTGCTCTTTGCACCCTGAATCCATTAAAAAAAAAGGCTAAAAGGGTACAATGGTTACATGTAAAATTACAGTAACAGGCGGAAGGAATCATTTGAACTGAAAGATCAGAATCAATCACCGAGGAATATGGTACAAATTATCGATAGCCATTACATATATCATTAAATTCTTGAATTTGAAAAGTTTAATAAGTGCTGTAAATAATATTAACAATGTAATTCAAATCTGTAAAGCTTACATCGAAATCGGTTAAGAAATACCGGAAAAGATTAAAGGTAACTCATCATGCAATCATATCTGTTAGTCAACCGTCTAAACTAAAAGCCTTTTTTACTTGTTTTTGGGTGATTTTTGGTGTTTTATTGTAACTTCAAAACAATACAGCTGGTGTGCATTAATATTTGCGTAGGTAATCGTAAATACTTTTTACATCAATATGTTTGTTTACTGCTCACAATTTGCCTTTATTAATATTGTTCGTTAATTACATATATTTATGCGTTCTGAACCGAGAGCAAACAGCGCAATAGTTTGAGTTGATTGTTAAACATATTTATAAACATACTACATGCGAACATACGCACACGCATACAAATTTATACATATTTACATAATTTTTGGAGCTTTAAATATGGATTTTTATACTTTGATACTGAAAGTTTCATAGTACATAGTATATTGGTTTTGTGAAGTATCCCTCATGCTATCTAGAGACGTGAAACTTTGCAATTATGTTTGTCTATAGCCGGGTCAGATAAAGTATCAAGATAGGGGTGCCACGCCTACTAGGAGGCTGGGAAATCGATAAATTCGATAACTGAAAACCGATAAAACCATATATTTCTCACATTCTTACAGCTAGTATTACCAAACTTTGCACGAAGATTGCTAGTCACATCCTTAAAAAAACTGCATCAAAATTTTGATACCAAGATAGGTAATGACGTTACCCAGAAAACTTCAGATAGCTAGTCACGTCCCTGAAAAAACTGCATCAAAATTTTGGATGCCACGCCCACTCCTTCCACCCCCCACCCCCCGGCGTTGTTAAAACGGTTATGCGTGTATCTTCCACATTTTTTGATCTAGAGTCACCAAATTTAGTAGGAAGGTATATGGTGACATCTACAAAAGATCTGCATCAAAAATTGGGATGCCACGCCCACCTCTGCCGCCCACCATTTAAATTTGGAAGTTCAGTTATCTTCCACAGTTTTTGAGCTAAAGTCACCAAATTTGGTAACATGATAGCTGGCGATGTTTACCACCCGGCCCACTCCATTGCAAGCAGACTCCTTACCACCAGTTCTTTTACTGGTATCAAAGTATTCCGCAGTCGGTTGCGTCCGACTGCAACGTTTTCACTTGTTTGTGTAGTGTTTTCTAATGAGTTGACAGGAAATAATCACTAAAGATCTACAAATGTGTAAGTATACTCAATGTTTGTATAATATGTATAAGATGCTACTATATATTTTTCGATTTCGAAACTTAAATTCTGTTTGGAAGCTTTTTATGATTACATTTTCAAAAGTTAGTTGTCAAACTTTATCTGACCAATATGTTCCAATGTATTTTTCAATCAAACTGTAAGACTGTATTGCAAACCTTTTTTTTTTTGTTTATTAAAGAAAAGGTTTTATAACAATAAATAAAGTTTTATTTAATATCTGAAATCGCTTTAGTGACAAATTTTTCAACGCATTTTGTAAAAACACCTATATAAAACGTTGGAATCCTCTTTGGTTGTTATGGTCCTTGAAATCCATCAGATGCTTAAACAAAAGGACATAAGGTTTTACAATACTGAAAGAATATTTATCGATTAATATTTTAGTTTGTTCACTCAACACGAACTATAATCGGACATTAACATAGGTCTAAAACGAAGTAGATAACTACAACAAGTAAGAAGGCTCTAGTCGATATTTCCCGACTAGGAGATACCCCGAACCCTGTCCATAACGCTTACAGCCATTGTTTGTGTGTATCTGTGACCCTTATTATTGGTATTAATGACAACAATAATAAGGATAATAATACAATGGGTAATGGATACCATTTTGTTTTTGAATTTATATTTTAATGTTCAGTATATAAGTAGTATTAAAGCCATTTTGTTTAAAATAATAATAATATTTTGTATGTTTAAATAGCAAATTTGAAATGTGACTAGTGCACTAATGTAGTTCATTAAGTACTTTTACTTGTAGCACTAGGAATAATCAATAAATAAATAAATAAATAAATAATTAAATAAAGAAATATATAAATAAATAAATAAATAATTAAGTAAATTAATATATAATTAAATAAATAAATAAATAAAGCTAGCTCTTATAGTCTCTGAGATCGACGCGTTCATACATACAGACTGAAATGGCTATATCGACTCGGCTGTTGATGCTGATCAAGAATATATATACTTTATAGGGTCGGAGATGCTTCCTTCTGCCTGTTACATACTTTTGCACAAAACCATTATACCCCTTTTACCCGTTTCATGGGTTCGCGGTATAAAAAGGGTATATCAGGCCAGTATAATCTATTTATACCGGTAAGATATAGCTCTTCTGTTCTGTTATTTAGTATATATTCGGAGCTACATAATTTGGATAACTTCTTGGATGTGTTCATAAATCAATGTGTGCTTCCTGTGTGTACAAAATTGTTTTTTTCGAAAAAGATGTTCACTATGACAAGTGTTAATTCTAGATTTTAAGTTCCAAATATATCAACACATCTTTGAAGGTCAATTTGCCGATCAGTTTCTGAGAATTAAAATGCCTATCAAATTAATGATTAACTGTTGAACTGTTACACTTAAAATTTCAGTCGCATTGTGCACACACAGCAAGAAATGAGAGCAGATCAAACTTGAGTACAAATTGAACCAATAAGTGACATTTTAACGGCCATTTGGTGAATTTATTTACTTCGTGTTGGAGGATGTTAAAACTGCGAGAGGCCTTCAATAATCTCTTTAGGGCCAATAGCGTTTGTATACCCCAAATATATATATATATATATATACATATTCCCAAGTGTATTGACAAATACAAGCACACATATAAGGAGTCAAGTTTATGCTGAGCTTTGCACTTGCCACGCAAGCTGTTGTTGTTGTTGTTGCTGTTAAAGGTATCGCTGACGTTTGCAACACAAAATGTCGTTGTTGGTGTTGCATGAACTCTCTATTAGCATTAAAACTAACCTGCACCAACCTCACTCAACCCCCTTACAGCTTGTTGCATGTCAGTTGAAAAGGCGCCTCAATTACTTACTGGCCAAATTGTAGTTGTTGCTGTTGTTGTAGTTGCCGTTGCTGTCTTAAATAGTTGAAAATGTTGCGTTTGACGTTTTACAGAGTCGGCTTGATGGGCATATTAATTTTGATTTATGCATCAGCCACTCACATACAGACACACATAGAAGTCACTGAGACAGACAGACAGTGAGTTGAAGGTCTATAGATACACACACACACGCACAAACACACTCGTAAGTATGTATCCATCAGATACATGAGTGTATCGGGCGCTTCATTAATTTGTCATATGAAGCGATGCATAAACCAGATATAACTCATTAAGCCAACAGTCGGCAGTCAGTAGCAAGCACAATGCTATTCCCTTTTATAGATACACACACACCCACACACACACACACACACACACACATAGCCTCGCACACTTGCAAATAACAGTTTTCAATTAACAAGCGAATTATAAAATAAAAATTAAAAAAAGGATGACAAAAGAAAAACGAAAAGTTGAAAACAGACATCTGAAAACTGAAAATATTAATAAATGTATGTGTCTATGTATGTATGTATGCTTGTACTTGTATATACATATGTATTTGCAATGTTTAAAATGCGCTTAAGTTGTGATTTAAATAAAAGTGTCACTTGATTTGCATACAAAATGCGTGCTGACATTGTTTTTTCAGTTTTCATCATGTTCTGCAATTTCATATCGTCGGAGAGACTTACAAAATATTAAAAGTAAACCACAATCCTAAATTTAACTTAACGATTTAAGTTAGAGAAAAATCACAAGGTTATTTCCAAGTTTCAAGCGACTTTTCGTTTCAAAATTAAAAGCCTTAAAATATATTATAAAATAACAATTACGCAAAGTCGCTATAAAATATTTTGCATTCTTATATAATACCTTTGGTAAGTATTTAGGATTGATTTGTTCTATTAATATGAATACATTGTCATTATAACGTTTTAGCTTCATGATAGTTAACACAACAAGTTACTCTAATGTCAAAATAACAACTGGATATTAAACAAAGCCCAATGTTAGTTCTCAGTAGTTGCCAACAAAAAGAGGACAAAATTAAACCAAATGCCATCTGACACATACAAACATACAAACACACAAACACTTACACATACAAATGTACATGCTCAAAGATTTCCAGCTGTCCTAATTGCCTTGCAAACTTTATTTAACAGAGAGACGAGAAGAATCAAAAGTGATATCGAAATCGCAGCAGGGAACATTGTCAAGTTTCTCTAAATATGGCAAACAGGATGATGGCAGACAACGATTCTGATTTATGTGCTGTTGCATTGCAGCAAAAGGTGGCAAGCATCAGTAGGCGGGGGGAGATTGGTGTATGCGTGAGCGTGGGTGTGTTTTGTCAGTGTGGGCGCCGTTTTTGCAGTGAATCCACCTTCTTTTTTCGTTGGCAGCATTGTTCTTGATTTATTCGTTGCTTGCTCCTTGGCTGTGTGTTAACCTGGATGCCAGCGGCTGATCCGATTTCGATTCCGATTCGAATTCGAATTCCGATTTCGATTCCCGTTTGCCCGTTTGCTCGTTTGCCCGTTTACCCGCTTTGCTTCGTGTTGATTCCCAGTCAAGAAACGCCGTGGGTGACAATTGAAATTATGGATTTTATGTGTCATAAGCTTTTATTGATGCAACAATCAAATATTTATGATGACAATTCCCGCTGACAATGATGACAATAAAAGTGCTTTTAGTATTGCAGATTGCCGAGTAACCGAATACCGAATATCAAGTACGGAATACGGAAAACGAAAACGAGTGCGAATACAATTGCGTTATGTATTCAGCATTTACCGTTAAGTGTCTGGTAGCTTGCTTAGATTTTATTTCATGCACTTGCTCTTAAAGATGAGCGCATATTTTGCTCCTAGTTTTTATTTTTGAAAGGGATTTGGTGAAATCGATGCGTATTTGGGTCTTACATTTTAAATTTGTTTCATTATATATTAATTTAAAGGCTTTTTTTCGAACTCTGCTTTATTGATTGTGGAGTGGAACAAACAATATTTAAAGGTTCCTTTTTGCCATCTGCCACTGCTTCTTGTTCAACTTCTTAATTCACACGCTTCTAAGCTGAAGTAGAATTGTTCTTTTTTCACCCTAAGCTTTATTTGCTTCCTTTATTTTCCACCGATTTTCTCAGGCTGTGCTTATTTTGTTTATAGTTTTGAGCTGCCTATGCTTAAGGACAGCTTCTATTCCAAATCTTTAGTCTATGAAATCGAAGCGTTCATAAATCCAGACAAACGAAGTTAAGAGCTAAGAGCCTGAGAGTTAACGAGCAGTTAACCAAGATACTCGATATATCTGTTAAGATGCATTGATTATGCATATGATCGTTTAGTATTTAACTGCCTTTCCATTATTGTAATTAGCATTATGCGCCACCTTCTTCACTACATACTAAGTACAAAACCATAGTATATTGTATTTGAACTCCGCTCTTTAGTGCGATGTGTGTTGGTGTGTTTTTTTGTCGGTCGTTTGGTTTTAGATTATATGTACAAGAAGGCGGGCGAAGATAATACACGCCGTTGCATTTAACACACACATACACAAACAGCTGCAGAGTTGCATGCTATAATTTATGTAGAGCAGCTCCTTCAACCCACACACACACACAGACACATACACATACACATACACATACATATACACATCTATTCACAGACTATTCACCCGCACATTTAGTCAGGGGAGAAAAATAGTCACTCTCTTACCACTACCTGCATATATAGTATCATGTAACCAACCGGACCAGGTAGCTTTTCCTTCCGCATGCAGACTACCTTTGCCCCTAACCCCCCTCTTCCGCCAACACCACCACTGTGCCTGTCTGTGTGTGGATAGACTATCCATATGCAGACAGTCAAACAGCGAAATATCTATGAGTGCATCCATTATCCTTAATACACTTACGTGCACTAATGTGCTCCACATTAATGTGAGGGAGCTGCTTGAAAATTTAAGTTTTTTCTTTTGCACTCTTTTGCAAGCGGGTTACCTTTTTTTTTCCTCTACTATCTCATCTTTCGCTTGCCGCAAATACCCAGATCCTCCCTTCCATTCACCCTCCTCTCTCTCTCTCTGCCCCTCAACCCATTTGCCATTTGTGATTCGGTACGCGAGTAGAGACAACGAAAAATGTGCCTCCAACCTGGGCAACAACATGTTGGATTTCCGTTTCCATTTTGCATTCGTATCCATTTCTAGAATCGCCCATAGGCGTGGCCAGCTCAGTTTATGAGGCCGAATTCAGTTCTCGGTAATTATTTCGTGAAATCGAACCCAGAATTTTATGCTACAATTGAGAAATGGTTCGCTTTGTTGTTTTGAGCCGGTATTGTTGTACCGTGAACCCCCATTAGAAATGATAAATGAACAAAGAAGTTGTGCAGAGTCAGTAGTTCAGAGTTGATCAATGATAGAGACATAATATGTCAATTACCATACTCATATATCATCTTCACTAACAAAGAAAGCATCTTCCAGTTCACGCTAACTGACATAATTTGGATTTTCTGTTAAAATTTCATCAGGATCTTTTAAGTAAAACCGAAGTTATCGAAGATTGAAATTAACTTAGGCACACAACTGTCTGTACTTAGCTTGAAGAGTTTTACAACACTGTTGGCCTATCCACAAAAATATTCTTGCTGCCAAGTTGATCAACAAATTATTTTATGCTTACTTGATTTTCACTTGAAGCTAAAACGTTTGGTAAACAGTTCAGTTTGGCCAGTTTGTCAACAAACTTGTTTTAATTTGTTGCCGAACTCTTCAAATACTAAATGTGTGTAAATATCCGTACGTATGTATGTATGTATGTAATGCATTTGCACATAGTGTTTATAATCAAAGTTGCAATTATCTCGATTTCATTATACATTTAGACTGTTGGTCAACAAGGATTTATTTTTGATAAAAGTGATTTTACTCAAAGCTTAAATTGTTTAGAGCCAAATTTTATCGTTTCTTCACTTTTTAACAAAAATTATTGAGTGCAGTGAATGAAAGCTTGAAGCTGGGGCTGTAATTGGTTTTTGCTATCAATTTAGAAACTGTTGGCCAAACATTTGTTGGACAAATTTACAAATTTGCTGGCTGTTTGACAACAATTTTTTTTTTTTGCTGCCACTGCTGGCCGAACAAAAACTAAAAATGCTTTAAAAAACGAAAAGTAAATAAACGCATTTGGCAAAAACATATAACAACAAGTAAGAAGGCTCTAGTCAAGATTTCCCGACTAGGAGATACCCCGAACCCCATACTTAACGCGTACAGTCATTGTCAGTATGCATCTGTGACCTAAACTTCAATCTTCGATATCTCTTGTGTTCTCAACCGATTTCGATGAAATTTTCGCAGATTTTCATAATATTTTTTTTTAAGTTTCTTAAACGAGTTCCACATTTTCAAAATTCGATATTTTTATGTAATCGATCACATGAGTATATCGGAAACGGAAATAGTTATCGAAAATCGGAAACAAACTTGTACTGCCTAGGACTTAGATGAGCTTATGTTCAAAGACGGACGGAAAGACGGACGGACATGGCTATATCGACTCGGCTGTTGATGCTGATCATGAATATATGTATGTACTTTATAGGGTCGGAGATGCTTCCTTCTGCCTGTTACATACTTTTGCACAAAACCATTATACCCCTTTTACCCATTTCATGGGT
The DNA here is from genome assembly GCA_018152825.1 of Scaptomyza hsui. Taxonomy (NCBI): domain Eukaryota; kingdom Metazoa; phylum Arthropoda; class Insecta; order Diptera; family Drosophilidae; genus Scaptomyza; species Scaptomyza hsui. The sequence goes on from JAECXO010000254.1 coordinate 128,860, forward strand.
TCGGGGTATAAAGAACAAACAAAATAAAACCAGAGTGCGACTGCTCAAAAAAAAGGAAGAATTATGTCGAAAATGTGAAGGGCCAGGTGAGGGAAGTGTGGGTGCGAGAGGGTTGGGCTAGAAGTTTTGTGCTTGGGATGTGTTGCAACAAAATTTTATGCAGTCGCAAATATTTTAAATGTTAACAATAAAACATGCGCACAGTAAATAAATGCAACTCACAGCATATACATTAAGTGTGTGTGTGTTTGTTTGTTCGTTTGTGTGTGTGTGTGTTTGTATATGTTTGTGTGTGCAAACAACGCGTTGCAACGCTCGGCAAAACGAACAAGCAAACAAACAGCCAAACAAACAGTCGAGCCTAAAAGTATGCAAGGCTTTTGCTTCGCATGCTTCTGCTACTGTTTTCCCCTTTTACCACCCACTCTCTCCGTTTCACGCGCTTTCTGTCGGTGTCCATTCGTCGCCTCTTACTGTGCCGCGTTCGCATTCACACAAAACCGCTTAAAACACTTTACTATCACATTTTGAAATTGTTCAAATATCTTCACCCAAACCACCCGTTTCTCACTTCCTCCTGGTGTTGTTGTTGCCATTGCTGCAGTTTTTATATATTTTGTAGGCCACACCTCACAACTTGCGCTGCTGCTGCTTCCACTGCGACTGCAACTGCGACAACAACAAAAAACGATTAAAATTCTTAAATATTTGCGTCAAGCTGTAACAGAAAAAAAGAAAAAATAAGTAAGAAGACTCTAGTCGACATTTCCCGACTAGGAGATACCCCGAGCCCCATACTTAACGGGTACAGTCATTGTCTGTATGCATCTGTGACTAAACTTAAATCTTCGATATCTCTGGTGTTTCTTAACCATTTCGATGATATTTTCAGTTCTATCGTTCCTATTATATCAACCATTTAATTTTCCAAATTCGATTTTTGTAATCGATCGCATGTGTATATCGGAAAACGGAAATAGTTATCGAAAATTAGAAACAAACTTGTACTGCCTAGGACTTAGATGAGCTTATGTGCAAAATCTGAAGTCTCTAGCTCTTATAGTCTCTGAGATCGACGCGTTCATACATACGGACAGACGGACAGACGGACATGGCTATATCGACTCGACTGTTGATGCTGATCAAGAATATATACACTTTATAGGGTCGGAGATGCTTCCTTCTGCCTGTTACATACTTTTGCACAAAACCATTATACCCCTTTTACCCATTTCATGGGTTCGGGGTATAAAAATGGAGAGATATTTAAAAGTCGGTCAGCGTTTTTACAGATATTTTTTTCCTATACGCATACCCATGCAGTTTTTTTTTTTTTATTATTTGTTTTTTTTTTTTTTGTTATTTTGGGCCAACATTCAGTTTGTTCTGCGAATACAAATACAAATAAAAATACGAACACGAGTATGAATATACATATGTGGGTTATAGGTTACATAGCGCTGCAGTTGATCAACTGGGCTAACATCTGATGCTAAGCCGCAGTTTTTTTTTTAATCATACTGACAGAAAACATCATCAACAACAACAAGAGCGCACATTTGCAGCTGTGTTAATATTGACCATAATGCAAGGAAATACTTTGTGGGCTTACGGTAAACAACTATTTAAATAGGGATCGTTATGGTAACGTTACATTTAATCAAAAGGTGGTCAGCAAATTAACGAGCAAAAAATAAATACATAAAAAATTATATGCATATGTTAAAGCATAAGTATTACAGTTACACAAAGTTTTTGTGGAAGCAAATTGTTAAAAAAAATGTGTTTTTATGCTGAGCTTAATTTATATTAATCTGGAATTTCAGGCACTCTTTTTGTATTCCTTACAAACATTATTTGAAAAAACATCACTATTTTATAGAGAAGCTTGACTGTTGATTTATACAGTTTTGATGGATAATGGTTGCCTTAAAAACTTCCATTCAAAAGTTATACCAGATATATTGCTACACTTTTAATTAAGCTTATGAAATGAAATCCCTTTTATAAATGTGATGCAGATATGAATTCATAAGTATAATAGCCAAGCTCTTTGAATAACAATAATTCAAGAATAATTTTTCATTTTAGCTCTCTACTTTCTGTGTGATACAAATTTGCATTCATCGAACAAGGAATTTGATTTGAAACTATCGAAAGTACTAAAAGTGTCAAATATGTCAAATGGAAAAAAAGCCACTTCAAGTGTTTTGGGGGCTCATACTCCAGCTTCTGCTAGTGCTACCTACGACAACCATCATGTTTGATGTGAGAAAGTCAATTGCAAATTCTAAATGAAAATGAAAGAAAATGTACGTCAATCACCAAAAATGTGCTCCGAACAATTGCCAAAATGTTTGCAATGACTGGCCAAAAAAGAAATGTGCAACGTTTTGCACATTTAACCCACACACACACACATAAAGCGGTCAGTGACAAACCGCACACACACAAACACAAAATGGACACACACGCACACACATGTGCCTTGATTATTGAAAAACAGAAACCACAAATGTTTTGGGGCATCGTGGACAGGAGTTGCATGCCAGAACAGCGGCCATTGCCATTTGAGCTCGATTTGTTTCGAAATAGTATAAATACACACACTTATACGCCCACAACACACACTCACACACAGAGAGAGAGAAAAAGAGAGAGAGTGGTGCACACTAAAATGCAAATAGTGTGCGGCACAGACAAATCTACCAAAAATAAAATGCACAAAAAAAAGAAGAGAAGAGAAGACAACATTCAAATATTTTACAGTATGTTTTGTTGGTCAAATGATGGTAACCAACAGCAACAACATTCATCTGTCTATCTACATGCCATGTGTGTGTGTGTGTGTGTGTGTATTAGTGTGTGTGCTAGTGTTTATTTATTTTAAGTTGTAGTTACAAAATATGCACAAGTCTGGCAGAGTTATTTATATTGTATGTCACACAAACACACAAATACTAACAGTGAACGCACTTGTAGGTCGACTTGCAGATACCCTGTTACGTATAATACGTCATATAGCTCTACGTATACGTTATAAAGTTCTCAAATCAGAGATTAATTCAAGTATGCTATAATTTTCTTAAACATTTATTGCTTACCTTAAACTTATTTTTAAAAACCTTCTTTTGTGTATTATCTTACCTTAGAAAAGTTGTTGCATACCTCTTCCTGTTAAGCTAACCATTTACAGGGTGGCACAAAAAGACAAGTGCATAGAAACGAGTGCAAAATGAATAATTTGTGTGACAATGTTGCCAGGGCCAGAGCCCGAGCCTGAGCCGTAGCCGTTTCCTGTTCCGACTCGATTTTTCTTTTTATTTTAATTTTTCCCTTTTTTTGGTGGGTGGGGGGGGGGGGGGGGGCAAATGCAAATGGAAAAAATATCTTAACATTTGCATCTTTTACATTTACAGAACCCGATTCAGAGTTAGAGGCAGAGAGTTGCAGAAGGGGTTTATTTTTTAGCTGGCAGTCAAAGATTGCGATTATATAAAACGCAACAATGTGCAGGTTATGCCAACTAGAACCAAGAACCAGAACCTAGAGCCATGGAATTCACCACAGAGTGCAAGACACGCGAGTTAGACTGGGTGCGGGTGCGGGTGGCATTAGACACACTCTGTCTGCCGTTTTTCTAATAGTTTAAATTCATTTGCATGTATGTGTGTGGGTGTGTGTGTGTAAAGGTGTATGTGTGTGTCTGGTTTCACGCTTTATGCACTGCTAATGATTGGATGTCGTCTCCAGCTGAACTCAAGGCTGCTCCGACCACGAAGCCAGAGTTGCCACGTTCTCATCTCAGTGCAAGTCTGTGGGGTGTGTGGGGTTGCAACACCCTTCAAGTGCACAGTGAATGCATCAAAATGAAGTGCTTGCCAAGTCATTCTTAGCATTAAAGTTGATCCCAGTTGATATCACAGAGCGTAGCCAGAAAGTCGCACATACCATGCTTGTGTTTAAAAGGAAGAGAAAGGAAAACAGTTTGCGTGATGTCTTATTTTTTGCTTTTCATCTTAAGTTTAAGTTGAGTTCCTGTTGCATTGGAAAAAGTTGAAAAATTCAAAATTTTATTGAAATGCAAAGTCACTGCAATACTTACAATTTGAAGATCAAAGATGATATTACAGAGACCGTAAATAACAGTTATGGGTAAAATTAATATCCCTATGAAAGGATCGTCCATCAAATTTTTCAAAGACACCAAAAATCTTATTATGATCACAAAAAGTCAATTGCGTAATAAACTTTTATTTTGCAATTCTAATGAAAAACAAGTAAGAAGGCTCTAGTCGAGATTTCCCGACTAGGAGATACCCCGAACCCTGTACATAACGCGTACAGTCATTGTCTGTATGCATCTGTGACTAAACTTCAATCTTCGATATCTCTGTTGTTTCTTAACCGATTTCGATGAAATTTTCAGAAAAGTTCTATCGTTACCTATTATATCAACTACCTTTTACATTTTCGATATTCGATATTTTTATGTTATCGATCACATGTGTATATCGGAAACGGAAATAGTTATCGAAAATCGGAAACAAACTTGTACTGCCTAGGACTTAGATGAGCTCATGTGCAAAATCTGAAGTCTCTAGCTCTTATAGTCTCTGAGATCGACGCGTTCATACATACGGACAGACGGACGGACAGACGGACATGGCTATATCGACTCGGCTGTTGATGCTGATCAAGAATATATATACTTTATAGGGTCGGAGATGCTTCCTTCTGCCTGTTACATACTTTTGCACAAAAGCATTATACCCATTTTACCCATTTAATGGGTTCGGGGTATAATATAGATAGTTATTTCAAATTTTTTTTATAAATGTTAAAAACTATAGTTATTATTAATTTTTATAATAAAAATAACTATTATTTTTAAATTGAAAAAAAAATCATTAATAATTTTTATCAAAGACTTTTAAAAATATAAATAAAAAAAAAATCAGTCAAAAACTTTAATGTAAAATATAAGTCTTCTGGAAAAATAATTGTCTCAAGAATTTTTTATAAAAGTCTTTTGCTTAAAATACCGCATTCCTTTAGGTGATTTTTGCAATAAGAAATCCCCCGCCCTGCCCTCCCACCCTTCGCTCTCTCTTAATTTCGTGACATTATAATATAATATAATATATTATATTGTAGTTCTAGACATACACAGCAAAGACTTTTATAATGCAATTGTGAGACTTTTATTTTTGAGAAGATTATTTACAAAAAGTTTTTTATATAAAAGTTTTTGAGTGATTTTAAAATTAATTTTTAATATAAAAAGGTCTTTGAAAGACTTTTAAAATACGTGTCTTTGATAATCGTTATTAAAGACCTAAAAATATAAAAATCAAAAATAATCATTATTTTTAATTTTTATAATAAAAATCAAAAATAATCATTAATTTTAGACCTAAACAAGTAAGAAGGCTCTAGTCGAGATTTCCCGACTAGGAGATACCCCGAACCCTGTACATAACGCGTACAGTCATTGTCTGCATGCATCTGTGACTAAACTTCAATCTTCGATATCTCTAGTGTTTCTCAACCGATTTCGATGAAATTTTCAGAAAAGTTATATCGTTACCTATTATTTCAACCCCCATTTTTACATTTTCCAAATTTGAGAAATTTTCGTAATCCATTCCATTTGTATATCGCAAACGGAAATAGTTATCGAAAATCGGAAACAAACTTGTACTGCCTAGGACTTAGATGAACTTATGTTCAAAATCTGAAGTCTCTAGCTCTTATAGTCTCTGAGATCTACGCGTTCATACATACAGACGGACAGACGGACATGGCTATATTGACTCGGCTGTTGATGCTGATCAAGAATATATATACTTTATAGGGTCGGAGATGCTTCCTTCTGCCTGTTACATACTTTTGCACAAAAACATTATACCCCTTTTACCCATTTCATGGGTTCGGGGTATAATAAAAAAAAATCAAAAATAATCGTTAAAAACAATTTTTATTTATAAAAGTTATAACCGTTACGGTCCCTGTGATATTATCTAAAAACATGGAAAGTAAATTAAATAGACTCGCAACCTTTTCCATACGTTTTTTTTTTTTACTTTATTTTGCATGGGATTTTAATTTTCATTTGTTTATTACATATATATTTGTATACATATATTTAATTTTTTTTATTAAGTTTTCTGTTCTGTTGTCATTTTTGCATATCCAAGCTTGTTTTTTGGGGCTGTTGTGATCAGAATTTACAATACAAATACAAACATTTGTTTATTATATACATTCACATAGGCAAAAAAAGTGAAGTTACCGATCTATTTAATATTCCATTCATATTTATTATGCATAATGCTGAAACTTTGGTAACATCATTTTTGAAATGTATCTTTTGTTTATTTATGACACATATATTTTTGTGTTTTTTTTATTTATTTTTATTTTTTTATGTGAATAGTGGTGCGTACTTTTTGAGTATTTTTCACTCTTTAACTGGATTTTTTCTTTCATATTATTTCTTCTTTTTTTTGAGCATTTTCTTACTTCTTATGGGCGATATGCTTAGCGTAGACATTGAATGTATAACGTTTTCTTTATGGGGATTTCACATTGATAACTCTGTAACCTTGAACTTTTCTTAGTTTGCTTTCTTGTTTTTACTTTTTTTTTTGTTTTTTTTTTTTTTTTGCTTTACTGGTTTCTATTTCTGAATTTTCTCTATGTTTTATCGTATTTATGAATATTTTACTTATATTTGTAACTTTGATTTGCTATGCGATTTATCATATCCAATATCATCCATTCCAAAAAAAAAAAATTATCTTATTCCCTAAACATATATATATATATATATATATATATAGTATTTAAATTTTATTGATTATTTTCAAGTGTATTTTCTTTCTTTATCTCCTGCTATCTTCCTGCTTCTCTTTCGCTTTTCTCTCTCTCTTCGCATTTTCACTTATTAATTTTTGGTACGTATATTAAGTCAGAGTACGTCTGGGAAAGTCAGTTTTACTAGACACATACATACATATATATGCATATATACGTATATGTTAGTAGCAATGGGGAGGGGTATGGGGAGCGAGGGGACGCACATTCCCAACCTAAAATACTTGAATGTTGTGTTGGGTGTCTTGTTTCTTCTCTGCGTGTAACTTCTTTGTTTTTCGGTATACACAGGGCTATTGGGATTATATATTCTCGTTTATATTTGCTATTTGATTTCTTATTACTTTTTAACTTTTAATTATATTGAATATCGAGCACACATATATAATTCTTTGTTAAGTTTTCTGGATTCGATTTTAAGTTTTTTTTGCTTTTAAATTTTTTTTATTTGTATTTTGGCACATACATATTTTATTCAGTTTAATTGCAATTCACACAATATCAAACACGAAATTAAGCAGAACATGCACATATACACACATACGTAAAACGTAAGCACAAATACACACGAAAACATACATATGTATGTATGTTGAGTACTTCTAGCCTAGGGAGAGAGCGATGAATTGATAAGGCTTGCAATTCAAAAACAATTAGGAAAAGCTGGGAGTAAAACGAAAATCGCTTGGGGTTCGCTCGTACTGTTTCCAAGCTCAAATGAACAAGATCTTTTAAACTAAGTCCGTTTTAAACTACAGTATAGCTTTTTGCTTTCAATGTCTTCATACCAGGTAATTTTGAGTTTGAATTGCGGTAGTTGCCACATTGTTCATTAGAGCTAGTTCCGATTTTATTTATTGTTTTAGATTTTTTGCAGGAACGAGAGAAGTAGCTCGCCTTAAGCCAGATACACTACATAGTTGTTCTGAACTAGTTCCAGCCAAAACTCGCGCAGTCGCTCTGTCTTATCATTTGAAAAGTTGGAAAAGCAATCAACGATTAAAAAATAAATCGTAAAATAGATTTGAATAATTTTGGTTTGCTACGCAAACTTAATTTAGCTTTGATCGTAGTGCCAGTCAGCTGGTTCACAGATCCATTGCATTGTGAACCAGATCATAAAGTTCCACGCTGTTAATCTGCCTGAAACATTCTGCAGATCATTTTCAGATCCATTTCTCGGCCTTATATCTATAGAGATCTAAATATATATTTGTTCCTTATCAATCAACTAATATTAATAACAAACTGAACAAAACTCCAGCAAATGCGAAAGAAACCAGTTCTTTTTGGAATATATGAACAAATGGAGCAATGCGATAACAAATTGTTAAGATCACTACAGGTGCGAATATTTACAATACCGTCGTAGTACTTTGTAGTAATTATATTAAATATTATCATAAATACATTTTGAGCTCAAAATATAGTATAAGTGTTATAGAATATCTGGTTGTATATACAGAACCCCCTGAACCTTCCCAATCCATTAGGTATGATACCACTTAGAGGAACAAAAAAACTGTTTTTCTTAAGTGTATAGACAACTAAGTTTGTAGTATTATGGCATGATATAGGGGCAAGCAAATTGGGCTTTCTATAAAGTTTAATACATATATGAACGATTATTTATGGTTTGCTCATGATTGGGTTTTATTTCCTTATACTCTTGCAGTTTAACATCAGTTCCCCTGTCAATGGCGAAGGGTTGTTCTCTACGAACTAGTCTCTTGTAGAATCTATGTTCATGAAACTTGGATGTTAATGGTTCTCATTGCAGCTGTAAACTTTTCGTGACTGACTGATTCGTTAAAAAAACAGGCCAAGCCATAAATATGGATAAGACAATATGCTAAATGTGAGAGCTATGAAAGAATTCTGGATAATTCTGTCGAAAATGGAAAAAAAAAACCTGGTAAACTCTGTCAAAACGGCATCGCATTCTTAAAAAACTCCACTTAATTCGCGTATGGTTTCCAAAAGAACACTCTATTTAAAGTTGTATCGCAATAAAATTTTCGGAAAGGAAATAGTATATTTTAGTTCATTTATTATGTATCTGCAAGAGTATTTATATCTTCGTCATACCGAAGTAAACTTTCCTTTAGCATACTTTGAGTAGCTAAAGCATTTCACAAAAAAAAAACCCCGAACAACTTTTAAACATGGATATTTAACGGTTTCTTTTAAAGTTTCTTTCTGCCATTCTATTGTTTTGAATTATTTTGTTGTTTTTTTTTTTTTACTAACGAGGTAACATTTAAACACGTTTTCTTTATCAGTTTCCATTTAAACTTAACTACTTACGCATACATGTATTTGTTTGTATTGAATAATGCCCATTGAAATGCAATGATCTCAAATACACAGAAATTTTTTTTATGCTTATGTTGCATATATTATATTTTTTTTTTGGTTTGTTCTTTTTTGGCCATTTTTTGTTTTGAGTGCTGTTCTTGTTGTCGGCGTCTATTGTTGTTCTTGTGGTTGTTGTTGTTGCAGATGCATTCTTATAATTACTATTTAATTAAGCTATAACAGTAAACGCCCCTTAAAGCTGCTCTCATTGTTGGTGCTGTTGTTGATGTTGTTGTTATTGGATAAGAGCACATCATTATCAATTGTTGCCCTTGATGTTGACCCGTCAACTGAGGCGTGACAGGTTTTATCTTTCGCATTGCAGCACAATTTAGTTGTTAATAAGACAAATAGAGCTAATAGGACTGCCTTTACAGCTGGCATTGCCCAACCACCCCCATCTCTGCCCACTGCTCCATTGTCCACGTTTGCCGCCTGGGTACGGTCCTTGTACAGACGTCCATTCTGATTGCGTGAGCCATCCTCGTGACGACTCTCTTTGTGCACCACATCGTTCTTCTGTTCGGTTTGCGACGATGCCATATATGAATGAGTTTTTATTTTTCATACAAAAAATGTTCATTACTTTACAATCGTATCTATCTTTGTGATTGTATGTGTGGTTGTGTGGTTGTGTGTGTGTGTGTGTGTGTTTTTATTCTATTTTTAAAAATGTTTTGTTTACTTGGCTTACCGTCACTTCATTGACTTCCTCATCGCGATGACTCTTTTTTCCAGGACGCTCCATTTCTAAATGCAATTAGAGCGAAAGAACAATTTTGTTGTTAAAAACTGGTCAAAATTGCTTTTTTAAACAAATAATTACTCAAAGAACTAAAGATAAGGCAAGTACAAATAATTTCAAGCCTTTGTTAAGCCAAAATAGTAAGGTAAGTCAACCTTTTTGTTGTTCCAACTTACCGTAGAGACGTATGGTGCCTTCGGTATCTCCAATGCTGTTCTTTGAGATGCATTTGTAGCCACCAAAGTCAGATGTTTGCAAACGGCGAATGTGCAGAATCATCTCGATGGAGTACATGTTGTTCTCCTTCTCAGTTAGGGCATAGCGATCACCTGCAATAATCATTTCGCCTGCGCCAGCCAAACCCAAATCGAAAGTCATAATGGAAATTGCGATATACATGTACATATGTATTTGTGTGTGCTGTTTGTGAGTATGTGGGAAAAAGGCAATAAATGCAATGGGGATAGCACCAAGCTGCCAAACTCCATGTCCAAGTCAAAGGCAAAGTCTTCTCTACGACTCTGTCGCCTCAAAAACACACTTTGATGATGACATTTGTGATGTCTGCGGCAGCTCTGCTGCCTGCTGCCGTCACGTTTGCAATATACGTCAAATGCATTTGACAAGAGTCAAAGAACACAAAAACTCCAGTTACAGCATTTGCCCAGCTAACAACAGCATGCAGCAACAAGAAAGAGCCAAAAAATATTTGAGCATCGAACACGAACCAAATAAAGACAAATTGCGGCATTGAAAGGTTTATAAGGTTTCAGCTTTATCACCTCTCTTCTACTACATCTTCGCCTCAAATGCTCAAAATGGAAAATGCACAAAAAACGAGAGACAAGAAGAGTAAGCATTAAGTAGTCGAGAATTCCGATACCCTGAAGTGATGGAGGTGAGAAAACCTTTCGTAATTTTGTAAGAATATCTAAACCTTATGAGGTATAAAAAAAACATAGTCTTTAGGTGAAGGTTGCACTGTTAAACAATCTACATTTGGCAATGGATGGAAAATAAGTTATGATATATTAACAAGTGTATACAAAAAAAAAAACCTATCAAACACTCTTTTAAATTGTGTACAGGGTATAAAAGAAGAAAGGAATGCGCTACGTTGCGAGCATACCAAACTGAAAATAAAGAAAAACGCCAATAAACCAAAAAGGCAGGAAGGGAAAACTTACCATTCTCGCGTTGCCAGTAATTGATGGCTTTTGGTGATGCCTCAACGTTGCAAATTAATGTGACATCCGTAAGAACCGGGGCTCCAACCAATTGATTTGGCACTTGCACCAATGGATGAACTGTGTGAACAAGAGAACAAAAAATGAGAAAGAGTAAGGCAGAGAGAGAGAGAGAGAGAGAGAGAGAGAGTTTTAGAGTTGTTAAACAAGTTGGTCAACATAATCATCAAGGCAGCTAGCTCTAACTGCAAAACTCCGTTAGCCTGACCTTGCCCCCTCCGGCTGGCAATTAAGTGTCCGGACTCCGGAGTGTTGCAAACAGCTTTTGATGCTGTGATTCCATGAAATGGCGTTATTTGTTAATGGCAGCAGCACCAGCTTCGGCCAACTGATACGATTTTAATTGAAAATGAATTATTTTGCTGTTAGTGGCACCAAACAAAAAACGAAAGGAAAACCCAACTCGTGCTAAACTCAAACTTAAGCCCAACGCTCCACGTTCAACGTCCATAGCCAGTAGCAATGTTTTTTGCTGTGTGTTCTTTTTCCACTTTTTATTTTTCAGGTAGGTAATAAGTCGAGTATATCAGCTATGTAAGTTTCCACATATGAAAGTTCTGTCCTATGGCTTATAAATTAATTTTCTATCACTTCAACTTTTAGAAGCGAATAATTCAACAACTAATGGACTGATTCCACTATCCAAGGTTCTTCTAAATGTCTGACTGTTTTTTAGATTGTTTGGAAAACTATCGTAGGCTGTAAGGCACAGTTTCTTCGAATGTGAATTTCCAGCGCTTCACAAGTAACATATAATCATCAACTGCTTTAGCTTTGTTTCATTATTATCGTTTACTTCGCTTTAACATTCACTAAACTCTTGCTCGCGTTTTAGATTTTGATCAAAGGATTCTTCCTAAATTAACTTATTTAATTGACTTTATTTTCTATACAAAACTTAAGTGTAGTAAGTAATTTTTTTATTCATTCCGTTTTGAAATTTCTTCGGAATTCAGGTCGCATTTACACGCTGAAGTTTTTCAGTGAAATTTTTCCTTTGAAAATGCAACTCTGGTTTAAATTTTTTGTCGATAAACATACATTTCGCCCCGAATTAAACAAGTTCTTTGGTCCACAACATTTTTATTAATAATTTATAAACCACAACAATAAATTTATTTTTTGCGCTAATATTTGCTTGTGCGATATTTAGTATCGATAACTTTATTATTCACATCAAACACTTTGCAACTCTGTGTTTACATGCAATCGGAATAAGGCAAAGTAGTGAATTTTTGCTTGAAATTTTACCCCTCTACTCCCCTTGCCTACAAACAAAAGATTCAGAGAGAAAATTCACGAAAAAACTTCAGCGTGTAAATGGGCTCTATGTATTGCGAAAAAGTTATGAAAGAACAAGTACGCCTGTTATGTCAAGTAAAAAAGATTTCGTTTCACAACTTCCATGAATATAATAAAAAGTAATGTTTTATAAGCAGAAAAAGTTAATCTATTAGCTTATTACTCTTGTAATTATTTATCAAAGGATAAACTTTGAGATAAAAGTGATTAAAGTTTTAAAGCCAATAGCAATTAAAATGCATCTGACAACTTTACTTGATTATTTGTATCAAATTTCAGTGATTTTTGTAGGGTAATTGAGCGTTCGTTTAGATGCTGCTTTATGTTACATGCATGTTCTTCTAGTTTTATGTATTTTTTTGTTCAGCTTTTGACTTGCGTGCTTTTAGTTGTTTCTCGTGTTAGTGTGTGGTTTTTCTATTTCAAACTTTTTTTTTCTTCTTTGCTATTTTTTGTTTGTGTTTTGGGTTCTTGCTGTTGTCTTTGACGATGTCTTGGGCGCTAGGTGCGGGGGTGCCAGTGATTTTGGCCAGCGACCATCATTGTTTCTGGCTTTTCAACTTTTGCCAGCTGTCCGCCATCGCATGCCCCATCCGCTGCCTGCCTGCCTGCATTGGTTGCGTTCAACCGTTCATTATTGGTCAATTTATTGGATTTGTGCATGCCTCACTCCGCTACTATGTGTGTGTGTGAGTGTGTGTATGTCTGTGTGCGTTAGTGTGAGTATGCTTTCAAATAATGTAGCATATGTCATGTGTTGTTAGTGTCGACTCGTGCTGTAATTCCTGAACCATTCTTCTCGCCTTTCGCTTTTGTTGTTTCGTAGCTGTTGTTGGCTTTATTTTTGTTATTATTTTCGTTGTTGCATTGCCTACCACTTATTGAAAATTCAATTTGTTCTAATAGAGTATTGCAGCTGCTGTTGCTGCAGCTGAAACTACAAAGCCAGCACACGGGGCGTATGCGTAATATTTGTGCAATTCTTTTGTGTTGCTGTAAATTTTATGACGTGCCTGCCTGTGAGTGCATATGTAACTTCAAATAAAATTCAGCTCACTGATTACTGATAAGTTCATCAATCTGCAGCAATAGTTGGCAATACCACAATATCGTTGTACAATAGTTACATACCATGTAGGATTTAATGGATTTAGGGTCGATTTTGAGTGTTGTTTGCCATCAAAATATAACTTTTTAATTTTACATGCGTAAGCGATAAAAATTATTTGAGTCATTAGTTTAACTGCTGAATGCTGTAATCATTCATTGAATTACTGGTGAATTTTCATTTCATGTTCTTTATATTGAATATCCTCATTCAGGTTGAACAACAAAAAACAAGTAAGAAGGCTCTAGAAGAGATTTCCCGACTAGGAGATACCCTATTCTTAACGCGATCAGTCATTGTCTGTATGCATCTGTGACTAAACTTCAATCTTCGATATCTCTGGTGTTTCTAAACCGATTTCGATTAAATTTTACAGATTTTCGTTATTTTGTATCAAGTTTCTAAAACGTGTTTCAGATTTTTGATGTTCGAAAATCGGAATCAAACTTGTACTGCCTTGGACTTAGATGAGCTTATGTGCAAAATCTGAAGTAATATACTTTAAAGGGTCGGAGATGCTTCCTTCTGCCTGTTAAATACTTTTGCACAAAACCATTATACCCCTTTTTCCTATTTTATTTGTTCGGGGTATAAACACTTGAGCATCCTGCTTACAGTTAACTTAATTTACCATATTCTAAGCAAAATTTTATCAAAATATAGGGGTGTTCACGAGCCCGTTTCAGCGCGTCAGGTTTCAGAGTCGAAACTCTTAGCTCGTGAACAGCATTTTGCTTTGCAACGCGTTTCACATTTGCGGTGACTACGCTTCAGCTGTCTGGATTTAGAAACATGCCATTTAAAAGCCTTAAATATAAGTTTGGGAGTCTTGCGCTTCTAAATAGTTGATGTTGGTCACCTCCAAGCTGCAATGCATACTTACAAAATTTAAGTACGTCCAAAGAAGGCAGGAATGCAAAATAACGGAATGTAGTGTACGGACGAGACCACCTTATGTTATTCCATAATGGGCTGAGGTATTTCAGCGTTTCAAACAAATTTTAAATGCAAGTTGTTGTAGCGCCTCGTTTCAACTCTGAAACCTGAAACGCTGCAACGGGCTCGTGAACACCGATTTAAATAATATATAAATACCAATTATGAAATAAATCTAATTGGGTTTCTACTTATAAACGAGCAGCAAATAAAAGAGCCGGTCTTACTTAAAAACCTTTGAAATACGTCTGACACCCAATGGGTTAAAATTGGTACAGTTTTCCATCAATGAGCACTTTTAATGTTTACTGACGGCTCCCCAACTCATTTTGTTTGGTTTGTTTTTTTCAAGTGCTGGTTAACTTTAATAATTGTTGACTTGGGTTAGGTTAGGTTGGGTTAAGCCGGCTGATCCTGCCACAAGAGTGTCACACATAGACCTCTCAGGTACTTTAGTAGGGCCAGTGGATGGAGAAGGTTGGGACTTAAATTTTAATAAAATTGTTATTATAAAATTTGTTTAAGATATATTATATTTTTTTCGGTAATTAGGTCATCTCGAGCTTAAAAGTTGACAGTTGTTTCTTCTAAGATTGAAGTCTAATAGTGGTTGGGTTCTCAGTGGTGCTCTCTGTGGTGCTATCGGTGCTGGAGGGAGTAGTGCTGTCGGTTGTGCTGTCGGTGCTGGAGGGAGTGGTGCTATCTGTGGTGCTGTCGGTGCTGGAGGGAGTGGTGCTATCTGTGGTGCTGTCGGTGCTGGAGGGAGTGGTGCTATCTGTGGTGCTGTCGGTGCTGGAGGGAGTGGTGCTATCTGTGGTGCTGTCGGTGCTGGAGGGAGTGGTGCTATCTGTGGTGCTGTCGGTGCTGGAGGGAGTGGTGCTATCTGTGCTGCTGTTTGGAGTTGTGCTTGGAGTTGTGCTTGGAGTTGTGCTTGGAGTTGTGCTTGGAGTTGTGCTTGGAGTTGTGCTTGGAGTTGTGCTTGGAATTGTGCTTGGAGTTGTGCAATCTCCAGGACCACGGCCGGGTGGCCCACGGCCAGGTGGACTACGGCCGGGTGGACCACGACCGGGTGGACCACGGCCGGGTGGACCACGACCGGGTGGACCCCCTGGGCCACCTGGACCGCGAAGGGGTGGACCTCCTAGGCCACCCGGACCGCGACCGGGTGAAACGCCTGGATAACGACCTCCAGGACCTCCAGGACGACGTTGAGCTACTCCAAACAAACCATTTCCTGGTCCGCCTGGACCTCCTCGACCGGGACTACGACGACCTCCACCACCCTGAGCAGCAGCGATTGCTACTAGAGCAAGCAGTGTGACAATAATATAAGTGCGCATTCTATCTCTCAGCTCAAAACTGAATTGGCCATCAGTTCGATTTTCGATGCTTTTATATGCCGTGCATCTTTGTGATAGACTAGACGTCAGTTGTGTGTGCTTAGCTGCAAGCTGTCTGGTATGCAATAAAGATGATAACAACAAGTCATCAACGTCATCATCTAGTGTCTTGCTCTTGATGGTCCTCCCTCTCTTTTTATTTTTGTTTACTAAACCGACCCATTGACGCCGTCCGAGTTGTTAAAAACAAAACTGTTTGTTTTACGTATTTATTTGATTTAATTCAAAACGTAAGCAACGGAAAATTCTCACAGAATATCTAAATAAATAAATATCAAATGAAAACTGCAAGCTGTTAGACTTAAATGATAACTGGATAAGTTCAAAGACGAATTTACTTTACAAATGTATCGTATATATTACCATTAAGTCTTGTGGAATCTGCTAGTTATAGATATATTGCTGAAGTCGTTTCTAACAGGAACTCAAAAAATATTATTCGACAAATCAAACTATTATTTTTTGTACATCTGGAGGGTTTTAGGTCTTAACGAAAAGATTAAAGCCCGTAAGGTAATTTGAGCTCTATCGATTACAAGAAAAATAATCCGATTTATGTCGAATTGGAAGTTATTTGAAATTGTTTTTGAATAAATAAGAATAAACTTCCACCGAAGACCGTTAGGTAAGCCGCAAAAGCTATTAGTATTTAGTGGTTGAATGCAACCATTATTGTAAACAAGCTAAAACTGATGGCTGCTAAGTTTAATGTAATCCTAGGCTGTTGATTTAAAGATGTGCCCTCAAACAGACATACGCCTCCACTCTTTGTGTGTGCTTTGGTGCTGGGTTATTTTTAAAGCCAAGGATCTACTTAATTTTCTGATTAAAATCAATCAAGCAGAGCGCTGAGGCAACTTAAGAAATCAAGCGGCAAACGCGGTGAATGTGAAGTGAATAAATGGGGTTATGGGTGCTGTTAAAAAGGGGGTATATTCTTTTGTGTTTGTTGTTGTTGCTACTGTCGTTATTGTAAGGTTAAGACTACAAGGCGGAAGGCAAAAGTGGAGGAAAAAGAACGTCAAAGACCGACACAGCAGAAGAAATCAGAAGAGACAGCGGCATCAGCACCAGCAGCAGATGCTTGTGGTGTGGCCTGAAAACAGAAAGAATAACAGCAGTTTGAGGAGATGGAAAGATAGGAGAGAAATAGAGGGAGGGGGGCGAAAAACTGTAGACGCCCATATGGGTTTTTAAATTGAAATTGAGACGCAGTCGCAAAGGCAAAGGCAATAAAGGAGCATGGGGGGTAACCGGAAGAGGGAGAGAATGAGGCGCAGAGATGGAAGCAGGCAACGAATGACTGATAGACAGACAGAAGTACAGACGGACAGACGGAAAAAAGGAGAGAGAGGAATGAAAATAAAATGACAAAAGAAATGAAATGAATTGCGAAAGCAAAGCCAAAAAATTGGAGCAGATAGCAAAAAAATAAAATAAAATAATAGAAGAGAAGCCAAAAAAAATGAAAATTAATTTTTGCGGCGGTGACAGACGTTTAAGCAATGCCATCGGGAGAAAACGATGGGTTGTGGTGTGGTATGGTGAATATATTTGAGTAGGGCACAAAGTGTGTCACACACATACACCCTTACACACATATTCGTACAGCAGCTCATTGAGGTGCGAACATTTTGGCCGTGTCAATATAATTTGTAGATAGGATCTTTTGCCTACGACACACACACACACACACACACACCTCCTCTGCTCATTTACAAGCCCCAGCCCACACACAAACCAAACACAGCCATAGAAATGTTTTCAATTTCCACTTGTCTGTATACCCTGTTAAAAGAGGTGTCATTAGGTTTGGCAAGCAACGTTCAGGGGAAGAGAGATAAAAGGTAATTGAGTTCATTAGGTGTTTTATTGACAAGATTTATGAACTTAACTTATTAATTTTACTCTTTTGATATGAAAAATCTCACTCTAAAAAATAAAATCAGGTACCTTCACGTCGTGCAAGTTTTTTAACTACTTGTTGTTGTCGTCTCTTAGCATTTTGTTTTGTTTGCCCCTTTACAAAATTTCATTAAGTTTAATGCGCTACAAAAGCCACTGGCACGCACTCCCGCATAGGTAAAGGGTGAGGTTTTTAGGGGGGATGTGTAGTGTGTTGGTGGTCGGTGCGATACGATGCGATGCGGTGGCAAGCAACTGCCCTTCACAATTACCACGTCACATGATACACACGGCAGTCAGCTAAGCGAACTTAAAGCCAAAAGCTGCTCAACTTTTACTACAGAGACGTGACGTTCGCCAAAACCGTCTAGACTCTATACACGTGTACAAACCTCTTCCTACACTCTGGTACCTTCAATCGGGTAGCCTCTGTCCTAATGCACTTGGAAAGTTTGCGTCGGCCAAGCAAAGGAAGGCGCCGGAAATCGGAACGGAAACACTTGCAGTTCGCGTTATTGCGTTATGCTGCGGTTCCGTTGGTTGCAATCGGTTGACAGCGGGGCAGGTTCACGGGGAATCGGGTATCGGGCGTCAGGTGTCTGGTTTCGGTTTTTAGTGCCTTTGCAGCAGAAGGAGCAGCAGCACGCACGCACATCCGACTATGTATGTTAGCTATTATTAATATTATTACTGTAGCTGCAGGCGTCAAGGGTTATAAATCAAAGCATTTGTTAGCAACGTCCCAACCCAAACACATTTATCACTGTGAACACACAAACAATTGCCACTTCAAAGCTTGCCAAAATTGAAATACCCTTCTTAAACATAGTTCACAAATCAATATTAGATGACCTTCTTTTCTATGATGACCTTAGTTAGTTGTTTAGATAAGATAAAATACGATCAAAGATTTTTTAAAACTCAGTTCAGATATGTTTTTTAGTTATTGAAGTTTCCTTAGGGTATATACAAGTGAGGTTAGGTTAAAGGAGTGTTTCTTGGTATACTTACAGTGCACCTGTAGCTTCATGCGTTTGCTCACAGTGGGTGGCACCCCATTGGAGGCGATGCACATATAGGCGCCCATTTCCGATCGCGTGACTTTGGACAGAGTCAACATTTCACCCTCCACTGAAATGGCTGAATTGTGAGTGAAAAATAAAAAACAGAGTTAAAGGAAATTTCAAAATTTTGACATGCGGTCAGTCACTCAGTTTTCTAGTTGGTTGCCTACCTTTGGTTTTCTGATGAGCCCCATTGCGTGCGATAATCTCGCGACCATCCTCACGACGCCAGGTGATCTTTGGCTTGGGATGACCACGGGCGCGACATACAAGCTTTGCGGATCCACCCTCGGGTACCATCATGTCTCCGGAGGTCTCCTCGTTGACAATATCAGGTGGAATGACCACTTCCAGTACGGCGGTCTGAAGGGAAAAGAAAGCGGTTATACGATAGTATCTAATATTTCTTGTCGAGTCTTTCTTTTTTTACCCCGATCCCATAAAATGGGTAAAAGGGGTATAATGGTTTTGTGCAAAAGTATGTAACAGACAGAAGGAAGCATCTCCGACCCTTTAAAGTATATATATTCTTTAGCAGCATCAAAAGCCGAGTCGATCTATCCATGTCCGACCGTCCGTCTATAAGAGCTTGATAACTTAAGCTCATCTAAGATTGGGTTCGATTTTTGATAACTATTTCCGTTTCAGTTATACACTTGTGATCGATAAACCTTATCGGAAACCTTATATAAAATAATGAAAATCTGTGAAAATTTCATCAAAATCGGTTAGGAAACACCAGAGATATCGAAGATTAAAGTTTAGTCACAGATGCATACAGACAATGAGTGTACGCGTTAAGTATAGGGTTCGAGGTAGTTGGGAAATCTCGACTAGAGCCTTCTTACATGATGTATTATTAGATTTGAGTTATAGTGTGTTTCATTTCAATTTATTGACTAAAGTCCGTTTTATCGAGTAAATACTCGTTACGTTTTGTAGTCGATACTTTGTGAGTCTATTAACCGATTGCAATAATAATCTAACTTTTTTATAATAACGGATACTGGCATTCTTACGAGCTTAAATAATTTACACAATTTCCCAAACAAAATTCTTAAATATTTTTCCGATAAGTATGCAGGGACAATCTTTTCGGGTATATAACTACTACATTAAAATAACTGAAAGTTTATTTTAATTTCTATAATTACTAATATACGTTCTTTCTTCTACACTGTTACTGAGAACTAAGTACGAACAAAACTAGATAATTTGAGTGTGATCGATACTAATCGATACTAATCGTAAATTAAGTTTTTTATATAAAGTTCACAAACAATACTATACGAGTTTAATTGTTGATGTTCGCATAATATAAGGATAAACGACTGATTGCATTTCAGCTACAGTAAAGCTTGATTGCAACTTTAAAATAAAATGTTCTGTTTAATCTGTGCATCAGCGGCAGCAGCAGTAGCCGTAACTGTAAAATAACATGTTATGTGACGTTAAGTGAATTTGCTTGTGGCCGTTGATTTTTTATTGTAAATAAATACGAAGCTCATGTCTGATGATATTTTTGTTTATTGTTGTTGTTGAAGGTGTTCTTGCTGTTGTTATTGCTGCTGCAGTTGACAGTTGAGTCATAAAGTAAAGTCAGCGTCTCAAAAACCTTCAACGACCCAAGCGCGAAATTTATACGGCATGCCAATATGAAAAAAAAATGTATTAAACAAATTTTTAAAAAATACTAAAGAAAATGCGAAAAAGGGTTAAAAGCCAGACCGAAAGACTGACTGACTACACAGAGAACGTTGCGAACAGGCAGTATTTGCTTTTTATTTGTCTCATGTTTGCTTTTCTCTCAACTCGCTTTGTTAGGTTGATTTTATTACAAGCCGTTGTCGTCAGAGGTCGCCACTCTACAGTCGCTGTCGATGCGTATGTGCACGGCAGAAACCTGCAAGCCCAACGTATATGTAACGTAACGTAACAAAATGAAATGAAATTGAAAACGCAATCGTTTTGCACATGTCGAGGGGCATTAAATGGCCCCGCATGCAAGGCGCTGCCAACTCGAGTTGACGAAACGCCAAAGCACATGCTCACAGACACCCACACACACACACAGACAGACTAGAGATGGGCGTGTGTTGTATATTTTTAATCGGGTAGATATTTTTGCTTGTGTTTTTTTTTTTAATGGTACGTAAAGCTTAGTTATTGTTTTACGTTTGTGTAAAATTACTTGATATTTTAATTTTTGTCTCATAATAAGTGCTTACATTTCATTTTAATAATTAATAATGATACATAATTTTGTAATCACATATTTTTTATTTCGTGCGTGTTCGTGTCACATTTAATGCACGACTTAATTGCTTGTACTGAACTCCTTTTTATACCCCAAACCCATAAAATGGGTAAAAGGGGTATAATGGTTTTGTTCAACAGTATGTAACAGGCAGAAGGAAGCATCTCCGACTCCATATTCTTGATCAGCATCAACAGCCGAGTTGATATTGCCATGTCCGTCTGACTATAAGAGCTAGAGACTTCGGATTTTGAACATAAGCTCATCTAAGTCCTAGGCAGTACAAGTTTGTTTCCGATTTTCGATAACTATTTATGTTTCCGATATACACATGTGATCGATAACATTAAAATCTTGAAATTTGAAAATGTGAAATGTTTTGGAAATTTTATACAAAAAATAAAATCTGTGAAACTTCGGTGAAATCGGTAGAAAGAGATATCGAAAATAAAAGTTTAGTCACAGATGCATACAAACAGTGCAGGGTTCGAGGTATCTCCTAGTCGGGAAATCTCGACTAGAGCTTTCTTACTTGTTTATTTTAACACAGGCACAATCATTGTGTTGCCGCATTGTTTGTTATTTATTTTTGTCATTTAAGCGCTTTATTGTTTATATATACATATGTATGTACATATGTTTGTATCGTGCTAAAAATGTCAGCAATCCGTTTGCCCACCCTCTTGGGACACACACAGAGAGAGTATCCGCAGTTGCAGATTTTTGCAAATGGCCGTTGGCAACAGCGAGTTGGAGGCATATGTAGCAAGTGTGGCCGCAAAGTGATTTCATTTGATTTAATTTATTTGATTTTAACATTTTCCGATTAAACATTTTTCATTTTCATACACTGCTCTTGCACGCAACGCAACACGCTTTGAAGCAACTGGTCTCAGCGTGAAAATTATTAACTGGGCAGATATAAAATAAAACGAAATTGCTTTTGAATTTAACTGGGTGTAATATGCTTCTGTAGCATAACTTTTTTTAAGGCCTGTTTAGACGTAAATATAATGTCGTGCCATCTGTCAAAATGTTTAGTTGCAGAAGTGAGAAAACACAAGCCTATACTTCTGGCTTTTTACTTACTTACTTTCTGAGCTAAAAGTGTAGTTTCCTCCGCCTTTTTTATGTTTCATAATCCAAAATAATTTACTAGCTAACAATATTGAATGTTGTGTATTGCAGCTTAAAGTTAACGCAAGCTTAGTTATCGATAACATAATTTGCCTATTGTTAACAGAAATGAATATTTTCTTTTGGTCTACTTACTTGCATTTTCATTGGATCAGTGTTGACCTGGCACATGTACTTGCCGGCATCCTCCATTTTGACGCTGCGTATGTTAAGTGTCCAAGTATTGTAATCGTTGTGTGTCACCGATAATCGATCATTGTTGGTAATCACGTGCTCGTGAATGGCCAGAATGGCTTTGGCATCGGCCTTTATCCAGGCGACCTGATGATGGTCAAAATGTCAACGACATTGTTGTTGTTGTTGTTGTTGTTTCATTCCATCGTTTGCATTGCATTGCGCCAGTTGATTTTTGCAAATTGCATTTTGATAGTGCGAATTAAGTTAGGTTCGTCATTTTGTGTCATTATTGTTGTTGTTGGGGATGGTTGAATTGGGATATCCATCGTCACCGTCGTCATTGTCATTGTCATTGTCATCATTATGTCATATTGTGTTAATGACATTTATTTCGATTTGGCCGATTGTCAGCATTGTCATTGTCAAACGTGAAAAACGTTAAATTCGTAGCAAGTTTTCAGTTTGTTGTAGTTGTATTGGTCAACGGGCAGCGTCATCAACGACGCATTCAGCAATTTCCGGTTACGTTTTTGGAGATTTTTTTTTTTTTTTTGTCACCAGTTGTTTTTGTTTTTTTGTTTTTGTCGGTTTTTTGTTGAAGATTGTTGGGGTTTACCCAACGAAATCGATTTGCGGATGTATTAGAATTTAGTTAGAAGTTTCGTTGCGGCGGCATTGCGTCAGTTGGTGTTGAAATTCGAGTGTCGAGACAGATGCAGTGAACAAGTGGATAAGGTTGGTGTGACAGGGTGGTTGTTGTGTCAACGATACAAAAGTTGGCCGTCGTCGTCGTAGTCGTTTGTTGGTGTCGTTTGGTGTCAGTGTCGTTGACAATGCCAGCGTTTGGTACAGGATCCCCAACCCAATCCACAGTCCCCAATTTTAGTCGAGGTTCAGACGCCATCGTTTGGTGTCGTCGTCAGCGTCGTCAGATGTCAGCGCAATTTGACGCCATTTTAATTTTTTTTTTTTTGTGTAATCGTTGTCGTTGTTGTTGTGGTTGATGCCGCAAGTTTTTGCAAAGTGTTTTTATTTTATTTTTTTGTTGTGTGTCGTTTTGGTCAAGAATATGAAATCGGGGGTTCGGGATATTTCAAGAGCAATTAGTGGAATTGGGTTTTTGTGGTTGGTCATTTCGTTCGTTTCGTTGTTGTTTTTGTGTGTTATAAGGAAGAAGAGGAAACATGTAGCAATTAGTTAACATTTGTTGCTTATAAAACTTATAGCTTTTGTCACATTGATATAAAATATGTTTATGTCTATGTATACAATGGTCGCTCTTATGGCTTTTGCATTAAATTGGAGTTTGATAAGGTTCTTTTTGAATGGGTATAAATGGTATCATATTGAGCTTTCTATTTTTTAAATGTGAATAAATGAGCGACCACAGTTTATAAATAGCACATAATTATTAGCAAACAAAACTTAAGTAAATCCATCAAAGAATAAAACGTATATGGTTAGAGGTTGGGTGGGAGAGACCGGTGCTGAGTCTAGTGGTTAAACATTTGGCAATTAAATTTTCAAAAAGGCATGCAACGTACAACTACACATACACACACACACACACACACACACACACACACACACACACACACACACACACACACACACACACACACACACACACACACACACTCTCACACACGCGTACACTCACATAATGTATGTACAAGAACAACAAAATGGCATACGCTTAATGAAAAAAAAAACGTTGTCTATTTTAGCGGGCATTACCATAAATGTTTAATGGAAGACAAAAATGGAAAGACAAAAGACATAGTGATAATCCCTTTTTTTTCGCGCTCTCTGAGCTTAGCTAAAAGCTGTAAGTCGCGTTAGCTGTCCACTGCTGCTTGGCAACTAATATTACAAAGTCAATTGTCGAAACACAAACACAAACAAATGCAGAGATAACAATTTAAGCGCGTTTAGCTCACACTTAATTTCTAGTTAATCGAAATTTGGTGTTTTATCTGGTGGTTGAAAGTAGCTTGCACGGTCCGATTTCTATGTATCGATAAATATCGATAGCAATAACTCAAGATATGCTTAAAAAGTAAGTAAAATAATATTAAAATCAGATTTAAAATTCTTTCACTTTTCTAAAAAAACTTGTAAATTAGCTTGACGGGTCAAAAAAATAATATGAATCGTTCCTCTGCATTTGATTTGGTGTGTGACGAAGTGAAAAATCTCAAAGTGGGCATGCTTAATGGCGGCTGATGGAGCTGAGGGCGTTGAGAGTATGCTCGACTTAACATGCAAATAAAGCGAATTCACGAATGCAGCTGCGACTATAACTGCCCTCTCCTGCCCATCACCCTTCACCCTTCACCCACCCACCTTGCCTGCAGTGTTTGTTTTTGTTTGGTCGGTGTCAACAGTAGTACCGAAAAACGCTATAAACCAATAAATAGCGATTTCAGGACATAACCAAACTGGACAGCATTCGTATCAAGCAAAGGATTGGAGCAGAGGGGGGCAGAGAGGAGTACAGGAAGGACAGGAGGAGGTGCGGCAGCGTTCGTTTTTCGCTGTTCGAACTTTTGCCGGTCTGTCGTTTTCTCTGTCACTTTATTTATTTACTCAATAAAGCAAATTTATTGAGTAATACAACGGGAGGTGACAACAGCCAGGAGGGTGGAGGGGGTGATGTGGAAATCACCCTGGATTTCGATATATGCCGATTATGATTGTGAATGTGACTAAAAAAAATATACAAAAATGGCAAAAGTTTGCGTATGGAAAATGCAAATACGGCAAGCAAATGTCATAAAGTCAGGATATAGAGTAGCACTAAATACAGGACTACGGCTCTACAAAGCAATACAGAACAACAGGGACTAAAGGACTACAAACATATGTACACAACGCACACACACACACATACACACACAGTGATACAAACACAAACACATATGAGTACATAAAATGGTGCAAAGTTTGTTTCGGTTTTAACTCGGCGCGCTAGAATTTATTTTTATTAAAATATACATTTGTTTCTGTTTCTCATTTGACAAAAAAATAAAAACAATACAAAACCCAACACACAAAAAAATAGGTTAAAATATGAGTGGGAAAAGAAAAACAAAATGGAGATTAAATAAAGGAGTGAAACAATAAAAATAATCGAAACGCGACTGAAAACAATGTGACGATTATGCGACTTTTGTCGTCTCACTCTTGTTTCTGTATTTTTGTTGTTGTTGTTGTATTTTTGGCGTTGTTGCTGTTGCCTTTGTTGCTCAGCCGTCATTGTTGCTTTTAAACAAAATGCGGAAGGCCAACAAAAATCACATGCACACTGCAAAAGATATTTTTAATTATGCATTCATTTTCGCATAGACTTCATATATGTTCTTGTAGTGCACGTTCCTGTTCCATTTTAATTTTTGCTCTCTTTTTCTGTTGGCATATGAAATCCGCTTGTCGAGATTTTCCTTATAATTCCCCAGCCCCAGAAACTGTAACATTTTTTGCTCTTTTTAACGAAATATGTACTGCAAATATTGGCAAGGTGCTGCCAAACTCTGTAAAGGTAATCAGACTTTAATAACCGAGAGAAATTACTGTCAACATATAAAAAATAGTTTTTTCTTATCTAACCTAATATGTATATCAAATACTAATTGCATAATCTATTTTCAGATTTTTTTTGGGTATCATTTAGAAAAGTTTTAAAGTATATATTGATTCTCGGCTCTTGTTTTTGGCTTTAACTCCTACCACTCTGTCTAATTGTTGTGTTGTTTTTGTTTGATTGAAACATCACAGGATTTATGTGAAATGGCATTTTTATTTATGATGCCATTTCGTTGATTAACACTCTTTGACGTGCGTTGCACAATACACAAACACACACAAGAACAATAAAACGCACACGCAGGAAAATGTTGGCAATGCGCAAACGAAATGCATTGCATTGCATTCAGCCATAAAAGAATAAAGTTATATGAAAAAACATTGCAAAATCGACATACATACAGTTTCAGTTACATTTAAAGGCGATTATATTCAATCCCTTAAACTATTGACTCTATGCACTATTCATTAAAATCTCCTTCCTCTCTCTCTCTCCCTTGCAGTTATTATCGCTCTAAATATTTAAATTACATATGTTTTTAACATTTAGCGCTTGAGTTTTAACTTAATATCGTGAAGGAATTGAATTGAACAGAAAGTATGGGTATGGATTAATAAGTGCCATCTAGCGTCGAGTGTCAGCTTTAAAAAGCTTAAACTATAGCTATCGACAGAAGTAGATTTCGATATCGATACCATTGTTGTTCGGATAAACTTTGCTAGTTGGTGTCGCGTTGCACTCAATTATTTTCAACATTTTTCCTCTTATTGTTGGATCAATGAATGCATAACAAGCTCCGAGGATTACAAGGATATCACGCACATGTTTTCATTATACGTAACCCTATTGTAGGCCAGTTTTTTGCCTTTCGCTGTTACTCGATATTATTATTTTTTGCTCTCCTCTCAATTTTATTGTTGTGCAGCCTATTTATTTATTTTATTTGAAAATATTTTTTCTTTAATTTTTTTTTTATTTGTTTATTGTTCTTAACAACAATAGCTTTCCATGTTGATAGCAACATTTTGTCGTTGTTTTTTGGCATTCCTCGAATACCTTATGCAAAGCTTTATTGAATATATGTAATTTTCTCCAATTGTTTTTTGTCCCTCTCTTGCTACGCTGCTGATTCTGTTTTTGTTTTTGTTAGTGTCATAAATTAAATGTGAGCGCTAATATTAATACGGTGATAAAAAACAATATAAAACTATGCATTTAAATATATTTATTATATATATATATATATGTTTATATATATAAGTTTATATTTTCCCATTGAACCAATTTATGTTTTTGTAAATTGTTGCTTTTTTTGATACATTTTGCAGATATTTTTAGTGTTTTTTATTTTTTGCTGGTTGTTGTTCAATATCTTGATATTGTTATTGTTGTTGTTGTTATTGTAGTTGCTGTGGTGCAATTGGTGCTTTTAATATGCAGAGTGCTATTATTATTATTGTTATTATTATATGCAATATATAGTACGATAGTTATATTTGTTTACTTATATAGATAGTAATAAGTGCGCTTAAGAGGTTACATAATAATTATTGTGCAGTTGATTTGAATTAGTGGGTTCATTATCTGATTTCAAAACAGAAAATTTTAGTTAACAACGGTGCACTTTCAATTGTTAAAACGGGTGAAACTGAAACCGAAAAAAAAACGAAATAAAAAAACTCAAACGAAACTGAAAGGGAGCTGAAAAATGAAACGATAACGATTTGAATAAATTGAAACGCTGCGTTTGAAAAACCGATACATACCTTGGCTGGGGCTGACGAACCGTCACCACTCACCCGATGACCACCCAAATTGTTCACAACACATGTGAATGTAGCGTCCCGGCCCTGGGCAACGGTCACATTCTCCAGGGGTATGACAAAGTCCGGCTCGAAGGCGCCTACTGAGGAGATTTTGTGTGAAAGGGAAATATCTTCATTTCAATGGTTAATTGCCATGAAGAGGAAACATTGATTGAACACAATTAACGAACTTTCATAATTTATAGTATATCGGGCATGTCAGACTTTGGACTAACAAACAAATTTACTTATTAAATATTATTAGAAATGAGCAAAAAACGAGCGAAAGAGTTTTTTATTTTTGTTACGTACTTATTGCGAAAATGTTTGATGAAGCAAGCAAAATTTGTGATCTTTATCGTTTATCGGCTTCTATTGTGTTGGATATTTTGGTATTGGTAGGGCAGTGCAAAGCATATCGTTCATATGGGGGCAAAAGCAAAGCAAGTGTTATGTTAGTGATCTATCGATATCCGTTGTGTTAGATATTGTTATCGATTGTGTTGGTCTATAGCGCAAAAGGAAAGCAAATGTTCTGTAAGCGAAATATTGATTTCCGTTATCGTTATCGATTCTATTTAGTAATGCATTAACTGTTGTGGAAGATATAGCGCAAAAGCAAAGCAATGTAAGGTTCTCAATTGCTTTTATTCATAATTTCAAAAATGCAACACAATTTGTTTATCTCGATGTACAATAATTTTCGATAACTGTATGCGAGAATCGTTATTGATAGCTCGATAAACGATAATTATCAATAAGTAATTATTATCGCAACGCTTCAACACATACAAAACTCACTTACCAATGCAATTGCAACAGAGCAACAGCAGCAACAGCTGCAATCGCCTGCCTCTATTTGCTACTAATTGAAAATGCGCCAGCTTGTTTCCGATTATGGATTGATTGGGTTGCCTCAGGCTAACTGTCTCAAATTGTCGGTGTTGTTTTTGGTGTCCGTCTTCCAGTTGATTTGCCCAATTGCCACTACGATTTGTTAACTTTAAGTGTTTGCTATTTGGTTTGCTGCTTTTGAAGCTCTGGTCGTTGTTTTGCTGCGCTGCCGTCATCCTCATCGTGAATCCAATGAACTTCCTTTTAACATTGCTTCACTGTGGTCATATTCGTTCGACTGTTTAGCGTTGACTGCTGCTGAGGAATAGTAAAGTAGCAGGTATAGTAATGCTTATGTTCGGCTTTGCTCGACTCATTGGCTATATCATAATGCCGAAAATATAAGCGCTGAAAAAGTCTACTTTTTTTTTTTTTTATACCTAGATCATACTACAGATCTTGCAATTGTAAGGCAGCTATATGATATCCAATCTGCATGATATAGTTAATTGATCTAACTGTAGCAATAAGAAGACCATGACTAAAGCTTCAGTTTAAAAACTGACTGACTTGTTTTGCACAACAACAGACAGTCATAGCCATATTAACTCAGCTCACGATACTGATAAAAATATATAAATATATATATATATATTAACATATAAGTATATATATATAATTAGAGTATGCATGTTTACTAACAGTTTGAGCAGTTTTAATTTTGACATGCTTAAATGTGCGCTTTGTCTTTTTTAGGAAGTGCTGCCTACTTTTAGGCATCTTTAGATTTGTGTAAAAGCCTTTATTGGCAATTTTTTTTAGAAATTAACAATTTTCACGTATTGGTCTGTTTCTACTGTTATTTTTTAAAAAGTCTTTAAGTTGAGTTCCTTTTTAAGAATTTCAAAATTAAAAACAAAGCTTATAAATATTTATTTTTCTGTTGGCCTAACTGCCCCAAACACCCATTCCCATTTCATTTGAATTTGAATCCGGTCCACCCCTTTATCCATTTCCTTCGTTCCGGTTGCCCCTTCCTGCCAATGCTTAGGCATTTACAATGCTTTGCTTATTGTCCTTCTGTTGGAAGGCAAGTGAAACCGCAGCAATTGAAGACAGAAAACCAGTTAAATAAGAATGACCAACACTTCTGTCTTTGTCATAAATTCATTTCTAGCTTGGAGGTTAAAAAAATCTCTGTATTCGTAATCTTTTTCTGAAGCTCAACCACTAAATCCATATTATCTTCTTTTGCCAATTTCTTATGACAACGTGTAGCTTTTGCGTGATAAGAATTAAAGAAGCATTAATTTGATAATTTCATTATTTTATAAAGAATAAATACTCTCAAGAGTATTCCTTATTTTAGTCAAGGGCCAAACATTTCCTATTTATAATTGTATTGTCATTTTTAATTGATTCAACAATGCTTCAATAACAAAGAGACCACTTTAGTACACTTTAGACTACTTGTTTAACTTAACGTTTATTAGCCAGCATATTCTATTGTCTTGTTGAAGTCTTTGAAACTCTCGAATTGTCTCATAGAGTGGTTGCTTTAGTAGTTGTAGAGTTGCACAGAGAACAGAGAGGGAGAGAGAGAGTGGGAGTGGGTGGATGAATTGTTGAGCACAGCTCAGTGCTTAGTGCACAATTTGCTCAATTTGCATTCAGCTGTCAAATTGCTGCCAGCCATGGGTAAACCGCTAAAAAGTGAATTCATCGGAGCTGAAAAGGAGACCAGGCCACAGACCTGACCACAACACTCAAGTGAATGGATGAGGCAGGGCAACAGTGTGGTATATGGTGAGTGGGTGAGGGGGTGGTGCCTTGAAGGAGTCTTGTCTCTTCTATGCATGCGATGGTAAATAAATAATCTAAATATTGCATATTGAGCTGCGCGCTGTTTGCGTACAGCAAGTATCTTGTATCTTGTAGATGCTTTATCTATTGACAAAGCGCTGCATACTGCGACCGCAGGGAAAGTAGGTTGTGGTAGTGGTAGGGATGGGGACGGTGGAGGGAGCGGGAAAGAAAAAGGAAAAGGAAGATCGTTGGCTGCGCCTTTGTTTGGCGACGACAACAAATTTTTATTGCCAGCAGGACGCGAGCATTCATTCATTCATCTTGCGGCCAGGACACGGCCATGCCTCCGTCCTCCTTCGAGTTCTCTTGCAGTTTTGAAGTTGCTTGCTGCACGTGCCGCTATTTACATTTGCACGTTATAAATTCACAAGGACGACGACAACGACGCGGCGGCGTCTCGAAGCCAACAGGAGGACACTGGCTAGAGAGAGGGAGAGAGAGAGAGAGAGAGAGAGAGAGAGAGAGAGAGAGAGAGAGAGAGAGAGAGAGAGAACAAGAAGTTGACAGGAAGTGCAGTTTGTCGTTTTGGCTCTTTGGCTCTTGCCAAGTTGGCAGTTGGCTTGAGCTACGTGTTGCATGTACCGAGTTTCGCATACTGCACGCTCACATATTTACATTGACAAAATTTAATGAGCTCACAAAAAGCTCGCTGGCACTGAGAACCTACTACAGTTGCTAACTTGGCCAAATATTTGCAAAGCTTGATGCTGTGCATACGTCCCTCTCCCTCTCTTTTTCTTTCTCTCGCTGGGTGCCACAATAGATCGAAGTCTGGCAAAGTAAGAAGAAGACTTGGAACAAACACACGCGTGCCATCCATTTTATTAGTTACGTGTCCTATCTATCTATATACTCATTCCAATCCTCCCCATCATAATCAACTCATGTCTTTGGCCTTTCTTTTTATCTGTGTGCACTTAAACACTTGCTCATCATGTGTCCCAGTTCTGAAGAGAAAGGAGACAGGGTTGTATGCTTGCTTTCTATGCTCACATGTTGATACCAATTCGTATGTGAGGGTATGTGTGTGTGTCATAATTGTGGCCTGGTTTTCTTTTTGGCTGCTTGCAAAGATTCTACAGCGCATTTCAAGTACGCAATAGTATTACCAAATTCTAGCTGACTCATCTACTTTTTTTCTATTTATTTAAATGTTAATGCTCTTAGAAAACGATGTAGCTTTTCCCAGTTTTTCCTCCTTTATGCTAGCTCAAAAATTTCAGTCATTTCATTACTAAAATAGAAGTCAAAGGACAAATAAAGTTTTTACAAACCAAAAATATTTATAAATGCGTTAAGTATTGTTATTCAGCAGCACCCACAAAAAATGCGTTCATTGCTAATTATAATCTTAACAATTTGTTCACTTTGCGACGACTGCTCCTAAAAACTGTCCATTTTAACAGCCCAAGAATGTTGCTATGACAATAGTGTCACAACGGCTATTATTATTATTTTTTATTGAATATATTCCTAGTGCTACAAGTATTGCTACTTTTATCTTAATTCACTAGTCGCAATTAGCTTTTTTTAAAGTTTACATTGATTAGATATGTTGTTAGAGTACTTAATCCTGGTATAAATATATTAAAGCTAGTACATATCTTATTATTTTTTACTTATATTTTTGTCAACAATTATATATTATTTTAATTATTTTTATGTATTTCTTATCTTAATTTTCATATTATTATTATTGTTTTTCCTTAGTAAATATTAATATTTAGTTATGCTCTAAGGTGTCTTTTTCTTTAAAATAAGGTGTGCATCTGGTATTTTTTAAATCGGGTGGCAACTGGTTCCAAAGTCGAACAGCAAAGACGTAAAACTGTCTTATCAGAACTAGCGAGTTTGGTTCTGAGACTAACAAGGTTATTTACTCTCTGTGACGCAGTAAATCTTAATCTGAATGTACAACATGTCGAGAATATTGTGCGAAAATTTAAAAAAAAAAAAAAAAATCGATCGACGTTATATTAGAAGTTCGTGAACATCATAACTCAAAATCTACTGAACCGATCCTTTTGAAAATTTGAACTTAACTTCTTCACATAAATCAACATTTAATCACGAAGAGTTATTTTTTTTATTTTTTCCTATTTTTGAAAAACAAATAAACCGCGATTTTTGAGCAAAGATCGCGTTTTTCACTTCAAAATGCTGTAAAAAAATTGAAAAAAAAAACAAAACAAAAAATATACAATAATACGTAATTAAAGTTAATAAAATAATATTATTTACATATGTCTCCGCAAAAAAATGACAAAAAATATGATATCTTTCGCCTTTAAAACCATACCCCGAAATAACATATGAGCGAAGCTCTATTAAAAACATGTCTTGCAATATTGTTGAAAGCAACCTTAATCTTTTTAAGGCTAGCTGCGTCGCATTTGCCATAAAATTCAATCCCATAAAACAGAATTGGTGCTACCATTGTTTTTGCGATCATTGTTTTAATGTTAACCGGTAAATATTTTTGACTTAAGATAGAAATGAAGTGAAGATAGAACAGAAAATGTTAAACAGTCAAGCCTGAATGAAAGAGTAGTTAATTAAAGTTAACAGAGGTTGGCGTTTGTGTTCATTAAGATGCAAAACTTTGTATTTATATAAGCAACAATTTTAGCAAAAAAAAACCAACTTCAAAATAACTAAAATGCCCTAAAGAGTAAAAAACAATTGCGTTTTCTTCTACAAGTAGTAAGAACTATTGTTATTTTTGGAGTCGGTCACAGCTAAGGTAGGTTGTACCTTGGCTGCCCCCGTTATGGCAGAACTTTATTAATTCTGCATAGTTTAAGACCCATTCCTCACGGTTCAGTCGAATTTGCAAACTCAAATTCACAGTTTCGCAAAACGTAGTTTCAAGAAAAACGCGTTTAAAGTTCCCATTTCTCTTACAACAGAATGGCTATCTATCAATCTATTCAATATAGACCATCAGAGGTAGCGGATTTTTCTGGACTACCACAATACGGCAAAAAATGTAACAACTCTACAATTGTTGCGTAATGTAATTATTTTTTTTGGCTTAAAATTCACAACTTGATCTAGCCTTTTGAGCATTGTATGAAACCTTATTAACTGGACTAATGTTGGCTTAAAGGTTTTCTCTAAACTTCGTTCAGTAAGTCACTTATTTACGAACATTTTTGAAATCAGAAACAAACTTGTACTGCCTAGGACTTAAATGAGCCTATGTGTAAAATATGAAGTCTCTAGCTCTTATAGTCTCTGAGATCGACGCGTTCATACATATAGACAGACGATTCATGTGATCGAAAGCATACAAATATCACATATTGAAAATCTGAAACACGTTTTAGATACTTGATACAAAATAATGAAAATATGCGAAAATGTCATCGACTTAGATGAGCTTATGTGCAAAATCTGAGGTCTCTAGCTCTTATAGTCTCTGAGATCTACGCGTTCATACAAACGGACAGACGGACAGACGGACGGGCAGACGGACATGGCTATATCGACTTGACTGTTGATGCTGATCAAGAATATTACACCTTATAGGGTCGGAGATGCTTCCTTCTGCCTGTTACATACTTTTGCACAAAAACATTATACCCCTTTTACCCATTTCATGGGTTCGGGGTATAAAAAATGTTATTAGTATTTTGCTTTTATATTTTTCTGAAAAAATATAATTTTGCTAGTGAAATAATTTCTAAATTTGATGACACTAGCTTATAAGCTGTGGATGATGAAGTCTGGGGAGCGGTTGTGTGTAGAGAAGTATTGCAAGCAAACAAGCAATGACTGTGCGCTTACTGTCGAACGTTCGGAGTATCTTCTCGACAGCGTGTGTAGAGACTGGGTAGTAAGATATTATCTGTTAATTCATTCGATGATAAAATAAAACTTCAAAATACTTATAACTTAAAAATAATATTTTCTTACAAAATTTAATTTAGTTAAGCTTCTAAGAGAATTTTGATTGCTGCTTTTTCATCAATGGCTCAAAGGAAAAAAATTAATTTATTTCGATTGAAACTGATACGAATGTTAACTAAGCTACTTGTGAGTTGGCTGCAATAGAATTTCACTTTTCAAAATTGAGTAGAATGCATAGAAAAATGCAAGGCCAGTTTTGGGAATTTGCAAGTCTTGTGAGACTTGCATAACAATTGAAACGGTTAATGGAAACATTTTGATATTATGCAAAATGTGTTTTTGCCATTTAGTTGCTTACTGAATTGAATTACATTTGCATAACTTAAATTGTTAGCTCATAAATTACTTTATAATATTAGTTTACTTACATCCGCATTTAGCTTTTATCTCTTCCAACTGCTCAGTTACTGCACTATGGGCGATTTTCCGGGATAGGTGGATAAAGTCAAAAAATGTATGGTGAAATATTGAAAAAATATATTTATTTATTAATAGTAAACACATATGTTAAGTGAGCTAAAAAAACGTGGTCGGCGTATTGCAAGAAGTCATGGACGAGAGAAACATGGAGAATATTGAAAAAAAAGACGCCGGGACAAGTTTGCATCTCAAATAACGAAACATTAGCCTTTTTATTGGAAAATGGGCTCACAAAACAACAATACATTAATGTTGCACAACTATACAATTTATGTCATGGATAGGATACATTAAGAATAACAAAGTTGCAATGCAGACCATTAGGAATAAGTATTTCAGAAAATGTGGCAAAGGTTTTCTTGCCGGATTTGCTAAACCACACAGCTGAACGGATATTGATTTTTCAAAAGGATGTTTTGGAGCAAATGCAAAATGTTACTGAGTGCATCCTTATAATAAGCTATGGGCTTGATGGATCGACAGGTCAAAACTCTTATAAGCAAAAAGTTGCCTCATTCCTTAGATCAATCGCTTTTTGTAACAATAAAACTTGTCGATGCTTTAAATCGTTAAAAAGAGAGTTTGGATACGCAAGTAGCAAAATTGGAAAAGTTTCAGTCGTAAACAAAAAATATTGCTGTAAAGCTTAAAACATATTTGACATTAATTGATGGAAAGGAAATGTTATAACCGGCACAAAATCTAATCAATGCTGCCCAATCTGTACTGTCAATCCAAAAAAGCTTATGGAAATTAAGGAGTTTAATTCTAAAATTTATAGACCTCAGCCTGACGCTTTAAAATACGGTGTAAGTCCGTTGCATGCCTGGATAAGATTTATGGAGTTTGTTTTCAACATATCTTCTGGAATTTGTATAAAGTGGCACGTAAAAAGTATTGATAAAAATAAAATTATCTCAAGGAAGAAGGAAATTCAACAAACAATATGGAAGGAAATGGGCTTACATTTTAGCATACCAAAACAGAAATGTAGTGGTAACAGCAATGATGGAAAATCGGCAAGACGAATCTTTGCAATTACCAAACTTTTTGCGGACACTACCTTATTTGACGACATTATTTTAAACAATCTTCACTTTATATTAATAGCAATATCGTGTGAATTTTCAATTAATACAGACAAGTTTCGATGTTTTTGCAGCGACACTTTTTCTTTATTTATGAGGACATATCCTTGGTACCCAATGTCTCCAACTGTGTACAAGATATAATGCATCTGTGTTTAGTTCCTGTTGGATGTCTGGGTGAAAATGCACGCAAAAAGCTGTATAAATCGGACCGACGTTCTCATGCTAGGAAAAACTGCAAGCTGAATAATATGGCAGACGTTTTTTACAGAGCTATGGACTCATCTGATCCCTTAAAATCAAGCTTTCACATAAATGAAAGGATAAAACAGGTAAGAAAAAAACCGCTTCCAATAGAAGTGGTTAGCCTTATAGAAGTTCCGACAAATAAATAAATATTCTTTTGCTAGACATGAGGAGGATTTATAATTTTATGTTTATTAAAATTTCCAATATTATTAACACAACTTGAAAATATATTATTATTTTATTTTTGACTGTGTTTCCATTTTAATTTAACTTTTTAATAATATTCAAAATAAACTACGCATGTTACATATAAGAGCTGGCCTTAAATGTGGGCGGAAAATAATGGCGTGGCTTAATTGACGAAAAAAAATACGAAGTTAGCGTAAAATATAAGTAATATTTAAAAAAAAAGCTAGGTCTCTAGCTTTATTTTTAGACTTTATGCCGTCAAAATCGACAAATCGCCCATAGTCCACTGCACAAAACATGCTCCAGAAATGAGTTGGTAAAAAATCAAAGTTTTTCCAAACCCTAACTGGAAGGCATTGATGCAGTTAAGATGTCGACATTAATACCTGATTTCTTCAACTTAAATTTCAGCTCTAAAGAAGTTTTTTCTTTAGCTTGGTTTATTTTTGTCTGCAACTTAAAGTAAATCCGTTTTCCAGTTGAAGCGCCCACAACGTAACACACATGTGTGTGTGTGTGTGTTTATTGTTGCTGACATTTAAAATGACACACTTGGGAATGCGTGAGAAATTTTGCTTGAAACTAAACTAAATTAAACACACACACACACAGAGCACAGTGAGAGAGATTTGAAGACAAGTAAATGACAACTGACCATCGAAATGTTGAAACGTGCAACACCCTACGAAAAGCACCCACCAAACCTTTATCATACTGTTTCTTAAAAGAACCACCACAACCCCCACCCTACCGACCAGCTTTAACAATAACCTCCTGGGGGATAATTGGGTAGCTGGAGGGTTTGCTGCTCCATTGTCACGCCTTTTTGCCTGTATATACGTTTCGTTACCAAACTTTTTTTTCCGTCAGCAAAACTTGGCAAGCGTCTACTAACTGTATTTGTTTAACCTCACAAAGTAGCTCACAGGCAGAGAGAGAGAGAGAGAGAGAGAGAGAGAGAGAGAGAGAGAGAGAGAGGGAGACGGAAAAGGGGGTGTGACATGTATACATACATATATACAGACAAATATAAATATAATAGACTAGTTCTGCCTGCACCTCCTTACCCCTAAGCCATTGTCCCTTACGTTGTCATCGTCATCGTCAGTGTCCGTTTCTGCTGATGCGACAGATTTTGTATACTGGACGCAGAATATGTGAACATGTGTTTGTACGAGTGTGTGTGTGTGTGTGTGTGTGTGTGCAAAAGTGTAAATGAGCAGTCATAGCCAGCGGCGCGATTGTCGCACTTGCAGTTCGAGCTGCACACACACACACACACACACACCTAACACATACACAAGCAAAAACTTGCATATGCATGATTGCTTAACTGTCAACTATATACATATTTGTGTGCTTGTGTGTTCCTGTGTCTTTCGAGTTTTGTGCAAAATTGAACCCTGTCATATTTTAATTTGCCACAGCCTGTGTAATCCTAAGCCCTACCCGAAACCCAGCCCTTCTAAACCCTTAATATCGATAGACCAGAAAGTATTGAATTGAATAGAAAGTCAAACCGGATTACAGGGTATACCATAGTCTGACAGGCTCTTCTCTCTCCGGCGATATTCGGTTCATTTTTTGTTTGTTTCCTTTTTGTTCTTTTAGCTTGCTGTCTAAGCTCACTCACGCCACCACGCCCCGTATGCTGGCTCTAATTGGAGTGCTTTAGCTAGCTTAGTGCCCGTCGGCCGTCGGACATTTCTGGCCATTTTTAGTGACTGTCGATTGCTCCGCCATTTGAGTTTGGGTTTCGGATTCGGCTGCGAACTTTGGGAGGCTTTGGCATCCGTTGGTAACAACGATTTCGTTGTGTTGCTCCATGCCATGCAACCGGTTAGGTTGGTTGCCACGATGCAGAAAACGGTTTTTGTTTTTTTTCCTCCTTTCTTGCTTTTACTGACGTCCGAACTGTACATGCCTACAATTGAATCAAACTATTGTTTTTGTGTTTTGAAGGCAACAGATTTGCTTTTAAGTATCCATTGTCTGAAGCACATGCATTGAATCAGAGCTCTTAAACTAATTTCGCACGTGATTCTTTCGGGATACTTGCACTTTTCGATCATACTTGCAACAGATTCATGAGAGTGTTTAGAAAATTTTTAAAAAGCGGTTTCTGTCTTTCTGCCAGGCCTCGAGCATTAAAAAGCTAATTGTCAATTTTCTATGGAATTCAAGCACAGCTCTTACAACTCTTGAATCTCATAGGCTATGTCAATTCAACCTTATTAACAATCAAATTTAATGGCCAAGCCCAAATTTAGATTAAGTTTTTCATTCATTATTCGCAAGGAATAAAGTTACTGTTTAAGTAGTCCGTAGGTGTTGGGAAAGTAATTATTTTTCCTTGTTTCTTAATTAACTTGTCCCTATCTCTTCAACTCTCATATATGATAGTAGTCCTGTAAGCCAGCCCACGCCTCAATTCAACTTATCTTCATTCTTTATTTAACTCAACTCAACTCAAGGGGCTATTTAATAAGCTGTACCAATAACTCAGTCTATTAATGCACAATCTACAATAAGCAGGCGTCGAACAATTTCCACTTACCATTTGAAGAAGCTCCCAGCCAGAAATCATTCAGCCATCAAGTGACAAATAAAGGCATAACCCAACAGTCAACACTCAGCATTCAACTCTTTATGCCATGCCCCAAAAACTTAACCCCGTAAGCCAGAGCCGAACCCCAAAAACCCAAGCCCGAAACCAGGCAAAAAGGCCAGCGACCCAATGTGAACCAAGTTCAGCTGCACAGGATAAAGGGAAAGATGAAGAGGGACTAAGGGACAGAAGGGATAGCGGGGAGAAGGGATTCAATTGGACTGAGAGACTGCCAAAGAGCCTTCAGCATGGAGATTGTAACTTGTAAATGGGCAAATAAAATGGAAATGAATATTGTAAAGCAGCATTCTTGACAGCAACAGAGCGAGAGAGAGAGAGAGAGTGTGTGGGATGGAAGATGAAGGACTCAGGACTACTTGGTGGCTGGTAACCGAGCAAAGTGAAAAGCTGACAAGTAGCTTACGTAAATAATGTCAACGGAACAATAAAAATAATAAACGAATTAGCTGCTTATGCGGGTGTAACAGATACGGACACGGTTTAAGGATGTTAGGTTGTAAGGGTGTAAGAGGGAGGTGAGTGGGTGAGGAGAGGCGGAAGCGAATAACTTGGAATACGCAGCAAAAACCAGTTTCAGACCAATGAAAATGAAAGCTGACAAAATAAAAAATATATGTAAGAAATAGAAGCGTGGGACACAAAAGTGAAAAACGGACATGACAAACATTCAAATCGACTTTTGAGTCGCATTCTCGTTGAGTTTAAGCCCCCACCCTACAAAATAGAGCTGAGAATCTGACACTGAAAGAAAAGAAAAGTGTTAGAATGTGACTAAAATTGAGTACAGACAAAAACTGAAGAGATTTTGAATTGAATTAAATGATAAGTTAGATAAGCTTAGTTCTGGTGAATGAGCTTTTAATATTCTATACATATTCTTATCTTAAGTAGGGCACGTATCCCAATGAAGTATTTGGTCGGTATATAATTCTGTTAATTCTTACATATTTTATAACAGTAACATTCCAAAGAATTTTTCTTCAAGTTTAATTTCCGCTATGCAAATATTTGTATTCAAATATTTCCTTTCAGTGTTCTTTCAAACAACTGAACCAAACTGTGTTGTGCTGTTATTCTGTAACCATAGTCTATTTGTCGCTGTCGCCTTTTGTCTGTTCAACCTGTCTGCCAGTCTCTTTGTCTGTCTCTCTGTCGGTCTGGTTGGTTGGTTGTCTGCCCTTGTGCAGGTGGAAAAGAGGGGCACTCGGTGACGTTAAGATGTTTATGGCTTGTCAAGGATTATTGTTATCACCAGGTAGCCAGATATGCAAACAAAACCGTTTCGACCTCTTCAACCTCCATTCTCATCCTCTGTCTACTTCTAACTACTGTCGCCTGTCTCCCTGTCTCCCTGTCTTCCTGTCTTCCTGTCCTCCCGTCTCACTGTGTTCTTGATGCAGCTTGAGCCTGTCATGTAATTGTCGTGTAACTGTGCGGCGAACAGTTTTGGCTTTTGGTTTTTTCATATGCATATTTGTACATATACATATACAAAAATTAATATTTCTGGGCTTTGGGCTAGGAATTCGGTTTTGGGGGCATTTGGTTTGCGTTCTTTTTGTTTTCATCAGTTTTAATCTTAAACTAAGCGCCACCAAAAGGAAAAATATTTTTACTGACAGAGATGACCAATATTCTGTTTGTTTTTTTTGCTTTTTGTTACCAGCTTTATTGAATGGAGCCAGTTGCAAGCCTGCAAACGGAATTTAAGAACAAATTATTCTATGGGAATAGTTTTTTCTTGTGATCCATTAGAAACTATGGTCTTGTGAAGAGAAAAGAAACTTTTAAAAAAATGTATTTATATCAACAAAATATAAAAATCGCTCTTAATATATATAGTCTGATTTCCAATTTAAGCAGCCACACTATAAGAAATCAGGAAAATCTATATCTTTCTCCTCTTTCCTCTTGTTATTCAACCTTCTCCCTGTCTTATCTCTGTCTGTTTTACCCCTGTCTTTAATTTCTCTATTTCGTGGTATAATTTTCCTCTCGCCAAAGCTTTGTTTAAAATTGTCTTCTTCATATTTTTTGGCCAGGTTAGAGGGTATCTAGTGGTCAGCTCTTACGAACGAAAGCATTTTTATTTTTCATATTGGGATTTGGCACTTGGGTGTATCATAAAACTGCCAAGTCAAAAACTGTGACAAAAGGATTACAACGGAGCTAATTCTGCCAGCTTTTTGTCTCTCTCTCTCTCTCTCTCTCTCTCTCTCTCTCTCTTTCTCTTTGCTTCTCTCGCTTTCTCTCACGCTTCTCACTCTCACTCTGCTTGGCTGGCTTCCTGGCTGGCAGTGCAGTTTATAGGCTAAATAAGATTAATTTAGAGATTATGATGCCATCCTTTTGTATCCTGTGCATGCAACATAGACACAACCTATCTCTCTCTCTCTCTCTCTCTCTCTCTCTCTCTCTCTCTCTCTCTCTCTCTTTCTCTCTCTCTTTCTCTCTGTCTGAGTAAAATGTATACTGTGTATTGCGTTTGTTGGTTTCAGGACATTTTGTACAAGCACACACAGTCGATTTATTCCACGTGCAAATTTATATTAGATTAACAACAAATATCAAATAGGAAATTAACTGTCGTCTGGACACAGTGTATCTCTCCCTCTCTCCTTCTACTGCGGTTGAATAGAACCGCTCGACAACCAGATTCTGCGCGGTTGTCTCTTACTTGTCTGCACAACATCCACACACATGATGTTGTGCACCTGTCTTTGTGTTCCGTTGTGGTTGTCAAACGTTACTGGTAGTGTTATTGTCTGCTTGGCTTAGTGTTGTTGTACACATTCTGTGACAACAACATTTCATTCATTCGCTGTCATATGTAACAAAAGTGTTCCAATTTTAAACGTTTCGCCAGAAGTCTGACAACAATGCATGCAAGAAAATAATGAGCTGCAACTTGAGAGACTTTTGATGAGGAAATTTCCATAGCGACAGCTGATAGATTCCAGCTACTTAAGTTTATTTCCCAGGAGCATAGGCTATTGGGGTAAATCTAAATTTGTTTACAAACATGACAGTGCATCTATATATCTTTTGGGCTTGCTGTTCCCTCTTATTGGACGCAATCACTTCAAATAGTGATTTAAAAATGTTTGGCTTAAAAAAAAAAAATTTCATATTTTGCATATCACAATTTTATGCATATCTCATTTGAATCTTAGTCCCTGAGCCGTAATTCAATAAAAAAAAAAATAGCGAATACTAAACAACAGACAAATTGTATGTTCCATTGAATTACAAAGAGGGATTACAAAGGACACAATTGCATTTCGGTCATAAATGAGTGAATTAACGAATGAATGAATGAATGCTTCAATACCTGATTTCAATACCGTCAGTCAACTCTTTCACAGACTGACTAACCTTTGATACGGTGCACGGCTTCATTCCAATCCTGTTGTTGCACTTCCTGTTCTTGCCTTGTCCAACAATTTGTATGCAATTGTTGCAAATGTGCAGCGCAAGGTGCCAAGTGGCAAGTGGCAAGTGCCAAGTGCCATCGCATTCATGAGCAGCATAAATGACACACATTGCGTACGTACCAACAAATAACTCTACACACCCACACACAATTAAGCTGTTCTGTTGTTCAATGAAAATAGTGTATTTCAGTTTGCTTGATCATCCATTAAAGATGTTAACAGACTGGGTTGAACTAGGTTGGCTTGTGCTCTAAATAATGAATGACAAATCTTGGAAAAACAACCACTTTAAATAGGATATCAAAAGTTGTCATCATAACATTTTCTAGATCACTTTATATTCACACTGAAAGATGGAAAATAAATGGTATGTAAAGAAACGTTTTACCTTTGATCAAATAATGACAAATGATTTTTAAAACAAGTGAGAAGACTCTAGTCGAGATTTCCCGAGTAAGAGATACCCTGAATCCTGTATTTAACGCGTACAGTCATTGTTTGTATGCATCTATGACTAAACTTTAATCTTCGATATCTCTGGTGTTTCTCAACCGATTTCGATGAAATTTTCACAGATTTCACACTTTCGAAATTCGAGATTTTATTGTGATCGATCACATGTGTTTATCGGAAACAGAAAGAGTTATCGAAAATCGGACACAAAATTGTAATGCATAGGACTTAGATGAGCTCATGTTCAAAATCTGAGCTCTTATATTCTCTGAGATCAACGCGTTCATACAGACGAACAGACAGACGGATATGGATATATCGACTCAGCTGTTGATTCTGATCAAGAATATACATATATATACTTTATAGGGTCGGAGATGCTTCCTTCTGCCTGTTACACACATTTGCACAAAACCATTACTCCCTTTTTAACCATTTTATGGGTTCAGGGTATAAAAACATGTCCTTTGTATACAATTCAAGATAAGATCGTGCCATTGAAAGGGTTAAAATTCTGCAACCCCTTAACGCAATCTAGACTTTGCAAGTAACAGGGTATTATGTTGTCGAAAAGATTCCGATGGCGAATACTTTTAGTCAT
The DNA here is from genome assembly GCA_018152825.1 of Scaptomyza hsui. Taxonomy (NCBI): domain Eukaryota; kingdom Metazoa; phylum Arthropoda; class Insecta; order Diptera; family Drosophilidae; genus Scaptomyza; species Scaptomyza hsui. The sequence continues at coordinate 172,441 of JAECXO010000254.1, forward strand.
GTTTTGTTTCCGTTTGTGTTGTGCTACTATGTGGATTTGAATTAATATCGAAAATGCCACAAATTGTTGCATGGCATTCCAAAACACAAAGACAAAGACAAAGCGCTGCCTGCTGCTCTGGTCTTGGTTGCCATGCTTTTTTAAAGGGGTTCTTAGCATGACTTGCTTGGTGAGGAGCTCACAGCTTAGCTTTTGGCTCTTGGCTCTTGGCTCGGCAGCAATGAGTCAATGTCGCTGGGAGACATCCTTTTTCATGTTTGCCTGCCATATGTGCCATATGCATATGTGTGTGTGTGTGTGTGTGTGTGGCGCGACGATCGTAGCATGGCAAGCCTCAAACAAGAGCAATATTTTTATGCCACAAACACACACATGCCTACACACATATTAATGTTGCCCGATTTTGTCAGTTGAAAAGGGTCGCGATTTTTTAAATTAATGACAAAACGAAACCGAACGCCGTCGGCAACATGCAAAAGAATTTCAATGCGTTCAACACACTCACACACACACATAGACATACACACACCTTTTTTGTAAGCTCATTTCATACCCAATCTGCAGCTGATTTCCCGTTTGGTGCTCGACGAGCGTTTTAATTAATTTTCATGACCAGTTGCAGCTGCAACAACATCAACAACAGCAACCCACACACACAACACATTTTGTCGCATATTATTTATAACCTTCCTTCCCACCCTGTCAACAACGCCCACAAAGAGTTGCCCACTTTGGTGTGCTTTTTGAAGCAAACCAAACTGAACTGAACCGAACCGAACCACCTTCGACTGGCAATTAAGTTATCGAACATTTCAAAGAATCATATGAAATTTGAATAATGTAATGAGTGCAAATTGCAAGCAGATGGCAGCTCTGGTTTCCCTGCCGACACACAAAACAGCACAAAAAGCCTGCAATAGTCAATGTTTGTTTCCTCTGCCTACAACAGATATACTTTAAAAATTTTCTTACACTTGAATGCATCATGCATGCTGCCTCAGCAATAATTTTGAATTTCGGTTTAAGTTGCAATTAGATTATCCCACCACAATGTATAATGCATTGAAAAAACAAATTGCGAAAACAATTTGATTCTGAATTCAATTAACTTTCTATTTTTGTATAGTTTTCTTTTAAGGCAATAAGAATTAAATAAATATAATAATTAAATGTCGAATGACAACGAACACATAAGCTATTCAACTTGTTTGTGGCGGAGGTGTCCAAAAAGATAAGTCGGGGTGTTGTAGTGTGTGTACAAGTTGGTTTTATTGAGTGTATGTAAAGTTGTAAATATGTAGTTTTGTTGAATCCAGGATTACGTAGAATTATCTTGTTTTTTTTATTATGAGTGTGGTAATTGTAACTAATTGTAATATTAAACGTGGACACGACGTGTGTGTTCGGGTATAGAATTTTGACTGAATGTAACAGCGCTCAGAACCAACTGTTGAAGCTCTGTTAATGTTAGCAGAAACTTCGACGGCAAACTTGAAACTTTAATATATAAGTAAAATGTTGGATATGTTTCATGGTTCTGAGTCAATTACATTTTTCTGGCATCAACAAACTTATTTAAATTTATGCAATAAGGCTGTAAAGAAAAATTCGTTGACAGTCAAGACAAAATTAAAATGTATTGGTTTGGATTACAGTTTAGTTTAATCGTAAGTTTGAGACTTAAAGATAGAAAGTCTTTTGGAGAAATGGTTCGGTTCACGGTAAAGCTTATGTAAAAATTTTTGAATCTTCCATTATGGTAATCATCCAGTTTTTAACGGCATTGCCAAAAGATTGGTTTGTAGCACCGATCAAGTTATCTTTATATAAATAAAACCATATGGACCACCTACATAAAGCAGCAGCAATTATGTCTAAACTGTTTCGCCAGAGGACATCAGCTCAAAGACTGCACAAGTAGCCATAACTGCTATACGTGCAAAGGTCGCCACAAGACACTGTTGCACCGTTGTGACCCTTCTTCTCAAGCGGCTCCTATATCATCGTTAAGTTCTAGTGCTGCTTCATATCTTCCGACCCAAGCAATGCAGTTCACTCCAGACCAAAGTTCGGCAAATATCCATATAGCATATGCCACCTCGGCACGTGCTATAAGGCTCGTGCGTTGATTGATTCTGGCTCCGAAGCAACATTCATTTCGGACCGAATGTTTAGAATCATCAAACTCCCTTTTAAATGTGTGACAGCCCAATTTGCCGGACTTAACCAAGCTGTGTCAGCCAATCCTGAGAAGTTATGTCACTTCAACATAGGATCCCAAACAATGCCGCGAGTTCACATTGAAGCTTCGGCGTTTGTGCTTCCAAGTGTGGCAGGAACTCTACCCTCACATGCGATTCCCGGGAATGCCTTGCGAGACCTGCCCAGTATTGCACTGGCTGACCCTCATTTGTACAAGAGCTCGCGGATAGATGTGCTATTAGACGCCAATATCCTTAAATCCATTCTACTAGGCGGCTCTATTCCAAACATTTGTCTCGCGTTATTGGGTCAAGAAACCATTTTCGGCTGGATTCTTACCAGCCCAAATACTACTTGTGCTACATCGTCTATCTTCGCTTCTTCCACTTGAGTCACGGTCAAGACAAACCCACGGTTGGAAAACCTCCTCACAAAGTTTTGAAAGGTGGAGGATATTCCAATGAAGCCGGTAAAGGAGTCTTAGGTGATGAGATATGCGAGGGCAACTTTAAACGCACCACAACTAGGGATGAGAGTGGCAAATATATTGTCAACCTCCCTTTCAAAAATCCTATTCACATCAATTTTTTCGTTTAAATAGAAACATTCGCTTAAAAAAGCAGTACGACTCCGTGATCCAGGATCATATGAGACGAGTCCCTCCTACTGTTGATACTGCTGTTTTTAAACCAGACAGCACTACAACAAAAGCTCGCGTTGTATTTAACGCCTCCAGTCAGTCCACAAAAGGTAAGAGCCTTCATGTCCTTCATGCAGGTCCCGTATTACCATCTGATCTGACTATTTACATTTTGAAGTGGCATTTTTTCCGTTACAGCTTACACGCCGATATCATCAAATCCATTAGCGATCTCGTTTATGGTTTAGGCCATTAACTGATAGTTTGGTGTTGAGCGCTGCCATATACGGTCTCATAATCCAGCCGGGCGTACTTCCAAGCAAACACGGTCCAGTGGCTCAAAATACTGCGTTTGGGTGGATCCTGTCTGGAGTCTGCAGCCAATAAGGTTCGCTCCCCTCTCCAGTCCGTTGTTTTTTTTCCATTATATTACAAGGGGGGCGGAATGTTTAGGCCGAAAAAAATGCAGCGGCATTCGCAACTCGCCACCTAAACCACTATTTTTGTACTCGCTTATGTATTAACATAATTTATGCTTTAACATACATATGTAAAACATGTAATAGAATGGTAATGTCAATTATTACTGATTTAACATAAAATAAAAGAAGTTCATACTCTGTGCTAAATTCCGTGTGCTTTTCTTTTTCAAACCGTTTGCGGCCAGCATTTAACATTCGCGTCGGTAGCGTGTGCTATTAATAAACAGCAGATTTTTCATCCTCCCACGATTTCAGCCTCTTTCTGATTGTTTTTCCTCGGAAAACTGATTGTACACATGTAGGGAAAATAGCAATTTTGAACAGTAATGGTAGATATACGTAAAATAAATGACCACTTTAAATTAGCCACATTCAATTAAGAACCTTTTTCTGTTGCTTTGCAGGACAACGTTTGCCAGATCTCAAATCTCCTGTCACGTTTTAGTGTTTCTAATCCTCTAATTTTCTCGCGACTTTCTTCTTTTCTATGCAGGGCTTTCGGACAACCTTCATTGCATACTAAATTCTCGTTGAAAAAAATCATTATTTTCTCTAAATATATCACATAAGAGTATTTTGTATGGTATTATTTAATACCAGATTCATGGTATCATTTGTGTATTTAAGTACTTTGTTGGTACGAAGCTCTATTTATAAACATTTGATTACATAATACCAAGTGCAAATGTGGAGTTATTTTATTTACGGATTTTTTTATATCCTACAAAGAAACAAGTGCTCAAAAAGGGTATGCTATGCGTGAAACATATAAATATCTTAGGCAATAAATCAGAACAAATTTGGATTGAAAATTTGATATATGTATGTATAAGAGTCAGAGAGTCGTAATAATGTACGTTATTTCTTACAGGTGCTGTTTACATTTGTTGTTTGTTTTTTTTACGTTTTATAAACTGATGCCAGGTTATTAATTTAACTCTTAGGATATTTTTCTTTCCGTCATAAACAAACGCTCAAAGCTTTTCACATATGCTCGTATTTCTATACTGCTTCATGTCTGCGATTGGTGCATGTCTACTTGCAATAAGGCAAACTGAACAGATCGTTTACACAACATTTACATTGTGCTTACAAATAACGAGTGTGTTTTGTGGTTTCACACACATACACACACACGCTGATAGAAGGCTCTTGGAATGTTGATGATTAGGCATTCAAATATATGTATAAGCAATAAAAAGAACGAGCAGACAACAACTTAATATGCCACACACACAAACACACTGAAGTTAACTCAACAAATGCAAGTGTTGCCAGGTATTTAAAAGGCAAAGGAAGGCTTCTCATCGTCGTCGTCGTTGTTGTCGTAACAAGGACAAGGACACAGTCAGCTCAACTCAAGTCAAGTTGAGTCAAGTCAAGTGAAGTGAAGTCAACTGCTGAATTTAACACTCATCCACAAAGTTTGTCAAGGCAAAAAGGTTTCAGATTTCCAAGAAATTCCTCGCTGCTGCACTTATGTGGAAATATGTCAGAAAGTTCTGCAGCTGGCTTTAAAAAGCGAAAATCGAAAAATCAAATATATCTAATCCTTTTGCAATTGAGATAACTGAGAATATTATTTTGATTGGATTGCATAAATGTTCATTCGTAATTTAAATCATTTACTATTAAAAAATGCTTGAATCGATTTTAAACTGAATCTTAGCTGTAATCAATTGCAACAAAGGACTTTATCGTGAGTCCTTTCACAATTCTAGTTGTCAAGAGCATCGCTGTTGAAGTACACTACATATATACATATGTATGTATTTGTTAGTTCTAACCGCGATTTTACAATTTGTTATGGTTCAAGCACGTTAAAGCAGTGGCAGCAAGCAATTTGCCAGAGTATCCGCAACTTTTACTGTTGTCCGCTTTTCACTCTTTCTCTCTCTCTCTCTCTCTCTCACTCTTGAAGTTTCCCTGCTTCTCTGTTCACATTACGCATACGTCGCGTGGTGCTCTGAACAGAAATGCAATTTAAACTGTAACTGCACTAAAGCAAATGGCAAGACGAGCATTGGAGCCAGGTACTAGAGTCCGGCCAAGTCCAGCGTCCAGTCTGAGCTTGAGTCTGAAGCGCAGTCATTCAGTCATACATAACTGAAGGAACTACTAGTTAAAGGGGATGAGTGAGAAAGGAATGAACCGAGTTGAGTGTGCCACAAGTATATACTCTGTGTACATGTGTAACAGTCAGTCGGCAAGTAGAGTATTTGAACATTATGCTATGTACTTATGTGTATATACTATGCTTTAATGTGCTAACTAGTAAATGTTCCACTAATGTATTTTCGTTGTGAGTGTATTTAGAGCGCTTATGAAAATGGAAAATGTAAGCTTAAGCTTTTGGCATGATTTAATTCCAAGGTAAAAATTTATCACAATAATCTTTATCTATTGATGAATTCTCTTACATGTTCTTAATAGTGGAACATTATCTGCCCATAATTATATTGCATACTTTGAGGAGTCACATACAAATGCATCATCAAATTGTTGCCTTTAAATTAATAACTGGTTAAGGCATTGTCAGTATGGTGGGGAGAATGCAAACTTGAATTTTAACTTCTGAAATAACTACAATAAGTAAAATCTTTGAAATCAAGTTTGGAATCTTGTTTTTTTTTTAAGACTTGTTTGTCCATGAATTTTATGAATATTAATAATTTATTAAAAATGTTTTGCGTTTTTGCAAGCCGTCTTAGACTACATTTTGCAGTTTGCAATCATTAAGTTAGACTCATCGATAAATTGTTTCTTAGTTTGTAATAGATTTTGTTCGTGTTGCTGTAAAATTTCTTTCTACCTATGCATTATTATTTTTGATTCAGTTTCATATGTGCTACAAAATTTCCAATGGGTTTGAGTTGTTGGGTGCAACTGTTCATCATGTTCAGCTCTTTGTTCGTAATGAAATTTATAGTTAAAGTCATCAAAATCGAATTTTAACATTTTTCTTTCATCTTTCTTTTAACAATTATTCACAATGACGGTTTTTCACAAATCTTGTATTGTGAAAGAACTAAAAATTAACTCTATTAAAAAAGTCAAAATGATACTTATAGTTGTTGAAACCCATTGAAACATTCATATGTTTGATAGTATTATTTTAGTTTTTTCCGTATAATTTATTTGGCTATTTTTCATCAATAGCCCTTTTGATTCTTTATTACAAATTGGGCTTGCTTTTGTGACAGCAAATCCCCGAATTTTACTGCCAATAGTACCATCAATATACATACAAATCCATGCACCCTTGCATTCTTCCATACATACATATGTATGATCATATATGTATGTATGTATTTTTTGTGTGCAACATCCCCCCAACAATTTTTCTCATATGTTGTACATACATATGTATGTATACATACATATACTACTATTTAAGTACATACATTGTGTGTGTGGCCTTTTGTCGCTGATGCGTTTTTAATTGTGTTTATTTCCGCTTCGCTGTGACACGTCATTTATTAGCTGGCAATGCGTTCGCCTCTGCACCCCATTCCCCCATTCATCCACCATTTTCTACTTTTGTTGCCTCATATCGAGTTGTGATTTATATGCAACCAGGCAGCCTGGCAACCATTCAGGCAGCCAGGCAGGCAGCTGAAAAAAATTATAGCAGAAGCAAAAGCAGCTGCCTGGGATCAGAGTTCGCTTTGTGCTGCCTTCATTCAGTGTGTGGAGCTCATATTACGCATACGATGCGTAAACAACGTTTCTTTTTTCAGTAACAAAAAGAGAAAAAATTATATTAATAAAAAGAACATAATAATAATCATAATATTTTTTTACATTATGCACGTATGCTTAAGCAGATTGAGAGGGAAAGAGAGTGAAAGCAGCAGATACCCTGCAATAATGCAGTATGTTAATTGGGTATGCTTTCTTTTAGTTATATATTAAAAGTCAATATCGAACATTTATAGCATCGGAACAAAAGCTGAGGCAAAAATGATGAACCATGTACAAGTGAATGGTATTAACTTGAATTACACTTTCCACAGGATGCAGCATCAAGGCAAGCTACATTATTGCAACAACAGTAACAATCACAACATATTCAAGCTGCTTTTGTTTCCTGTTTTTTTGTCCTTGTTTTTTTTTTTAGATATTTAATGATGCTGTTGCTGTTTATGTTATACCACAATTCCATCATAATAACAGTTTCAATTTCTTTTGTTGCTGCCTTTTATGGCTCGAATAACCAACAGCAAAGTGCCCACATACATATGTTATTGCAACTTTTGAAAGGGGTTAAGGAGAAAAGGATTGGCGCTTTCGAAAATTGTTGTTTGGGAGCAGGAGGAGGAGAAACAGGGCCTGCATTATGCGTTTAACAAAATGTTTAAGCGAGCGAATGTTTAAAACACAAAATGTATGCTAATTTGTTTTTAATGCGAGTAAAATGAGAATAGAATGAGAGCAGGGCAGCCCCTTGACCTAATCCGGCTGGTCAATAACGCGAATGCAACCTGTAACCTTAAACCAGTTGCAGCATACCCTTATCGGCCTACTATCAATAACGTCAGTGTGTCTAATTTTCAAATAATTAGCATCAATGGCGAGAGGCGGGGTGGAAGATTAACACGAAAGAGGAGGTATTGTTACTAACATAACTATCACAGCATACCAAAATTTTAATAGGCACAAATCAGTAATTTGATACAGAGCCCAGTGCTCATTATTTTTGGGCGCGTTTTCAATATATGCTAAATTACTAAAAGTCAGTTCTCCCTCTCCCTCTAGAGAAATATAGATAGAGGAAGAGAGAGACAGAGAGAGATGCTTTCTACTTCAATTGCAATTTGGGAAATTGCATTTTGTACAATAATTAAAATGAAATGCGTTACAGCGATAGAAAGTTGAACAAGTTGACAATTTGAATAATCGGCAGTTGAAATTATCGATGTGTATAAATATAAGCCATCAGGTTTATCATTTTACTAAGATATTAGCAACTTTTATTAATGGAAAGGGCTTCCAAGCACAAGTTTCACATTAGAAAACATGAGATATTTATATGATTACAATGATTTTATACAGGCAGCCTGTAGAAAAATTCAGTGGATAGGTATTCCAAAGTCTCTAGTGCGCGTGTACATCAGATCATTGTACATTTTAAGAAGGATCGTCGATTGTGCAACTTGTAATTTTGTTTAGCTAATAGTTGGACCACGAGTTGTTTCTAGGCGCTAGCAGAAAAGCCGTCTTTTCAGCTGGATTCTAGTTGTGCACCTCTTAAATTGCAATCTTATGCGGGGTTAATCTTAACTTTTGGTGTTAAAAGTAAATGTACGTTTTATATTGTTTTGGTATCGTCAAGGAAAATTATATTAAATTCAAACATAAGTTAAAAAATAATGGAAATACTTCTCAAAAGACCTCTACAAACAAATGCAATTATTAATTATTTTTTTATTAAAATAATTCATTATATTGTATTTTGTTACACATCATTCAAAAAGCTTTGATTTCAAATTAAGCTATTAATTCAGACCAAAGTTTTAAAGTCGAAAGTCAAATAAAAGTTTCAGAAATTTACATTTTAAGCTTTAAAGGAAATATTGTGTTAACTAGAAAGGGAATAACTTGTTTTCATTTATTTTGTTAAAAAATAATGCACTTTTATACACACACACAGACAGACAAAGCGATAGCAAAAGCAGTGAGATTTTTGCAAGTGGCGACTGCGTGAAAATTTATTTAATTAATTAATTTTCATTAAAAAGACGACAAAGTGCGCGACGGGCAAATGGCACAAGCGATGCGAAAGCGATGTCCTGCAACGGAAAAACCGGGGGGGGGGAATATATGTATATGCAAGAAAGAAAATAAACACAAGCACAACTCCAGCAAAATAATAATAACAACAATGGCTAACGCATTTGAGTTGTAAGGGAGCAGCTGTTGGTTGTTGCCTCTTCCTCCTCCTCCTCGTCCAGAGTCCTTGTTCTTTGCTCCTGTTTCTGTTGCTGTTGCAGTTCCAGTTGGTATTGCCATTGCTGTGCTCCTGCTGTCAGCCTGCCTGTCATTTACAATTTTAATCTCGTTGTGCAGTTTAGCTTAAGTTGACTGCAGGATAATGAGCACAAGCACTAGGATACCCTTGCCCTGCACACAAGAACAGAAAAGAAGAAGAGACACAAAAAGAGAAAGTCAAGCGACTGCCGTCTTGCAACAAGCGGGGGCACGAGACTAGCTGTAATTAAAGAGGCGTGCAGTGTGCAGTGGCAAACGCCATTGGCCCAAAAGTACGCAGGACACCTGGCTGGACAAATCGGGCCTGGGCCAAGTTTTTAAGCGAGCGAACATTTTTCATGGCTAATAAATCACTTTTAATATTAATAAAACATAAATCAAACCGACTAAAAACTTGACAAGAACGAGCAGGGCGTTTAAAGGCAAAGCCAGAGTGAAGGGGAGCCAAGGTGGGTGAGGGTTAGGGTGAGGGTGAGGGTAAGGGTGGATTGGCCATAGTTTTGCGTCTTTTGTCGTGACACCTTTTGCTAAAGGCAAAAACTTTTTTCACACAGCGTTCAAAATTCGCTTGGGCGGAAGCAAAGAATGAATCAAAAATGCTGCGAAAACGATCCCAAAGATGATCCACGGGACACAGAAGGAATTGTTAGTTGAAGGATGACTTTTAGTCAAGCAATTCAAGTCTAAGTAATTTAATGAATTATGCATACGCCTCTGGCTATGGTGAACGTCTTGAATACTTCATTGCATTTCCATGCAATAAAAGTTAATTTCTGGTAAAAGGAATAAACACAACTATGTTATTAACTTTTATCAACAATCTTTCTTTTAATACAGAGTCTGGGTCAGCAAAACGATCCTAAACGATCCCAAACTGGACAGAATGGATTTTGCTGTGCGCCACCAAGGACTTTAACAATCAAAGCTATTCTGAGCTTTCAGACTAAGATGTTACGCACACCAGTGGGTGCACCAAGTTAAAAAAGTATCTATCCAGGACACTAATTCTAACTTTACGGTACAGCACCGGAGGTAAAAGAGATACTATACCCTGTACTGAACTTCCGATTATAGTAAAAGTATAACTGGTATCTAAATCGACGACAATGCATGTAGATTCATCTGGATATAAATATCAGAGAAAACTACCTCAAAATTTATTTATTGCCAATTACAGATAGATTCAAACTTATTATTGCAAAGCAAAAGGATTTTTTCGGCCATACGAAAACTATATACACTTGACCTACATAGATCATCTCTGGAGATTTTGGATCGAGCAGATTTTTAAATCTCTGAAAAAAAACCTTAGGTGTGCCAGAAGTTAGGCAGATTTCATTTTTCGGTACATTTTTTCGGAGTAATTAAGTAAAACGAGAATGGCCACAGAGAGTTGATGCCATTCACAAATTAATATTGTCTAAAATGTATTTCCTAATTTTGCCACTGTTTTCAAGGGCGGTAGCAAGGCATTATTGTTATAATTAATAGATAAGATTATAAAAATATTGTGGGACTTATCTATGGTAATTTTAAGACAAAATCAATATTAAATATTTTGCGCGCCAAGAAACTTATGTTGAATGACAGCTTGACATAATCAGCTGTTGTACGTAGCTAACTTAACAAACTACGCTAAAGTTGCCACCTCAGGTTTGCTGCTTAACAAAGTACGATTTTTTTATGTTTTATTTAAAGACTCCAAATAATAGTAATAGAGGAGGCACCTCTCTTGTTAGGGACGGTTTTACACTCTTACACAGAACGACATATTGTTTTAGAGATTTGTTGTAGATTTATTAAAATCAAAAATCATGATTTAAAAAATGTATTATATTCAAATGTATTTGCAATATGCAACTCAGCTGGAAATTACCTTTCGCAAGTGAATAGCTTGTTATGAATTAAACATTTAAAACTTGAGATTTCAAAACCATCTCGAACAGGGCTCTAGCACACCTAAAACAGTTGGTTTTGATTACTGGCACACCCCTGAATATGATATATTTATCCGATCTCACCAAGTGTTACATATGATCTTACTTCAACCTAAAGAAGACCGTCCCCAAAATTTTAGCTTGCAAGCTCAAAACTGAAGGACTAGTTTGCGTGGAAACCGACGAAAGTTTCGGTCAACTCAACCCAAACGAACACAGAAAAACTCTACTTACTCCCAATTTCATTATTATTAAAATAGATAGATGTCACTTAATCACCATCACCTCTAAAAATTCGCACAATTTAATTACCTATTGTTCAAAAAGCAGCAAAAGTTCGTTTTCCAACACTGATTCGGTTTAGTTGTGCCACCAAATTCTTAAAACAAAACACAACTTTGAAAACACTTAAAAAAAATTGCACTCAACGATAATATTCTTTTCAGTTTTGGCAACACTTAATTAAAAATCGTTTTGTCACACTTGTTTTCTTTCGTTTTCTCAAATTATTCTTATCGTTTTTAACACATTTGTTAGAGCACCTGTAAACGTTTTTCGAATAATTTTCTAACGGTCGATGTAAAAACGATTTACGATAAACTGTTAACTGCAAACAGCGAACGTGTAACGGTAATCGCTCGTTCTTTGCGTTCCTCTAAAGATGAAGCCAAGAATTTGGCGCTTGTGTACTCAGTAGAAGATTTTGCCGCTATGAAAAAAAAACCGACCGACGCGCTAGGAAGTTGCCCGAGCACTGAATTTGAAAGCGTTATGCAGCGTTCGCATTGGGCCAGCATAGAATAAGAACAAACGGGACCTAGCACAACTCGAATGTCCTTCGGCCGACCAAGGAGCCGAGGCCAAACGAAACACCCAAAACGAAACACACGAACTGTCAGCGGCTTCACAACGAAAACGAATCGTATTCGTTTGCAGATAGCCAAAGCAACAATGTTGCCAACAGCACCAAAATTGTTGCTAGCAACATCTCGATATGCTGTGAACTACAAAAGACTTAATTTTTTTTGAATTGACACACTTTGAGCGTAATATTCTCATCGAAATTGCTTAAGTTTCAGTTGCAAGCACATTTTAACCAACTCTTATTTTGTAATGGATAAACAAAATGGTCTAATGAATAAAATCTTATGCAGTCTTGACAATGTGTATGGAAGGTTAAAGTTTTGACAAGTATAATTTAAATATAACAATACAATTTTATTCTATAATGCCAACTAAAGAATTATAAGATTGTTATGACTAGCGCACTAAATTATAAGTTCCTAAACTTGTAGCGTTAGGAACAAAAATGCAAATAATCTAACCTAATGTAAATAATTAAAATGTAAATATTATAGAACATTTGTCATGAAAACATTTTAAGCCGACCTAAAATATATTTTTACCCTTTACCAATATATGGATAAGCAAGTTAAAACGCTCTACTCGAGAATGCTTATTCAATCAAGTGCGAAAAGTGCACAAATGGTACATAAAAATATATATACAAAGATTAGCATATGCTTTCTAACTGGAATGTTATGTTTATGGTTTTGTTAAGTTATATATGTGTCTGAAGCAAAATTGAAAATAAAATATATTGTATTAAAGTTCGCAATTCCCTTGCAAAAAATTTTAAATTAGCGATGAAAAAAATACATATTTCTTTCTGAACTATTTGGTTGGCAAATGTATGTAAATGTTGCAGGCCAAAACATATGTTTGGCAAGCTTGAATTCAAAAATATAACGTGTTTTTTTTAAAGCAAAAACTGCAACAGTTAAGAAAGCTCAACTTTGAGATACCCTGACACGTGTGCAATTTTAAGACGCGTAAGGACAATATTTATATGAATGAGTATGAGTGTGTGCAAGTTTCTACATGATTAATGCGAATCATGTAGCGTATAAATTTTTATTATTTTATATCTTTAGTGACTGTGATGATTTACAGATGATCAATTTTATGTCAAAGTTTCTTTAAGGCCATATTTACAGTTATTACTCATATCGGTTTTTCAGGTAGGTTAATACAAATCGAGTTAGTTGTTAAGGAAAGAAAGTTAATTAAACTATTTAACCTATAAAAATGTACTAAATTTTTTGAATATGGTAAATGTACTGGTTTTGATCAAAAGATGTTAACTAAATTTGACTGTGTTGCCAACATCTAGGTACGACTGTATAACTAATTTTGAAACTAACCCACAATGTTTGCACTTACTCTCTGATCGAGAACTGTTGTTTATCGTTAAACTATTATTATTTCTTTCTCTTTCCCCGATTTTGGCTATAGGCAGTAACCGCATTACCTTTTAGTGTAACATGCTTCAATTAAGTTTCGCACATGTTTCGTCTCGTCAAAGGAGCAAAACAGATGAAGAGAGGAAGACGAAAGAGCAATGTTAAAAGCCAAAACGCGACGCTTGTCTGTACCGTTAGCAAGTTTGAATTGCTGTTGCTGTCAAAATATAATTAAAAACGTTGCCTTTAGCTAAATAACTAACGTAAGTGTGAATGCGTGTGTGTCAAGTGTGATAGCCTTCGCGAATACCCTGTTTGTGAAAATAAAGTTTTAATCAGTGAAGTATTACGTTGCAAGCCAGTCAAAATGTTTAATTTGACAAATACATATATTGCTTCGATGGCTTGAGCAACCCTTCCTTCATACAAATGATATGTTTTGTGTCAAAGTAATTAACAAATCTTTGATTTAGAAAAAAATGTTTCATTCAAGTTGCTTATCATATTTTGTCTTCTTTTTCTATTTGATACACAATAGTATACCTTTTCTTATACAATATTTAAATAGGGTATTATTTCTGTGGCTTTTGCAATCATAGTCACTTTGTGCTCCTCACTTGTACTACCAACCAGTCCCATTCATCTAGCCCTTGTCTCCCTCAGTCCGCTCGTCTTAAACCGTGAATAGCACAGCCGTATCCCATTCCTTTAGGCAGCACTTACTCAGTGCATCTCTTCCGCACATCACTTACACAAATCAAGTAGACCAATAAACTCCTACCTCACCCCCTCCCCAGACCAGCCCACTCCAGCGATGTACTCGCCATGTGTGGCAAAGCACTTTTGCTGCTTGTTTTAATGAAATTCATTGCGTCGCTGCCAAAGTCGGCGTCGACGTCAACGTAGCTGCCTTTTACCAAATGAACATGAAATTGTTGCGTCAATGCAAAAGATGCCAACGCCGTAGTATCAACAAGAAAGCTGGTCCGGGAAAACCAAGACCCAAAACCCAGCAGCCCGAAAACCCACGGAACTCACTTTCATGCTTCATAAGTAAAATTTCATTTGCCACGCCCACGCCCACGTCGTCGTCGCCCCTTTTCTCTTCGACCTCGGCGTTGATTTTAATGAAATGTCATCAACTTTGAGGTGTTTATTGCGCTGACAAGAAGACAAGAGTTTGCCAGAGAGAGTGAAAGAGAGAAAGAGAGAGAGAGAGAGAGAGAGAGAGAGAGGGAGGAGAACCCTTTGAGGCGGCAGCCACAGCCCCTAAAGCTAGAGGCAAAAATAATCTTTGAGTCTTAATGTCAACCTATTCACAGCTTTAGGAGAGAGACGGTAAGGGCTTGGAGTCAGGTGTCATCTCTCTCCCTCACTCTTTCTTTCAAAACACATTTTCATGTATCATAAATTGTCTAACACTTAAAAAGTGATTACGTGTGCGACAACACTTCCTCCCCTCCTCCCTCTTGCCCAACCTCAAACACTCTCTCCCTTAGCCGAATCGGTACATCAATTTATGGACACGATAGGCTTACCGACCGAGAGGAAGGGGTAAGGGGTGAATTGGGGAACTAGGTTGTTGAGTAAGTTGCCACTTTAGATAAACTAAACAATTTTGTGCAAGTTGTTAACTTTAACGATGACTCATTAATTTTGTAGATCTAACACGCGCAGTTTTATATCCTCTACTATATGTATATCCTTTTGCTGAATTGGTTCTTGTTGTTGGTGCTGTGTGATGCTTGAAAACCCTAAAATCATATGTACTCAAACTCAAACTCAAATCAACTGCCATGATTGTAGCACCCTCTCCCCCCACAAACCCCCCCCCCCCACTCGCTCTACCCCCTACAGTTAGGACTGCACATCGCACATCCTAAATTTCAAATTCAAATTTCAAATCCCCAAAGAAGACAACAAAAGCTTCATTCATTGTTTTTGTGTGTTTATGCTCCCTTTTTCCCATCTTTTCTGGCCCTGTCCTGGCCTCCCACATAAAAAGAGGAACTTTTGTCACAAGTTGGTTTTGTTGTTGTTGGTTTCGCTTTATTAAGTTCCTTTGTTGTTGTTGTAGCTGTTGTTCATAGTTTCGTGTGACACAAATTCACAATGCAACGCAACAACACTTGTGAACTCAATTGTGAAATGAATGACAGCCACATGAAATCATTAAAAATACCAACTCACGTTCCCTCAATATCTCTATACCTCTAACTCGGCCTCTCTTTGTCTCTTTACCACTCTCAAGCTGATAGACTGATGTTCTGATGGATTGGTTCAAGGGACCTTTATTCACAATTGAATCCTCCACTGTTGTTTAAGTGTCATTTTTGAATTAAGCCAAACATTTACTTATTACAGCGTTTGCAAAATACTCTCATACCAGTATCAAAACATTTTGTAACGAGTCTGGTTGCAAAGCAGGGTATCTAGCATTTAGAGGTGCATCAATTTGCTAACGATTGCCCAGCCTCTCAGTTGTTGTCTTTGTCTGAACATGAGACATACCAAAAGCTACTTAATGTAAGATGCCGATATTCTCAAGTGCTTTTATTGTGCATCAAGTATTTCTTTCAACTCGTTGCGTTTCATGCCGAATATCAACTGACTTGTAACATGCATCGCTTAATGTTAATTACATGGTAATGTTACAAAGTATTACAGTGTTTCACTTAACAGTTAGATCGACAGTATTGCTTAATCCTACCGAGTAATACAGTGTTGCACTTAACAGCTAGATCAAGGGTATTCCTCCTACTACAATAAGTTCTTGTTTTGGAGAACAACAACAGGACGCTTACAGCGGCGCCATCTTGGCGCACAAGCAGACGCACATGCATTAGTTTAGCATTAAGTTTCTAAGTTAAGTTAGCTATGAATATGTTTATTTAAATCGGCACAACAGCAAAGCATTGTCAGGTTATTCTACATATGTATATTTCTTTGAAAATAAACTTTGATCAGATTTGTATACAAAAGCACATATGTTATAACGAGCATATATTAACATGTGAATGAGTTAAACAATAACTTGGTAATTTATACATTTTTTTTTTACATAGTAACTAAAGCTTTGCTCAATATATAAAAAAAAAAATGATTCTCCCCCTTTTGTTTTAAAAAATGCTTCAACAATAAAAAGCTACATAAGGAATCCCTATATGTAACCAATTTGACAAAATGGATGAACAGTAAATCTAGTTTTTTAAGCTCTTGCTAAATCAGTGATCGACTTTGAGTTCTGTTTTTATGTGTGGCACCTACTGCGTGCAAGCTGCAACTGTACAATAAAATTAACTTTAAACATTTCATTTTTAAACGATTTTATTGCCGCTTAGTGAAATAGTTTAAGGCCCAAACTCGGCAGTTAAGATTATTATTTTAATACTAACATCGTGTCAAAAAATCATTAGCACCGGACAACTATATCCTATAGTCCCCATAGAAACAATCAGTAAAATGGCTATTTTTAGTATAAAAACTTGTTTGTTTTGCAACATATGTGGAAAAAACTTTCTAAAAAATAAGTCTTTTTATGTTTTTTTTCATATTGGCTTAATGTTATAAACATCCGAAAATGTATTATGTAGCTGCCATAGAACCACTAAGTTAAAAACAATGTCATTGGTACTTTTTTTTCTAATGCTTTGTTTTATTTTATTTAATAATATTTAACATAACAAACTCATTTTTTTTTTTTTAATAATTTATTTATTTAATTGTTGAATGATTCTTAATGCTACAGTATTGCTACTATAAATTAAAGCATTAATCACAGATATTAAAATGTAAAATGTTAGAGTATTAATCTAAATTATATATTTTAAACAATTATTTATAAAATGGAATCAAATGAAAAAGAATTACATATTGAAAATTATGCGTAAGTTGGACTGTAATGTAGTTTCAGGCGTTAAAATTAAGTTTTATAATATGATTCTAAATTAATTTTAAAACGATGTGCACTGCATATAGATTTAATGTAGGGAGGAAGATTGTTCCACAGACGAACAGCAAAGATAAAGAACTGCCTATCAGAAGAGGCTAGTTTGGTTCTCAAGCAAACGAGGTTGTTCACACGTTGGGACGATGTTAACTTTATGTTGCCATACAAATACTCAGGTTCTTGTGTATATATAATTTTGTGTAGGAAGCGAAGAATTCTAAAGTTATTTAAAGACGTTAGATCTAGATCCAACAGTCTATTAGCGTAACCCGTTACGTGGTCTGCCCTTTTGAGGCCAAACACGTAGCGGGCTACATTATTATACGCTACCCTCAACTTCCTTTGGCTTGCAGCGTCGCATTTGCCAAAAAATTTCAATGCCATGCAAAAGTTTTGGCAATATTAAAGATTTCGCGATCAATATTCTTATGTTAAGGGGTAGGAATTTCTGGGTGAGCCAAAGTTGCCTTAAAACGCCACACGTTTTTCCCACAGCTTTATTCACCTGACTATCCCATGATAAGGTCCTGTTCAGGGTGATTCCTAAGCTTTCAGCTTTATCTACGTAGTGAATTACTGTCGAATCTATTTGCAGCTTGGGAATGTTGTCAGTAATCAGGTGCTTTTTGTAAATTAAGATACATTTGGATTTAGACGGGTTAATACACAAACCATTAACATTGACCCATTGACTAACACGCAACAAGTCTTCATTACATAACTGGACACATTCGTTAATTTTACTAAGCGGACGACTTACATAGAATTGGACATCATCAGCATACAAATGGATGTTGCATTTAGACAAAACACTTGGTAAATCATTGATATACATACTAAAAAGCAGTGGACCTAAAATTGATCCTTGCGGGACACCACGAGGGACAACAAGGAAGTCGGACGTTTTAGAAGGAATAACAACGGCTTGTCTACGATTACTTAAGTAAGAGGATATGAGTTTAGTGGCAGTTTGGCTAAAATTATACATGGTATTGAGCTTTGTCAGTAGAATATCGTGGTTAACCGTGTCAAATGCTTTACTAAAATCAAGAAGCGTCAATAGTGAGACCTCACTGTTATCCATCTTTGATCTTATATCCTCGACCACTTTGATTATCGCCGTAGTACAACTTCGGCCAGTCCTAAAACCTGATTGTTTTTCATTTAATAGTCGATTTATTGAGAGGAACTTGTTAATTTGAGAGGCCAAAAGGAGCTCGAATATTTTAGATAGATATGGCAAAATCGAGATTGGCCAAAACTCATGAGTAGATTTTGGGATTGGCATTACCTTTGCAATTTTCACTGGTCGGGAAACGTAGACGTTGTGGGGCTGTATTGAATATATGAGTTACATAGCCAATAATTAGCGGCAGAAGAATTTTAAAAATGACACAATAATGAAAGCATTATTTCACCCAGAGGATCTGCAAATAAATATATTAAAAGATTGATTGTAAATAATAACGTTACGGGACACACCTATTGATCATCACAATTATTGTTGTCAAGTTCAAAATTGCTGAACTGAAAAAATTCTTCATTATCATAAAAACCGTATGGACTTAATGTGCTATCCAAATAATTTAATTCGCATGATAGCAACTCTAAGACCTCATGGGGAAGGCATATTGACGAAATTATGGGATCGGATGTGTCTAATCAACTTTGGAATACATATTTAAAACTGTTTATTTTGCTGCATTTTCTTGCACGGTGCAATCGGGGTGATTTATAAAATTTATTCCGAGATTCGGCTCCCTCCTCTCCAAAATATCCAACTGGCAGAACAGTGTTTTCAATAATATCACTGGAGTGAATTAAAATTTTGTGGACTATTGCTTTCATTGGAAGCCAAGGATATTTATCTATTATAATTTTTTTTAGTTTTAAGACAGTACATTTGAAATTTTGACACATTTATGGGTAATTGGAACGACAGGCATAATAAAATTTTTTTTCAGGTTTGCTATAAGCTGCTGGTCAATACCACTAATTTTTGCAAAAAGCTTACGGTCGTTGAAGGCCCGACGTGCTGTATTTCCATCGTTAGTGCTGCTTTTGGTCACCAGCTTTTGGTCTATCAACTCGTAACGATAGCCTTTGCTAATATAAATCTTTTTTTTCTAACACTACTAGCTTGTCATTTGCATTCTGAATACGCCATTTTTTAACACTGCACTTTTAGGCAGCATGTAAAACAAATTTAAAAAAGCGAATCCAGCGGTGCAATAGACTTAGACCGTGTTTTAAATTTGTGAGAATCGGCAGAAACTTTTCACATTGTAAATTTTTGTTCTATAAAGTCCATGGGACTCGCATCGCAAATCGAACATGCCTGGGTTGACTTGGTTCCTGTCAATGCATTCAGCACCTTACCGTCAATGATGGTTTAATATACACTCAGAAAAAAACGTAGTGCTCATGGTAAATTTAACTATTTCCGGGTATAGTTTCATCGTAAACATGAATATGGGAAACTTGACTAGTGCAAATGTTAAATCAAGAATTACTATGAAATAGTAAAATTAATATTTTCCATAGTTAAATTAAGGTGTTGATGAGTAAATATTGATTCTGAAAAGTTATAATATCTCAGAACCTGAAAACCAAGCAGGCACTCTTGAATTTAATATATTATAAATGCTAGAAAATATCATAAATGCTAGAAAGATGAAAATTAGTTTATATGAAAACTTACCGGATACGAATTATGATGGCCTGCGAAAGGATTTGAGCCTGTATCTCCTGTTTACTTAGCGAATGCCTTTACCATTGCGCTGTTGCCGAACACATTTCGTATGCAATTAGTTTTGACTTACAACGAAAAAGCTTCGGAGCGAAAACAAAATGCCCGCTCTTTGACTCGAATGCGGAACATAGTAAATTTCAATATGAAGACTGTGAGAATTAAATATTTTATTTTAAATATAAACATTTGATAATGCGCGCATAGTTGGGTTAAATATGGTTCGACGTTAATTTGAACATACATTGTCATTTTGGAGTTTACTCATTTGTTTTAGTGAGGCACTTTAAAGTAAAAACGTTTCATGTTAATTTTGCTGAATCAACATTGTTTTTAGTTATTTTCATTAGGCTTCATACTAAAATTTACTATTTTCGTAGTGGATTCTCGTAGCGTTATTTTCTTAGAGTATGCTTATCCGTACATAAACAATTTTATCATTACACAAAGCTATTTTGCATGATTGCAAGTTTGTTATCTGTTTTTTTACAGTACAATTTTCCTCTATTATAGACACTGTGGTTTCTTTGTGAACTCCAACTTAAGAGGGCGACAAAACCAAACTGATTGCGGAGTTCTTTTATTCCACAATATGTTGCCAGACGAATCAACTAGTCTAAGTAGTTGCAAATAAAGTCGAATCCAAATTCAACGGTTGTCCTTGCTTATGTTAAATTGTCCACTGCTCCAATCAAAACCTTAGCTCAATATCACCTCGGCACTTACAAAATCTGTTTCTTGTTCTTCCATTACGTTTGAAATAAAATCATCTTGAAGGCGAACAAGCCGAGTGGCAGTGTGTACAAGGAAACCTTCCAGGGACACTTCTCCTTCCGTCTTCGTAACAAGCAAATCTTCTTTCTTTTCTTTCGAAACGTCATTATATAAAGGGTATATATCACATTTGTTTTGTTTTGCGTTATCTCTTATCGCGTTATATTGCTGATTTGTAAAGCTCTGATCTAGCAGGAGAGCAAGTAGCATTGATTTCGCCTTTTCGGGACAAATTGCCTACAATTTTAAATCGAAAGCTGCTCCGCGACCTATTACTTTTTAAGATAAAGTGCAGTGCGGGCCACCCAACTAGTTTTAAACTTATATTGACAGCAAGAACTGTTTTTCATCTAAGCCAGTCGTCATACGTTTTTTTTAAATGTGCCATATTGCACCTGCATTTCTTCCATTTAGCCGCCAGTCGATAGCAAAAGGCTTTTGATTTTTTTCAAGAATGCTATTTATATTCGAAAATCTGCTTTCGGATATTTCCGCCTTGAAGAAATTGGAAATGGCAACCTCTTTTTGGAATTTTCCCCTCACTTCGTACCATGCGGCAAACAACGCAAAATTATCAAATTTGAGGTTGTAATCTATAAATGAAAATATCACCGGCTGTTGTTAAAATTGGCCATTGAGGCTAGGCTCATTTAAAAGGTAATTAAACACTCTAAAACTCTGTGTTTATTTCAAGGTCAGACTAGGTGGGACTTACTTTGTATGTCCATTCAAAGTTATCGTTTCGTCTTAAAATGTTTAATGTTATTCAACTTACACAACAAACAATTATGGGGACAACACTATGACAAAATACAACCCAACTTCTTAAACGCATAGTACAAACCACAGTGATTCAAAGTCATTATAATCATTTTACTCTTTGTCGCGGTTTTTAATGTTTATTTTTAAGTAGCTTTTGCAGCTATTGCGTTCTAGTTTGTTTGCTCCAACAGCTCCGTTTCATCGTTTCATTTTTCATGCTTGAAACGCTTAGCTTGTGAACGGCATTTTGTGATTCAATGCGTTTCATATTTTTGGTGACTGCGCTACTGCTGCCTGGATTAAGAAAAAATGCCATTTAAAATCTTTAAATATATGTTTGGGAGTCTTGCGCTTCTAAATAGTAATTGATTCTACAGTTATAAATGAGATAATTACTTGTTTATTTTATCAAACAAAACCAGTTTAAATTACTTTTGTTTGCGGCGGCCATTAATCAGTTGTTTTCATACTTTTCTGCACAAAAATACACCAACTATACTGAAAAATACTGAACATCGATAGAAAATATCGCTTAAATATCGCGCTCTTCCCATCTTTACTTTCATGAAACATGAAACACTTTTTGTATACAAAGGCTGGGGTGTTTCATCTTTTCAAGACATTTTTCCATGCTAGTTGTTGTTGCCGGACGCTTCATGAAACATGAAACTATGAAACGAGCTGTTGAACACCCTCAATGTAAATTAATCGACTTTCAGAAAATGGGTTTTTCTGGTCAAATTCCCACGGGGGTTTGAGGGTTAAAGTTGCTGTTATAAAAAAAATTATATTGCATACTTTGAGGAGTTCCATTCAAATTTATGATGACCTGTTGCAATTTTATTTATTTTAACTAAACAAATCCTTAAAAAGTTCCCTAGCAAAGTGAAATGTAAAGCAAAAAAAAAAAAATAAATTTAACCTTGGAAAAAACAATGTTTTTGACAATTAGTTCCGTCTATTAAGCTGTTGCTTGAGTCATGTTCGTATCGTTGTTTTTGGCGCTATATAAATATAAAATGACGTAATGCAACTTATCATTGATCAGATATAGCTTATACTTACTGATTTCTTGTTCGTTACAGCCTCCTACAGTGCTTATCAAAATATAAGACACATCAAAATACAAAGTTTCTTTTCTTGCAAAATATTTGTTGTTGGAATTAAAAACAAGTAAGAAGGCTCTACTCGAGATTTCCCGACTAGGAGATACCCCGAATCCTGTACTCAACGCGTACGGTCATTGTCTGTATGCATCTGTGACTTAACTTCAATCTTCGATATCTCTGGTGTTTCTTTACCGATTTCGATGAAATTTTCAGAAAAGCTATATCGTTACCCATTATTTTAACCCCAATTTTTACATTTGTAATCGATTGCATAGTTATCGAAAACCGGAAACAAACTTGTACTCCTGGACTTAGATAGCTTTGTGACAAAATCTGAAGTCTCTAGCTCTTGTAGTCTCTGAGATCGATGCGTTCATACATACAGACGGACGGACAGACTCGGACAGACGGACAGACTCGGCAGTTGATGCTGATCAAAAATATATATACTTTTTAGGATCGGAGATGCTTCCTTCTGCCTGTTACATACTTTTGCACAAAACTATTTAACGCCTTTTACCCATTTTATGGGTTCGGGGTATAAATAGTGCTTAGCAAAATGACTTTAAACAAGCTGTACTGTTTTCTTTAAAGCATTAATTATTAAAAATCACTCGTTTTATATTATATATATGTCTCACCCCCCTCTCACTCGATCACTTTCTCTCTCTGTATAGTACGTACTATACTTATGCGCCTCTCATCTGAAGTACTGCACACTTGTGCGTCAGTGTGTGTGTTGTGAGCTCAAAAACGTGTGTTTGCAACATTGCAACATTGTTTGCTTTACCTGTGCTCGAAGCGCTCTTCGCCCTCGGCCCCCTCATCGCCCTCATAAGTCTACGCAAGTGCTCGTATTCGTTTTGTTTACCAGGTTTTTTGGTGTTGTTCGACAAATCGCTACAAAATGTAACTACTTAACAGCGTCAACAATGCCGTGGCTGGCAGTGCAAATGATCGACGGAAGGGATGGTGGCAAACAGAGGTCGGGGTCGTGGTCAGCTTGGCAAATTAAGGAATTTTCACTGCAAACACAAACACAAAGCGCAAGCAAAAACCTGCAAGTCACGCAACAATCATTTGCCCCACGGTTTAAACAAGGGGAGCCAATATGACGTAGGGGAGGGTGGGGGCGGTAAGCAACCTTAACGAACAGGCCATAGCGCATTTATCAGCACCCCGTGCGCCCCACTGGACAGCTCAAAGTCGCATCGCATGTTCATCAATGTGAATACTACATACAAATACAATATATAATATGTATAAACATGTATATGTTGAACACAGTAACAAGCGTTAGCCAACACTGGCAGTAACAGCCCACCCCGCACCACCCCACCACGCTGTGGCGCGGCTGCTACTTTATTATTTCTTATTGAATAATTATGGCTCATTTGAGGGGGCGGGCGTGAGCGCTTGTGGGCGTGCCACCAGATAACATCAACAAATGGCCACCAGCCGACGTCGCCAGGCAATGACCAAAGCGTCAATCGTCACCAGCACAGGACACCACAAAACACAGCACAGCACAGTCACTCAGTCAGACATTCATGTTGAGGTTAAGGTTGACGGGGTACAAGTAAAACCGAGAGAGCGAGACAGAGATAGATGGAGAGAGAGGGAGAGAGAGAGAGAGAAAAAGCTTAGAAGGAGGGAACTGTGTGTTCGCTTCACGTGCTTATCTCGTTTCCGTTGCTTCATTTAAAAGTTAATGACTGCTTTCAATGCCCAGCTGCGCAGGACGTGTCCATCCCCGCCACAATCGCCTACTCCACCCCACCACCCGCCACCCCAAGAGAGCCAGGGCCAAAAAATGATTCTCCCTCTTTCCCCCCAATCAACATTGACATTGGTTTGGTCCTTTGGCCTGTCACCAGACAGCTAAATTGATTAGCTTTTCAAAAAAAAAAGGAAACTCGAAAAATTCAGAAAAAAAATTAAAGCTAAATTTCATGAAAAATCATTGCCTACATTCGTGAGTTGGTGGCAAGACTTTGTTGCGTGCAATGGAACGGCGAGTACCAGCCTGGTGCAATAAAAGTGAAATCTCATCTTTTTCTCCTTTTAGGGAGTTCCACTTTTAAATTGACACTGAAAATAAAACGATGTGACGTATTTCATAGTTGCTCCAATTTTACATAATTATCATAAGCTTTTTGTAAAATTTATATTTTATTATATGCTCGAGCTTATATACAGTTCGATTATTTTTTATTTTTATAAATTTACACTGCGCGTCATCAGGTAAGCGCGCCCTTTACACTCATCTTCTTTTCCTTTTTAATACTTTCCCATTGCACGCAACTTCGTAGTTTTTGTTTTGATTTTGTTATCATCATCTCATCATAAGATAAGGTCCAAGAGCAGAACCGCTATATTTATTTTGGTATTTTTTTTTATTTTCGCCAAGAATGCATGCATTTATTTTGCGTCATCAGATTAGCGCACCCAAATGCAATTTTAGTTATCTCGCTTGTTTTGACAATCAGAGTCACCAAATTTTATGTGAAGTTCAAAGTATTGATTATCTTGAAATAAACGTACAATATGGGTAAAGAAACAGTTTTATCTTTGGTAGAAAAATCAAAGATTGAAGCATTCTTTGAATCTGGACTATCCTACCATAAAATTGCCGAAAAACAGAAAGACACAGAAAAACGATTGCCAATTTTCTTAAAAATAAGAAAACCCATTGAAAAACTACAAAGGCGGCAACAATCAAGTGATTTCTCAAGCAGACAGAAGAGCAATGCTGAGGGAAGCTTCAAATTCTCAGGACTCGTCCACCAAGATCAAGGGAAAAACCGGTGTAAAGGCGAGCTTATCAACGGTAAAAAGAGTAATTAAGAAAACGAAACACCTAAAGAGACAAAAATTAAAATAAAAAACAAGTAAAAACGTTGCAGTCGGACGCAACCGACTGCGGAATACTTTGATACCAGTAAAAGAACGGTTGATAAGGGGGAATGCAGGGGCGAAGGGAGTGGGCCATGTGGTAAACATCGCCAGCTATCATGTTACCAAATTTGGTGACTTTAGCTCAAAAACTGTAAAAAGATAGCTGAACTTCCAAATTTAAAAGGTGGGCGGCAGAGGTAGGCATGGCATCCAAATTTTTGAATCATATGTTTTTAACTGTCACTATCTATCTTCCTACCTAGTTTAGTGGCTCTAGCTCAAAAACTATTAAAGATATAGCCGATTCCGATTTTATAAGGCGGGTGGCTTAGGTGGGCGTGGCATCCAAAATTTTGATGCAGATCTTTGGCAGATGTTGCCTTCTATTTTTCTACCCAATTTTCAGATTTTAAATGGTGGAGAGGTGATGCAGACCTTTTGTAGCTGTCACCATATATCTTCCTACCAAATTTGGTGACGCTAGCTCGAAAAATGGGAAAACTATAGCCGTTTTCCAATTTCAAGTAGAAGGGGGATGGGGGCGGAACTTGTGGGCGTGGCATCCAAGTTTGTGATGCAGTTTGTTGGGAAGCTTCACTACCTATCTTGACACAAAATTTGGGGGCTCTAGCTCAAAACGTTTTTTCAGGGACGTGACTAGCTATCTCAGTGCAAAATTTGGTAACTCTAGCTGCAGGACTGTGAGAAATATATGGTTTTATCCGCTTTCAGTTATCGAATTTATCGATTTCCCAGCCTCCTAGTAGGCGTGGTACCCCAATCTTGACACTTTATCTGACTAGCCCATAGACAAACATAATAGCAAAGTTTCAAGACGGACGGACGGACAGACGGACACCATGACGGACATTGCACAAAACCAATATACTATGAAAAACCACTATTCAATATGAATAAAATTAAATGGCCTTCATTTTGCCCGAGCGCACATGACTTGGTCTACCCAGTGGCCACATGTTGCCTTTTTAGATAAAAAGAAATTTAATTTGATCCTGCAGGATATTCTTCTTTGGTAATAGTTTCGTGTTTACTTCCTACTTCTATTACACTCAATGTTCCATCACTCATGCCTTGTGCTTCCGCTTCTTGCATCTGAAAACACATTTCTTCTTCTCTCTTCTGCTTCCTCTGTGATTCTCCTGCTCTGGTAGTTTTGGCTTTCGGTGATTTTCGATAAGCACCTCGTTACCATGGGTCGCTTGAAGGATGGGGCTGGAATCCAAGCACTTCTTCTGCCGAAGCTTGCCGAGAGTGAGATATGTGCATTCGCACATCACTGGTGGGTAGGCTCAGTAATCCAGAGAGTCAAGTAGAGAAAGCATGGTCGACACACATAACAGCGTGTGAACCTTAGCGGCAACAAAGTAATGGTCTGAGTCGATAGGACCTCGAGTGCAACTGTAGAGTATGTTAGATAGATGCCTTAAATCGATCGCAACATTATTGATCTGATTCCTAGTCAGTCAATCGAGAAACACTCAGTACTACTGGGAACATTGCTCGAGGAAGACACATGTACACTAGATCGAACGACTGTTGTTTCAAATATTGGTTATCGCACAGCCTAGCATTTAAATCTTCAAGATTAATCTTGCTATTGTGAGATCTGCAAGAGTATTTAATTTTCCATTTTTTTTTTCAAACATTCCCCATTCCCTCCTCCTGTTTAAATATGAACATGCATAGATATATTGTATATTTTTAAATTGAAAGTCACGCAACAATTGACTTTTGCGTATTCTCAGCCCCACGCAAACTGCTCTCCCTTTCTCTTTTCCTCGCTGCCTGTGCTCATTTCCTATCTATCTATCCATCAGTCTTTGTCTCCCTTTCTTATTTTTTTTCTCTTCTGACCCCTGAAATTGAAAGTAACATTGTTGTGGTCAGTTTGACTGCCCTATCAAACTCCCTCTCTCTTTCTCCCACTTTCTTCGTTTCACCCTCTTGACGCAAATCGCATTAATGTCGCTTGTCTCGCCTGCTGTTAGCTATTAAAGGCAAATGTTATTGAATCATTAACACCTTGCTTGCGCCCCGCCCCCTTCCTTTCCATACACACACACACACACACACACACACACACACACACACACATACACAACAAGCACCAAACATGAGAAGGACGATGAGGAGCTAAAGATAAAAAGAAAAAAATTATGCTATAAAGTTTATTAGAAGTCGCTTAATGGCAACGGATGTGCGAGTTTATTACAATTTGTAACGAGAGCTCTCAAATGCTGTTGCTTTACATACACAAACACACACACAGAGTGTGGAGGGGTGGTAGGGGCTACAAGACAGCAAAGCACTTATAAAATATGCAGAGGTCGCGTGTCTATTTTCAATAAATACTAACTTCCAAACCGACCAACTGCCCCACCAATACCTCAACTGGTGCCTATTAGGTGGAACGAACGTTTAGTGTTTTTCAAAAGTTAAGGACACATGACTGTAAGATATCCTGTGAAAAGTGTGCCGATTAATGAAATGAATGAATGATAAGCATTAATTTTTATATTTGAATGTACGAAAACAACATGTTTTAATTTTTTTTTTGCTTTCTTAACGTGTTCAATATGTTTTAGTCTTTTTTAAGGGGTTTCTTATGTCTTAGGAACAATCCAAACCTTGGAATTGGCAACTCCTCTTTCTGACCAATTAACAAACGCTGCTGGGAAGAGGGCTTTGAGAGCAAAAATAAAGAAAAATGAATTCAAAATTTTAAATTATTCATCGTGGTTTGTTATTTTATAATTTGTTTTTATTTACTATGTTAATATTTGTATTCAATTCTATATATGTTTTATACAGAAGGAAAGTTAAAATTTCATATTGTTAAATTTTTGCATTAAAAATTCAAATGTAAAGACAGAATACACGGGCAGTTGTAAAAGGACAGCTGATCGGGTAAGTGAATTTTCACCTGGTTCGATAATTGATTTTTTCGATCTCCAAATAAGAGACGTCAGAATTAAGTCTTGTCTTCGGTCTTCTATTTTTTTTTTTTTTTAAACTGCTAGTGGGGATAGTTCCTCCCATATTTTCGCCAATTACAACGAGGAAAATTGCTCAGATCTGCTGTTAGTGGCATAGTAGCACACTGGAAATTTTAAGTGTTGCAAAAAAAACCCTAAATGACAGCTATTAAGTCACGGAGATTTATATGCTAGTAATTATTAAAACACAATAGCGGTGTTCAACAGCTCCGTTTCATCATTTCATGTTTCATGCTTGAAACGCTTAGCTCGTGAACGGCCTTTTGTGATTCAATGCATTTCATATTTGCGGTGACTGCGCTACTGGTGCCTGGATTAAGAAAATATGCCATTTAAAATCTTTAAATATATGTTTGGGAGTCTTGCGCTTCTAAATAGTTGTTGTTTCTACCGTTATAAATGAGATAATTACTAGTTTATTTTATCAAAAAAACCCAGTTTAAATTACTTTTGTTTGCGGCGGCCATTAATCAGTTGTTTTCATACTTTTCTGCACAAAAATACACCAAATATACTGAAAAATACTGAACATCGCGATGCATCGATAGCAAATATTTCATGATTCATGAAACACTTTTTTAACCGACTTCAAAAAAGAAGGAGGCTATCAATTCGTCTGTATCTTTTTTTGTTGTTACCTCAGAACTTGATGATTTTTTTGTATAAGAAAGCTGGTGTTTACCGTGTGGAACCATATTTTTTTTGTCCAGTTCTGGAAATGGCTTATGGCAATGAGAAAACCGCATAACTCTTGCATATGTATCTTTCACGGTTTTTAAGCTAGAGTCGCCAGATTTGTTGCGAAGTTAGGTGACGACGTCCCCTAATAACGAGAATTTAATAATACTTTACAGTCTTTGAGCTAGAGTCACATCATCCCAGATTTGTTGGGAAGTTAGGTGACGACGTCCCCTAAAGATCTGCATCAAAAGTTTGGATGCCACGCCCACCCTTGCCACCCGCCTTGTTTAATCAGAAACGCCTATATCTTTAACAGTTCGTGAGCTAGAGTCACCAAATTTGGTAGGAAGATAGACGGTGACATCTACCAAAGATCTGCCCAGAAAATGTTGATGCCACACCCACCTCTGCCGCCCACCTTTTAATGACGAGAATTTATTAATCTTTCACAGTTTTTGAGCTAGAGTCACCAAATATTTTAGGGTTTTTTATGTTGGACCTTCATTTTCAAATGACAGATTTCGTAAACTCATTATTTCCGTCAACGATCTTTTGTTGTGTGGTCTATTTAATAATTTGTTGGCGTCCAAATCTGATAAAGCTATGACTTCTAAACTTTTGACTCGACCTAGTGCCACATATAACTTTAATACAAGGAAGGTTAATGCGACTTTCTACTACCAAAATTAAACCAGCTTTATCTGGTGTCAGTGATAACTGTTCAGCTATTTCCACAACATCCTTTGCAAATAAAACGGCCTGACCCTTACACCAAATTTGACTAAAATGCTTATTAATTTTAACAATCCTCTAAAATTTATAGTGTAATGTAACTTAAAAACCGTTCTTCAATACTTGTCAAATTGGCTAATTTTGGAGGTACTTCCGCAGGCATAATTTTATTCCAGTATGCAGTTGTTGGAATTCTCCTTTTTCTTATATTATTGTAAGAGCGAGTGCAGTTATTGTACTTAAAGCAATCAGTTCTTTAGGTAATAGCATACTGTACAAATTTGATCGTAAGTTGTGTCGCTGTTGTGGAAAAAGAGTTCTTTTGCACACGGCACATGGTACATCAGCAAAAATATTAATTGCAGCTTCAAAAGATTGTTCATTTATAATATAAACGTGACTGATTTGTTGCAGTCTACCTAGTCGAAGTCAACGAGCTTCAGGTGTTTCGTTTGTTAAACTATCGTTAATTTATCTGATACGGTGGTCACGCTGCCCCTCCGTCTCATTAGATAGACGATTATAGAAAGGGACGACACTGTGTCTTATTCAATGGGCGATTGTTAACCAAGCCTTACGTGTTTCAATCGATTCCCTGTTTAAAACTCCTTTAATGTTAAGTCGCTTTTTCTAAAGTCTTTTTTTGCGATCTTCGCAAGTCTCTTTTGAAATTTGTTTTGAAATCGATTTCCTCTATTGGGTTAGGCGTTTCTCCCTTCCTTATATGAGCCGCACGTTTAGCAGGTCTTTTCATATTCAGAAAAATTATTAAATGTACCTTCAAAATCACTAAAAATTAAAATTAAACAACAATTTTAACAAAAAAAAACCAACTTCAAAATAACAAAAATGCCCGAAAAAGTAAAAAATAATTGCGTTTTCCTCTAGAAGTAGTAAGAACTATTGTTATTTTTGGTAACGGTGTCAGTCAAGAAAACGAGAAAAATTTTCGTAATCAAGTGACTTACTGAACGAAGTCTAGAGAAGCCTTTAAGCCAACATTAGTCCAGTTAAGAAGGTTTCATACATTGCTCACAAGGCTAGAACCAGTTGTGAATTTTAAGCCAAAAAAAATAATTCCATCTTTTAATGGAGCTCCGCAGAGTACGCAAAAATTGTAGAGTTGTTATATTTTTTGCAGTATTGTGGTAGTCCAGGAAAATCCGCTACCTTCGATGCTCCATATTGAAAAGATTGATAGATAGCCATTGTGTTGTAAGAGAAAATCCGTTGCGTAAATTACTGAAATGTGAACTTTAAAAGCGTTTTTCTCGAAACTACGTTTTGCGAAACTGTGAATTTGAGTTTGCCAGTTCTACTGAACCGTGAGAAATGGGTCTAAACTATGCAGAATTAATAAAGGTACTGCCATAACGGGGGCAGCCAAGCTACAAACCTACCTTAGCTGTCACCGACTCCAAAAATAACAATAGTTCTTACTACTTGTAGAGGAAAACGCAATTATTTTTTTTTACTTTGTAGGGCATTTTAGTTATTTTGAAGTTGGTTTTTTTCTTTTTGTTAAAATTGTTGTTTATGTGTACATAGGCTGGGGTGATTCCTCGTTTCAAGAAATTTTTCTATGTAAGTTGTTCTTGCGCGGACGCTTCAACTATGAAACATGAAACGAGCTGTTGAACACCACCAAATATTTAAGCCGTAAACTAATATTCAAGTCTTTATGGCTTCAGTTTTAAGTGCATATTAGGAAACGCTGAAAAATTCCAGATATTTATAATATATTAATAGTGATTCTTCTTGTTACCAATCTAAGGCACATGGAATGTGATGACGCCACTTCAGCTCTTTAAACTCTTGTGGAATCACATGCAGCAGTCATGGTGGATGCGTGAGTAGAGGAGAGGAGATGGTTGAATCACTGGGCAGGGCTATGTATTTTGATGAGCCATCACGTGGGCAAACGCGGCTCGACGCCTTCCAGTTTTTCTTCTTCCTCGCGTTCTTGTCCTTATGCCTTGTCGCCGTTCTTGAAGAGCCGGCAACGTTTTTAATGTTGCTAACAATTTTTAAGTAGCGCAAGCTGACGCAACAAAGACATGGAGAGAGAGGGAGGTGGTTAAGCAGACTCAGTATCAGGCGAACCCACTCACTGGGGCAGCAGAGAGCAGGAAGAGATGGAAGGAAGGAAAGGAAGCGGCACAGGACTTGGGTCGTCTCCGGCTTGCGCTTGTGGAGTCCGTCTCCGTGTTGGCGTCGTCGACGCACGCTTAAGCATAAGTACTTCCGACTTTAAAAGGATGTCACATCCGGTTTTGCCTGTCGAGCGTGAAGCGCAGCTCGGCGACGCGATAAGAGCCACACACACACAAACACATAAAGAGGTAGACTGGCAAACGGCATCACGAAACTTTTGTGGCAAACCAAACTGTTTCAAGCAAGCCGAAAAAATTCAAGGTGCAACTCGACCCCATCAGTTTTTGGTGTAAAGGCACAAGGAGAAGAGAAGCACTCGATTACTTGGTCAATCTTTTAGCACTGGTATTTATCATACCTGTTAAATAATGATTATTAATTGTAGTCATTATTAATTAGATTATTTTTGTTTTAAAGTTGAATTAATGATTGAATTGCGATTGTTTTCGGTTTCACAATAATGGAATAATGGAAAATAATGGAAAATATCAAAATGATTATTTTCCATTATTTTTAATTATTTTCCATTATTGCTAAAAATTTATGGGAATTTTACATTATTTTTGATTATTTGTAATCGTAATCATTAAATAATAAATAAATAAATTAAATAAATTTCATTTCTATTAGACTCGTGTTCATCAGATTATCTAATTAATAATGAAAGTCTTTTATCAAATGTTAATAAACTTCAATCACCAATTAAAATTGCGGTTGCAAAATCAAATGAATAAATACTAGCAACGAAGACAGGAACAATGAAATTGATTTCGGATACAATGACTCCAATAACCCTAAAAGATGTTTTATTTTGTCCTGAAGTAACACAAAATTTAATATCAGTTAAAAAGATGCAAGATGCTGGTTTCACAATTGTATTTCACCCAGGAGGTGTAATTGTGAGTAAAGATGATATAAATATTATGAATGCACATTATGTTGATAATGTTCCTTCCGTTAGGTTAACTTTACCCAAGCAAGCATTTGTATCAAATAAAATAAATTATAACTTATGGCATGAGAGGTTGGGGCATATTAGCAAAAGCAAATTCCTAGAAACAAAACAGAAATATTTATTTGAGGATTCTTATATTTTAAACAATGTTCAACCCAGTGAAGAGCTATGTGAGAGCTGTATAAAAGGAAAACAAGCTAGACTTTATTTTCAAAAAGAAAAAAATAAAGATCACATAAATAGGCCATTGTTTGTTGTTCATTCGGATGTGTGTGGTCCAATTTCACCTACAACAATAGATAAAAAGAATTACTACGTTGTTTTTATATACCAGTATACACATTACTGTGTTACATATTTAATGTCTTATCAGTCTGATGTGTTTGCTGCTTTTAAAGATTTTATTTTAAAGGCTGAAGCACACTTTAATTTGAAAGTAGTAAATTTTTATATATAGATAATGGTCGAGAATATTTATCAAATGAAATGCGAGAATTTTGTGTAGAAAAAGGCATCAGCTACCACTTGACAGTTCCACATACACCTCAGTTCAATGGTGTATCCGAAAGGATGATAAGAACTATAACAGAGAAAGCTCGTTCTCTGGTTATAGGTGCAAACCTTCAAAAAGGGTTCTGGGGTGAAGCTGTGTTGACAGCAAACCTATCTAAACAGCAAACCATACGAAATGTGGTACAGCAAAAAGCCGTGCCTGAAATACTTAAAGGTTTTTGGTTCAACAGTATTTGTCCATATACAAATAAGAAAAAGAAAATTTGATGAAAAATCATGGAAAGGTATACTTGTTGGTTATGAATCAAATGGTTATCGAATATGGAAATGTAGAAACTGGAAAATTTGAAATAGCAAGAGATGTTATTGTTGACGAAATTAATATGTCTAAATCTAGAGCTGTGGTTGAAAATGCCATGCATCTTAATGATGAAGATGGTAAAGGTTTCAATTTGGAAGAGAATAAGTCAGAGGAACAGTCTAGTGATGTGGAAGCAAATTTAGAGAATGCCGATCCAGAAATGTCTGGTGATGTTTTCATTAATGAAAGTAATGAAAACGATAAGTTAGACTCGCAGATAAATATTAGAAAAAGTGAAAGGTTAAAAGAGAAACCTAGAGTGTCATATCAAGATTTAATAAATAATTGTGTAATGAGTACACAAAGTTTATTATATTCGATTCCTAATAGATTTGATGAAATCAAATATAATAAAGATAGAGAATACTGGGAAAAAGCTGTTAAAGAAGAGCTTAAATCACATTTAATAAACAAAACATGGTCACTTGTGCAAAAACCTGAAAATAAGAATATAGTAGATTGCAAATGGGTTTTTACAATTAAACATAACGAATTCGTCGAGCCAAAGAAATATAAAGCAAGACTTGTTGCCCGAGGTTTTACTCAAGAATATTTAATTGATTATAATGAAACTTTT
This sequence comes from Scaptomyza hsui, assembly GCA_018152825.1. Classification (NCBI taxonomy): domain Eukaryota; kingdom Metazoa; phylum Arthropoda; class Insecta; order Diptera; family Drosophilidae; genus Scaptomyza; species Scaptomyza hsui. The sequence continues at coordinate 207,167 of JAECXO010000254.1, forward strand.
GCCCCTGTAGCAAGAACAACAAGTTTTAGATTGATTATGTCTTTTTCAAATCAATATGATCTTAAAGTACATCATATGGATGTAAAAACCGCTTTTTTAAATGGTATTTTAAAAGAAAAAATTTACATGAAAATACCTGAAGGTCTGATAACTAAAGAAAATCAAGTCTGTAAACTACATGAAGCAATATATGGTCTAAAACAAGCTTCAAGGTGTTGGTTCGATATGTTTGAAAATGCATTAAAAGAAATAGGTTTTTTAAATTCATCTGTAGATCGTTGTATATACCTTCTTGACAAAGGTGATATATCTACTAATATATATGTTCTCTTATATGTAGATGATTTAGTAATATCTACGAAATGTTTGAAAACTATGAATAAATTTAAAACATATTTGATGAATAAATTTAGGATGACTGACTTAAAAGAAATAAAATTTTTCTTAGGAATTAAAGTCGATAGATAAGACAGTCAAATAAGTTTAAGTCAAGTTGCTTACATTAAAAATATAATTTAAAAATTTAATATGGAAAACTGCAATCCAGTAAACTGTCCTCTTCCAAATAAATTAAATCATATAGCATTAAACTAAGATGACAAGTGTGATGCTCCTTGTCGAAATTTAATAGTATGTTTAATGTATGTGATGTTATGTACAAGACCAGACATAAACACTTCTGTTAATCTTTTAAGTCGCTTTCGTGAAAAGAATAACAGTGAACTTTGGATGTGTTTAAAAAGAGTTTTAAGGTATCTTAAGGGAACAATTGATTTAAAATTAACTTTTAGGAAAACAGAAAAGATTAATAATTATTTTATAGGCTATGTAGATTTAGACTGGGGTGGAAGTGAATCAGATAGAAGAGCACAACTGGATACCTATTTAAAATGTTCGAATCTAATGTAATATGTTGGAACACCAGAAAGCAGAGTTCTCTAGCTGCTTCATCAACAGAGGCAGAATATATGGCTTTATTCGAAGCAGTTCGAGACGCTTTTTGGCTAAAAACCTTACTAGCAAGTTTAAAAATTGAATCAATGAATCCAATTAAGTTATTTAAAGACAACCAAGGTTGTATTAGTATTGCCAAAACACCCTCATGTCATAAACGTTCAAAACATATAGATATCAAATATAATTTTACTAGGGAACAAGTTGAAAAGAATTTGATTAATCTTGTTTATATTCCAACAGATAAACAAATTTCAGACCTATTGAAAAAAACATTGCCAGCACCACGATTCATTGAATTAAGGAATCAAATGGGTCTTATGAACTGAAGATGAAACATTGAATGGATCTCACGAATGAGGAAAAACTGCTCAAATTATTTTATTTTAATTATATTTTATTTGTTTAATTTTGAACTTCTAATTGTTTAAAGTAATTTTAATTTCATTTTGAAATGGTCTGATTGGGTTTTTATTAGTTTTCCCTAATCCTCGCAGCAAATGCTGGGCCATATGAAAACTCCCATAATAGCCTGCCTTGTCTTAAAGTAAATAAGTAATGAGTGATGATTGAGAATATAATGTTTTTGAGGAGGTGTGTTAAAATATCACTTCAAATATATTCAATATATCGATATATTGATATGGGAAGCAAAAGCATTGTATTCTTAATCAACACTATCAATATTGTCTTTTGGTATTTTAACAATACTGATATATATATGGTATTATTAAATATATGTAAATTGGTCACACTGGATTGAGTCTTCCTTCTTCTTCCGGTGATCTTCGAGCTGTGTGGATGTGTCATTAACACAAGAAAAGGAATTTGTAATTTAATTGACAAGAGCAGTGCTACATAAGAAAAGAATAATAAATATAAAGGAAAACACAAAGTTTACAATCTATTTAATTATAATATAATACTGGGGAGAAGTTTATAAAAGGGATTGCAGCTGATTCGACGGATTGTATTGCTGACGCACATTTTGGACTTCGCATTTATTTCAACATTAAATGATCATACATTTTTCACCAGCGAACTATATAATCACTACGACTATTTTCCAAAAATAATTTAATTGATTACTAATTCTAATGGCAGCTTAACAGGTATGGTATTTATAGGATGCTTTTCGTTAATATCAAATTTATTAGAATAACTGTAAGTGTAACAAAAGTTTTAAAAAATGAGCTAGCTTTAAGTCCATAATTGCAAGGTATTGCTTTTAATATTGTTCAAAGTCGTAATCAAAATTTACACAAATAATATAGTTCAATGATTTGATTTCTGCTAAGTTTGAAAGTTGTAGCTACTGAATACCAGAAATATCAAAAGGTCAGAGATTGTATAACGGTCGTTTTGTATTATCCCATTTATCGTCTAGTCACAAAAACAATTAACACTGGTATATGTCAGCTTGCTTGCGATTTAACCAACAAAAAAAATCTTGACCAATGATGATGCCATTAAGTATTCAATAAAAGAACAGAGAAAGATTCTTAAGTGTTTGATTTACTGAGCCATCGAGTGTTTTGGTCACACCAACGCTATCAATGTGACCAGCAGCAGTGTTGCCAAATGTCAATTTGCTGCTTGGCAGTTGGTAAATCAAAAATCCCAAAAAATAGAATAACAAAGCATACTGGAAAAAAACTTCGTGACTAATGATGATGTTGAGTGCTGTTACAAGAATGGGCATACAGAATATGGAATACGGGTATATGGGAATGAAGATTGAGGACTGTGGAGAAGGAAGAAGTGGGGTGGGGAGGAGCACAAAAACAATGGTTGACAGGGCAGACAATGCCTGATGCTGACATTTATGTAGACATAACAACTGCAAAATTGTTCTAAGCGGCGAGAATGACAATAGAAGTACGAACGCCCCTTTTTTCTTTTTCTCTATTTCTCTCTCTCTCTCTCTCTCTCTCTTGCTCTCTTTGCATGGTCGAGGTTTAGGCTATAAAAGTTGTCAGTGGAGAAGCGACCAAGATTGATGAAAAAGTGCCAGGCAAAAAACAATAAAATGTATCTAAGGAAAAACACAACAAAAAATAATAAACTAGTAAAAACGTTGTAGTTGGAAGCAGCCGACTGCGAAATACTCTGATACCAGTATACAACCAAAGGCAAAATATGTGTCGCTCGGCGTGACTGAAACAATTTATAAGGTTGTAGAAACTATTATTTTAATTTTGAAAAGTTTCAAGTTGCACCTGCATGTATCATCACTTAATACCATTCTTCCGTAATAATATTTTTACTGCCCTTTTCATATATGCTACAATGTGAACAGCGTATTTTGTATGTTTTTTAACTTCCCCTGCAAGAAAAATGCAAAACAACAAGAAAAATATTTGATATTTTAAGTGGTCAGCTCAGTAATCTTTTTTTTTTTTTAACAATGCCCGATTTATTTATGTGAGCCATTGCGTCATGTTCGGATAGCTTCTAATATCGCCAAAAGGCATCTTTTTAAATTACATGAGTAGAATGACTTAAGGCAATCAATTTTTGTTTACATAAACTTGAAACTCATTGATTTTCTGTGCCATTTTCTGCCACCTAGAAAAGGAAAATCTAGCACCTAGAAATTTACAATCTTGATGTGGTCGAAATAACCGATGAGTCTGTAACAAAGCATACTTATATACAGATATACGGGGATGTGCCAGAAATCTCTAGAGATTTTGGCTCGAGCAGATTTTAAAATCTCTAAAACAAAGCTGTAGCTGTGCCAGAAGTTAGGGAGATTTCATTTTTCGGTATAATGTTTCGGAGCAAATACGTAAAACGAAAATTTACAAAAAGAGTTGCTACCTTTCAAAAATTAAAATTGCCTAAAATGTATTTATTTTATTTAAAAAATGGTAAAATAAAAATATGTTAGGTCTTATCTCTTGTAGTTCTTATACAAAACAATTATTTAATATTTTGCCCGCCAAGTAACTCATGTAACTTGACAGCCCTGCTATGACAGCTTGCTTGAACAGCTGTTCTACGTACTTCGTAAATGGCAAATCTGGTTTTGTTTACATTTTAAAAGTGCAAAAGGTGAACGGTGTTTTTCCCTATGGACCAATAAAAAAATAAATGTAGAACAAATAATTATATGCAATTTTAATTTAACCTACATTTTGGCTGCTCAATGACTTTCCATAAATAAAATTCTTCTTCTTACTATAGACATTTACACACCTAACAAACACCGCTACCTCACCACCGCTGCCACCTCATAAAAAAAAAAGGTTTGCTGCAATAACTTAGTTAAATTTACAACAAACTGTACACTGCTCAACCATGCAATTTGGTACCTTAAAGTACGATTTTTTTATGTTTATTTGTCACAAAAAAGTGTTTTTAAAATTGACCTAATAAAGACTCCGAATAATAGTTATTGATAAACGAACAATGTGGCACCTCTCTTGTTAGGAACGGTTTTGCACGCTTACACAGAATGGCAAATTGTTTTAGAGATTTGTTAAAGATTTATTAAATTCGAAAATCGTGAATTAAAAAATGTATTAAATTCAAATGTATTTGCAATATGCAACTAAGCATAAAATTACCTTTAAAAAGTACCACTGGTTATTCATTAGACCTTTAATATTGCTTAAGCTAACCAAATCTCTGGCCAAATTTCTTGAGGTTTCAAAATCATCTCGAACTTGGCTCTGGCACACCTAAAACCAGCTCACGGTTGGTTTTATGTTGGAATTCGGTTGGTTTTGATGGCTGGCACACCCCTGATAATTTTGAACAACTTCTTATTATTATTGTCTCTTCTGAAAAATCGTATTTCGTTTCTTTATGTCGAATGTGTTGAAAGTTTTTTTTAATTGTTACTTTGCCCATCGGGTTGGGTCAAGCAGTTATATTTTATTTTGAATTCACGTGACCGTACACATTGAACTTTAAAGCACCTTACTCTGTGTAACAAAATTAGACTGCACAAGTTGCTTCTTGCAGTCGTTCAAGTAATAGATATTCAATTTTTACAAACACGAATCTTATCAGCTAGACCGTTAAACATGCATGATATTGAAGAGAGTGAATACACCACATGGTTTTACCTCTTTATTTTTTTTATTTTTTTTTTTTTGGTATGTTCATAATTTTTTTAAACAACTATTGCTGCATTAACTCAAGTTGACAAACAAGCAAACGTTGATATCAACTTACTCAACCCTAGTGTAAACAGCTTTCAACTTGCCTAACTTTGGCGTTAAAAGTAGATTGACAATGCGAAAAACATCATTTGACGCTCTGAATGTAAACATGGTGTTTGTTTGTGTCAACAGTTGAAGTCACAATTGGCGTGTTGACAACACAAAATTAAGTTGAGCTTATGTTCATTATTTTGCTATGTGTTGCCTAACGTTGAACGCGATAGCTATCGTTTAATACAGAAAAGCGGAAGCAATTTGGTCTGACGAGCGATGCTACCAATTGATGGATTTGGTGTAGGAAAGACCGACTTTGTGTGATTTCACCAACGGAGACTAAGAAGAACCGCAACAAACTAGATATTGAAAAGGCTTTAGGTTTGCCAAAAGATGAAGCTTCTAATACAGGAACTTGTTGCGCCAGCAATTTCGTGTAAACACCGAAACATACACATACAAAAACACGATACATAATGGTCACACTGTTGCAACAGTAACAAGTAACAAGGTTGTCAGTAAAAACTCATTTTATACCCTGAACCCATGAAATGGGTAAAAGGGGTATAATGGTTTTGAGCAAAAGTATGTAACAGGGATAAGGAAGCATCTCCAACCCTATAAAGTATATATATTCTTGATCAGCATCAAAAGCCGAGTCGATATAGCCATGTCCGTCTGTCCGTATGTATGAACGCGTCGATCTCAGAGACTATAAGAGCTAGAGACTTCAGATTTTGAACATAAGCTCATCTAAGTCCTAGACAGTACAAATTTGTTTTCGATTTTCGATAACTATTTCCGTTTTCGATATACACATGGAATCGGTTCTCGAATTTGGAAAATGTAAAAATAGAGGTTGAAATAATAGGTAACGATAGAGCTTTTCTGAAAATTTCATCGAAATCGGTTGAGAAACACTAGAGATATCGAAGATTGAAGTTTAGTCACATATGCATACAGACAATGACTGTACGCGTTATGTACAGGGTTCGGGTATCTCCTAGTCGGGAAATCTCGACTAGAGCTTTCTTATTTGTATTTCACAGGTAAAGTTTTAAAATTGTGTGAGATTTTGACCTCTGAAATTTTGCCGGCCAAAGTCAAAGACTTGCGACATACATATATAGGAATTCTCGAATTAAAAAGGCCAGTGGTGCGCGTGGCACCAAACCAGTCGTTGTAGAGATCATCAGTTGAACCAAATTTGGTGACTCTATCAGTTTAAATGTGCTAAATATAGATATGCCCTGAAAGCTATAGACTTGTTACCGATTTCCCAGCCTCCTAGTGGGCGTTGCGGCTCAATCTTGACACTTTGTCTGGCGCAGACATGGAACAAGAGATTTGCAAGATTTAAAGTCTTTTGGGTGTCGCTTATACAGACTGACATAAGGACAGACGGACATCGCACAATACTAATATACTCTGTCACTTCGTTTTCAATGTATGAAAAAGCAACAAGCTGTAAATGTCCCTGTATTAGTGTAACTGTTACAGTTGCAGTTACTGTAACTGTAACTGTATCTCTATATCTAAAGCTGTATCCGTATTTGTAGCTGCATTCTGCGACAAGAAGTGCAAAAAAGGATGCTGCATAAAGAAAACACGAGAGAAAGAAAGACGAGCAAAAAAAAAAAACAAAAAAAAAACCGCCGCCAACACGAAGGCAAACATTGCAAAAGCAATGCGAATCGCCGCTCTGAATAAGAAGAAGAATGAGTGAATGGCAGACCTTAGTTGCAGTAATGTCAAATCAGCTTTTTTTCCCGTCAAATCTGACGTTTTAGTGAAACCGATTTCTTATAAAAATTATCAAATTGCGGTTTCAAGCTTTTTTATCTTTTGTTTACAATTCGCAAACAAAAAAAAGATGTGGCGATTCCATTCGAAAACAATTAAAGCTAACCTTTATATCTTTACTGCCGATTGTATTGTCATCATATTAATGGTGTTGCCACAATATACATGCATAGGTAAGGATATACCTATTTGGGGTATTCACAACCCATAAGAAATGTGAGAAGTAATAATTGTATCACACTGTAGCTAGTGAGTGCCCTTTTTACGTTTCTTTTGTTGTATTTGTGATCTGTCAGCTGTTTCCCAGTTCGATGACAGCTCAATTGCAACAAGCAACTGCTTTGCGTTAAGCAACTGAAACACAAAAATTAATAAAACAAAACTAAACTGACTGAAAAACTATTTGATATGTGTTTTTGATCAAAATGCCAAGAGAAGGGCTTAATAATTATTAAAATAATTACAGCCAAAAAATTGATCAGTTTAATTTCGTGAGATAAATAATCTCAAAAAACAGCTGGTTTTATTAATAGTCTGGCAACCTATCTATTTCCCATATTGTCTTAAATATGACGATTTTTGTAAATATACCCAGGGGCATGTAAGCTTTGATAAAAGTTTTTCTGTGTGTATGTTGTAATGCTGTCAGATATAAACTTATTACTTCTCACAATTTTCATGGCTTGTGAATACCTTAAAAAATATACATAAATAGCAAATTGCTTTTAGAACACTTTATGTAATCGATGCCTAAGAGAAAGCATAAAGATTAATAAAAACGCTCTGGCGCCTTATATAATTAGGTCAAAGAAAACTTAGTTTGCTCCAAGACATATCCGACATAAGGCCACTAGTTTTCAGTTTATATAAAACTAAAATAAAAGCATTAAAAGTACTTAAACAAGAAAATTTATAAACGTAATTGAGGAAATTAACAGTTAAGTTTGTTTTTTATCAATAAGTTTTTCTTGTATGCTGTTATTTTCGAAGAATTGAGGTATTTTTGGCTTTATTAACTATCTGTAGTAGGGTCGTTTTTGTTTCCCAAAAGTTTCATCACTGCCGAGTTAATAGAATGGGGTAGAGCCTAACGTTCTCCTTGTTCCTCATTTAGCTTGGGTGATGCTGATGGTTCTCTGATTGTAGTTGAAACAATACATTTGACAAAAGTGGAGTCAACTGCAACTGCAGCAGCAAGAGCAGCAAGAGCAGCAGCAGTCACACATTGCACAAAAGGATGCGGCAAGACAGCCAGCGGATGGTAGGGCGACTGCGGCAGGGGAGGAGGAGGCGTCAACGGGAAGCGAAAGGGATATGCGGTTGAGGGGAATGAGGAGGATGAGGCAATGTCGCCGCATAATATGTGTTAAGCCAAAAGGATTTGTTATTCGAAACTGAGCGAAAAGATAAATAAACAAAGGCATCTTCTTGCCCCTTGCTCAGACCGCCTGCTGTGCCTCCTGCTCCCTTGTGGCCCTTGCACCCTGCTGCCTGCTGTTTTTGTTTTTGTCTCGTTCCTGGTGGGCGTGGGCACTACGACTGACAACGGCAAGGAAGCTGCGGCCCCAAGGATGCGGCAGGAACAAAACGCAAAAAAAAAAAAAAAACGAATAGGGAACCAGAAAATTTTTAATAAGTGCCACAATGCTGCTACAGCAGTGCAGCAGCACGACAAAAAGAAGAAACAGAAGAGGCAGGCAGCCGTTGCAATAATAAATGCCTTCCTTGGACACACATGACTTTGTATGTATGTATATGTGTGTGTGTGTGTGTGTTTGTGTGTGCTTCCATTAGATAGCTGTGGCCAGTGGCCAAAACCCAATCCCAGACGTTACGTCAGCCCAGTCGCTTGACTGACATGAAAAGCGAGAGGAAATATATACGAAAAAAAAATATTGTCCCAAATATTCTATCACTGCTTGAATACATAAAAGTTTATATAAATCCGCAAATCACTGTTTATTTAAATGTGGAGAAAATGTAAATTAAAAACTACAGCTGTGGTCGATTATTAAAAACTCTGCATAATTTAACTTTCTATTTAGCAAAGGAAAATAAAAAAAACTTTCAATTTTTTGTACCATTTTATTCCAGTGACCTACTTCACTTGTAATCACACTAGTGAATCCCGGCGAAATATCAGAGGCTTTTTTAGATCAGTTGGAACTGGAGTTACTGCTCGCAGTTCATTGCAGCTGCCTTATTAACCCAAGAAGCAATTTAATCAGAATCCCCATAGCCAGTCTAATTCAAATCATATCGGTGCCTTAAAATAGATTGAAAACGATTCGCATGTTTGCATAAAATATAATTAATCGCGCAAAATATAAAGCAATAACAAATTTAGCATGCCGGCGATTGAATTATGCTTACTTTGTCGCTTTGTAGGCATGGACTTTTACTTTAAGCCAAGGACCGTAAATAGTGATTTTGTTTTATTTTTTATTTTTTACAAAAAATCATAGCTCGAAGAAAACAGGAAGTGGTGAAATGCCAAAGATGTCAGGGTTCACCGCCTCTTACTGCAGAAAGAAGCCCAAATGTGTTAAATACGGAAAGGCCGCTGACTTCGCTAGGCTCATAGACGCCCCAGCTACGTGCGTACACTTTAGTGGTAGCCACCCAGCCAATTATAAGGGGTACCAGTGATATGCTGAGTACGTAAGGCCAAACAAACAAGCCATGATGGGATTTGCAACGCTACCCTGAGGGCCTTGTCAATTCGAGAGCTTCTTTTTATAACGTTGATCTTCAACGCTATACTAAGGACCTTAATCACTTCCCTGCCCAGTGGAAATTAGCAAGGATTCATGTGATCCATAAGTCGGGTAAGCCGGAGGATGACCCAGAATCATTCCGGCCGATCAGTCTCCCACCCTCATTATCGATGGTATGGGAAAGACTTATCTTCGCTAGACTTGTAAGGCTTATGGATAATATGGGCATTCTTTATGACCACCAATTCGGGTTCAGGGAGAGCAAGTCCACAGGGTGGTGAACCATATTCTCAAGGCACACGACGACAAGGACTACTTCTACGGTTTTTTTTGTGGATGTCAAGGAGGCTTTCGACCGCGTATGGACTAAAGGGTTGCTTCAAAAAGTTAAAGCAAACCTTCCTGCTCCATTCGTCGAGGTGAGGGCAGCGTTGTCTACTGAGCGGGTAGTGAGGGTGGGCGCAAGGTTGCGCTTTCCCCCCCCTTTTAAAAAAATTTTTGGGGGATTTGGCCGGGCAAATTTCTTATTGCCACAGTTGCGGACGACGTGACAGTTTTTCACTCTGCCCCTTGCAAATATGAGGCGGCTGACGGAGCCCAGGAGTACATCTATATGCTTTAAAGCTGGGCTCGCAGGTTGATAACCTCCATTAAGCTCTATCTGGCTTGACGGAAGTCCCCTCCAGCTAGAAAAACAAGCAAAATACCTGGAAATTACCTTGGACAGGAGACTCTGTTTTCGTGCCAACATTGACGGACTCCTTATTAAGGATAATATATCAAATATCAATATATCGATATTTTTATAAGAATCTATATAAATATATCGGAATATTTTGTTTGCCCAAATATCGAATATGCGATACTTCTTTTTCCCCCCTTTTGTAGTGTTCAGGTGTGATTTTTTTCTTTTCTCCAAAAAAAAAATTGACGCAAAAAAATTTATTTATCAGTTTACAGTGCTGAATATTCACAACCCATTGTGCGCCGACTCCACATTATTTATCGCACAAAAAAATAATAAGACACCGCGGTTATTGCGGTCTCTCACTGTCTCTCCCGACTAAAACACCGCCTATACCAACCGCACCGACACGCTGGTAACTCCGTTAGGTACGCTTCGCCGGCACCTTCGCTGCACAACAACCGTTTGCCAGTGCACAAGAACTTGAGCGAGTCAGTTAGGCATTCGGTGCACACGTTTCCACCGTCACTTTCGTCGCGCCGCAAACGTTTGCTGTCTCGACTTGCATGGGCTTTCTGTACAGATCCCGTTTATAATCGGTGCGCACGTTTTCCCTCACCTTCGTTGTGCCGCGATTGTTGCACAAATAACCACGCTCGAAAACCGTTTTTTCGACCGCTGTTTTACATGTGACTGAAAAAAATTTTCAAAATCTCTGCGCATGTATTTTGCTATGATATTTTGAAAATTGCTATAAATAACTACAGAGTTCGTATGAAAAGTGTTTAATATAGTAATTTTTTGCAATTTTTTTTTCAGTCAGTATTAGAATTGTTTGAAGTAAGTTTTTGCATCAAAACATTTTTTGTTTAAGCCAGGGGAGAAAACTTTAAAAAGTAGATTTGTACAAGAATTGAAAACTTTCAATGGGTACTTAATGAGTTAAGAAAAGTATTGTGTTATTCAAACGGAATTACCTTTCCATTGATACCATACTTTCCATAAAATAAGTTTAAGTTATGGGTAGATTAAACTTTAAGTGCTGTAGTATTTACTTTTAACTACACCCTGTGCATTAAATTGTGAGATTTTGGCTAATATAATAACATTTTGATTAATAACATTTAGCTTAACCTTATTTCGAAACTTTCATTTCTTTTTATTTAATCATTTTTGACACTGGCGTATTCGACATCTACCATCGAACATTTTTTCGTTAAAGCACCTTGAACAAAGTAAAAGAATCGTCTTATTTTTTTGTATAAAATGAAAATATACAATACACTTACTTCGAATGGCCAGTGTAAGTCTAAGTCCCCTGATGCTGTTTTTATACGTCGAACCCATGAAATGGGTAAAAGGGGTATAATGGTTTTGTGCAAAAGTATGTAACAGGCAGAAGGAAGCATCTCCGACCCTATAAAGTATATATATTCTTGATCAGCATCAACAGCCGAGTCGATATAGCCATGTCCGTCTGCCCGTATGTATGAACGCGTAGATCTCAGAGACTATAAGACCTAGAGACTTCAGATTTTGCACATAAGCTCATCTAAGTCCTAAGCAGTACAAGTTTGTTTCTGATTTTCGATACCTATTTCCGTTTCCGATATACACATGTAATCGATCACAAAAAAAATTGTGATTGAAATAATGGGTAACGATAAAACTTTTCTGAAAATTTCATCGAAATCGGTTAAGAAACACCAGAGATATCGAAGATTGAAGTTTAGTCACAGATGCATACAGACAATGACTGTACGCGTTTTGTACAGGGTTCGGGGTATCTCCTAGTAGGGAAATCTCGACTAGAGCCTTCTTACTATTTTTATTATGTTAAACGATTAGGATCGTTGGTATGGCCCTCCTACGTTTGTTGACCAAGATGCGTCTGACAAGAGCATTATATTGGGTGGCTGGCGAACTGAAGTGCCGCCCTTCAATATCGTTCGTGAATACACATCTCATAGCCGCAGAAGCTCTAACTATGCCATGTCACTCCGAAACAAATTGCGTTGCTATTTTATGAATGAAGGAGCAGTTTCGTTCCAGACAAAATAAAATGTTTAACTTTATGAGATAATTAAAATAAAACAATAATAATTTACATTTGTTTCAATTTATTGGTTTTCGGACAACAATTGCATAATGTTCGACGCTGCATTAATTTTTTTTGGGAGACATTGCCGACAAAGATTTTTTTTACCTATATTGCCCATGTTGGCTGCCACCTCATCCTCATCTTCTTTCTGCTTCATGGACTCGCAATATTCCTTGAATGCTGCTGTTGCCTGTGACAAATTATCGTCCGCGGTGGTGTTTGTCTTCCGTTTCTTCGACGGATGTAGCGATGCCACAGGTACAGGTTCAGGTGCAATATCTAAAGATGGTGGTGGTGAAGATTCCATACTTATAATGTCATCAAAACTTAGAGTGGAGGAGAACACGTCCTCGCTTTCAGATAGTGTTGGCAGCGATTCCTCTGACGCCTTGAAATTTGACCTTAGCCTAAACAATAAAAGCATTTTTATTGTAAAAAAAAAAAACTAACAAATTGTAAATAAGAAATTACCGGCGTCTCTGCAATTGGTTTTTTAAAAACTGCAAACTTTGGTAATAAACCCTTCCGTCGACATCCCAACTCCACTACCTGAGGGTTCCACCATCCTCAACTCCTTCGCAAATCGTTCTCTCAGGGTAGTCCAACGCCTTTCACAGATATAAACTTTAACAAACAATCATATCAATGCAAAAACACATTCAACTATTTTTATCAATATACTAACCATTGCAACCAAGTTCTTTGGCAATTACAGCCCAAACTACTCTTTTTTAAAATATATTTTTAAAGTCTTTTGACTTTTTATCATACAATAAACTTTGATTTTGAGCTAAAATAATTAGCTTATGCTCATCCCTTTGAATAATTTACTTTGTAAACATTTTGTAAAGAGCTTTTAACGTTTTCCATCACAGTTTTTGATCAGCTGTTATTATTATTATTATATTATATTATACATATATATTATATAAGCAAAACCAGTGAATTTTACTTTGTTTGGCAACCCTGAAAAAAGCACACAATTAAGTGCACAGTGCGCGGTTGCAGCCAAAGACAGAAAAAAAGTGCAAATAATTTGTAATTCAATTTAGGACATGGAATGTTTTATTTTGGTATTGGTTGCTTTATTTGAAATTAATAACAATAGTTATGACTTTTATGAGATAATTCATGAACTAAGTACTATTAAGAAATAATGTCAAATCTAAAACCATGTCCCACTGTAACACGGTTTTCAAATTTTTAAATGCCGATGCTTTTCTATTTTTAGCCAATAGAATCACGCGAACAGTGACGTCAGTATTCGCTGCGACAATTTTGAGCGCGGGATGTCACAATCTGTTTTCTAGCATTCTTGGTCCTGTCCGTAAACTACATTCCGGTATTGTGTGGCAGCGACACGTGCGAGTGAGATGAACATAGCTCCGTTAGTGTAAATTGCGGACAGCGTCTATTGAATAACCCTAGGCAGCCCCTTCGCGTGCTAAAACTCTTTAAAAAAAAAAAAATTAAGTATTTCAAAGTCATATTTTTCCTGGCCCTGGTGTCTTGTGAATTGTGAAAAGACTAGAAAATGTCGAAACAATAGCAATTATGATTTTCATGAAACAAACTATGATATGTGGAGTTTGTCTATGCGCAGGTTGTTAATCACAGCGGATTTATGGAACGTCGTATGTGAAAAGCAAGTCAAACCCGAAGAAGCTGCAGCAGCAGCGCGCTGGGAAATAACTGGTCAAAAGGCGTTAGCAAGTTTGATATTAAATGTCAAGCCAACGCAGTTGTTGCACATAAAGACGTGCACAAAGTCGGCAGAAGCATGGAAAAGGGACGAACACTCCATTTACCAGCCGGTCCGATCAAAAAAGTCCAACTGTAAAAACAATTAGTGCGATTGAGAATGCAACCTGGTGAAAAGGCTTCTCAATATGTTAATTCATTTGAGAATTTTACGGAGAAATGTGCTTATCCCGAAATTTTTTTAAAGAAATGGATGGGAAAACAAAATTTTCAAGTGATGGAGTGGTCAGCTCAGAGTCCCGACCTCAACCCGATTGAAAATCTTTGGTCAATTGTGAAAATACGGCTTGGACAGTATGAAGCAGCCCCAACAAGAGAGTGAATCGATTGAATCAATTAATTGAAAATAAGGGTTTATGGAAAAAGTATTAAGAATCGTTTAGTTCGTTAATTTGCTTGTATGGTTTTTTTTTATGCGTTATGAAAGTCAGTATTGTGAACATGCACTCAGTTTTGCTACAGTAACTTAAAAAGCAATTAAATAATGACTTAAAGTGATTATGTTTCTGATCAGTTGCCAGAACTTGAAACGGTAAAAATATAATTTCTAGAAGAAGGCGCCAGAAAAGAGAATAAAGAAGAACAAAACGATGAAGCCCAAGCTGTATATGCTTACACTAAGCAGAAAAATAGTAAGCAGCAAAATGACCAAAATTCTAGAAGCCGCGACAAAAAGGGTATAGATAAACGAAAATTTCAAAAAAATAGTGTTATAATTGTGAAAAACGGGCTATCGCGCAAACGAATGCAAAAATAAATAGAAGCGAAAAATTAAAACAAAAATGATCAATCAAATGTTTTAATGCAATGCATATAGACTTATGCATGGAGATATAACACCCGGCAAGGGAGCTTTTGAAGCAAATGTTTATATCGCCGAAAATTCAGGTTCATAAACTGTGCACATGCATTTGCAAGCCTTGCTTTGGCAATGTTTTGAGCATGTGCAACACATGGCACGGCTGCCGCGAAGCAGATAAGTAAAAGAATTTGCCGACGGATGTAGATAAGTGCCAAGAGCGTGCAAAAGATAAGAGCAATTCTAATGCATATAGCGCAAAATCCTATACTTCACAAGCGCACTAAAGTCATAGAGGGTATTCACTAGTCCTCGTAATATGGTAAAGCGTACATTTACCACACACGAACTATTGAGCGACCCCTTGTGATGCACTGTAGTAATTGTTTTGGTGAAACAGCTTTTTTGAAAAGTGACATTTGAGTGCCAAAACTTTACTTGTGACAAAATAAAAACAAAACCAAAACAAAATTAAAATGCCAAGACAAAGTGAGCAACTAGCTTTGATAAATCGAATGCATTGATGGTAGGTGTACGAATCAATCGAGGATTAAGAAATACGAATACATACAATAAGGATGAAGTGATGGACGAGCTTATGGAGGACCTTGCATGCTTTCGGCGAAGAGCCAAGTTCTCTGTGTCCAAATCAATCAACTGGCGAAGCAATCTGCCGCCATTTTTTTAATAATGGTCGCTCTCTCCAAATGCTTCGAGTGACTAAGTCTGAGTTCACTTCGATCGTCTAACTGATCCGTGCGGACTTATGCTTTGAGTCATCTGCATTTCGGCCCCAAATGGATATTGAGATGCTGGTAGCGGTTGCACTTTTCGTTTGGGGTCATCTGGAGAAGCTGCATCAATAAGAAAAGTAGCAACTTTGTTTGGAGTAGGTGATGGCGGCTCTCTAGGTTTTGTTACAGACTTAGTGTTCGGGGTTCTTTCAAAAACCCTCCAAGAGATTCCATTCTGCATTGGATACATTGATGGCAGCGAAATAAAGCTGGCTAAACACACTGCAACGAACCTTGAGGTGTACTATTCGCGGAAACATGTGGACTTCATCAAAATACAGGTTGTCTGCGACTACCAATTGAAAATTCGCAAATCTGTTCAATGTGCATGAAATATACTTCAGCGGAGAGGAATGAATTGCTGGAGACTTAGCCTTCCCACTATCCAAATTTTTAATCACTCCTTACAGAAATAATGCGACAGCATCGGAACCGAGTGACCAGGCAAGATTTAATAAGAGACATAGCCAAATTCGAGTACAGATAGAAAATTGCTTCTGTACGCTTCAAGAAAAATTCTCTAGCTTAAAAGAAATGAGGATTCGCATTCGAGACCGAGAGAGCCATGACAAATTTTCCAAGTGGATTCTTGTTTGCTGTATTCCCAAAATATTTTACTCGAAGAGCGAGACATATCTATCGCTGCTCCCGACGATGATGAAATGAACGGTGGTGAAGCAGACGCAACCATAACTGCTCTGAGAAGCGTAACACCTGAACAGAAAAGACAAGCAATAATTAACTTAATGTTTGATTTTTAAATATTCTCAAATATATTTTTCTTCCATTGAACAACTGGTGCCCCGTGGCATATGGGAACTTCTCAGATCGAAAGAAAGCTAAAGGTGGACAAAGTTGGCGACATAATTACCCGACAAACGGCGGTCTTGCGTTTGGGAAATCATCCAAACGCACTAGCCAGACGTCTTCTAAGGCAAGCACGGAAAGACGTTTTAAAAGGGAGCATTCCACCGACCTAACCAAGTCTTTTAAGTTTAATTTAAGTTGTTGTAAACATAATAACAGATAAATTAAATAGAAAGCCGCAAAAAAAAAAAAAAAAAAAAAACAAACAAAAATTGAGCAACTGGTACATGAATCTTACTAACTATTTTTAATTGGCGATTTACTTACTCTTTTCCATGATATAATTAACTAGTTAGCGTAATGTGGTCGATCGCTCTTCTAACTGTTGCCTTAATGTTCAGGCTCGAGCCAAGTGTTGTAAGCGACGCACCTCCACGCACGAATTTTGTTTATGTACATTTTGTGATTTTGCTCGAAACTTCAATATGCCTCCGTATTGAACAATATGGAATGAGTCTCCTGGAGTTGACTTTCAACCAAATAGTAGAATATATGAAAATCATTTTGCGGGATGACTTTTATTTTGAAAAGCAAATAAGAGAAGACGACTGCGAGAAGGTGCACTTCCGAAATTCAACCAAAATCAATTCTGTTACAGAACGTATTGAGTTGGATTCTGATGCCGGGAAAAAAGAATTTAACTCCCAAACTGAGTAAGTATAGTTGTTTACTGTGGCACGCGTACATTAAATAAAACATTGCATTATTAAATTTGAAGGAAACAAGTGGTTGAAGCTGGAATTGCGCTCAAAAATTTGCAATTGGGAGCAAAAGTGAAGAGCTTGGAGAAAGAAGTTGACATTTTAAAACAACAAGTGAAACAAGCAAACCATTTGAACGCTTCTATAAGCAAGATTTTCACGGCATCCCAGATGAAACGTTTGCGCATGGGCGGAAAAGCAAGATGCACGCAGACTGACATTTCAGATGCCATTTGCCTTCACGCTGCAGGGCCACGCGCATATGGAAAGCGTCTTTGACATGGCTGATGAGATGAAGGTGGCCTCATCTTTTGAGTGGGATGTGTAGCGAAGCGCAATGGTACATTGAATATTCAAGTCGTGGAAGTAGCCGATATACTACGACTTTGACAAGCCAATGATGGAAAAAGTGTTGAAAAACATAATAGTCTAATTGCACAGTACAGGCTACTATTTCGCTGCAACAGTGTCGGACATGGGCCCAGAAAACTGTCAGTTGTGGAAGCAATTTTAATTTTAATTATATTCTTCTTATTGTTTTATCTGCACTTTTATTTTAGAGAAAACATGGATCAAGCATCCGGCGGATCCAGTGCTGCGGGTCTTCGTTTTTGCAGATGTCCCACATCTTATTAAACTGATAAGAAATCATTTTTTTGATGCTGGGATATTTTGGGACGGAAAAGTATTAAAATCTGATTTTCTGAAGCAAGCGATGCAACACTGCGGCTCGTCAGATGTGTCAATTTTGTGGAAAAGCTCCGGCAGACAGCGGGCAAAGTAAGCAACGCAACTGCTGTGTAGCGTAGGGAACGCCTTTCGCTTGCATTGACAACGACAGGGTATTGTGGTATTCTCGTTTGTCAAGCAACTTCAGACTGGTCGATCATAAAACAGACAGCGGAGCGGGACCCATTGATTCCTAGCTCTAGCGGGAGATGTGGGGGGGTTTTTGCTGCTGAAGAAATGATTGCTACACCAAGGTTTTATTGTAGAGTCCCTCCTGAAACTAAACCGCGATGAGACGATACTCATCCGAAAACCACATGGCCAAAGTACTAACACTCTTAATAAACTACTATAACAATATAAAAGATGAGAAAAAGAAGCAAGTAATTGTAGTTAAGCCAGAGGGGGGCTTAGGTGTAGTTTGCCATTCCCTCTATCATTACCCTCCCAACCATAGTCTTTCAATAATATTTGCTAAAAGACCCCAAATGTAACTAACTAACTAACTAACTAATTTATCAATTCATTATGCTCCCATGTCATCAGAAAAGAAAAAAAAACTTAATATTCCATCTTTATAATTTCAATTTTAATATGAAGAAAAACTTCCATACTGCATTATGGCTCACAAATGATTACTAATATACGTAACAATTTTATTTGGGTTTAACTACCAACTTATTTGCTTATAATTCATTTTTATTGATGTTTAATTTTTTTTTGTATATTTATTTTATCCTTAGCTAAAACTATAACTAACGTTAGGAAATAAATTTATTGGCAGTCACCAATATAGCTATTTATTTACTTCATTTTTTTTTTATTTTTTTTTGCTTTTAACTTACTTTTATTTATTTAGTTAACTAATATAAGAATTGATTAAAATTTAATAAATTTGACTTTCAGTGTATTCAATTTTTTTTTTATTTTATTATTGTAAACCTAATGGTCTTCTTAGCCTAGTTAACAAAATTATCTTTTTGTTTTTATTTATTCAGGTGAAGTGGTGTATGTATGCATGATGGTTTTAACGTGATTTTTAATTTAGATATTTTACAAGTAATTCATTTTTGTATTTCTTAAGTTTCTTTAAATACGTCGGTTTTAACTCGCATATGGATAGTAAACTTTTATTATTGCTGAAAAAAATAAAAATGTTTTACAAAAAATCAAACTTCATTTTTTTTCCAGTGTATTTATTTCGCGTTTTTTTATTTCACGACATTGGCAAAGTGCGTACGATATTCGCAATTAGAATCGCATGTAAAACGAAATGGCAATAGATATGCAAAAGGTCTGCACGAGTTACTGATAAGCGTTGACTTTGTAACCAATTTTTACACTGGCTAACAAACTTTGTTCACTTACAGCTCGGCGGGCCTCTTGTTTTGTTACGACTCACCCTTTAACAATCCTCGAAGAAGGCCTTCTTGATGATGCGATGTTTTTTTTTTTTCTTGTTTTTGTTTTAAATAGAAAAGGGGTTATTATAAAATCAATTGCAAATTCACTTTACATGTTTTAAGTTTTAATTTCGTCTTGTGATTACACAAATTTTATTGTTGTTGTTTGTAATTTAGTGTAATATTTTTGTGGTAATTATTTTGTTGCACTATTTATGGTGTTTATTAAGCAACCAAGCAATAATATGTTTTATTACCCGTATGCAAGTTTGACCGTTTGTTGTTGTTGTTTTCTTAGCTTATTCTTTTTCGTTCACCTGCACACACATACACCTCATTATCAATGCTGACTTAATTCTTATTTCTTCTTAATTCTGTTTCGTTTTTCGTCTGCATTTGATTTTAACTTTTACTTTGTTTTTGTTTTAACTTGTTGGTTTTAGCCTTTTAGCTAGATTAAGATAACATTGGATCAATCACTATTTGCATGTTTGTTATTGTTTTTTTTTTTTTTTTTTTAACTTTTTAATTGGTTGTAGTTTTTGACTCGCTTTTGCGACATGTCTGTTAACTTATATTCTCTCTTTTTTTTTTTTTTTTTTGTACACTTCTTTTAGCTAGTTTCTCGTTTTGGTGGATTTTAATATTTGTTTGTCTTATGATACACTCGTTTTAATTTGTTTTTTAGCTTTGTTTGGGGGGTTAGCACTAGTTATAATTGCCGACGGCTCTGGAGACTTCTATGATTAATTTTGGGTGGTATTGCTGCTCTCTCCTGAAATTATTCCGATGCTGAGCCATGCCTGGTGTATTTCGGCGAGTACCAAATATAATAAAAATTTGGGTTTACTCCCTTTAAAGGGCGAAGCCTAATAAATTTAATTGGACCATATTAGTTTTAATGTTTTTGCTAAAATTTGTATAATTTCCTCCACAATATTTACCTTGCCGTCTCGGCACTAGCGTCAGCAATATTATTTTGCGATTATTTAGCAAAATATCCATAGGATGCCCAAGAATAATTCTTGATTAATATAAGCGCACATGCGCATCAAAACTTTTTAAGTTTAAAAAATATGCGGTGGCAGCTAATCTTCTCAGCGCGACGAACTTCAGAAAAAGAGATCGAGCATAGATGCTCGCGACCCGACGACCCTAAATCTGAATTACGATTCGATACTCACCAAGTGGTGAATTGACTGTCGCTTTAAGGGCGTTTTCAGATTGTTATCGTAACTACTCATCGTTGCTGCACTAAGGCGCCTAACTATTTGATTTGAAAAAAATGCAACGGACAAAAATTATGTATGGGGCCATTACACCACCAGATAATCTAACGAGGCTACGAGGCACGATTAGCTGGAATTAGCTTCGCAGATCTTTGGCATGATACGTACCTATTTCTTTGCCTTGTAATGTTTCTAACAGATAGTAAGCCGTACCCACTTTCTTTTTAACTCTACATTTTGTAAATTGAGGGCCTAGTTTCTTATTAAAGTTGTTGGAAAAATTACTGAGATAGAAGTTTCTCTTAAACACCTCTTGCCCTTCTTTATAACTGACCGGCTTAGAACGTAAGTTATATTGGGACGCGTTTCGCTCATAAGCAACTCGACTATTTTGCTTTATATCCTCTCGTAAGTAATGTACATGATCTAGACGGTTCAACAGCGGAGATTCTTCTAGAATGCCTAATTTTTTTAGCAAATTATAATCGCTTGCATGATTAACCATGTTGAATCCAAACAAGGCTTTGTAAGGAGAACATCCAATGGCTTGATGCAACGAAGACCTTAACGCGGATGAAATACTCGTTAGCTTGGTATCCCATTCGGTTTGATCAGCTCGAAGATATGATCGAATCGCAGCCAGCAAGGAGCGATTAACCCTCTCAGCTGCGTTGCTCTGAGGAGAATACAGTGCTGTAAAGGTATGCTTGATCCCAAACCTAGTTAAAAACGCTTCAAACTCGTTTGACTTGAACTGAGACCCATTGTCGCTTACGATGGTCTCAGGTACGCCAAATTCGGCGAAAATTCGTTGTCCTAAAAATTCGGTAACAGCTGTGGTTGTGCATTTCTTTAACGGACATAGCCAATGGTATCGGCTGAAATGATCAAGAACAATAAGCAATCCTATATGTCCTTTCTTGCTTCTTGGGTAAGGCCCTAGAATATCAATATACATTTTCTGAAATGGCCTACAAGACACACTTTGTTGCCCCAGGGGTGGCCGTAATGTTACATTCGGAGCTTTTGTCTCTTTACAGATATCGCACTCCCGAACGTACTCTCGGACTTGCTTAGATAAGCCTGGCCAATACAAGTGTCTGCGCAACCGCTCTATAGTTTTTTGCATTCCACCGTGCGCAGATACTACACTATCATGTGCTTGTCGAATCGCAGGTACTCGTAAGGCTTCCGGCACCCACAATTTCCAACAATCCGATTCTTGGACAGCATTTCCAGCGGGATGCTCAGTACGAATGTACACATAT
Source organism: Scaptomyza hsui (assembly GCA_018152825.1). Lineage (NCBI taxonomy): Eukaryota > Metazoa > Arthropoda > Insecta > Diptera > Drosophilidae > Scaptomyza > Scaptomyza hsui. The sequence goes on from JAECXO010000254.1 coordinate 229,144, forward strand.
CTGTCTGCCGTCTGCAGATCAGGGAATTTTTCGGTATTTGCTTCAATTTGTTCTTTAAGCTGCAGGTAGTCAGGATCAAGGAATGCTGAAGATTCTAAATCAATCTCTGGACCTACCCATTCGACACTATCAATCTCAGGCTCAAAAATTCTTGATAAAGCATCCGGAACGATATGATCTTTACCTTTTCGGTGCGAGATCGTAAACTTGAAAGCTTGCAGTCGGAATATCCAACGTGCCAACCTACCAGATACATTCTGCTGTCGCATTAACCAGAGAAGACTTGAGTGATCTGTCACTACTTCAAAAGGCTGCAATTCCAGATAGCACCTAAACTTTTCGATCGCTAAAATCACCGCAAGGCATTCGCGTTCGGTAACGCTATAGTTCCGTTGCGATTTGGATAACTTCTTTGACATAAAGGCCACAGGTCTTTCCTCCCCTGAGTCATTTAACTGCACTAACACAGCGCCAATACCATGGTCGCTGGCATCGCAGTGTAAGAAAAACGGACGCAAAAAATCCGCGTTTTGTAAAACGGGCGCTGACGTAAGCAATGCTTTCAGTTTTTCCATGGCTTCTTGAGCTTCTGGAGACCACTGAAAACATTTTTTTGTTTTTAAGACGTCTGTAATTGGACAGGTTATTTCGGCAAAGTCTTTTATAAATCGCCTATACCAGCTACAAACTCCTAGGAAGCCTCTAACTTGTTTTAAGTTCTTGGGTGTAGGCCAGTTCAACACAGAGGATATTTTATCTGGATCTGTGGCTACTCCACCCCTTCCTATTACATAACCTAAATAATTCACCTTCGTAACACAGAAGTGGCTTTTGGAAATGTTTAATGTAAGGTTAGCTTTTCTAAATTGGTCTGCTATACGAACGAGAACTGCTACATGCGTAGCAAAATCTTCAGACACGATGCATAAATCGTCGAGATAACCAAAAACGCAATGACGCAAGTCCGGCGGGATTAAATCATCCATCAGGCGGGACATTGTCGAGGGAGCATTGCAAAGTCCAAAGGGCATGACAGTAAATTGATATAATGCTCGCCCTGGGACTGTGAATGCAGTCAACGGTTTTGCTTCCTTAGTTAGCTCAATCTGCCAATACGCATCTTTAAGATCCAATTTAGAAATCAAATTTGCCTTTGGGAGACGAGCGAATATGCCCTCTATGCTTTGCAACGGATATGCATCTTTTTTTGTAACTTCATTAAGTTTCCGCGCATCAAGGCATAAACGTACTTTATTTGGTTTTACCACTAAACGCATGGGAGAGCTCCAAGCACTTTGCGACGGCTCGATAACCCCTAGATCAAGCATTCGGTCAATTTCCGCAAACATTAGCTTTTCTACCGCCGGACTTACTGGATAGTATCTCTGTTTCACCGGCTTACCGTCACCGATGTCAATACTGTGCTTGATTAAATCCGTACGACCTAAACCTTGCGTTTCGAAGTTTGGGAAAAGGTCTTTTACCGCCTCAAGTTGCTGTCTTTCCTTAACTGTTAATGGGTATTTATCTTCACTTTGGTCTACTTCTAAATCCTCAGTCAGTATAGAACTAATGATCCCTGGTGCTAATTCAAAAGCACGCCAAAAATCTATACCTAGTATTAACCTCTGGGCTATAGAAGGAATTAAATATAAATCTATATCTTTTTCTTTATTTTGGTATGTCATTTTTACTCTTAGTATTCCCTTAACCTGGTGGGACTTGGCATCAGCTGTTCGGACTTGTGACAGGATTTGCTTAAAGTTTGGATAATGAGAATAATCCATAAGCGCTAATTGCGATCCGACACAACTTATATTTGCTCCAGTGTCGAGCAAACCAAGCTCTGAGAAATCCAAGAATGATACTCTAGCATAACTACGATGGTCGACATTGTTTTGAAAAATGGTTGACACTATCCGATTTTTCTTCTGCTTCAACACATGAAAGTATTTTCGCATTCGAACTGTATTTCGACGACTTCTTTTCTCAAGTCCAGCGAAAATTCGTTCACGAACCAAATAATAATTTCTTACTCTCTCATGATAAGGTTTAAAATGTATTTTGACTTCAGTGTTCGGCTCTCGATCTAACTTACTTCCTAACATCTTATCCTTTTTACCTATATTAGTGTTATTTTCTACTTCTGGGACACCCTTGATGCATTGGATGCCCCCCCTTGCCGGTTTTCCGCCTTTCGTTTGCAGTTCTGGCAATTGGGTTTATATACCTGCGGAGTTCCGCAACCGTAACAAAAGATTCTTCTTTCGGACAAACAATTTTCCCATATGTGGCCGGGAGCCTCGCAATTCCAGCACAACATCGGCGTTACGCGATTAATAGCTGCAATTTCTTGTTCTTCCTCACTTTCGAGCTGCTCGTTGGGCTGTTCATTATCCAGGGCATATACTCTAGGTGGACCGGACTTGACTGGTATGGGACGTGCTCTACCTACTTCTTTAAGAAAATGTTCTCGTTTATGCACAAGGCGTCGCAACTCAGAAATAGATGAGATGTTTTCAAACAAAAGTCTCTCTTTCATATCAAGAAGCAAATTTCCTTGTACCATTTCTACTAATTCGTCTTCGGCAAAACTAACTGATAGCCTTTCCATTAGCTTGCAAACGCTTTCATAAAACGTATCAAACGACTCTCCTTGTTTTTGCTTACGTGACCGGATTTGTTCACGTAATTCAGTCGCCGATCTACTTTCACCATATTGCTCTCGAAAAGCTGCACAAAATTCTCGCCAGTTGAATGTTTGGACCCTTTTATGAAATCTCCAAAACCAACTACTGGCTTTGCCAATTAAGAGCTGATGAATGTTTCTACTAATAATTTCTAAGTCTCCGTCAAAATGTTCAATGGTTAGGATTTTCACTCGGTAAAGAAATTCTTCTACTGACAATCCTTCGAGTGTTCCATCAAATCTAACACCCCATTTCTGTAGAACATCTGCTATTTTATGTGGCCCAAGAGGATGCATATTATTTGCTGACCTATAACTCCGTGCAGGAAATGGACTTTCGTTTTCCGCTACTTGACCGGGTTGAGTTACAAGACTTCCAGATCTTGACATGGATGATAGTACTCTAGTGACGGTTTCGCGAACGATCAACTCTATATCACCTATCGGTACACTATTTACTGGAGGGGGATTAATTTGCCTGCGTTGTCTGGCTGGACGACCTCTTCTAGCTGGTGCGTTTGGGACTTGATTGGTGCGCGACCTCGCTCCTTGCTGTGTAGGAGTACTACGAGGCGGAGGAGGATTCTCTGGGTTGGTTGTGCGCGATTGATCATGTAATGTGATTAACTCTTCTGGTGCTTGTGGATTAAGGCCTTCTAATTGAAGTGCCAACGATCTAGTACATGGACGAGATCCTGTTGCAAGATCTTTCTTCGCATGAGTTGGTACCTCATTCTTAGAATTTGGCGAATAATTACCAACAATTACTTTCCAACCTTTTAATTGTAATGCTACTAAACAGCTTGGACACTCTTTGTGTACTTGTACGCGCGTTTCCAAACAACTCTTATGGAAAATATGGTTACATCGCGTAATAGCACAGGGTTGTGTGTTGAGCATAATTTCACTGCAAATAATGCAGACATTTTCTGCAGAATCTACCTGCGGAGTCTGGTTTGACTCAAAGCTACGTTCTAGTGGCATAATTCTTAATATTTTTTTTTCTGATGATTTTTCTAGGGAGACATAATAAACGATAAATAGTTTCTCGCTTTTCCACAATTATCTTGCTTTTAAATTATATATATGGGCTATTGTAACTAAAAACTGCTTTCTTGATAAGCGAACATTACTTTCCTTCTATAGTTGCTTGGACTTCTACGGACAACAAAACACAACTGCATCTATGTTGTATTCCAGTAAAATACCTCTGCAGCTAGATCTTAAATAACGATCACCCAAGAAAACATTACTCATGAAACTTTTCTTATTTTACTCAAGTCGTTAACATGCTGAATAAAATAATCTACCTGTAATCTCGGTCGAAGCTTTTGATTGTTCAAAGCTCGATTTCCTAAGATGTATAAAAAATGTCACTCAAATATTATTAACTGCTTTAATAAATATAAAAAATTCAATCGAAGACAAAGAGCTAATTAATTAATTTTTTTTTTTTTTGTAAAAAACCAGTATTCATAGACCAATGAGTAACTAAAATAGTAAAGAAACTCTTTAATTTCAGATCCTCAAATGAATAGATAATACGTTGTTGATATTTGGCTTTAAGCTATCCATCCCATTATTGCAGGGAATTATTTGAAGAATTAGATTTACTACGGTCGAGTCCTATCAGCATACGCTAATTATGGATCGATGTCCAGCAGTCCTCTTAAATCTTTTCCTAGCTTGTTTTACAATTTCCATTAATCCGGGGTACGCACTAATCAAGGTAACTAAATACTTAAATAGCACATGCCCCACGTTGCTGGGCGCCAAAAACTTGTAGCGTAGGGAACGCCTTTCGCTTGCATTGACAACGACAGGGTATTGTGGTATTCTCGTTTGTCAAGCAACTTCAGACTGGTCGATCATAAAACAGACAGCGGAGCGGGACCCATTGATTCCTAGCTCTAGCGGGAGATGTGGGGGGTTTTTGCTGCTGAAGAAATGATTGCTACACCAAGGTTTTATTGTAGAGTCCCTCCTGAAACTAAACCGCGATGAGACGATACTCATCCGAAAACCACATGGCCAAAGTACTAACACTCTTAATAAACTACTATAACAATATAAAAGATGAGAAAAAGAAGCAAGTAATTGTAGTTAAGCCAGAGGGGGGCTTAGGTGTAGTTTGCCATTCCCTCTATCATTACCCTCCCAACCATAGTCTTTCAATAATATTTGCTAAAAGACCCCAAATGTAACTAACTAACTAACTAACTAATTTATCAATTCATTATGCTCCCATGTCATCAGAAAAGGAAAAAAAAACTTAATATTCCATCTTTATAATTTCAATTTTAATATGAAGAAAAACTTCCATACTGCATTATGGCTCACAAATGATTACTAATATACGTAACAATTTTATTTGGGTTTAACTACCAACTTATTTGCTTATAATTCATTTTTATTGATGTTTAATTTTTTTTTGTATATTTATTTTATCCTTAGCTAAAACTATAACTAACGTTAGGAAATAAATTTATTGGCAGTCACCAATATAGCTATTTATTTACTTCATTTTTTTTTTATTTTTTTTTGCTTTTAACTTACTTTTATTTATTTAGTTAACTAATATAAGAATTGATTAAAATTTAATAAATTTGACTTTCAGTGTATTCAATTTTTTTTTTATTTTATTATTGTAAACCTAATGGTCTTCTTAGCCTAGTTAACAAAATTATCTTTTTGTTTTTATTTATTCAGGTGAAGTGGTGTATGTATGCATGATGGTTTTAACGTGATTTTTAATTTAGATATTTTACAAGTAATTCATTTTTGTATTTCTTAAGTTTCTTTAAATACGTCGGTTTTAACTCGCATATGGATAGTAAACTTTTATTATTGCTGAAAAAAAATAAAAATGTTTTACAAAAAATCAAACTTCATTTTTTTTTCCAGTGTATTTATTTCGCGTTTTTTTATTTCACGACATTGGCAAAGTGCGTACGATATTCGCAATTAGAATCGCATGTAAAACGAAATGGCAATAGATATGCAAAAGGTCTGCACGAGTTACTGATAAGCGTTGACTTTGTAACCAATTTTTACACTGGCTAACAAACTTTGTTCACTTACAGCTCGGCGGGCCTCTTGTTTTGTTACGACTCACCCTTTAACAATCCTCGAAGAAGGCCTTCTTGATGATGCGATGTTTTTTTTTTTTTCTTGTTTTTGTTTTAAATAGAAAAGGGGTTATTATAAAATCAATTGCAAATTCACTTTACATGTTTTAAGTTTTAATTTCGTCTTGTGATTACACAAATTTTATTGTTGTTGTTTGTAATTTAGTGTAATATTTTTGTGGTAATTATTTTGTTGCACTATTTATGGTGTTTATTAAGCAACCAAGCAATAATATGTTTTATTACCCGTATGCAAGTTTGACCGTTTGTTGTTGTTGTTTTCTTAGCTTATTCTTTTTCGTTCACCTGCACACACATACACCTCATTATCAATGCTGACTTAATTCTTATTTCTTCTTAATTCTGTTTCGTTTTTCGTCTGCATTTGATTTTAACTTTTACTTTGTTTTTGTTTTAACTTGTTGGTTTTAGCCTTTTAGCTAGATTAAGATAACATTGGATCAATCACTATTTGCATGTTTGTTATTGTTTTTTTTTTCTTTTTTTTAACTTTTTAATTGGTTGTAGTTTTTGACTCGCTTTTGCGACATGTCTGTTAACTTATATTCTCTCTTCTTTTTTTTTTTTTTTTGTACACTTCTTTTAGCTAGTTTCTCGTTTTGGTGGATTTTAATATTTGTTTGTCTTATGATACACTCGTTTTAATTTGTTTTTTAGCTTTGTTTGGGGGGTTAGCACTAGTTATAATTGCCGACGGCTCTGGAGACTTCTATGATTAATTTTGGGTGGTATTGCTGCTCTCTCCTGAAATTATTCCGATGCTGAGCCATGCCTGGTGTATTTCGGCGAGTACCAAATATAATAAAAATTTGGGTTTACTCCCTTTAAAGGGCGAAGCCTAATAAATTTAATTGGACCATATTAGTTTTAATGTTTTTGCTAAAATTTGTATAATTTCCTCCACAATATTTACCTTGCCGTCTCGGCACTAGCGTCAGCAATATTATTTTGCGATTATTTAGCAAAATATCCATAGGATGCCCAAGAATAATTCTTGATTAATATAAGCGCACATGCGCATCAAAACTTTTTAAGTTTAAAAAATATGCGGTGGCAGCTAATCTTCTCAGCGCGACGAACTTCAGAAAAAAGAGATCGAGCATAGATGCTCGCGACCCGACGACCCTAAATCTGAATTACGATTCGATACTCACCAAGTGGTGAATTGACTGTCGCTTTAAGGGCGTTTTCAGATTGTTATCGTAACTACTCATCGTTGCTGCACTAAGGCGCCTAACTATTTGATTTGAAAAAATGCAACGGACAAAAATTATGTATGGGGCCATTGTAGGTGAGAAAGCGTGTAAGAAAACTTTAGAAACTCTACATGTTATTACAATATATGGCTTAACCTTTAATTCAGCTCGAAATATAGAAGACCAAAGACCAATTTTATTGTTAGACGTTTTACAATTTTGTAAACATTGTATGCAATCAAACAAAACATCAACTAGCTCCTTAATATTGATCTTTGAAGGACATGTTATATATCAATGGATAGGTATTTGAGTGTAGATCATTTTTAAAATAAAAATTGAACAAGTAAGAAGGCTCTAGTCGAGATTTTCCGACTAGGAGATACCCCGAACTCCATACATAACGCGTTCAGTCATTGTCTGTATGCATCTGTGACTTAACTTCAATCTTCGATATCTCTGGTGTTTCTCAACCGATTTCAATGAAATTCTCAGAAAAGTTCTATCGTTACCCATTATCTCAACCCCCATTTTACATTTTCAAAATTCGAGATTTGCACGCAGATAGCTAGGCATGTCCCTGAAAAAACTGCATCCAAATGTTGCATGCCCCCTGATTCCGCCCCCATCCCCCCCTTCTCCTTGAAATTGGAAGCGCTTATAGTTTTCACATATTTTGGGCCAGAGCCACCAAATTTAGTGTCAAGATAGGTAGTTAAGTTTTCCAACAAACTGCATCAAAATTTTGGATGCCACGCCCAACAAAGCCACCCGCCTTACAAAATTAGAATCGGCTATATCTTTAACAGCTTTTGAGCTAGAGTCACCAAACTTAGTAAGAAGATAGATGGTGACATTTAAAAAGATTTGATTAACAAATTTCACTGCCATAGTTCACAGTTCAGTTATCTTCCACAGTTTTTGAGCTAAAGTCACCAAATTTGGTAACATGATAGCTGGCGATGATTACCACCCGTCCCACTCCTTTGCAAGCAGACTCCTTACCATCCGTTATTTTACTTGTATCAAAGTGTTCCGCAGTTGGTTGCTTCCGACTGCAACGTTTTTACTTGTCTATTTTGGAAATTAAAATTAAATATATTTATACAATTTCATTTGTTAAGTAATATATAAAGTAACTAGTCAGTGTCCTGCTTGCTTCGCTGCGCCGATAGCTTAAATAAATCTGCAGCTAACTTTAAAAAGCATTGGAAAATGCATTTTATTTGTATACCACCACAGCAAAACATTAATGTCTTTTGTTATTTAAATTTTCAGGGCAATGTACCTTGCTAATTCGGAGTCAATTTCGTCGTTTATATTGTTGTTGCTTTATGTTGGAACTAGACCAGAAAATTTCATTAGCTCTTCGAAATTTTCAGCTTGATCTTCTTTAGAGTTGTTATCTGACCAGTATGATCACAAAAGCTCCTTACATTCTTCCATAATATCATTTCTTTCTATTGAGGTATAATTAAGGGGTTAAGTGGGTTTCAGAGGCTAAAAAGGGTATTTTTACTTATTTTCTTTAAATATATAAAATCACATTTTTTATTTTATGAATAAGGCATATCAAAGATACATGTTTAAGCATAATTCTTTGAAAATTTCATTGGAAAATTCCGAAAACTCAGCCGTTGGCACCTCATCTCCCTTGACGTGTAAAAAAAAAATGCTCTCGCCGTGGACAGGATATCTCGTGATTGGTTCATCTGAAATCAAAAAACGAATGCATTATCGTTAGTTTACGGATAAATCTAGTAATTAAGCGAAGGAATAGGGAAAAAATTGAAATTTGAATTTTTCACAGACTTTGAAAGTCAAAAACACCTATTTTGGTCAATTTTTCACCTTATATTGGCTCGAAAAAATTACTTGTAATAGGAATAGAAAAAAATCCTTCGTTCATTAATTAGATAATGTTATTGCAAAGATGTGTTTTGCTAAATCGGTTTGTAACTTTTCGAGGAATCGTGTCCACCGACTTTAAAAACTAAGTTTTGAGATAAACGCGTTTAAGGTTTTAAATTGAAATAACATGCAAAAAAAAATTTTTTTTTAAACTTACATAGTTTCATCGATTCCGGCACCATAAAGGAAAGTACCTGCTGCTGCGGCAATATCCAGGGCATCCTTTAGCTTCTGCCTGTGACGAATTCTTGCTTCACGAGTCGAAGAGTCAGCTTTCTTTTCGGCAATGAGAATCATCTTCTTTTCGGGCATACTCATGGCTGTTGCGGCCAAGTTTCAAGTCCAATTCATGCATAAAAAGTAACAAAGCTGAGACTCCTTCGTTGAAGGTACCAGCAGCGACAAATGCAGCAATCTCTACTATTTTTGAGCCAGCAGGAAGTATTTTTGGAGTTATTTTCCATATTAACTGGTTCAAACTTTCATTATTGTTTTGCGTGAAGCCACCAACACACCTCTCCAAGAGCTCTTCTCTGCTGAGTTCTTCATAAATAGGCTTGATAGCTGATGAAACCTCACTTGGTAAAGGATCGTAGTCGTGTTTGTATGATGAAAGAGTTTTCATTGCTGAAGAACGCTGCCAAGTGCACCATGAGTTTGGGTCCTTTGGACATTTATCGTGCTGTGGATTTTTGTCTGTGGAGATATTATGCAAATAAGTTGCCCATATAGCGTCTCTCATATTTTGCACCGAAAAGCAGTTTCTTTGTATAGCTAGACCATAATAAACTGTTAACTTATCATTAAATTTGCCAGTAAGTTTGCCTTTGCCAGAAAGAGTTTTTTTTCTTATTGTTTTACCGGTCTTGTTTTTTTTTTCTTCTACAGTTTTATTGACCAAATCACGTAAGCGCTTGCCCATCCTCTTCTGCACATGTCCTACGCATTCTTTTTTATTTATAATAAAATCGTCGCCATAAAGTTTGGCAGTAAGAACTCCGGAATATGTTTTGGAGTCTCCGTCACCAATATAATTTGAGTACCTTAGGCCGTATTTTTCAAAAGAGCGTTGAAACATTGCAACGATTGATGAAACTTCCATAATACCAGCTGGTCCTTGATGATTGGCACTACATTCGTATTTACCAAAATGATCTTCCTTCCACTCTTCAAATTCAATTGTGTCTAGTTTTTTTTTTCCAAGCTTAACATAATTTACAATATGAACATTTTACAAAAACATCCAAAACTTTTCCGCTATAATAACCAATTAACGTAGAAACACCTTATAATGATGAAAAACCGCGCTTTTTCCAAGTACCATCACCTGATACAGTTACTTTTGTCGTATCATCAATATCACTTTCACCACACGTTAATTGTTTTTCTTCTTTTGCGGCCAATGAAAAAAGTTTTTCAGCAACCACCTGAACACATTGATGAATTTTCTGAACATAAAAATCATATGTTGACTTATTCAAAAAAGAACAACTTATATCCATCAAGCCACAGAATTTTTTTCATCCGGCAAGTCCTAAGCCTAATACTCGCATCACAAATATAAACCTACGATTTATTTCAAATGAATTTCCAATTTTTTGACACGATAAAATGTATCTAGGCTGACATTTTTCACACTCTACGAGAATTTTAAAACCAAGGCCAAATTTCACACTCTGTTTAAAATTCACTTTACCATTACATATTTTATCCATTCCATTCTCATCTATTATATTAGAGCACTTCATAAAGCAGATAGTGTTGAAAAAACTTTTAAAAAAATTCGATGATTGCATACTGCAGAATACCGTACTCTGGCACGTGTTTGTCACCTTGTCTTTTGAGTTTTTTTGCCGATGTGCTGGTGAAAGATTCGTCGTCTATCTCACGAGTTTTCGGATTAAAATATTGTATTCTTTTCTTTGCTCTATCTTTTCTTTGACTACTAGTCGCTCGATAACCTCTTGTAACTTTGTTCATATTTTATAAATAAAAAATTTTCAACACTTATACTAAAAATTCACGAACACCTATAACCTCAAATCAACCTACTGGATCAAAGAGCAACAATTAAGTTATGTATTAAAAAAAACGTATTAAAGTTGCCCATAAAAAATATAGAGGAAAAGGCCGACCAACAAAGCACTGCACTGACATGGCGTAATGGGCCGAGCTTCGGAAGGGTGTATCTCTTAGGATTCTACTCGGATCGATTTGAAATTTTGGGAGAATATAGTAAACATATTGTACTATTTAATAAGCAAAAAAAAATCGTTTTTTTTTTTTTTTTAAATCCACCTAACCCCTTAAAGCAATATTCATCGGCATTTTTTATATTGATGAGTGCTTTTTTTTCTCAACACTTTCGGTGTCTCAATTTTAATTGGTGTATATTTATTGAGGTTAATTTCCAACCTTAAAATTTGGGTCATCGTCCATCCACTGTCCCTTTCCTGGAACTCATTCATTTTCCTTTCTATTTGGTCAGCATGATTTTAATAGACCTCTTCTAGGTCACTTCCATTTGTTACTACACACATGCTTGTTTGGTGCGATTTAATAAATAAATCTAACCCATCATGGCGCATCTTGATGTATTCAGCAAATAATTCAAAGTTAATCTTACAAGATGTGTGCAAAGATAAAACGTTGACTATTTGAGAAATAATGTTTGATGAAGCATCCGAGAGGAATTCCTTTGGCTCTAGAATTTCCTCACGCTTATTCTCAAAAGAAAATGTTAAAATTCAGGCTTTAAACCCGCCTGAAATCTGCTTTAAAGCACTATTAACAGGCAGGAAAACACAAATTTTATGAGCATTTGATCTTATAAACAGAAAAAAAGCAATTTTGTGATCATTTGTTATATATGGATCTATAACGGATTCATATAATCCCATAAGACAGTCTTTAAGTTTTTCAGCCAAACCAGTGTCAGACAAATCGAATGTGGTTTTACGTTTTAAATCAAAAATATGTGTTATAGCTAAGTGTAATGTTGGGTAGTCTTCCCCTTCTAACTCCTTTGATGCTTTTCCTATATGTTTTAAAATGGTGACTATTGCCTTTAAATTACAAAGATTTATAGAGGTCAGCCTGTTACTTTCATTTTTTTCACCTAAAACACTACTTATGTTGTCCCAGTTTTCTAAAATACCGTATTCCATCTTGTTTGGCAAAAACTTTTCAATGATGTGTTAAGTTGTGAATTCATGCCTGATTTTTTAAAAAATAATTTTATTTATTTTAATTCCAAAATAATTAACTCCAATTTAAAATTATCCTTTTTTGTTTTTTAAAAAATTTTAAAAAAAGGAAAAAAAAAAAAAAAAAATTTTTTGATCATGTTGGATCCACGATCGGTAATGACGATTACTCTGTCTTCATCCATGTTGCAAGCAAACTCGTTCAAGATCTTTGTCACCTTCAATTTGATGTTAGCGCCTGCAAAAAAATAATTTTTCAATTGTTTAAATATTATTGAATTTGTTCTTTTATATATTCACCTGTGGATGCGTCATCTCCCATCGATTTTATAGCAAGTAAGCGAGTAACCACAGCGCCTTCTTTTATATAGTGCAAAGTGCAAGAAACATATGTTTGCTTTAAAATTTAGATAGATGTCCGTCTACACATCCGAAAAAAAGAATAACCGTTGTCCTTAGCGTTGCGAATATGTTCTTTTATTATTTGACTCTCCAATTCATATATGTCACACACCTTTCTCGATATGGTTGTAGGGTGGGGTAATGCTTTGTCAACATCAACACTATCTCCATATTGTGCACCTATACTAACAAATAAAGCTAATAAGTTTTTGAGCCCACTATCTTGTATTGTGGTGAAGGAACGGCCATTTTGAACATGCCATTCAGTATCAGTACGGACAAGCTTTTCCTGGACTACTATTTGCGAAATAGTTTCTTTTTTCATCACATAGCATTTGTGTTTAACTAAATTTGATGTGCAATTTGAGTAGTTTATCACAGCAAAACATTCCGTGCACCCCATTACATTTTCAATTTGTTCACCATTCTCATAAATTATCTGTCCAAACGTATTTGTATTATTTACGTATCAATTTATTCCTGATGCTGTCAATCTTTGATTCCTGTATACTTTTCTATATACAGTAGTATCCGGTTATAACGACACTCAAGGGACCGACGAATTTACGTCGTTATACTCGGAAGACGCTCTTACCGAAAGAAGCAAAAAAAAAAAAAATTTTATGGTTGCCATGTTCGTAATATGTTGTAAAATAAAACAAATTAATTTTTTAATCAAATCAAAAAATTGAATTCAATAACATGGTTTTTTCATAAAAAGTCGTATACATATAATGCATATTCATTTCTATATGTGGTTTTTCTTTCTATTCTTAATTTTTAACATATGAAAACAGTCGCGCACAGAATTATTTAAACGAGACACGCTGTGCGTTAAGCTCTCGTCATACAAATTTGAATGGACAAATCTATTCAGAATTTCTGCAGCCTTAAATGCCTCCAAAACGCTAGGTGCTGACACATCTTCATTTTGATCTTCGACGTTGTCGTCGCTGTCCTGTCCGTCATCTAATATATTTTTAACATTGCTGTCTTCGGAAGGTTCCTCACAAATCGCCACAACATTGTCAATAAGAATATATTCATCCGGTGCTTCCTTTGAAATCGGCAGCTTATTTTTTAGAGCTGTTGCCCAAACCGATATAGAAATGTCATATTCGTTTTCAATATCACTTAAGAATGAGCTGCTGAATTTTCTTCGGCAAGCCCAGAATGCTTAAAACAATTGTCACTGGCGAAAGTTGTTGCCATGCATCATTTATCATTAAAATGGCATCAAGGATGGTAAATTTCGGGTAATTTTCATCATTGTTTTCTTCTATATTGCTGATTAGTTTAAGTACGAGATTTTGAAATTTTTTTTGGCATTATTTCGCTGTATTTTTTTTTTTTCGGCAAGTCGCAATAGACGGTTGAATTGTGAAAAATATGGTCGGTATAAGCGGTTTGTCGCTAAAAGCGGAAACGTACTAAGCAGAGGCCCTTTCATATAAGTTTGTATGGGGACCAACCAAGTCATCGAATTTTCGACGCAATAACCGGACGGACGCTATAAGCAGAGTCGTTATAACCGGATTCTACTGTATATGCAAACAAAAAAGAAAGTAATTTTATTAATCAATAAATCAACTGGGGTACCAAAAAAAAACATACGTACATACATACAAATAACATACGCCATGAACCGCAATTTATATGTCTGTATTGTATGTATGCACAAACAAACATTCGTAAAATTTACAATGTTGCTTGGTAGCCCTGAAGAAAACACTAAATGAAGTGCACACTGGGCGGTTGCAGCCAAAGACACAAAATAAGTTTTCTAAATTTTATTAAAGACAGGATAAGTTTGTTAATTTGTCCGTCATATGTCATATATTGTATAAAATAACATATATAACCAAATTCTTACATTACATACGTTCAGAATATCCATGACAGCAGCAAAGACGACCTTTTCAATAGCGACTGACTTTAGTAAATGAGAAACGCCTATATTTCATTTTTGGGGAACACAACAAATTTTGTGCAAAATAGATATTGACGTTAAACAAAAAGATCGCGATCATGCCCAAGTGCTTCCCGCCTTTAAAATCGGAACCTATTGCTTTAATTCATAGAGCTGCCACCGCATAACGTTTTTCTCATATAAATTAATGCCATACAAATTATAAGCAAAACCAGAACGTTTTATGTTGCTTGGTAGCCCTGAAGAAAACACTAAATGAAGTGCACACTGGGCGGTTGCAGCCAAAGACACAAAATCAAAGTGTACATAATTCGTAATTCAATAAGGACATGGTATGTCTTATTTAGGTATTGGTTTTTATATTTAAAATAAATAACAATAGCTAAAATTATTATGATATAATTCATGAACTAAGTGCTATTACAAAATAATATCAAAGTTGAAACTTGTCACACTGTCACACGGCTTGAACATTTTTTAAAAACCGTTGCATTCTTGACATCAATGCATAAACAAAGCAAGGAACACTAGTCAGCAAAAGTTTTTTACCAAGTCCGTTCTCAAGTAAACAATTTTTATTTCAATTATTTAAGGTCAACAAACAAATATAAATTTTTATTATTCATAGTTTATATTAATTATTATTTATAAACAAGAAAAAAAAACCTCTTCAGAAAATGCAAAAAAAAATTGTATACTAAAAATTGCTTGCTAACAGGCAGAAGAAAGCATCTCCGACCTCATAAAGTGTATATATTATTGATCAGCATCAACAGCAGAGTCGATATAGCCATGTCCGTCCGTCTGTCCGTCTGTATGAACGCGTCGATCTCAGAGACTACAAGATCTAGAGACTTCCGATTTTGAATATAAGTTCTCCTATACCATAAGCAGAACAAGTTTGTTTTAAGCTATCGATAACTATTCTGGTTTCCGATATACACATGAAATCGATTACAAAAAAACTTGGAAAATGTAAAAATGGGCATTGAAATAATGTGTAACGATATAGCTTTTCTGAAAATTTCATTAAAATCGGTTGAGAAACACCAGAGATATCGAAGATTGAAGTTTAGGTCACAGATTCATAAAGACAATGACTGTACGCGTTAAGTATAGGGTTCGGGGTATCTCCTAGTCGGGAAATCTCGACTAGAGTCTTCTTACTTGTTTTCCTTCTCCTTTTCCTCCGAACTTTGCTGCTTTGCACATGGATTAGTGTGCTTGTGCATATTAGAGCCCTGCATGAATATATTCGGTTTGCTGATTTTACCACTGCACATGCTGTACGAGTACAATGTAAGCGAATCAAATAAAAAAACAAAACAGAGAAAGACGAGAAGCCACGCATATCGGTACGAATACGGCATCGTAGTCGCTTCGTTTCTGATACACTGCTTCTCGCTCCTCGGTAATCGTACAGATCGGTTTCTTGCTTTAAAGTAAGCGAGAACAAAATAAAGCTTCCGAATATAGGCCAGCTACACCGAGTATGTCGGAAAGCTTTAAAGCTTATTCGCTTAAACTTTTTTTTTGCTTCGTTGCAATATTCAGTGTGTTGTTGAAAGCGACAAATAAAAACGTATTTTTTAAAGTTTCTTGCAAAGCAGTTAATTTCAAGTCGAAAATGGAAATTGATGAAGTAAGTACTATTAATTATACAAAATTAATACATAATATTCATATCAGTGATCTTAAAAATAATTTTAGGCATCAAATCAATCATCTTGTGAGCCAGACGAAATTGTGGAAAATATTTCCAGCGGCGAGCTGACCTTAAGTGACACGAAGGGAAGAAGAAAGGTTTGGGAAGTGTTCGCTAAAATAGTGGATAAGGAGGGGGCGCCGTTAAACAATTACGTCAGCTGCAGAAACTGCAGAAGCTGCTAAAATACAAAAACTTTTCGACTTCAAACTTAGTTAAGCACAAATGCTACCTCCTTAAGAGCAGCTGTGAAAGTAGTCCAAAGGTCGAAGTTGATGAAGCCACAAAAAAAAATATTACAAAGCTCATGAATAAATGGGTAATACAAAATTTTAGACCATTTAATTTGGTCAATAAGGAGTTTACTTTGATTGGAGCACGATATGGCGGAAATGTGGACATTGAGCAAGCGCTTCCACATCCCACTACAATTTCGAGGAACATTGCAAGTGTCTATGAACAGTGTTTTTCTAAATTAAAAGAGGAAATCGCATTAATCGAAGCCAATGGACTTGGTCTGACGACAGACGTTTGGACTGACGGCTACCTCAAAAGGAGCTATATTGCTTTGACAATTCATTTTGTAAGGAATGGAGCTTTATCGGTTCGTTTACTGGGGCTTTTTATTTTATTTTATTTTATTTTATAAAAGCAAAGCTTATTAAACACACAGAAAATACGTGCTTATTTTGTTCTATCCAACACACCAAATACTTTTCAAATATTCGGTGCCGGTACAGCAGTGACCGAGTACTTTTTCCCCGTTTTGCTCGCTGCTTACGATTGCGAATAATATTGTGTGTTGTTGCTGATTTCGTTTCGTACGTATTCGTACCGCAGAGAAACCGGTACGACGCTATTCGCTTTTCGGTCGCTGCGATGAACAGATCGTGTCGTAAGCGAATGTTTTCGTGTTGGCAAAAATGAATGCCGGTGCAGTGCTCTAGTGCATATGTATTGCAGCAATGCTACTTTCAGCAAATGTCTTTAGAGCAGGGGTCGGCACGCATACACTCACATTTTTTCAGCGCGTCGTCAAAAAGACGAAGGCAAAAACGTTTCTTGCTTATCTGCCGCTGCGGCAGCCGAGCTACTGTGTATAGGCTATGCCATAGCCAGAAACCGGTTTCTCTGCCGCTGCGGCAGCACAGCAACAGCCGAGCAAGTATAAGGCACACGAAGTTTCTGCGCTATGCATAGCCTATGCGTGTGCCGACTGCGCTGCTCGAGACATTTTTCCTATGCACAGTGCATACGACGCTGCCGGTCCCTGCCCATAAGCAAGCATGTAGGAAAAGGCACCCGGTTTCGTTTCGTTCGTTTGTTATGCGTATGTTTTCGCTCGTTTAACGAACGAGTTGCCATGTCTTTGTTTTGCTCGCCATAGTGAGGCTAAGTCTTTGTGTCGTTTGTTTTGTTAGCGCGCAAGACAGTCTTGATGTCTTGTAAGTGCATAAATGCAGGGCTCTAGTAGATACTATCGGGTTCTGAATTTATTTCAATTTTTTTCATTTATTTTCTTACAACTAACCTTAAATGGTTATGTTGTCTAAATATAATCTTAATTTAACTTGGCCTTAGATGTGGTCTGATCGTAGATATTGATATCGTTTTCCCCCAAATATTTTTTATATCTTTTAAATAATTTCAGCTGAAGCCATTACAGGATTAATAGTCTCGGTTAATTAAACACTTGGTTCTTTACGTTCACAACAAAGACAAGACAACATCCATAGAAATTAAGTTTGGCATCATCTGGTTTTTCGCCAGTATCCCGCCAGTATCCCTGAGCTGCAAATTCGTAGTTTAATTGTATTTGTGGGGGGGCAGGAGCTTTCCAATATCATGCAAACACTCGTATGTGAAGTGCACATATGTATGTTTATTTGCAGTAAGAAAATAAAAGGCTTGCAGAGGTATTAAAACCGCTTTTATTGAATTTCTCTCGTTTTGTTTGTGTTTGCCATTTACAATTAATAACTCTTTTTTATAGTTTGCAATATTTAAATGCACCTCCTTAATGCAAAATAAAAATAGGAGCATTGTAAGGTTATTAAAACAGTTTTTTAATAAAGGCTCGTTTTTTTTTTTCGTTAAATATTTACTATGTATACAATTAATAAAAATTTTTTAAAAATTAATATCATACGAAATGCAGTTTAATAATATTGTGTGATTAATACAGGCAATGCATAATCAAATACAACGTAAAAACACACACACACACACATGCTCATATAAGCGTACTTTTGCGGGTTGGATGCGATTTTTTGAGGTTGCTTGTTAATTTTGTAAATTTATACAATTTAATTGGACACGAGAGCCGCAACAGCTACAAACCAAACAGCAAAGGGCAAAGCGGGACAGAAAGAGGGAGAAAGAGAGAGAGTTGTTATTGACCAACAAGTTTACTTTTTGTGGTCAACAGAGGGAAGAGGGGGTAATGCTATATGCCATGTGTGTGTGTGTGTGTGGGCTCTTTCAACAATATTCACATTAATTGTGCGGCTCTAATGATGCGCACTCGCAATTCACTTTAAATTTAATTAATGCGCAATTTTCGCTTTTAGCCCATTTGCAGTTTCTGTTTCCAACTGCCTGGCTACGTGTGTGTCTGTGTGTGTGAGTGTACAAACCGCCAACCATCAACCTTTCTCCCCCTTCGCTCTCCTTTTCACCCTTGCCCAGTGTATGCCGTGTCGTGTTTGGTTGTTGTTTTCCAAATTGATGAATTACGTTTAATTAGCTGCGCGTAATTGCACCACACGTTGACGTTGCTGCCGTTTGGCTAGCGCTCTTCTCAGCCTGCAACCTCACCATTGCCCATTGTCAAAAGGTTTCCTCTCTCTCTCTCTCTCTCTCTCTCTTTCTCTCTGTGATTATGGTCAGCAGAGAGGGTAAAAGGTAGAGAGAGAGAGAGAGATGGGGAGCTCGCATGTATTCATAGCCATTAGCCTATGTATGGTCAGCATGGCAGGTGTTTACAATTCGATACCCTCCACATTTACCTCTCCCCTGACCCTTTCACCCCTCTCTACCAGTATCTTGATGTATCGCTTGGCTAATGAGTGTAGCCAATTATCTTAGTTGAGAATTTGTTCTTAAGGTTTACTAAACATACACGGTTGAACTTTGCCCTATAAGGTAGGCTATATTTTTTTTGTTGTGTATTTAACTGTCAATTCAGCCAAACTTGTCGCATATAGTAATCTAAATCTATCCTTCCTCTCGGCTATCTTCTCGGTGTGGCTGTAACATTCATTTAAAATCATTTAATAAATTCGCACTAAATTTCAATTCCATTTTCATTAAATGCCACATAAATTATACGCATCGAGGGTTACTGAGGTGTAACCGCTATAGAGCGGGGGCGAAGCGGAGCAGCAGAAGAGGTTGTTCAGTGAAGGGTACGCTGCTTGGCTTAGTGTATATCTGTAGTATATAGTATGTGGGATTGGGGGGCACTTTGGTCTGGTTTGGTTGAGCCAAATCGCGTGTTACCATATTTCGTATACATTTTAAATGGTGCGCGCCATTTGCGCATAAAATGCTTTTAATTTTTCGTACATTCATTGTTCTGCCATCTCGCGCTCCCTCTCTCGTTCCCTGTGTCGCCACTCAGTCACTTGGGCACATTTTCAATTCGACCTCAATAAAATTTACACAGCGCGCCCAAAAGCAGACGTGGCAGAAGGCACAGACACGGCGGGATAGCGAGACTGTGATAGTAACTGGGCCAAAAAACGGTGGGTCGTGAAGGGGAAGGGCGGGTTGGGTGGGCACAGCAGCGAGTCAGGCGGAGACAAGGCTGTACAGATAACCAAATGAGTAGCATGAGGCAAAAAAGCGAACTGTGAGATGCAAAAAATTAAGGTTGCGAGTGCACCGCGTGCTCCCAATACCCTGTAAAAAAAAAACTTCGCCCTTGCAAATACTTAAACAAAAATGTTTTTAGAAGGGACAGGAAATGTATAATTTATTTAAATCAATATCACCTTGTTTAATTTCTTCCCATGAATTTGGTTTCAGAGCTTAAGCAAGATATTTTCAAATATTTCCTCTTTTAATAGATTTTTTAAATTAAATGTTCACTCTTCTTAACTTACATGTTCATATAAATATAAGGATATTTCAATTTCTATCCGCCAATAATAAATATTTCCATATTGTTGTTGCTGCTGGTCTTTTATACGTAAACAGTAGCGCATATTTATAGTAGCCCCGCATCGTGGCAATGCCCAAAAAGTGTTCATTTCCTCTTTAGCGTGTTATCATCGCCACTTCCGGCAACGATGCGGATGATGGAGGACGACATTGAATGTTTACACACCTTTTCAGTCTGTGTTTGTGTGTGTGTGTGTGTCTGTATGTATGTATGGCAAATAACTCAACTTAAATGAGTGCTTAAAGTTAGCGAAGAAATAAAATTAATCGAAACGCAATCAAATGAAACGAAATGGAAATGGAACATAATAATATTTTTTTCAAGCCCATTGAAAAGTAGCAGAGCTTTTTTCTTAAGACTTTGTTTTGCTTTTCAATTAAAGTAAAGCAAGAAAATAAAATTATTCGAAACAAAAAATAAAACTTTGAAAAAAGAAGAAGAAAATGCGCGAAAACTCTTTAATCTTCCGTTTACTTTAATGCCAGATTCCGTGTGTTTGGCTCTCGACCTTGCCAAACGCCTTTTGTTTTTCCGCCTGAACAATCCAAACAAACACCCCCTCTCCCTTCTCGTCTGTGTACAGTCGTTTTCTCTCACATAGACCTTAAATCGCACGCCCGAATGCAAATACATTTTCTATGTGGCAGCAAATCGACTAGAAAACGCTACCCAGAGCAACAGTCAGACAGACAGAACGAAAGTATGGCAAATAGAGGGCTAAAGGAGGTGGGTGGAGTGGGGTGGGGTGGGTGGTAGGTAAACTTTTCACTTAATCGCTTTTGCGCTTCGTTTGAAAGAAAACAAACACAGCTAATTTGACTTTATCTCCTCGCCAAAGTTTTTCCTTCCAGCCTGCCTGACTGCCTGCTTGCCAAAAGTGCAAAAAAAAAAACCTGAAAGAATTTCCCAGCAAAGTAGTCTAGAGGGCGTGGGTGAGGGGTCAGTTTCGTGCCGGACCATCAATGAGCATCATGAAACAAGATGATGATCATGTTGTATTCAGCATTCAACTAGTGTTTCACTCTCTCTCTCTCTCTGTCTCTTTCTCTCTTTCTCGCTCACAACATTCGAGTATTATCAAGAGCCATGAATAATTTACAGACTGTAACAAAATGCAAACGAAACTGTTTTTCCATTCTATTTTTTTTGTCAGGTTATATACAGTTTGAAAGTGACTTGGGTCTTCAGTACAAGTGTGTGTGAGTGTGTGTGTATGGTGTATTTCAGTCGCAAAACTACTTATGAGTAAAGCTGATAAAGGACTTATGAACGAAACTGGAACTGATCCGAAACTAAACCGTATTAAGTTGTTAAGCCAGCGCCATCTGTTGGCCAGTAGCGTGGATTATAAAGGATTTATGTAAAATAACTTGCATTCAAAATAAAATAAAATAAATCATGCCTTAGAGTTTTTAATTGATTTTATCGAATTCATTTTCGACTCTTTTGCTTCCTCTAAAATTGCTTCCGTTTTTATTTGATTTATTAATATTGCATTAAGCAAAAAATCTGTCTGAATTCAAATCCAGCTTTCAACCACTTTTTAAACCTCATTCGCCATTTGCTTGCCAGCCGTAGCAGCTGTTGACTTCTGGCGCGTTTTACCGCATTTCCGCACCTATGCAGAACATTTATACCAGAAACAACAACAACAACAGCAATCTATTCACCCACAATAAACACCCCCTACCAATGTTGAAGCCGTCGCAGCAGCACGCCCCAAAATGTTTTGCGAATTTTGAAGCCGCGTTTTTGAAATGCACTTGCGACATTTGACAGCTCCGACTGTCCATTTATTGTCTGCGTCTGTGTGTGAGTGCGGTGTGTGTGTGTGTGTGTGCATTCCACTGTTGCATGTTGATTTTTGGCCAGAGTTTTGTTCCATGTGGCATTGCAATTCATTCACGTGACGTTCATCTAACTCCTCTTTCCAGCTCCAGCTCCAACTCCAAATTCAGCACCAACTCCAACTCTTTGTCCTCAGATCATGCAGAGTCGTAAATAAATTTGCATTTTTGTCAATTTTGATGGCAACCACGACACACACACACACACACATACATACATACACACGCGTTTTGAATGAATGAGTGCAAAGTATGCAAAAGCTTTGCAACAGCAACAGACATCCGTAAACCCATGTACATATGTGTGAAAATTAAGCGACACATTGGCGGTGGGAATAATACATCTGACAGGGATCGAAAAGAAGATTTCGACTGCAGAGCACCAAAATATCAAATTATCAAAAATGGGTTGGTGGAATAATAAATACCTACAAAGAGCAAAAAAAAAAAAAAAAACAAAGCTGAGTAAAGCTTTAATTGCACCCACAACTTATATTGTAGATTCCTACACACCCGTTTAGAATTGTAAAAAATATACGCCTCTTAAAGATTTTTTTTTTAACAAAAAAATTAAGATTTTAGGTTCCAACATTTATATTTAACTTTTCTGCAAGCCCATCTGGATATGTAAGAAACTAGAAAGCAACATTAAACATTTTTCTGTTCAAGCTTAACGTAACGAAATTTGAACCTTAGATCTCTCGATAATGCGGCAGGTTCCAAACATATTTTAACCGCGTTTTAATGTAATCTTAGTTTTTTTCGCATACACGTTTTTTTTATGAAAAGCCGTTCATGGGGCTTAGTACTTCAAACAATAAGATGATTTCTCTGCAGTTCTGTGCAAAAAATTACCGAAATAAGGTAAGACTTCACATTTCTACATGTCTTGTGTAAGGACTTGTTTAACAAAATGCGTTTCTACTCGTTCCGTCAAAATCTGCAAGTGGCGACGTTCTGCACAATTTGTGTGGAAAACTTACATACTATAGTTTAAAAAGCTCGGAAGTTTCTTAGTTCGAGATTAAAAATCGTATAAATTAAGTCACAGCTACATAATCCGTTCAACTTTTCTGCACGCTTATGTTGATATATATTTTTTTTCTGCTGTTTTTGTACAGAAAATTAACAAAATACGTTAAAACTTTACATTTTTACATGTCGCGTGTAAGAATTTGCTTTACAAAAATTTGTTGTTTTTTTATTTTTACAAAGCATATTTACAAAGCATAAGAATAACTGGTAGTGTTTAAAAAGAGTCAACGTGAGTTACGTAATAATCTAAGAATTTTCGGAAATTAAGATATCAAGTATTCAAGTATTCTTTGATCAAGTACTAAATTTATGGTTCAAGAATTAAGATAATCAGTTGAACATTTTTTTTAATCAATTTAAAATTTTATTATGCCTCTTGTAACTTTTATATTGCTAAACAGGCGTGTAGAAAAGCTACACATAGTTAACCGGCTAAGGCTTAATTTCTCAATGTCCAGTTAAGATTGAAGTTAGTTAATTGCGGAATAACTTTTTTGACCGAGCTATACTGCAGTTAAGCAATTTGGTTTTCTCAAAGCCAAAGTAACCTATCATCGGTATATCATTATTGCCGAATGGTGCTGCCAACCTTAACGGGGATTCAAATGTTCTTTTGGTTTTGTTTTTGCCTGTGACTCCCAAGCTGCTGCATGTTGCACATCAAAATGTTTATACAATTACTTTTTATGAGCCCTGTTGTAAACGGCAGCGAGCTAAGAAGCATGTGTTTGTGGACCTAGAAGACTCAAATAAGCATTATGCAACTTTGGTTCATACAAAAAAAAACGCAATTGTCAGCTTGAGTCAGCTGTTCGATGATTTTATTGATATTTATATATCGGGACTTAGCATCGGTATAAGTCGTAACCGGACCTCCAGGCATCGGATAAGTAAGTGCTAACCGAACATTGAGAAACTCAAATTCGACTAAACTTAGAATAAGTTGACTATCCGGACATTGAAAAATTGGGCCTAAAACGTATAAAAAAGCTACGCGTCTCTTGAAGCTAAACTCAACTCTCGGCAACGAGATTGACGAGTAAAAGGAAACAGCTGGCTAGAAGTAATTGTCACCTGATTCAGAGACTTAAGTTAAAAGGAAGAGTAATAGAGTAATAGAAGAGTTTCAGCCTTTGATTTTTGATTACAGTGTAGTTTGCTTAGCTGCCTCGATACTTAGCTGCATCGGTAAGATATCTGCATCAAAATTTTTTTTTTGTTAAACATTAAAAAGGCAAACAGAAAATTAAGTTATCTGCCTTTTTAGGATAGCTGCCTAAATGCCTATGTAAAGTACTCGAGGTAGCTAAGAAAATTATACTGTACTTGGAAGTTAAAACAACCGATCATCATCCCCATGGAACTTATTTAAAAAGAATGTGATTAATTTGGTTGAAAATCTAAATTTTAGTAGTCTTTTTTTTAACACTTTAGGCATTTTCGATTTGCATTCTAGTAGTTACTAATTACCAAATTTTCGAATCTGCAAAACAGATGCATGTATTGTTGACTACTGTGCCTCGTAGTGTTTGCGGCATGCAACATGGGCTAGTCGCTAGAGCAGAATAAGCCCAAGCACCGCACCAAATCCCCCCTTCGCTGGAATGACTTGAATGCGGCAATTGGCAGTTGGCGCCTCTGCCAAATGCAGCAGCTTTGTACTGTGGGGAATTAATGGCGGTCAGCCAGAAAAAGGGGGAACGAGGGCCGGCTCTAGGGGTGTCGGCAATGACAATGGCTAAAAAATGTTGTTGGTCGTTGTTGTTGTTGCTGGTGTAGTTGCTGTTGTTGCAACAGTCACAAAGTTGCTGACTGCGTTTTTGCTCATCATTTTGTCGTCATTCTTGTGGTTGGCGCGAACAACGGAGAGAGGGAGACAGACGGAGAGCGAGGGAGAGAGTTGTTGTGGTTGTTGTTTTTGTTGGTACTAAACACAATTATCGCTGCTGCTGCTGTGTGTGTGTGTGTGTGTGTGTTGGTCATCTTTATTTTTGTTGGGTCTAACAAAAATTAATTTGCATAATGCACGCAGACACACAACATTGTAAAATATTGGCTAGGCCGCCAAGAGGAATGAGCGGGGCGGAGAGAGGGACTAGGAGCGGGGGTCGTTGAGCATTGCTGCCATATTTGTTTAAGGGCGGGCTAAAAATAACAAAAACAAACACATGGTCATTGCAATTGCCATCAAATGCATTTCAAAAATTAAATAAATACCAACAACCAAAAATAAAATACAACAACAAATTAAATGCATTTATTTACACCTTCTATCAATGCATTCAATTTGTATAAGCCTGAAAGGGTTTTTCTCATTAAATAGTAAACATTTTATTTGTGTTAAAATTCGTTGATTTCTATGCTGATTATCGTCTGTGGTGATTAATTTTTTTTTTTTTTTTTTTTAATATTTTCGCTTTCACATTTTGTGTAGATTTTTTTTCTAATTTACTAAGGTGATTTATTCATGAAACCCTTTTGAGGGACAAACTATTTATGCCCCAACTCAGTTCATTGTTTTTCTTTTAGCGTCCGTGAAAACCATTCTAGATGGTTTTCCCTTAGTTAGACTTTGTTATAAATACATTGTTAAATTATCTAAAACTACGGCTTCCTACATCCAGTCCTTTAAAATGGTTTGTTATAGTGGATTAAACCCTTAACGGCCAAGTATTTAATTCCTGTATATAGTATTCTGTATTTGCTTAGATATTTTTTTTTAATTAATTTTTTTAGATTTAATTTACGACCAGAAATCCCCCAAATTAAAGATGTTTAGTACTGACAATCACATTTAAAGTTCAAACCATGCCCATTTCCCTCCTTTCAAGGCTGCATACAATACCTACTTAAGATCCCATTATTGATTAAATCTATCTTTTGTTTCCGTGGAAGTCTTTTGAGTAACCAACCTCGTTCAATAGAATTTGGTTCATTATTTATTGATTTTGGGTTTATTAAGTTGTCGAGGTTTTTGCAGTGCTCGTTTTCTTTGTTCTTTTGGTTTTATTCTTGTTGTGGTTGCTGTTGTTCTTTTGGGTTTTTAATAGTTGCATCAAAATTTTTCAAGTTATTTCAATTAAAATGGGGCCACACAAACCGAAGAAACAAGAGGGGAGAGAAGGATGGGCTAAATAGAAAAAGCAACAAGCAGAGCCAGTAGAGCAACATTTTCATAACATTTTTCATAAGTTTTCGTTTCGGTTGCGCTTAAGAATGTTGTAAATATTTTTCGAAACTTGGCTTTCTCTCTCTCTGTGTTGTTGTTGTTGTTGTGTGTGTGTGGTCATTTTTCTGTACAACACACACACACACACACACACACACACACACACACACACACACACACACACACACACAGAGACATGTACAAATATGTGTAGACAGATATAGAAATGCTTTATACGCTTGTGTTTATTCGTGATAGCTGCAAAATTTTCCACCAGCATAAGCATAATTATTTTTAATGCGGTCTGCAAATATTTTGGGACCTTCAACATGAGAAATACCAAAGAGAAGCAAATCGTCTTCTCCCATTCCCATTCCCGCCCCCAAACCCTTTTTTCTAGTTATGCAATCGCTGCCCTAGAATTATTACATAAATTGGCTTAGGTCACATTTCTTTCACTTGAGATATTTTTGTGCAGAAATCAAAATATTTATTGCCAAATTGATTTTCAATAATCGAAAGATGCTTTTAAAAGCTGCATAAATCTGATAAGTGTGTAATTAAATTCGTTTGTATGTTTGTTTAGAACCCAAACTATCCCAAAATTTAATTATCATACATTCGATTTTTTTTTCTGATTCTTCGTGTTTTGTTTGGGTTTCCCTATATTTGGTTCTTTGTGTATCTTTTGCGATATTCTGCGATTGAGATTTTCTTTTTGCTGCCATCCGGATTCGACTGTTGGCTTAGATCCATTGGAGGCGGCTGTTGCATCTGCATTCGCATATGCAGTTGCAGCTGTTGATGTTGCTGTTCCTTGACTGCCTCTGGAATTTGAGAGGAGCTGTGATTGGGCTTGTTTCGAGTGGCGTACTTCATCTTACTTACCTGAAGGCAGATAGGGCTTATAGCAGTCCAATGGTTCTACGAGATATCTGCGGCCGGCTGCTGCAACTGGCTGGCTGTGGTTGAATGTTGTATTCAGTGTTGTTGCAGCACGCGGTGGCAGAATGTTTCTCCAGTTGAATAGAGGTGGCAGCTGCTGCTGCTGCTGTTGCACAGACAAATATTCTTGCATCACACATCTTCCTGGTCCGTGCACCAGCTTGTGGATAATACAGGGCGCAGGCGGTTCGGGCAACTTTGGCTGATTGGCATCCGTGATAGACTTGTGCTTCTGCTCCACAAAGCGCTTGGTCGGCAGCTCGAAGTTATTCGCCTGCCACACATACTTCCAGTGCAGCAGCTCGGCTGCCTCATAATAGTTATTGCTCAGCTGCTCCAGTGGGTAGACCCTCGGAGTGTTGTCGATGCGCAGAATCAAGGTTGGATCACTGCTCGGACGCCACTTGCCCAGGCCCAGGATCTGGGCAACGCGATGGCCTACTCCGAACTGGGCACGCACAAAGCAAGCTTTGATTAGGCGTTGAAAGTCCGGACGCACTGACAGCAGCTTTATCTTGCGGCGTGTTAAAAACAGCTTGCGTAGATTCATTGGATCCTCGATAAAGTTGTCGATATGGCGTTTGATTACAGCATGATGCGTTGAATGTTGCTGCAGTTGCAATTGTTGCTGCCGTAGTTGCTGTTGTAGTTGCTGTTGCTCTTGCTGTTGCCGTTGTTGCTCCAGCTGCAGTTGCTTCTGTTGTTGCTCCTGCTGTTGCTGCTGCTGTTGCTGCTGCTGTTGCTGCTTCAACCGCTCCTCTTCCAGCTGTTGCTGTTGCAACTGTTCCTGCTGCTGTTGCAGCTGTTGCTGCTCCAACTCCTCCTGCCACTTGTGGCACATGCGTTTACGCCACTTGTAATCCACGCTGCACATGATCCAATTCACAAACAATCAAACAATTGACAAACAAAGCAACTTGCTCGCTAAGCGGATTCGCCTCAACTGTCAATCACCGAGGAGCTCAGCTGGCTTTGATCAATTTTATTGCGATACACTTTTGTTTACCCTTGCAGTAGGGTATTACAACGATGCCATTCAATGTGTTGTCAATTAGAATTTTATTTACAGGTCTACTCGATCTGAATTCAAAACTGATGATGCAACTATGAACAAAACGATTAATTTTCATATCTGTTTGAAACCCATTTAGCATTAGGAAAATACGAAAAATATCTCATTCACGTAATTTCTGATGTCATATCATCATGCGATGTCTCATGTTATAGTAATATATATTGCTGTTAGAGTATTCAATGTTCTGCACCTTTAAAGCAACTCTGTTTTTCTGTTAAGCTTTCTATCTCCAGTGGCGAACGCTCTCTTTCTGTTTCTCTCTCTTTGTTCTATTGCTCTCTTCTATTGGTAAGGCTCTAGAATCTTCTTCTCTCCCCTCTTGCCACAAGTCCCATTCTTAAACCTAGTCGAGTCTCTTGCATTTCTTGTTTACTATTATTTTTATTAGCCACTGTTTATTATTGTTGCCTATCAGGCGGGGCGCCAACCCTAAAACTGCTTACACATACAAACAAAGATTATTTTATACATCTATAGTAAATATATATTTGCTAGTTTTAAAAAGAATTGATATGAAATATGATATAAGAAATTGTTTAGAATATAATTACAAAGCTAAACATTCAATGCATTGTTTTATTATCCAATATAAATAATACAAATACCTGATACGGCAAACTTTTTTCTGCCATATAAATTATTTCTGACAAATATTTTGGTTGTTAATTAAAAAAATAGCAAGTGTGTTTGGGGGTTGGGCTCTATGTCAGAAAGAGAAAAACATATATTTAACTAATGGAATAATTTAAGCCGTTTGTATGGGAATCTAAAATTGTTTATTTTAAGAAAAACCTTACCTTATTACATCATCTGGAGTTTGTGCAGTCTTCCAAGTATAACGAGGCAAGCATTTGGTCAAAATGTTTTTCGTTAGTTAGTAGGCACTTTGTATCTCATTTGTACAACATTTTCATTTATCATTCGATATCCTTCTATCATTTTCCCCCTTTTATTCAGTGTCAGTTTGCAGTCGCTGTTTGCTGTAACTGTTTTTAATTATGTTTTGTTTTTGGCCTTCATTTAACTCGTTTGTGGACTCTTAGCCCACACCTATACAATTACTACCCAAACACACATGAATATATGTATATGTATGTATGTACAAGTATGTGTGTGTGTGTACATAAAACTGTCATGTCTTCGTCTCGACTTTCACACTCGTATGTGTGAGTGTGTGATTGCAACATGGAAGAGCAGTGTCAGCAATAGTACAAATGTCAGCGGCAACGCACATTATTTGTAGCCGAAGGGGCTGGGAGATGGGTAATGGGTTAGGGAAGGGGGGTGGGTGGGAGTCAGGACCTGTTCCATCAGCAGCTGGAAGAAGAAGAACTGGAGGAGAGAGTCAGCCGAGCTGCGACTGTGGCTTAGGAATTATGTGCGTCATGCTCGAAGCGTTGTGTGTCAACGACAACACGCATACATACATACATATGTACATATGTGTGTATGTATACACATATATGGTAGACAAGTGCGCAGGGAGTACGCGGATCAAGAGAACCAAGTCTTTGCTCGACTATGCAATGCCCTATGCTAAGTTGTATGGAGCAACGTAGCAATCTTTTATCCTCATCAATATTAATTTCATCTTAATAGAGGAATATTCATTAAATTTTATATCATGTTTGAAAACATTATACTCATATTTTCATTTATATTATCATCTGAAAGATGCGCTCGGATATGTACTTACTGGATTTTACATTCATTCTCTTGCGTCTGCATGAAATGTCAGAAATGTAATGAAAACTATTAAAAAAATTCTTTTCGATTAAAAAAGAATGATGAAATGCGGCGTTATTCGAACCTGAAAAAGCTTTTGATAGCCAATCAGGATGATTTTAGCCATTGTGCTGTTCCCAAATGTATTCTACCTAAAGTTAGCTTTGATGTAATGGCTTATACTCATTTCCAATATAACGAGTCATGGAAATGAATATCATTGCTTCAAATATGTATAAACACTTTGATTTTGAAATTCATAAGCCTTTAATTAGTATTAAACAAATTCGAACTGATACCACGAAACGCGATTAATAATTCATATGCACGCTCATTCTAACAAGTATCATTGTAATTTAAAACATGCACAGAAGCCGATTTTTAATTTAAAAAAATAAAAGCCTTTATATCAATAATAATAACACACAAAATAATATTAAAACAAGTTTATATTTATATTTATTGCTTGGATTTAAATATTGTAAGTTAAAACATTTTGATTTTAAGACGTATAAAATATTTTATTTGAAGATTAAACAATTTCATTTTGTTAATATATATTTAAACTTATTATATTTATTTATTTATATTGAACTATATTTGTGACTACAAGTCAGATTAAAACCAACATTTTTTTTTATGATTAAACTAATTAGTAATTTGGTTCGTTAAGTTCGTGTAATTTTGTCAATTAGTTCGTTGGTGGGTGAACCACAATCGTAAGTTTAATCGAACTTATTCTAAACGGTACGACACAACTCTTATCCCCATTTTTTTTGTTTCTCGTCTACTGGGTACATACAAACATATTCTAGTGAAAGACTGACTGACTAACTTAGTGACTGACACCAAAAAGCAGTATGGTAGGGTAAGGGGTAGGGAGGGTGGTAAGGGTAGAATCAAAGCAGAGGCGTAGTCTGAATGACGACACACACATATGTACACATGTAAGTATATATATATATATATATATATATATATATATATGTGTGTATGTTTTCTACTGTATTCCATGGGCTGTTTGTAGTTTTTTGAGGTTTTAGTTTTGGCAATGAATCCAGCAAGAACATGCAGAGCAAGGGAATGGGCAAGGGCATGGGCAGGAGTAGAGGTAGGGGTAGGAATAGGGGGCTTTAGAGGGTGTTAGGCAGCTGCAATGGCGGCGTCTGCCGCAAAACACAGTAAAACGCGCGCATATTTATAACGAAATGCTCAATTTAAATTCCCATCAATCTTGGTCGAATGCCACACACACATACATACACAACACACACAAGCTAGTTGGGGGGTTGATGGGCGGTTATAGGTTGAGGGGTGAGAGCTTTGGGGTGTTGCTGGCATTGTCTGTGCGCTTTGTTTTTGGTCTGAAGAAATTCTCGAATTGCCGTCTGTACATTTAACTAAATGTAGTTGGCGGCATACACACACACACACACACACACACACACACACACACACACACACACACACACACACACACACACACACACACACACACACACACACACACACACACACACAGTGGAAGGGCATGGCAAGGCTGCAAAAATGGCATCTTCTTCTTTTACTTTGCTGCGTTCGGACTTTTTTTTTTTTTTGGCGAGAAAAAATTATGCGCCAGCAACCGGAAACCGAAAAACGCGCCAGCAACTTATTGAGCGTTAAATTAAAAAATTCTTATGGAAAATACAAAAACCGGAAAAAAAAAAGGGGGAAAACTAAAAACATAAATGCAAGATATATTCTAAATCAAAAAATTGGCAAGTAATGAACATATATTTCTTGGTAACAAGTTCAATTATAGAAAAAATAATGTTTAAAAAAATGAGTATTGAAGAAAATGTGAACTTGTTTTCAAATTATGGGATTTTTTACTTAGCTTTAGTATTTTTATGCTCAAAAACCCCAACCTTTTTACAAAAGCCCAGCTAATTTATAAAGTTTATTAATCTATCTTTGAACCCAATTTTATTTAATGTACCAAGACAAAAAAAAAGCGAACATTAATAAATTGCCTTTGAAGGGCTTTACAACGTTTTGTCTGATAAGGACAATAAGTAATAGCAACTTTATTATTGGTTTAGTCTTTCAATCCGCTAAATTAAATTGGTTAAACAATGTGTGTAAAAGTGTGTAGGTGTGTGGGTGTGTGTTGAAATATGTCAAGAAGCGCTTGGTGCGCAAGTTTCTTGTTAAGTAAATATGCAGTTAAAACAAAGGTTAAAAACGTTGCATTGGTCAAAGTAAGAGCAACGCATCACTTGGTAAACCGCTCACCCCTCCTCGAACCCTTCCCCACCATTGTCAAACAAATGCTGCCCTCGCAAGGTAAATACTCTATAGTATAATATACGATGACCAGAGCTGGTTCCATTTGCTGGCTTAGTAATTGAAATTGAAAATGAAATTGTTGCAGCACAAAAACAGAGAAAGAACAAGTAAGAAGACTCTAGTCGAGATTTCCCGACTAGGAGATACCCAGAACCCTATACTTAACGCGTACAGTCATTGTCTGTATGAATCTGTGACTAAACTTCAATCTTCGATATCTCTGTGTTTCTTAACCGATTTCGATGAAATTTTCAGAAAAGCTCTATCGTTACCCATTATTTCAACCCTCGTTTTTACATTTTCTAAATTCGAGATTTTTTTATAATCGATTCCATGTGTATATCGGAAACGGAAATAGTTATCGAAAATCGGAAACAAACTTGTACTGCCTAGGATTTAGATGAGCTTATGTGCAAAATCTGATGTTTTCAGCTCTTATAGTCTCTGAGATGGACGCGTTCATACATACAGACGGACGGACGGACAGACGGACATGGCTATATCGACTCGGCTGTTGATGCTGATCAAGAATATATATACTTCATAGGGTCGGAGATGCTTCGTTCTGCCTGTTACATACGTTTGCACAAAACCATTATACCCCTTTTACCCATTTCATGGGTTCGGGGTATAAAAACAAAAAAAAAGAAACACAAGGACGAAGTACTGATAAATACTCTTCAAACCATGGTGACGAGTAGCAGGGAATACCGAGTACCCCGAGTACAGAGTACCGAGTACTTGGAAAGTCCTGCCGCATTACTACAGCCATGCTGCAAAACCTATTCGCAATCCTCCACGTTCAAACACACGTCGCAGTTTTTCATTACGCTCCACGCACACAAGTGGCACCCACTTGACGACTTCCCTACTCTTCTTGGGGTAAGGTTTTAAGTGGCGAATGGGGAGTGGAGTGGTGGGTACGTCACTTTGATCTGTGCTGCAGCTGAAAACAGATACAGTGAACATTATATACCAGTTGTGACCAGGGCAGCAAAACGTAGTACTGTTAATAACACTAGAAATTGCAAGGTTTCAGTGCTTCCTCTGAGCTCAATTTATTATAATTTTAAGCGCATAAGTAAAAGCTCTCTCCTAAACTGAAGTCGGAGAGTTTTATCAGATAATCTTATCTGTATTTTTCACTTTTTGCCCCACTGTAGCAAATGTGGACATCACCTGTCGCTGTATCCAATGTGAAACTCAAACGTTTGCTTTATATATACATATATGTGTATATATATATTTTTTTTCACTATTTTTTGGTTTTAGTTGAATGTTTATTCAGCATTTGGCTGTGTGTTTATATTGCACTTTGTCGTCGCATAGTCGCGACACTCTCAAATCGAATAGTAGAATAATGTTTATTGATATCATCTGCTGGCTTGGCATTTGATGATATACGATGACGATATGATAATAAAGACGAGCCCAACGCTAGAGCTGCAATAAGTGTTTAATTACATTAAATGCCGACGGCTCAAGGGCAAACTTCACAATAGGGAAGCCAATTTAAACAAAACGATTTATTGTTTTATTTTTTGGTCTAAAATATGAACAAATAAACATTAGCTTAATGAGTTAGGAAAGAGAGAGTAAGAGGTAGCATATATGCATATATGTAAATATTTTGAATTATACTTATGGATATAGATAAAGATTTAGGGTATTGTGTTAATGTAAACTAAGTTATTATTAACAAAATACAAAATGTCAAATTAAATAAAACCTAAACTAAAAGAATAGTGAAAACTCTCATATTAAGTTCATATTAAATAGTAATAAAAATAAAAAATCATATATAATTTCTTACGAAAGGGTGCATATATCATTTCAGATGCCATCAAAGTTCATTTTTGTTTCTTTCTTTTTGTTCCCTATAGAAAAAGAGAGAGGTTGGTGGGTGGTGGGTGCAGGGGCTGGAACCAACAACAACGAGAAAAAATAATCAAGTAAAACTAAAATAAAAATTGAAAGGCAAACAATAAAGCGACATGTAATAAACTGGCTACAGGCGGTTGGCAACCCGCTGGCTTCATGAAGAAAGAGGCAATGCGCCAACGTTGAGGTTAAGGAAAAGAATAGAAGGACGAAGCGAAAACAGAAGAAGCAAACTGGTAATGCCTGTGAGCGAGATGATAACTTGGTCGCCGCATCTTGGCAGCTGCCTCAAGTGGTTCCCACAGCTAGCTCTCTCTTTCTCGCTGCTTCTCGGTCCTTTCTCCGACAACGTTTTATGCATAAGCAAACATGTCAAGCGCAGCCACGCCCCCATTCAACCGCCCACCGCCCTAGCGTCCCACGCAGCATTCGGGCTTGGGCTTGGAAACATTATGTTTATCCAGCTGGCAAAGCTTGCGAAAGATGTTTCGCGTGATTTGAGCAACTGAGAAGAGACAAAAAAAAAAGAGAAGAGAAGAGAAGAGAAGAGACGGTGAGCAGCAAAGAGTGGAAAGCGGCTTGGAGTTCATTTCGGGTTAATGCCGTACAGGATGAGCCTCGGGATGCGTGTCTCTTTACAGATTTCATGTGAGTTATGACCTGCTCTCAGCACTGTTTGACTTTCTCCCTTACATTTCTCATGCCAAAAGCCATTCAACTTCTCCCTTCCTCCCCATCTCACTCTCCCTCTTAATCCGTGTGCGCCCTTCAGTCTGCACCTTGCCACGCCTCTGCACGCCTCCACTCTCACACACATACACACTCACACACAGAGTCTAGCAACCAAATTGACAGAAAATTGAATTTGCACATTTTACTGCACTTTGTCAAAGACCTTCCTGGGATCGAAAGGGGTTAGAGGCTTGTTAAAGGCTGTAAGGGAAGGGCTTTATGTAGTATGTTGAGCGTCTAACAACTTTAAGCTGACACACAACACGACATATGCGCAATGTATTTAAGTTTACAACCTTGAAGAATCCAACAAAAAAGTACATTGCAAAAACCATTTTTCACTACTTAACACAATGATTTTAATTGGGAGTCTAACAAAAGGAATTTGAAAATGAAAGGTTAAGATAAAAATAAGAGAACAAGATTAGGTAAAAAAAAATTTTCATTATGGTTTTGAATGTACGGTAGTCAACAGTCAATAAATCAGCTTGATAAAATGGTTTTATATACAAAAGCGCCAAAAAAATAGTAGACTTTCTCAAGACGGGCAAGAATAAAACAATTTGCATTTGAACATTTTTATCTAAATGGGCAAGCTGACTTTCTTTTCGGCGGTTTCACTGATAAACAATAAGTTTCAAATGTAAACTTTTTTGCTCTTATAGTCTCGGATATTGACGTGATTATAAATAAATAAATGCTGATCAAAAATATATATTTTTTATACAAACGGAGATCCGCAAAAGTAGTAAATATTTGTTCAGGGTATAAACAGTAACAATTTTTGTTACGATATGGTTAAAATTTGATTAAGCTCTAAAATGAAAATTTTTCACCCCTTTTATGGTTTGCTTCTTTCTGTAAAGTTAATAAAAAGCAACTTACGCACATATGTTGTCAATTGCTCTACTTCCCTGCATTTCACTGTTTGTCCGATTATCCGTGAGTTAATAGCTTTTTATGGCAATGTTAAAAAGTTGTAAACGCATTTAAATGATTTTTACATTGTTATCCCACTTATAAAACAATTGAAATTTAAATTTTCTCATGAAAACTATGTCAGTTAAATAATCTGTTATATTGTGCCGATTTAAAGACGTGTACAATACTTTTATAAAAGCCTTGCTCATGTATAAATATCCTTATTCATATATCTTATACTTTCATCGACCCAATCTAACTTTGTTGCATTATAAATAATAAATTTATATATGATGTTTTTTTGTGCACAGGAATCATAAAATAAGTATATTTTCCCTCATTTGTTGGTATTTTCTTTCAATCAATTATCTTTTTCTTAAAGTTGCTTTGTGTTTATGCTAAGCGAAATTGTTTTTTTTTTTTTTTACCGATATCCATTCTATTATTTTCCTCAAATACACATTGCGTATACGACACGTATGCACAAAAGAAAAATAAAAGCCGAAAAAAATTCATTAAACGGCATTTATTTTTAATTTTCCAAATGCTAGTCCAGGTATGGAGACTGGGTTGGAAAGGGAGGGGAGGGTTTCGTAAAAGTTGTCAGAAGTCAGTTTTGTTTATTTTAAAATTCAGCGCGAATCATTTTGTTGGAAAATGTTGCACATAATTCTTGTTTAAGTATCTTGTAAATTGCTTAATAACGCCAAAGGGACTCGCGTAACACACAAACACACACACACACACCCTCACATACTTCCCTTTCCTCCCCGCAATTACCCCTTTGACTTTTTGGCAACTTTGTATTCAAGTGCGAAGCGAGCTTGAAAAACTCAAACCATAAACTTTGTGAGCTCCAAAAAACGAGCAACCGGCAAATTAATGTGCGTGTGTGTGTGTGAGTGTGTGCGTGTTTCTGGGTGGGTGGGGCTGGGGTGGCACTTGTTTAATTTAATAACAAAATAAATGTTCACGGGCACGTAAATTTATGAGTTCAAAATACTCTCGCAATGCACACATTAACACGTACTCCAGGCACAACATTCCCCTCCTCTGCATATTTGAGGCACAACTCTGTTTTTCCCCAAAAATATTCGAAAAGGACAAAATCAACGCATTACCGCTGTGAAAGCCAAATAGTTTTTTTCGGGATTCAGCTTTTTACAATTAAATATTTGTTTAACTTTCCAATGCTAGATCCGAATTTTTACTTCATGTTTCAGTAAAAACGCTTTGTTTACAGGGCATATGAGACAATAAATAAAGACGCCACAGACGCGAAATGTGTCGGAATACGGAAAACGAACTTAAAACCGAACACAAAACCCAGCTGAATCTGATTTGAAAGACGAAGACAAAGACGAATCTGAAGCCAGAGACTGAAACCTGGTTGAAGCTGCTGCTGCTGTCTCCATTATCATTAATGGCGTCACGCACCTGGGAAAGGGGTTGGACATAAAGAGAGGAGTTTGGGTAAGGGGGTGGTGGCTGCGATTCCCGCATCATTTTAGCTTGGCTTGGCCCGCCAAATTATGCAAAGTGTTTGACAAATTAGCAAAAAGGAAAGTTGTTAAAAGCGGAAAAGCGCATGCATAGCAACGAGCTGCAAGTGTCTCGCATTAAGTGGAAAATTTGTGAAAATTTGTGAAAATTGTGAAAATTGCGAAAATTGTTTTCATAATTAGCATTTTGAGTACTAGGTCGAAAAGACGAAAGATGTGTGTGTGTGTGTGTGCGTGTGTGTGTGTGTGTGTATTTGTATGAAGTGCTATATGCCTCATGCCACTCTTGGCTGCGGGGATCACGTTAAGCTGGCTCAATCTCTACAGCTGTCTCAATGTAGCTGAAAACACAAAAAAGAGTTAACTATAAGACAAGTTTGGCCATGAAATATTTGGATCAAGAAGTCCACTGTCAAGTTGTCAAATGTCAACAAAAACAAAACATTCCACCATCAACCGTTTATCGTCAACTCGCAAAATTGACCTCAATAAGATACACACCAACACACACACATACGCTTAGCCAGCCTCGGATTCAAAAGAACTCCCCAAGCGCTTATTTGGAAAACGTTTCATTTTTATTGGAAACTCCCAAGCTACGAGTGCTCAGTGTCAGTTAATGTCATTTCAGCTTTGCTGTCGCACACACATACACACATCCACACCTCTGTCCTATGGCCTTTACTTCTTACCTCTCAGCCCCTTAGCAACCATTCATTTGTACACAACGAGTTATTCCCTCAACCACTTTAACCTCGAATGCGACGAAAAGTTATAAAGCGAATGAAACGGCAAAAAAAATTAACTTTAACAGGATAATAATGCAGATTTTTGCTTTGTTGCTTGACGACTCAAATATACTTACCGTATCACTAAACTGATCTTTAGAACAATAATTTGCTTAAAAAACTTTATGATTATACGGAAAATCGATTAAGAAATATTTACTAGAAAATGTCAATGTCAAATATATAGATCGTTTTAAACCCATGAATTGAAAAAATAAGCAGAATTAAGAATCTCTGACCCCATAAAGTATATCTATTCCTGATCAGCTTAAAAAGCCGAGTCAACTTAGCCATGTCTGTCTGTATGTATGAACGCGTCGATCTCAGAGATTATAAGAGCTAGAGACTCCAGATTTGGCACATAAGCTCGTCTTTGTCGAAGGCAGTACAAGTCTGTTTCCGATTTTCAAAAGCTCTTCCCATTTCCGATATACACATGTGAACGATAACATTAAAATCCAGAGCTTTCCAAGATTAAAGTTTAGTCCCAGATGCATAATGACTGTACGCGTTAAGTATGGGGATCAGGGTATTTCCTAGTCGGGAAATCTCGACTAGTGCCTTCTTACTTCTTTGTGATTTTGAAATAAACTTTAGGTGGTTTAAGTACTTTTAACTGAAAAACTTTCAGAATTTTATTCGTTTAAAATAAATTTTGAAAGAAGAGTTACAAAAATATTATAGCTCAACTTGGAAAGTAAATTTAATTAGTTCTTTACCCAACATTTTCATTTCATAATTTAGGAGAATATTATTAAACTAAAACAGCTGTTGGAAGATTTCGACATTTTTGATTTGGAGTGGCTTATATTCATAATTCAAATATCAAACATCCAAAAAATGAAAGTTCGTATGTCTGC
This sequence comes from Scaptomyza hsui, assembly GCA_018152825.1. Lineage (NCBI taxonomy): Eukaryota > Metazoa > Arthropoda > Insecta > Diptera > Drosophilidae > Scaptomyza > Scaptomyza hsui. The sequence goes on from JAECXO010000254.1 coordinate 268,308, forward strand.
GGCAAGTGGCTCGACTTTGTAAGGTGTATAGGTTTTTTGGATGTCACCAGGGAAGCAGGAGAGTCAAAAAGATAATCAAAAAGAGATCAAGTAAGAAGGCTCTATTCAATAGCCTAGCTTGACTGTTAGATGCCCTGAAACCTTGTCTCTTTCTTAAGGGACAGCATATACAAGTGCTTGTTTGGAATATGCCTGCGCTTGCTTTCGGTGTCAAAGTATATTTGTAAAATTGATCTTCAAAGTTTTTGGGCTGATCTGGATAAAACATTATGATCGGTATTAAGTTTCAATAATTTGGGTTATCGATAGCATGTGTATGGCGAAACGGATGGATTAATCGATAAAGTGAAACATAATTAATCTGCCTCTGGTATTTGATGCCTTATGAGTGTGCTTCTAAATCATAACTTACGGATATCAAAAACGTTAAGACCTAGCGACAATTTAAAACGAACTTATTCTACCTATAAGAGAGTTTATATTCCAAAGTCAATAGCTTTTATTGACTCTGAGATTGACTGTTTTTGGTTGATGAATAATTACTATATACTGTGTGTTGCATACTTTTGCACAAGCCCATTTTACCCTCTTTACCCACTTCATCAGTTTAGGGTATCAAAATAGTAGTATGAAGTAGTTCACTCCACCCAAACGCTGCCTGTCTGAACCTGTCTAGAGCCGCTCGGTGGCATTTGACATATTAAATGCGGATCAAGCTCTGGAGGAAGGAACAGAAGAAGTCTCTCTGACTAGGTGAGGAGCAAGCAATGAAAAGGGCACAACGACGAATTGAATTCCTTGTCGCTAAAGGGCTGTTTACACCTAGATATAATGTCATGAAATCTGTTAAAATTGTGAGTTGCATTTGTAAGCAATGTGTACTATTTGTAAGCAATGTGTAGTACAATCAATGTTTAATAACGCTGAAAGTGTTGTACAACGCATTTTTAAAATGTGACTACGGCCTGCCAACCACTACAACAATATTTTCCAATATATTTTAAACAATATTGAGGCCCATTTCTCAATGTTCAGATAATCTTGCAGTAAGTTAACTTCGGAATAATTCTTTGCTCGAGCTATCGGGAGTTAAGCAATTTGATTTTCTCAAGGCCAATGTTACCTATCATCGCTATATTACCATCGCCTAGTGGTGCTGCCAACCTTAACGGGTAATTCAGCTGTTTTTTGTTATTTTTTTTGCTAATGTCTGCCAAACTGCTGCATGTTGCATTTCAAAATGTATATACAATTACTTTCTATGAGCACCTGTTGTAAGCGGCAACTAGGGAAAAGTTTTTTAGTTGTTGAGGAGCATGTGTCTGTGGACCTAGAAAAATAAATAAATAAACAGTGGTATTGTCACCTTGAGTCAACTGTTAACCTAACCATGATTGTTTCGATATTTATAACGGGACTTAACAACGGTATAAGTGTTAACCAGACCTCCACGCATTGGATAAGTACTTGCTAACTGAACTAATTCGACTAAACTTAGAAGAGTTTGTCTAAACCGACAATGAGAAATTGGGCCTAAGCCGATTTGTTTCCAAATAAGGGCTTAAAATATTACACATATCGACCCTGTCATCCATTTTCATAATTTAACAACATAAATCAAGTGTTGAAAAACCGTTTCTTATTATTTTTTTTTTTCAGCAGTTTAGCTGCAAGAAAAGTGCCGAGAGTGTTTACATTGCTTCAACGAATGACATCACAAATTCAATGTTGCGGCATAAAAACTTTGACAGATGTCATGACATTATATCTAGGTGTAAACAGCCCTAAAACATTTTAAGAATGAAAATGAAGACGTTGCCAGAGATTCGACAGCAGCAGATAAAAGCAGGTGGAAATCAAATTCACCCATCAAATCTGGAGTCTGAGTCAAAGTTCATGACAAGTGACATAGTACAATATAAAGCATTCATGTATCCATTTCGCATGCTTTTAGACCAGAAACTGGATTAGAGCCAAACGCTGAATGCGTTTAAAGTAGACTTTCTTCTTGGGGTTCATTTAAGTTTAAACGGGAGGCTCTTAGGACAAGCCGATACTGATGCTGATGCCTTGAAGCAGCCAGTGGCCTGTGAAATCCACTTAATTCCATTTACTTAAGCTAATTTCACGCCATATTCAATTTACCACATCATGACCATTCATTATTTATTCACAACATGTAAAATCAATGGGCATCAGCCGACAGCCGACACAAACGTCAACACAGCACAAAAAATCAACAAAAAAAACAAGTGAAAACGTTGCAGTCGGACGCAACCGACTGCGGAATACTTTGATACCAGTTAAACGGATGGTAAGGAGTCTTTTTGCAAAGTCGGAATGCATAGGCGGAAGGGGTGGGCCAGGTGTTAAACATAGTCAGCTATTTTGTTATCACATTTGATGACTTTAGCTCAAAAACTTTGGAAGATACCCTAACTCAGAAATTTAATAGGTGAGCGGCAGAGGTGGGTGTGGCATTCAAATTTTTGAATCAAATCTTTTTATCTTCTTTTGTGGCTCTAGCTCAAAAACTGTTAAAGATATAGCCGATGCCGATTTTATAAGGCAGGTGGCTTGGGTAGGCGATGCATCCAAAATTTTGATGCAGATCTTTTGTAGATGCCACCATATATCTTCTTAACAAATTTAGTTACTCTAGCTCAATAAATGTGGATCTTTCTGCAAAATTTGGTAACTCTAGCTGTAAGAATGTGAGAAATATTTAGTTTTATCGGTTTTCAGTTATCGCACTTATCGATTTCCCAGTCTCCTAGTAGGCGTGGCTCACTGATCTTAACACTTTATCTGTCGCGCCTATAGACAAACATAATTGCAAAGTTTCAAGTCTCTAGCTCTACAGGTAGGAAATTTTTGCGTTCATACAGACGGACAGACGGACGTACACCATGACGGACATTGCACAAAACCAATGTACTATGATACTTTCAGTATCAAAGTATAAAAATAACAAACTAGGTGAGAAAACAACTAAATTGTTGAACGTTGAATGTGTAGGTCAAAGCGGTTAAAGTGACAAGGTGTGGGGTGTACGAGGTAAGCTGTGGTAAAAAAAATTTTATAAAATAATTTTGCCCCGTATCAAAAGTTTATCGAACAAAACATTTAGATTAGTGTGTTATGTGATGATGTGATTTTTATTTGAGAATCTCTTAATCACTACTTTAGGTAGCCTTTTCTTTTAAAAAAAACCTGATGGGAATAACTAAAAAAAATTCAACAGGCATTTTCTACACACACGAATGAGCGAATCCTCGAACGTGAAAAGTGGGAGTTGTGGTGGAGGGTGGGGGGCTTATGTATATGGGCATGTTGAAACGTGCTGAAAAACCGCGTTGGTTGTGGCAAATAAGTGCGATGTGCGATCATCATTTTCGGCGCGGTCCTTAAATCCAGAGGGCAAAACGCCGCCAGCTGATGGGACGCACCTGTAAACGGTTCAAAACGCACTGACAGAGAGAAAGAGAGAGAGAGTGCTTTATATGTATGGTGTAACTCTGTAATTTGCCTACATTGAATGCCACAAATGGGCTTTAGTTGGCGGGGAGAAATGGAACTCAACTGCATGTAGAGTGTGCTATTCCGAGCAGCTGATTGGATTTGTGGTCATGTGTTGCACTTTAACCTTTTTTGCGTACGATGGACTGACCGACTGACTCCATAGTCTCAACCCCCTAGACATGTACTAACTATTAATTAACAAAAATATCACATTTTTGATTTAAATTAATAAGCAAAATACATACCTCATTTTGGATTTTTATTGAATTTACCCATTATCCATTCAAGTGCATATAGACTTGATTGGATTTTAGATTGCACGCTGAAATTTAAGGCATTTTTATAAAACCTTCCACTCTTATTAGATCAGGTTGATTGAACTTGAGAACACAACGTGAATAAATATTTTACTTGCACGTCTTCTGAAATAAAGAATTCCTAAGAAATATGAGACAGACACATAATACTCCTAGGTAAGATGAGAAATATCGCAGAGCCAGATTTCCAGTTCTTCAAACTTTCCTTAATAAGACAGTTTTAAACTAAACTTAAATTACAAATTTGTTAAAAGATTTGCCCTCAAAGTGTGTTTCCATGCCATGAGGTGGGAAAAGTAGGTACATAAGTAATCAAGCGGCAGGGAACAAAACGAAATAGAATTAACTGGAATTCATCAGACATGGAAATTGGAATGGGAGTAGGACTAGAGCTGTGTACATGACGTTGACTTTAACGCTAACTATAACGGTGCATTTGAACACCTACACAGCCACTACTTTAGATATGGGTAAAGCTTAAGCAAAACCTGTATATGAATGTACCCCACACACACAGAACGAAAGAGGGAGAGAGAGAGAAAGAGAGAAGTATATGTACATATAACGGTAATGGTAATGGCAATGGTAACGGTAACAGCGCCAAATGTTTGCATGGCCGTCGCTTTGGGAGCTGTGCCAATGTTTGCGTAACGTGTTTGACAAAGAAATGAAAACTGAAAGCGCTAGCTTGGAAAATCAAATGGAAGCCTCAGCCCTATTCAGGCCAACCCCACCCCCACTTCGGTCCGCTGACCGACGAAAAGCGCTAGAAAAAAATGTGAAAGAGAGCCAGTCAGAAACGCAAAAATCAAATAAAACGGCGCATAAATAAATATCTATGTAGTATATGTGTAACTTAGTATAATATGTCTGTGTGTATATAATAAATAAACAGTAACAAAACACATATTTACAACATATGTATATTGACAGAGACGTAAGCAAATTGGCCCACTCAGTGCAACTATTTTGGAAGATAGCTTAAAAACCTGTTAGATACTATGTACTGTTAAAAATTACTTAATCACCCTATTCACGTTTTAATATTAATAACAGGCAATGGTAATTTAATTTCATTGAACTTTTAATTAAATTATTTGATTTATTCAACTATTTGTTTTATAAACAAGTAAAAAGGCTCTAGTCGAGATTTCCCGATTAGGAGATACCCTGAACCCTGTAATTAACGCAGTTACAGTCATTGTCTGTATGCATCTGTGATTAACTTCAGTCTTCGATATCTCTGGTGTTTCTCAACCGATGTCGAAGAACATTTCACAGACTTTCATTATTTTGTATTAAGTTTCTAGAACGAGTTTCTTATTTTCGATAAAAGGATTTTAATTTTATCGATCACATGTGTATACCGGTAACGGAAATAGTTATCGAAAATCTGACTTCTTGCACTTAGATGAGCTTATGTTTAAAATCTGAAGTCTCTAGCTCTTAAAGTCCCTGAGATCGACGCGTTCATACATCCAGACAGACAGACATGGTTATATCGACTCGGCTGTTGATGATGATCAAGAAAATACATATATACTTTATAGGGTCGGATATGCTTTCTGCTGCCTGTTACATACTTTTGCACAAAACCATTATACCCTTTTTACCTATTTTATGGGTTCGGGGTATAAAATAAAGCATGCTTAAATATCATAGAGAATAACCATATGTAAACATTATAGTTGCATAATTAATGTGTCAATAAAAATTGCAAATAATATATACAATAAACAAAAATATGTTCGATAATAAAAGCCCAAGGCAAGGGACAGGACGACAGGTGGCAACGCCAACGAGACTAACATAACTTTGACGAGTGGCAACGCAGACGGGAACGAAGAATGAAACGGTGTAAAGATGCGTACAAAGATGTTTAGTTACTTACTGTCAGTCGATGTTTAAAGTTTAACATAATTTGAATTAAAGAATTCGTCCATGCCGTAAATGTGCTACGATGACACACTCCTTACACCTAACCATCCCTATCCCTTAACCCCCTAGCCACAAGCACTTAAAGTGTCGCCTTTATTTTTTTCAATTATGTGGAAGAAGGTGGGGCGTGGTCGGGAGTGTGAAGTAGTGATAATAAAGCAACAACAAATAGATTTCAATTTGATTGATAAACATAACACACATTGTGTGTGTGTGGGAGTGTGTGGAAATGATATTGCAATCGCAGAAAGGGACATCACAAATTACAAGGCTGGCAACAAAAACCATCAACAACAGCATCGTCAAAGGAATGAAATAAAAAAGTATACAAAAAACCAAAAATAAAAGAGTAAATTACGATATGACGATGAAGATACTCTCACAACTTAAAAAAGTAAAAATAAAATAAATATACGTTGATAATATAATTACACAATCGATAATTATCGATAAATATGAAATACACTTGGGCTAAATTAGGTCGCATTGAATTAAAACTGCGCTCTCTTTTTGTCAGGGTATTAAAGGAAAAGTCTCAGAAAAGAAGTGAATGTTAAAGTGGGTATTATGGAAGATGAGGGTGGATGAAGAGTAGGGAGATGAATTGTGGCATGGTTGTTATCTGATTCGCCTTGCACACACACACACACACACAATCACAATAAGTGGCTGTTACATTTCACACCAAACATTGATGGAGCGACCAAATGGACCAAAGGGAAACCAAAAAGGACGAGCACCGAGGAACAAGGGGCAAGGAGCAAGAAGCAGATGAGGGCAGCAACCGAACAAGCCACAGAAATAGTCGAGCAGTTGTGGCCAAAGCCTGGCTAAAAACTTTGGTTATGGCCATGGCTATAAGGTGGCAATGCAGAAAGGGGAGGGTTGAGGGGGTTAGTAACTGTGTCAGCTGCTTGAGCTTGGGAAGCATAAAAGAAAATCACAGAATTTCACAAAAGATGTTTATCATTTTCACTTGGGCAAAAGTTTTTCAGCTAAAATGGCAAATATTTTCTGCATACAGATTTTTGCAACTAGATAAAGTGCTGGAAAAAAAAAAACACGAAGCAGCAGCAGCAACGAAAAATAAAACTACAAAAAGGAATAAGCAACTGGCTAAGTTGATTGGGTAAAGAGAAGGGATGACAAATTTAAAGGCGAATGCCCCCAAAGGACATAATCGCCAATGGCCCACAACTGAGTAGCGGATGTTGTAAACTCACCAAGGACATAAAAAAAAAGGATAGAGCGAAACGAAACGCAACGAAAAAAGGAATCAAAACCGAAGTTCCTAATGTTGTTGTTGTTGGTGTTCATATTTGAGAAATCAGGAAATATATAATGGCAAAAGTGGCAGATAAAATTGTGCTGGGAATAAATCTATCATATAATGCAATATTACAGCGTAATGCCCATCGATAAACCACCCAACACACAATCCCAAACCCCAAAAACCACCCAATCCCAAATAAAACATTAATACATATATGTATGTGTATGTAGAGATTGTGCAGAGTTTCAGTTAAATGAAGTCGATTATTTGCTGGCCATTGGGAATGCCTTCGTAACAGAAGACGTAAATTAAAATACACGTCTTTAACATAATTCTGATTATAAGCAAAACACGACTGGAGTTAAATAATAAGGGAGGAAAATGCTTAGTTTGGAAAAACTAATTACGGTGAGAAGATGTTTCAGTTTCCCAAATAAAGTCATGAAAACAAAATTTTAAAGCCATTATATTTACTAGCTTAGCTTTAATAGATCCTAATAATAAGACTAAATTGCAGCTAATTTTAAACTTGAACTGCTTTCAACAATAACAATTTGAAAGAGTTTGATTTAAAAAAAGTTTTTAAATTAGCCGTTCTCATTTTTAATTGCATATTCATTATAAATGGAATCTAGAAACCTTAAGGAAATCAATTCTTAAAGCCATGATTGAGTAGTTAATCATGAGTCAGCTAGCTATTTACCATATATATTTAAGTTAACATCGGGTTTGTTTCGCCATAATAGTTTCATGACAAGAAGACACACACACACACACACACACACACACACACACACACACATACGTGTAGTTTACCATTCTAGGACATTCAGGGTTAATGTGACAAGGCATTCGGTGGATGGATAGTTGCGGGCATGGCCAAGAGCGTACAGCCACAATGGGTTTGGCCATTATTTAAACGATGCTCACACACACACACACACACACACATTTATACATATGCAGCAAGACACAGGACGTTGGCGCATATCCTGCAGCACAATTGAATTAGGTTAGTCATGCTTTAATGCACATCAACATACGTGCAGCCAGGCAGGACATCTCTCTGTGTGCATGTGTGTGTGTATGTGTGTGTGTGTGTGTTTGTGTGTGTGTGTGTGTGTGTGTGTGTTCTCATAAATCTCATTGTCAGTGTTTAACTTTCTTGTTGGTTTAACTTAACTTCAAGCAACAACAGCAAAAGCAAAAGTCATTTGTCATTTCAGTTGGCAACACACACAAAGAGAGAAAGGGAAACATACACATACAGTGTGTGTAGACATTCACATACTTACATGTATGTATATGCATATACATATGTATGCATTTTAGTTGCCCTTAAGTAATATCCCTAACTCAGGTATAGAACAAAAAAAGAAACCTAACAGCTACTTCAGGCAGTCTGCAACACGTTGCATTTTCAGCTACGGTAAACACTCGCTAAAGTGCACATCATGTGTCACTTGATGCTTATTAATATAACGCATTCGTAGGCAGCAAAAAAAAACCAACAACTTCAACCTTTTGCTGTTGTTCAAGTTCAAAAGTATTCAACCATTAAATCCAATAAACGAAAATTATTTAAAGTGAATGCATCAATAAATAGCAATTATTTCCAGCCAGTTTCAATATTTAACTTGATTTGTTATCTTTTGCTTAAACTTTTAAGTTAATTTAAGATACATTTTTAATCCTAATTTGATATGTTTTACTTAGGCATTTTTGTATTTTGTGCTTGTAATCCTTTAAGCTGCCTTTTTATGCATTCACTTGAGTACATCAATCATTAGAACAAATATTTTATTGTCTTTACCTGATAGCTTTTATTAGGCTTAAATTAATATTGAGTATTTATTCTTGTATTTTATTATGAGTACTTTGCCAAATTGAACAAGTACATTGTGAATGTTTACACTATTCCTAATTAAACTGATGTGTGTAATTGTATACTTATTAGCAAGCAAATAGTTTAGCTTTAAGCTTGTTTCAGTTTGCAATAAATATTAAGTCAAAACTATGTTTTGCTCAGATGCAATTTTTTGGCATTGCACGGCAAAAATCCTGTCTAACTTGTTGCAAGCAACGTTCTCTCTCTCTCTCTCTTCTCTCTTTCTCTCTCAATCTTGCACACTGGAAACTGGTTAATATTTCTGAGCTACTTGACTAAATTAACGGCAAATTACTTAGTTGTTCTATTATTTCATAATTTCATCATCTTCGTCATTGTGATTATTATCAACGTTTGTTGTGTGCAACTGTTGCCTGCGGTTGTTTGTTGCGGCTGTTGTGGCACAGAGCACACCTTGCCACACACACTCCCCCTTACCACCCTCCTTTCCCGCCTCTATCACCCATTCTTCTTCGTCTTGCTTGATGGCTGAATGCACCGAGGCCATTACAGTTATTAATGAATGCAAAACTTCTGCAAAGCACAGCAGCACCTTCAGTCTCAATTTGCATTATGCTCAGATTGCCATTACACACAAGTTTATTGCGAATGGTGCATTTGGACTGCAACGAGTACTCATTGCACTCATGTCAACATTATCATTCACACTCACATTCATACTCACACTTATGCTCGTATTTGTGCTCTAAACACTAGACTTATTAGACCTTATTCAACCAAAGTACCTTGTGTGTGTTTGTAAGTTAATCTATTGCAATTTATAATACGTTCATTGTCGACGCCTAAAAATGGAAATTCTATCAAATAGTACCAATAAAATGGTTGGGAGTGGTTATGAAGCTCTTGGTATTGTTTTCTACAATTTAAAGCATAATTTATAGTTATGTTTCCAGTTTTGTTTACGTGACTAAAAAAAAAAAAAAAAACTCCTCTCCTTCGATTTCCTTAGAGGTATAGGAAAATTATTGGAAAACTCCATTAATTTGAAAATATGCAAAAATTTTGAGACGGGCTATTTAGTCTGTTTCAAAGGGTTTATTTTTTTCTAATAGTATACAAATTATGCGCTTCCACTTGCGTATTTATAAATTGCTGAATGTTCTCCAAAATTTTGTGTGATGTTTTTTAACTACTTAACAACTTAAGAGAGCTGCCTATTTTTAGTATGTCGGATAGTTTCTATTGCACATTTATCCAAGTATTATTGCTTTTACGTACATGAAATGCAAATGCAGGTAACATGCACAATGCAGAATCTAAGAACCCATGAAGCTTCAAAAGTCCAGTCGCTTATGACGAAGCACAGACCAACACACATGGAGAACAACACTAATCCATATAAAGCAGCCCTTTTTTCAGCCTGCACACTGAAAAAATTAAAGTTGCGTAATTAAAACAGAAATTATATATAAATGAATCAAATTTACAATATTTACAATAAGAGTCAATATTCATTTGCATATTCGTTAAGAACCGTTAATATGAACAATACATTCAAATGATCATTTGTCAATGGACAATGGAACTGAAGCCGGCTTGCGCAACAACAAATTGTGTAGCGAAGATCCGAGAATGAGCTAAACGCACAAAAAGCAACTGTAATTGCAAAAAAAATGTGTTGCTGCTATCCTTGTCTTTTGCATAAGGCTTAGGCTGAGCGCCGTATGCATATACGAAAATCGCCTTCTACGCTTCGGAACAAATGCAACAACAAAGGAGCACTAAGACCTTTGGGCTTGGGCATCAGGAGATGCCTGATTAGGGCTGCCATCCGTCCGGGATTCCCCGGATTTGTCCTAGTTTGAAGGGTGTCCGGGGGCCGTCCGGCAGGGGTTTTTAAAAGTGTCACTTTTTTTGTAGTTTTTTATGTTCGTTCATGATCTTGTTCTAACGAACTTTTAACCGAAATCAGTTCAATTGTTCTAAGTAACTAGTTACAACTGTTAAATAACAGAGTTCAACGCGATTATCAAAATGTTAATGTTATGTAAATATACATATCCGTTCAAGTCGCACTTACACAGGCATTTAATGCCATTTCGAAATTGCTACGCAGCAATTTACGTAAGTTCAAATATTATTTTGTCACTTTTTTTGAGTACGTACATCTTTAACAATTGCTTGTTGAAATAAATGCCAAGTCTTGTTAAATAAATGCGAAGTCCAAAATGTGCATCAGATATCCAATCCGTCGAATGGGCTGCAATCCCTTTATCGAACTTCTCCCAAATATTATATTATGATTAAATACGTCGTAAGCTTTGTGTTTTGCTTTTATATTTATTATTTTCTGTTTAGCTCTGCTCTTGTCCACTTAATTAAAATATTTATATTCTTGTGCTCATAACACGTCCAAACAACTCGAAGATCACCGGAAGAAGAAAGAAGACTCAATCCAGTATGACCAACTTCCATATAGCTAATAATACCATACATATCAGTATTGTTAAAATACCAAAATACAATATTAATAGTGTTGGTTAAGAATACAATGTTTTTGCTTCACATATCAATATATCGATATATTGAATATATTTAAAGTGATATTTTAACACACCTCCTCAAAAACATTATATTCTCAATCATCACTCATTACTCATTTACTTTAAAGACAAGGCAGGCTATTATGGGAGTTTACATATGGCCCAGCATTTGCTGCGAGGATTAGGGAAAACCCATAAAAACCTAATCAGACCATTTCAAAATGAAATTAAGTTTACGTTAAACAATTTGAAATTCAAAATTAAACAAATAAAATTAAAATAAAATAATTTGAGCAGTTTCTCCTTATTCGTGAGATCCATTCAATGTTTCATCTTCAGTTCATTAGACCCATTTGATTCCTTAATTCAATGAATCGTGGTGCTGGCAATGTTTTTGTCAATAGGTCTGCAATTTGTTTATCTGTTGGAATATAAACAAGATTAATCAAATTCTTTTCAACCTGTTCCCTAGTAAAATGATATTTTATATCTATATGTTTTGAACGTTTATGACATGAGTTTTTTTTTTTTTGGCAATACTAATACAACCTTGGTTGTCTTCAAATAACTTAATAGGATTCATTAATTCAATTTTTAAACTTGCTAGTAAGGATTTTAGCCAAATAGCCTCTCGAACTGCTTCGAATAAAGCCTATATTCTGCCTCTGTTGATGAAGCAGCTACAGAACTCTGCTTTCTGGTGTTCCAACATATTACATTAGATTCGAACATTTTAAATAGGTATCCAGTTGTGCTTCTTCTATCTGATTCACTTCCACCCCAGTCTGAATCTACATAACCTATAAAATAATTATTAATCTTTTCTGTTTTCCTAAAAGTTAATTTTAAATCAATTGTTCCTTTAAGATACCTTAAAACTCTTTTAAACACATCCAAAGTTCACTGTTGTTCTTTTCACAAAACCGACTTAAAAGATTAACAGAAGTGCTTATGTCTGGTCTTGTACATAACATCACATACATTAAACATCCTATTAAATTTCGACAAGGAGCATCACACTTGTCATCTGAGTTTAGTGCAATATGATTTAATTTATTTGGAAGAGGACAGTTTACTGGATTGCAATTTTCCATATTAAATTTTAAAATTATATTTTTAATGTAAGCAACTTGACTTAAACTTATTTGATTGTCTTGTCTATCGACTTTAATTCCTAAGAAAATTTTATTTCTTTTAAGTCAGTCATCCTAAATTTATTCATTAAATATGTTTTAAAATTATTCATCGTTTTTAAACATTTCGTAGATATTACTAAATCATCTACATATAAGAGAACATATATATTAGTAGATATATCACCTTTGTCAAGGAGGTATGTACAACGATCTACAGATGAATTTATAAAACCTATTTCTTTTAATGCATTTTCAAACATATCGAACCAACACCTTGCAGCTTGTTTTAGACCATATATTGCTTTATGTAGTTTACAGACTTGATTTTCTTTAGTTATCAGACCCTCAGGTATTTTCATGTAAATCTCTTCTTTTAAAATGCCATTTAAAAACGCGGTTTTTACATCCATATGATGTACTTCAAGGTCATATTGATTTGAAAAGGACATAATCAATCTAAAACTTGTTATTCTTGCTACAGGGGCAAAAGTTTCATTATAATCAATTAAATATTCTTGAGTGAAACCTCGGGCAACAAGTCTTGCTTTATATTTCTTCGGCTCACCGAATTCGTTATGTTTAATTGTAAAAACCCATTTGCAATCTACTATATTCTTATTTTCAGGTTTTTGCACAAGTGACCATGTTTTGTTTATTAAATGTGAGTTAAGCTCTTCTTTAACAGCTTTTTCCCATTGTTCTTTATCTTTATTATATTTGATTTCATCAAATCTATTAGGAATCGAATATAATAAACTTTGTGTACTCATTACACAATTATTTATTAAGTCTTGATATGACACTCTTGGTTTCTCTCTTAACCTTTCACTTTTTCTAATATTTATCTGCGAGTCTAACTTATCATTTTCATTACTTTCATTAATGAAAACATCACCAGACATTTCTGGATCGGCATTCTCTAAATTTGCTTCCACATCACTAGGCTGTTCTTCTGACTTATCAGAATTTTCTTCCAAATTGAAACCATCTTCATCATTTAGATGCATGTCATTTTCAACTACAGCTCTAGATTTAAACATATTTATTTCGTCAACAATAACATCTCTTGCTATTTCAAATTTTTCAGATTCCACATTCCATACTCGATAACCATTTGGTTCATAACCAACAAGTATACCTTTCCATGATTTTTCATCAAATTTTCTTTTTCTTATTTTTATATGTACATATACTGTTGAACCAAAACCTTTAAGTATTTCAGGCACGGCTTTTTACTGTACCACATTTCGTATGGTGTCTTCATGCATCCTCTTAATGCATAACTTGGGCTCCTATTTATTAGATAGGTTGCTGTCAACACAGCTTCACCCCAGAACTCCTTTTGAAGGTTTGCTCCTATAACCAGAGAACGAGCTTTCTCTGTTATAGTTCTTATCATCCTTTCGGATACACCATTTAACTGAGGTGTATGTGGAACTGTCAAGTGGTAGCTGATGCCTTTTTCTACACATAATTCTCGCATTTCATTTGATAAATATTCTCGACCATTATCTATATATAAATTTACTACTTTCAAATTAAAGTGTGCTTCAGCCTTTAAAATAAAATCTTTAAAAGCAGCAAACACATCAGACTTATAAGACATTAAATATGTAACACAGTAAGTGTATACTGGTCTATAAAAACAACATAGTAATTCTTTTTGTCTATTGTTGTAGGTGAAATTGGACCACACACGTCCGAATGAACAACAAACAATGGCCTATTTATGTGATCTTTATTTTTTCTTTTTGAAAAGGAAGTCTAGCTTGTTTTCCTTTATACAGCTCTCACATAGTTCTTCATTGGGTTGAACATTGTTTAAAATATAAGATTCCTCAAATAAATATTTCTGTTTTATTTCTAGGAATTTATTTTTGCTAATATGCCCTAACCTCTCATGCCATAAGCTATAATTTACTTTATTTGATACAAATGCTTGCTTGGGTAAAGTTAACCTAACGGACGGAACATTATCAACGTAATGTGCATTCATAATATTTATTTCATCTTTACTCACAATTACACCTCCTGGGTGAAATACAATTGTGAAACCAGCATCTTGCATCTTTTTAACTGATATTAAATTTTGTGTTACTTCAGGACAAAATAAAACATCTTTTAGGGTTATTGGAGTCATTGTATCCGAAATCAATTTCATTGTTCCTGTCTTCGTTGCTAGTATATATTCATTTGATTTTGCAACCGCAATTTTTATTGGTGATTGAAGTTTATTAACATTTGATAAAAGACTTTCGTTATTAATTAGATGATCTGATGCACCCGAATCTAATAGAAATGAAATTTCGTTATTACTATTATTATTATGACGCTTTGTCATAAATGCGAACCCGGAACCGTGAACTGGTTCATTTTGGCCTTGTGCCATTTGTGCTTGTTTTTCTTGGTTGCTTTCCATTTCTTTCTTATATTTAAAGCAATCCCTTTTTATATGTCCAGCCTTGCCACAATGGTAACATTTCAATTTATTGAACTTATTTTTAGCTTTAAACTGCACTTTATTTTGGAATTTTGGTTTATTTTGGAAATTATTGATTTTGTTATTAACTTTATTCACAGCTTGTAACACTTTTAAGACTTGTGTCTTTTTGAAGACTGCTTTAATTTAATTTCGTGATCTAATAGTCTGTTTTTAACAAAAGCTAAAGTCAAATTATTTTCTGCTAATGTTTCAATAGCAGTAATGACGCCATCATAAGAGGAAGGTAGAGTTAGCAGTAAATGGCTCACTTTGTCCATTTCATCCAGATTTGCGCCAGACGCGATCAACTCTGTTATCAAATCATCGAAAATAGTAAAATGGTTTGATAGTGCCATGTCCCCTTTATTTTCAACGACAGCAATTGTTTTCGGACAGACAACTGGCTAGCTAAACTTTTTCTTTCATAAATTTCGTCTAATTTAGCAAATATTTCTTTAGCACTACATTCACTTGTGGCAAAACTCAAAAGGAATCACTTAAATATTCTATTATTGTGTTCTTGGCGGATTTTTCATTCTTTTTCCACTCATCGGATGCACCGTCACCTATTTCATCAATAACTCTTATGGTATCGTTTTCACTTAATAATGCCCTTATGCGGAATTTCCATATCGCATATTTTTCACCGTCGAATGGTTTAATATTTCTCTTCCTTTTTCCATACTGTTGTGAACAAAGAAAAGAATTATGAAATATTATACTTATCTGTATTGGTGGTCTGGGCCCATAACCTGTTGAAATAAATGCCAAGTCTTGTTAAATAAATGCGAAGTCCAAAATGTGCATCAGATATCCAATCCGTCGAATGGGCTGCAATCCCTTTATCGAACTTCTCCCAAATATTATATTATGATTAAATACGTCGTAAGCTTTGTGTTTTGCTTTATATTTATTATTTTCTGTTTAGCTCTGCTCTTGTCCACTTAATTAAAATATTTATATTCTTGTGCTCATAACACGTCCAAACAACTCGAAGATCACCGGAAGAAGAAAGAAGACTCAATCCAGTATGACCAACTTCCATATAGCTAATAATACCATACATATCAGTATTGTTAAAATACCAAAATACAATATTAATAGTGTTGGTTAAGAATACAATGTTTTTGCTTCACATATCAATATATCGATATATTGAATATATTTAAAGTGATATTTTAACATTGCTAAATACGTCTGTCTATGTGTGCATCTAACAGTAAAAAATTAGGAATGCACACTGTTTGCTCTAAATATGCTCATATTATGTTCAGCTAAGCAATGATAACTGTAACTATAACGGTGCTAATACGAAAGACGAAAGAATGCAAGAATAGCAAGCACGAAAACACTTTGTTGACAGAGAAATTTTGTTAAACCTATTTTGTTTTTCTACTTTCTGACTTTCCCTTTTTTGCTTTCTAGATCAAAATGCCCAAACGTAAATGCACGTTCAACAGCGAATTGAAAAGTAAATATCCTATGTTGAAAAGAGGAAAATATGACTGGGAAGTACAGTGCACGATTTGTTCTACAAATATTTCCATTGCGAATAAAGGTATTTCCGACATTAAAGAGCACCTTAATACACAAAAACACAAAGCCAAGCTAGTAGCTCAAACATCCAGGCATTCTTTGAAAACAGTAGAACTAGCTCAGAAGAAAATACTGCTATTGTAAATAACGTGTTATGCCGTTTAACGATTGCCGAACTCAAAAGACATCTAATAGATGTTGCTTTCGTAAGTGTATCCACAGATGCTAGTAATCACGGCAGTACTAAATTATTTCCCATTACCATTTAGTATTTTGATAAAAAAGAAAATGGCATCACATCGAAGCTCCTTGAAATGGAGTCTGTTGAAAATGAAATATGTGACACAATTGTTGAAATTATTATGAAACAACTTCGGGAGCATTATCTTCTATCGAAGTTTATAGCATTTTCTGGCGACAATTGCAACACAAACTTCGGCGGGAGAATTAGATCAGGGAAAAATAATGTCTACTATAAACTGAAAAGTAAACTTAATCCAAATATTGTCGGCATCGGATGTGACCTACTTCCTATTGACATTGAGACGATGATATTGAAAATATTCAACTTTTTCTCAATTTATACACTTCGCACAGAAGCTCTCAAGGACTTTTGTGCAGCTGCTGAATCGGAATATGGGCATCTTTTATTTCACTCAAAATGGCTAAGTCTTTTTCCCGCAATCGAGAGGTTTTTGAAAATGTACGAGGCCTTAAAACGCTATTTTGAAAGCTTGGATAGACATCCGTTTTTGATCAAAATTTTTTTTGAAGACCCCCTATCAGAAGCATATATGTTTCTCATTCATTCAGTGATGTACGTTTTCCATAGACAAATTGAAAAGTTGGAAAAAAGTGATAGCTCCATTATCGAATCTAGAAACATATTGGCGTCTCTGAATAAAACGTTAGAAGACAGAATAAAAGAAAACTTTGTACCTCTCAAGGCCCAAAGTATTTTGAACAAACAAGAGGAAAACACAAAAAACGAGTTTAAAAACAAGTAAAAACGTTGCTGTCGGACGCAACCGACTGCGGAATACTTTGATACCAGTAAAAGAACGGTTGATAAGGGGGAATGCAGGGGCGAAGGGAGTGGGCCATGTGGTAAACATCGCCAGCTATCATGTTACCAAATTTGATGACTTTAGCTCAAAAACTGTGGAAGATAACTTGGCTCCCAAATTTAAAAGGTGGGCGGCAGAGGTAGGCGTGGCACCCAAATTTTTGAATCAAATGTTTTTAACTGTCACTATATATCTGCCTACCAAGTTTGGTGGCTCCAGCTCAAAAACTGTTAAAGATAAAGCCGATTCCGATTTTATTAGGCGGGTGGCTTTGGTGGGCGTGGCATCCAAAATTGTGATGCAGTTTTTTCAAGGACATGACTAGCTATCTGCGTGCAAAATTTGGTAACTCTAGCTGTAAGAATGTGAGAAATATTTGGTTTTATCGGTTTTCAGTTATCGAGTTTATCGATTTCCCAGCCTCCTAGTAGGCGTGGCACCCCAATCTTGACACCTTTTCTGTCGCGCCTATAGACAAACATAATTGCAAAGTTTCAAGTCTCTAGCTTTACGGGTGTCGAAAAAAGTTGCGTTCATACAGACGGACACCATGACGGACATTGCACAAAACCAATATACTATGAGACCTTCGGTATCAAAGTATAAAAATTGCTCAAATTTTTACAGAGAAATCCTATATAGAGAAGTGGGAAAATCCAATGACAGACTTTGACAAATTCAACTGGATGATGTTGTCAAACATTACTGAAAGCACTCCATGGTCTGATGTAGAAAAAACAGTTATATATCTCAAGGAAATTAACATCGAAATCGATGACATAGCATGAACCTAACTAACGGCGATAAGCTTTTAAGCGCGAACCAGTTGTGGGTGCATTTTTTTATAAACACCTAATGCTCATTTATATTCTGAGCTGCCTAAAATCGCACAATATCATTTTTGCATACCAGCTCACAATGCGAATGTAGAGAGAGTCTTTTCGCTAGTCACGCAGCAATGGACGAAAGAA
Source organism: Scaptomyza hsui (assembly GCA_018152825.1). Classification (NCBI taxonomy): domain Eukaryota; kingdom Metazoa; phylum Arthropoda; class Insecta; order Diptera; family Drosophilidae; genus Scaptomyza; species Scaptomyza hsui. Next base: position 286,942 of record JAECXO010000254.1, read on the forward strand.
AGAAACTGGCTAAACATGCACACAGTTTCTTCTCTGATCAAAATAAAATATAATTTCAAGAACCTGAGTTGTTCCGACTTTTACACATTCTTGTTGGAAAAGAAAGATATTTTAGAAAAATTGGGGGGACTGAAAAATACCAAAATAAGTAAAATAAATAAAATAAAAATTAAAGAATTATAAAGATGTTTTTGGTTTTTGTTGCAAAAAATTTTCAGAGGTGTCCGGGGAAAAAAAATATTTCGCCCAAATGTCCGTGCTTTTTCTAGTGTTTATCCGGCGTTGGCAATTTAGGTGATGGTATACATAAAAGCCAGAGACGTCAAAACGATGCTTATGGAAGAGCTTCACTAATACAAATGCAGAAAATACACTAATACAAGGTATCACTGAAAAACATTTTATATGCATTTGAATGACAGCAAAAAGTAATAATAATGACCTTCACTCATGTAGTAAACCGATTGTCTCACACACTTTTTTTTTAGTGCAGTCTCGTCTGTAATGCAACAACAAAATCCCTTGAAATTTCGTAGCGCAACAACAAAAATAGGAATGCCCCGTTAATTTGCTGCTGAGCATAGGCAGCGAAGAGACGAACAAAAGAGGAAACGCAAAATTGTTCTTGTATTTGGCATTGCTTATGGGAAGAGGAGTTCATGTATACGCAAACTGCTCGCCTATACCAAAGAGCTGCTACAAAAACAAATGAGCTCGAAGAGCTATGGGCTTTGACATCTACGATATAAGCTCTCGTGTAAAAGGGGCGAAACAATTTTTTTTTTCAATTTATTGACGTTTCCGATAAACGCATTTTAGTGATTATTTAAAAGTTTATGATTTTTCTTGGTTTTGAAAAACATATTAGGATCAAAACACTAAACATTTACAAGTTATGTTTGCAATAGTACTATCTTGGTATAGGGTGAAATTGTCTATCGTTCGGATACGGATCCCTTAAATCGGTTCATTAGTTCCCAAGCTGATTTCGATTTGTGAACCGGTTCGTTAACCTAGCCTATAGAAAAAACTCCACCCATAGTTTCCTGATTTATAACTTTTCCAAACTAGATACGGATATAATGGGTTTACATTAGGAACGGCTTATTGTTGTCGTGCCTCTTTTGTTATCAGATTTGGGTTCGATGTTTGTTATAAACATAATAACAATAATAATATATCGCAGCTGGCATTCCCAAAAGGGTATTTCATTCATCTAATTGAGTCACAACAAAAATGTTAACAATGCCCAAACGTTTCCCAATATATCCTACTACCAATTGTTGGCCATTGTATAGAATGTGAATCAAATCGGAACCTAACCCTTTTTTGACTAGACCAAACAAAGACATTGTCATTTTGTGTTCACAATTGCCGGCACTATTCACAATCGCTTGTTCGGAGTCTGTTAATTACCTCAAAAAACACATGTCGAATCTCAGCCCAAAAGCTGAGAGCAAAAAGAGCAAAAATATTCGATTGATGTCAACACTATTTAATCCAGGCTACAAAATTCTTTCCACTCTCTCACTCGCTCTGTGTGTGTGTGTGTGTGTGTGTGTGTGTGTGTGTGTGTGTATGGGGGACAGCAGGCTTTAAAAAAAAGAAAAGAGAAGCAAATTGAAGGCAAGGGGTGAAACTTTTTCGATTATATGCTCGTAAAAGTTTTCGTTGTTTGTGCAAACCACCCACAACTGGGCCATAACCACAATTTAACCGCAAAACAAGAGCACCACCAAAAACGACAACAATAACAACAACTAAACCGCTCAATAGTTGTTGTTGCTCTTGATATTTGGGAGTGATAAAGAGCGGTGCCAAAGTAAACCAAAAACAAAAAACAAAAAAAAACCGAAAGGGGCAAGTGAAGTAAATTCGAGAAAACCTCTCGTAAACAAGCAATAAAATTGTAAAAAGGACAACCGGCAACCGTTGCCCACCAATTGGCATTGTCAAAGAGGTCGCACACTCTCTCATGTGTGTGTGTATGTGTGTGCTAAGGACTCGCACTCTTGGCTGTGCAATCTGGTTGGCCTTTCGATAGTTTTCGTTTTTCGCATAGTTTGAAATGGGGCCAACTACAACAAGAACAACAACAAAAATTGCCAAGCTATTGACAGCAGCAAGGCCAACAGGGCAACAGTGCGACGAAGTACAGTGAACACTGGCGAAAAATCTGACATGGAACCTTAACTATAAAGGTTCTTGAGCTAAATTTATAAATAGCAAAACTCTAGTTTAAAATTGATACCAAAGCAAAACTTACATTCATAAATATTCTATCCCTTCTCCTAATCTCTTTGTTTTTAATTCAAAAACTAACCTATATTTTATTTAATTTGATGAATGTAAAAATATTTTCAGTACTCTTAGCCTTAAACACTTACTTCTTAAACATTAGCGCAAATTTAATTAAATTAATTGATAATCGATAGTTTTTTTTTCGGTTTTTTTCGATTGTTTGTTTGCCCCACTGTGCATCTGGCTCATGTCGAACTTTTATTAAAAGTGTTTTTCTTTGCGCTTATCTTCTTAAGCACACACAACACACACATTCGCACACACACTTGCTCCTATTCTTTATGGTCAATGTATGAGACCCTTAAATGGGGAGGGAGGGATGGAGAAGAGGAATATACGTATTGATGTCCCGCTTATCCTGCTTCCAGTTTCCTTTTCCTTCCTTCTTCTTGCTCTTTAGCATGCCAGCGGCGTGCGCTTACATATTTTAATCAAGGACATGGCCATAACGGAACGCATCCTGGCAGCGATTTGGCATTTTTAAGTGAATGCCATGAAGTAGACAAAGCGATGGGTTGTGGGGGGGCTTCGGAGAAACTAAGACAAGCGAGAGTAATTGATTAACACCTGAGCGTCGCTCCATTATGTGAATCCCCCGATGGGCATGTTGACGCGCAACACTCTTCCCTCCCTCCATTCCTTCCTCACCCCCTCTACGTTTGCGTTTTGCCACTTACAGAAATTAGACATCCGCCTCCAACTCTCTCTCCGCCCAACCAATAGCCTCCAAATCAAGGCAAAACTTACGCCACGCCTCGAGCAATGGACGCAGTGGCAAGGTGGCAAGGTGGCTGGGTGGTTGGGTGGATGGCTTGTCGCCTTTCTCTAAATGTGTCATTAAAAAATTAAAAGCAAATTCCTGCACGCAGAAGATGGCGAAGGATGCCAAGGACCAAAAACAAGGACGAAGACAAAGACGGACCGAGGACAACATTGTTTTTCTTTTCTTCTCTTCTCGTTCCCTTTCCGTGGACGCAGTGTGGCTTAAGAGGTCGCCATTGCCATCGCTTTTGCCACGGATCAGATGCGCATCCTTGCGGCTTGGCCATAAAGTGGCCACAAAATGCTGCCAAAGGACTCGGGCTGGCGACATTGTGGCACATTGCAATGCAATGAAGGCTATAAGACGACGAAAGGAAACCATGGCTACCTTTACCTTTACCTTTACCTCGGCTAAGACTCAAAGTCTGTCAAGTTATCTCACAATTCGATGCAAAGCATGGAAAACAAACATCTGGTAGCAAGGTAAAAATATTTTCAAGTTATGGCAGTTGCATAAGGAAAACTATAGATTATCTAAGCCCTAATTAAAAACTAAACTGCTTTTTAGAATTTTGCCATTTATCATTTGATCTCAGAGCCGAAAACAGCAAATGTTGTTTATTAAATGTCAATGAGCAAAAAAATACAGCTGAACTAAAATGCAATGAAAGGGATGAAAAGATAAGTCACATTAACTATCAGTGTTTTAACGCTAAGTGCATTATGTTGAGTTCTTGGTAATATTTGTGGACTTTTTTTTTGCAGAAAAAGTAAGATTGAAAAGTCAAAGATATTTGAGATAAGCTAAATCATGGTAAAGAAATAAATTGCAATGCATTTCTTTGAATAGAAAAGTTTTCTGAATAATTCGTAAAAGAGAAGTACGTTAAGATTTCACAGCTTGCTGCTTTTAAGGCATTCCCAATTTGTCCGTCACAAATTTTACTAAATTCAGTTCATCCTATTATGTTAACACTGTAGAACAACTTAACAGAGCTTAGGCATAAAAATGCCAAGTTTTTGTATCGTTGAGTAACACAGTTTATAAAAATGGTGAAAGTGCGTGCAAAATAAAGCAAATAGCAGATATAAAATAAATCTGTGGCTTAACAGATTCTGTTAAGTGAATGTAACATCGGAATCGGGTATAAGTTCTTTCTCTCAAACGAATAAGTTCTTACTAAGAATAGATTCATTTTAAGTTACACATTCATTAATTTAACAGCATCTTTCTCTATCTTTCCCATAATCGAATAAAGCTTTACAATCGTATGGAGCTTTCACATCAGTAAGGACCTCCTATAGAGAGCAGCTTCAATGGGATCCATATACATACTATATCCGTATATTTGTATATATGCACATTTATTGCCTTTTGTATGTTGATTACATGCAGCAGGCTGCCGAACTGACCGCAAAATGCATAATTAATTCAATTAATGAAATATTTTAAAATCATAAAAGCCCTGACAGCATTCTGGCGACCACGAACCTTCTCCCAGCTCCCAACTCTCTCTCTCTCTCTCTTTCGCTCTCTCCTTCTCTCTCTCTCTCTCTCTCTCTCTCTCTCTCTTTCTGCCCAATTCCCAGTCGAGTGGCACACAAAAATGTCATCATGGACCACACAGTTCGACTAAAAGCAATCAACGTCAATGCGACTGAGAATGTAGATTGCTATAGAATACAGGGCTAAGGCTTGCTGTGTAAAAGAGTGAGAGAGGGAGTGAGTGGGGTGGATCCTAGTGAGTGACGGGAGCACGTAATTTGATTTTTGCCGACACTCATTTATGGCTGCCAGTCAGACAGACACCATTTTTAATGCCCATTTAACATGAACAGCAGCAGCTGGCATATTTAGTACAACTATTTTTTTTTTTTTGTTTAGTTAGTTGAATTAGTGAGGCTTATGTTTCACTGCTCGCGTCGTCTGCGGTTTAAAATTAGATTTAACAGAGCCACTCCGCAACCCCCTTCCGATAGCTCACTTAATATGTCAAGTTTAATAAACGGGAACTAGTTTAATTAAATGTGTAATACTTTCAAGGTATTTTGATAATAAAAAAAATACCAAACGATAATTAAAGCTTTAAGTTTTCAAATTTCTCATTAACGGCAAACAAAACAAACAAAAGCTGCACTTGAACGTTTATTTTTGCAGTTAAAGAAGATTATTATTTTGTTTATTTAACTTTTTGACTACTCAAATAATAGTTTGTTTATCAATTTTTAAATATTTATCAAATACAAAAATATAGTTGGGCGAATCTAGCGTCAATTTAATTTACTTGCAACTTGGCGAAAGACCAAAATCGCTGAAAGTGTCAAAATGTGCAAATCGAAGACAGCTCCAACAGGGTGGGAAGGATAGGCGGAATAGGAATGGTGGGGGGATGGTGAGAGTGCAAGTTTTTTGTGCAGTTGACAAAGTGTCGCCGGAAGTTTCGATTTATAATTAGCATGACACACACTCCAAGTAAAATAATGTAAAGAAGTCTGGAGAAGCGAGAAATGCAAACTTTGCCAACTCAGGAACAACCAAACACATCTACCCCCCACCCCACCCTCGCTGAAACAACTTCCCTCTCAGAGAGAGCAATGGACAGACGTTAGATAGCAGCAGCTGGCTGGAGGATGCGGGGGAAGCGGTGAGGGAGTAGGGTCTAGACAAGAATCAATATTTCCGCAAGGCTTTTGGCGTTCGAAGAGAGAGCGACTATCAGAGTTGTGGGCAGAGGGAAGGGAAAAGGAAAAGTATTCGCTTGTTGCCATAGACAAAGTTTGCAACTTTCGTACCTCAATTGGTTTCATGCTGGGGCAACGACTGGGGGCGACTTCAAGATGCGATGCTTAAAACGACAAAGAGCTCGAAAAGAAAAGGAATGAAAGGAATGAAACTTACAAATACCCTGGAAAATAGCAAAAAGTCTAAAGCTTAGAGTAGAGTGTAGAAATATATAGTTTTGGGAGAAGTTTCTATAGTTTGTGAATGTAAAAGCCCTACTTTAAAAAACATATTAAAAAATTTTAGAAATAAATTTAAATTTTAAATTGAGGAACTCGCTTTAAAAGTTAACAAATCTATAACTTACTTCGAAACTAAAAGTTCAAAATCTTTACTTTGGCATAAAGCTCTATCTCCCCTCAAATGATTTAAAAAATATATAAATTAGCTTTATTTAAAGCTTTGTGCTCCTTGACGAGCTTTATTAGGGCGACCTTAAAGTCTGGCATACCCCACCTACCGTACCAGCTCTAAGCTAAACTTGCTTTGGTTTGTGCTCGACTTTTCTTGGGCTAAGCTTTGAGGCGTTGGGAGCGGGGTAGGGATGGGGTCGCGACTTTGGCTTCAAGGTTTTAATTACAACTTTCGACGCGTTCGCACGCCTCGAGACAATTTTGAGCTGAAATCAATGAGAAATCAAGTCAGTACATATAGCCAAAACAGAATCCTGCTTGGAGGATCCGGCAAAAAGGGACCGGAGGAGGTCTCCGGGTCGGACCTCTGGCGGGACTGCAAAATCGAGCGTGGACTTTATCTGGCCGCGAGGCATTTTAAAGTGCGTCAAGATTTTGGCTTTTTATGTTAGTTTTAAGTTGCTTTACTTGTCTACTGCATACTCTAGACATCCCTCTCACTCTCTTTCTCTCTCCTGCAACTTCCTCTGGAAACACTGCAATGGCATTTAAAAGTTTATCTGGCGCGGAACTGAGACTGCGACTGAGGCTTTATGGCATTTTTTGCCTTAGTCCTTTGCCCTTAGCTTTTGCTTTTGGTAAAAATAATTTTATTACTTCTTTCAGTTCTTCGCTTCGCACTTACAGCTATTTTTTCCGCCGTCCACTGCTGTTTCTTTGCAGAGAGTTTAGCTGCATTCTGGTTTTAACGGCGCTGCAACTTTTACAGCAACTACAGTTGAGCTTAATACTAGGATTAGTTGAGTGGAGAGCGTGCACTTTGTTGTTAAAAATGGAGGATGGGGTTAACAGCTCAGCAGCACTTCATTTATATATATGTATATAGTATCTGCGTGTGTGTAATTCGACTTTGCACTTTGATCGATTATAAACATAGAAATCAAGTTCAACACATTTGCCAACTCAGCAATTTTTGTGTGTGCGTTTCTCTTCACTCATTTCATTGAAGAACCTTTTCAAGAGCAAATCAGAGTAGATGAGAGCTTAAGGCTCACTCATCATAGAGTTATAAAAGCAATTCTTTTTACTTCTCTTTGGCTCGAGTGTGAGCGAAGTCAAATGATTTCACATAAAGTGAAAAGTCCCCTAAGAAAGATAGACGGAGAGCGCCTGGCAATGAGCGACATTTGAACATTCGCTCGAGTTGATCAATCAGCATATAAATACAGCTCATTGATGATTAGAGGAGATTAGTTATTGTTCGCAACTGAGCAAAGCCACAGGTCGCATAGCATTTAGAGTAGTTATAAAAAAATACGAAAGTCCAAAAAGTGATGTTTGCAACGAGCGCAGTGAAGTGAAAAAGGATTAAGCTGATTGCATTGAATGTTGACAAAAAACCACGAATGAATGATTTTCTGCATGTTTTAACAAGTTCACTAGAAAACTGTTTAGATTTTTGTGAACAAATGTACAAAATAGTGAAATCATTTTAAAACCAATTTGAACACAACTCTGTGTAACTTTACGCTTTCATTCCTATTTTCCAAAAAAAAAAAATTTAGCTTAGTTAAGTTTTTTTGCTCGCCTATTAAATATTTTTGCTGTAATTAGCCGGCTTGGTTTATTTTTTTTGGATTTGTATTTTTGCTTTTTATTTTCGTGTTGTTCATAAAGCACATCTTTTCGCCCCCTTTCCATTAGTTGTTTCAGCGACTTTATTCCCCGACCGGCCAGTGTTGCCATATCAGCGTACAAAATCAACGAGCTTCGCATTTTCATTGAGGGATTTGTCATGGCGTGTGCAGAGCATATAAGCGATACAGAGCGAGGGGGAAGGGAAGGCTTGACCAACAAAAAAGACATTAACGAGTTCCAGACACGAGCTTAGGGAAAGGGGTGGACAGGAGGGTTGGCCACTGAGTAAGTAAAATGTGAGCCGGTGAAGAAATCTATTATGACATTTGTTCGTTGACAACTTGACGAAAGTCATTAAGGATAAGCCAGGATTGTTGCTTGTAGTTGTTCTTGTTGGTGTAGGCCACAAAACTAGCTGCTTTAACAAAAATTAATGACAGCATTAAGCTAACAACTGAAAAAACAACAACAACAGCAATAGCTGGGCGTGAAAGTGAAAAAAAAATATGAAAGCAGGTAAATAGAAAAAAATTAACAAAAATACATTAAAAGAAGCTTTAAAGAAATTAAGCTTAAGCATCTATTGAAACGAAGACAAATTATATTTTTGTAGGGCTCATCTCAATTTTATATAATTACAACAACAAACAAGTAAAAACGTTGCAGTCGGACGCAACCGACTGCGGAATACTTTGATACCAGTAAAGAACGGTTGATAAGGGAGAATGCAGGGGCGAAGGGGGGGGCCATGTGGTAAACATCGCCAGCTATCATGTTACCAAATTTGGTGACTTTTCCTCAAAAGCTGTGGAAGATAACTTAACTTCAAAATGTAAAAGGTGGGCGGCAGAGGTGGGCGCTGCATCCAAATTTTGAATCAAATGTTTTTAGCTGTCACTATCTATCTGCCTACCAAGTTTGGTAGCTCTACTCAAAAACTGTTAAAGATATAGCCGATCCAGATTTTATAAGGCGGGTGGCTTTAGTGGGGGTGGCATCCAAAATTTTGATGCACATCTTTGGTAGATGCTGCATTCTATCTTTCTACCCAATTTAAGGGCTCTAGCTTAAAAACTATAAGAGATATCGAAATTTCCGATTTTAAATAGTGGGCGGCAGAGGTGGGCGTGGCATCCAAATTTTTCATGCAGATCTTTTGTAGATGTCACCATATATCTTCCTACCAAATTTGGTGACTCTAGTTCAAAAAATGTGGAAGATACTCGCATAACCGTTTTGACATCGGCGGGGGTGGGGGCGGAAGGTGTGGGCGTGGCATCCAAAGTTTTGATCCATTTTTTGGGGAACGTCAATATCTATCTTCACAAAAAAATTTGGTGGCTCTAGCCCAAAAAATGTGAAAACTATAGGCGTTTCCAATTTCTTGGTGAAGGGGGATGGGGGCGGAATCAGGGGGCGTGGCATCCAAGTTTTGATGGGGAACGTCAGTACCTATCTTGACAGAAAATTTTGGTGGCTCTAGCCCAAAAAATGTGAAAGCTATAGTCGTTTCCAATTTCTTGGTTAAGGGGGATGGGGGCGGAATCGGGGGCGTGGCATCCAAGTTTTGATGAGGAACGTCAGTACCTATCTTGATACAAAATTTGGTGGCTCTAGCCCAAAAATGTGAAAACTATAGGCGTTTCCAATTTCATGGAGAAGGGGGATGGGGGCGGAATTAGGGTGCGGGCATCCAAGTTTTGATGGGGAACGTCAGTACCTATCTTAACACAAAATTTGGTGGCTCTAGCCCAAAAAATGTGAAAACTATAGGCGTTTCCAATTTCATGGAGAAGGGGGATGGGGGCGGAATTAGGGGGCGTGGCATCCAAGTTTTGATGGGGAACGTCAGTACCTATCTTAACACAAAATTTGGTGGGTCTAGCCCAAAAATGTGAAAACTATAGTCGTTTCCAATTTCATGGAGAAGAGGGGATGGGGGCGGAATTAGGGGCGTGGCATCCAAAATTTTGATGCATTTTTTTGGGGAACGTCAATATCTATCTTGACACAAAATTTGATGGCTCTAGCCCAAAAATGTGAAAACTATAGGCGTTTCCAATTTCATGGAGAAGGGGGGATGGGGGCGGAATCAGGGGGCGTGGCTTCCATGTTTTGATGGGGAACGTCAGTACCTATCTTGACAGAAAATTTTGGTGGCTCTAGCCCAAAAAATGTGAAAGCTATAGTCGTTTCCAATTTCTTGGTTAAGGGGGGATGGGGGCGGAATCGGGGGCGTGGCATCCAAGTTTTGATGGGGAACGTCAGTACCTATCTTGATACAAAATTTTCTCTTAGCCCAAAAATGTGAAAACTACAGGCGTTTCCAATTTCATGGAGAAGGGGGATGGGGGCGGAATTAGGGGCGTGGCATCCAAGTTTTGATGGGGAACGTCAGTACCTATCTTAACACAAAATTAGGTGGCTCTAGCCCAAAAAATGTGAAAACTATAGGTGTTTCCGATTTCATGGAGATGGGGGATGGGGGCGGAATTACTGGCGTGGCATCCAAAATTTTGATGCATTTTTATGGGGAACGTCAATATCTATCTTGACACAAAATTTGGTGGCTCTAGCCCAAAAAAATGTGAAAACTATAGTCGTTTCCAATTTCATGGAGAAGTGGGGATGGGGGCGGAATTAGGGGCGTGGCATCCAAAATTTTGATGCATTTTTTTGGGGAACGTCAATATCTATCTTGACACAAAATTTGATGGCTCTAGCCCAAAAAATGTGAAAACTATAGGCGTTTCCAATTTCAAGGAGAAGGGGGATGGGGTGGAATCAGGGGGCGTGGCATCCACAATTTTGGTGCATATTTTTGGGGAACTTCAATATCTATCTTGCCACAAAATTTGGTGCCTCTAGCCCAAAAAATGTGAAAACTAAAGGCGTTTCCAATTTCAAGGAGCAGGGATGATGGGGGCGGAAGGAGTGGGCGTGGCATCCAAAATTTTGATGCAGTTTTTCAGGGACATGACTAGCTATCTGCGTGCAAAATTTGGTAACTCTAGCTGTAAGAATGTGAGAAATATTTGGTTTTATCGGTTTTCAGTTATCGAATTTATCGATTTCCCAGCCTCCTAGTAGGCGTGGCAACCCAATCTTGACACTTTATCTGTACCTTCTATGGATAAACATAATTGCAAAGTTTCAAGTCTCTAGCTTTACGGGTGTCGAAAAAAGTTGCGTTCATACGGACGGACAGACGGACAGACGGACAGACGGACAGACAGACACCATGACGGACATTGCACAAAACCAATATACTATGAGACCTTCGGTATCAAAGTATAAAAAGAGGCAACTGTGCTTCAATTCCAACTATTTCCAATTTACCGAAAAAAAGTGAAAAGTATTTAAATCATGTGCGATTAGTCCTAATGTAATTAAACTCGAAATTTTTGTCTTCGAAAATTTTATTTTTAATGAGAGTGTGTTTAGATTTAAATACGAAATACTTTACTTTTTGGATTTGGATCTTAAAACTACTAAAGATTTGACACATATAATTTTTAACTATTCTGACAACGCCACGCCTAGCATGATGAGCCTTATTTATTTCCCCGCCCTCTCCCTACCACTTACTCTCTCCCACTCACTCTTCAAAGGCTTTGATTTGTTGTTTTTGTTGTTGTTGATGGCGTGCCTGAAAGTTCTTTGCCACTCACAAAAATTGAATCCTTTCACTTTTTTTCTGTACATTGCACTATGGGTAAAAACCCCGAAATTTTGGCATAAATTGTCCCTGAAGAGATAGAAGCTTGAAATTTTGTACACACATTTTGATTTTATAAAAATTTAAATTTTTTTTTTTTTTAAATTGAACCACGCCTACACTTATGTCCTTTTTTGTACCTGGGAGGCAAGGGTAGGAGTGTGGACGACTGGGGGGGTAAATGATGGTGGGGGACACGGGTTTTAGGGGTTAAGCGCGCGACGTTGTCTTAAGATTGAAATCGGCGCAAGTTTTTGATCTTTTGTAAAACTCTTTTGCTCCTTAACCGAATAGAAAAGACCCCTTCACACACACACACACACACACACACACAAGCACACATATGAGGGTCGAGACTTGGGGTCATGCGTGAAAAACAAGAAAAAGAAAAAAAATCACGAAGGAAGAAACGCTGAAAACTTAATCGGATTTGGCGTGCGTTTGTGTTCCGTGTTCCTTTTTTTTTGGAATACCCTTACTTTGGGCATAACACATTATTGTGGAAACTGGGGATAGGTTAAGAGTACAGAGGTTAACTCTTTTAGGCATCTTTCTTACCTATCAATATTTAATGTTTCTCTGTTTTGAATAGATTAGTTAGGAACATTTTTTTTATCAATAACTTATTGTACACTATATCATTAAAAATGTACTAAGTGTTCTAGATTATAGATTTATTTACATTTAAACTGACTGATGTTATGTGAGAAATAAGCAAATAGCGGCGCTACCTTGTATGGCAGCTACATACAGATGTATGTATGTGATCAAGTTGGCTAATCTGGCCGATTTCGATATCGAGAGAAAAGTTTGCATAGAGGCATTTATTATTGTTTAAGGTCAAGAATGCGTTCTTCTTTCTGTAGAAAACAAAGTAACAAACGACATAAGAAAGACTGATTCAAATTACAATAAATTGTTAAATCTCAAAAACTAAGTTGATTTATACCGGATCTTATTGCTCATAAACATAATTAAAGCCTACTTTAGTGAGTAAGAGCATTCGAAAGTCGGCATTAAATGGACACATTGTGTAGTTGGCTTTATTTTGTTTTGGTTCGAAAGCGAAAAGAATTATTTTAAAATTCAACCGGCATAAATCAAACACGGGCTACGCGCCTTAAAGTGTGCCGCGCATAAAGGATAAACAGGCTTTGACTACCTACACAACACTCCTCTTTCCAACTCTCCCTTCCCCCACTCCACTGCTGTTGCAGGATTCCAAGCGACTGCCACAAAATATTTACGCCTCAGAAAACTTTTGCAACAACTCATATTTAAACTTTGCGTGTGAGTAACGGGGGGATGCAGGTTGTGTGGGTTGTGGGGGCTGAGGGACTGTGACTTTCACGAATGTTGTTGTTGTTGCATTCAGTCATGTGTGTGTGTGTGTGTGCGACTTGTATTGTTGATTTTGAAAATCTAATTTTGACTTAAATTGATTTCTACTTGCACATTTTTCAATCCCTAACAAAACAAAGAACGTGAGAAGTATGAAAAATAAAAAAAGATTCCTATTTATATCAGATTCGCAATATACATGTATAGAAATTAATTTATTACCATTACAGTCTGTGGGTTTCTCCATTATTTTATTTTTCTATGCTTCAATGAGTTTTCATATGTTAAGGAAATATGTGTGTGTGTGTGTGTGTGAGATCAGTTAAGTAAATGCAAAATAATATAACGTTTCAGTGCAGATTTTTGGTCCTGGTGCTTCAGGAATTATTCAAACTTTTTATCATTTGAAAAATAAAAAAGTTTGAACTAAATTCTGAGGCATAATGGCACAAACAAGCTACAATCAAAACCAACAATACCCAACGAATTTTAACTAAACGAAACTCAGGTAAATATGACTTAAAATCGGTTTACTTTGCGTATACGTAATTTCTGTTAACAATCACTTTGATAACCACAAGAACTTGGTAAAGATGTGGAATGAAAAGTGTGGATATGGTAAATGTTGGTAATGGTCTTAATTAAGGCTTGCAAAAAGTTGTAAAGTGGTACGAGAGTGTGCTGAACGTGAAGATGCCCTGCAACAAGTCACTTTAACCTTCTTTCTTTGTTTCTTCTGCTTCTTTGTTTCTTCAGATTAGCTTACATCAATTCTCAGTCTTGTGTTCCAAATCGTTGAAGGAGGAGCCGCACTAAAATTACTCACTAAAAAGAGCAAGGAAAAAAATAAAAAAAAATGGAGGAGAACAAAAAATGAATAATTGAAGAGTTGGGAGTGTGAAGGAAGTGCTTGAAAATTGCACAAAAGGTGCAAATAATGAAATTCTTAGCGTGCTGGTCGTGCGCCTGGTCTGCCCATGTGGCTGCCCCACTGGCATGCGGCATGTGGCATGTGGCAAGCTCAAGCGAAAGCTGAACCGAACTGCGCTTTGAATACCAAATAAATAAATTAAATGGAATACAAACACACACACACACACACACACATAGCGCGGAGGTAGAGAAAGAGGAATGGGAGCGGAGTGGAGTGGAAGGGGGTGTGACGTTTGTCAGAGTGCTTGCCAATTTTAAGGGCAGCCCAGTCAAAGCTCCCAGCAGTGCAGTGGACAATGCTCAGTTGTTATTGTTGTTGGTGGTGGTGTAGGTGTTGTCCTCGCACAGGACGTTCAATTTTTAGCAGCCACAATTTGAAATATTTCTCGAGCATATTTGACAGACAGCTAAAGTTTGCGGTGTAGTAAGCGACAAGGTGGGTGAGGGGGCTCACACTCACACACACACTCACACACACTGCACAACGTGAAAGGTAACGGACCCCCCGTCTCTTTCTTGCTGCTGGCGGCTTGCTGCTTCCTCAGCTTCTTAACTGGGGCATTTGGGGCATTTCGCTTTGTTTTGCGCTGTGTGCGCGAGTGTGAAAAGAGAATGTGAAGGACAACAAATGAAATGTTTGGCTCATTCCTCATTGCACACACACACCACACAAACACACAGACACATTCATTTATGTTCACTGTTGCTGTCCTGTGTGTGTGTGTGTGTGTGTGTGTGGATATATGTGTTTATACTCTGTTTGTTTAAAATGATTAAAGTATATGTATGTTTTTAATATTTAAGATAATCAAATTCTTTGGTTATGTCAATTCTAGCCTAACACCAAGTTGTTTTAATCTATACAAATTTGGGTTGAGTCTGGAAACGACATGGCATTAGATAAACAACAATTAGACAAAACAATTACTAAAGAGATTCATCATAACTGTTTAAAATTCTAGTTAAATTTTAATAAAAAAAACTGTTGTACGTTATATTCATAGTCATATCACTGTACGAAAGTAAGTTTATGTACGATACGGTAAAACTGTTCAAGTTAAAGATTAAGATTCAGCTTCTACTGCGTTTTAACACTCTGCACGTTTTCCGATTCTGACGAGAAAATCTTGAAATAACTTTTCTTTAAAGTTTATGACACATAAAACTTAACCTAACTGACTTTCGAAATTTGTCATCTTTTAATTCCTTTTCTTTAGAGCTTTGGTTCTTCCTATTATTGTAACTTCTTTAACTTGAATGATTTTGGTAGACATATAGATCGTTACTTTATTGAAATCTGATTCCTTCGTTGCAACCTAATTTAATGGTATTGATATTTATAAAATGTCTTAAAGAGAGTATGAATCAGACGGTCAAACTTGTCGTTAGCGTCTTCACTTTGAGCTAAAGAGAAGGCGTGTGTCTGTATCATACTGTTGGCCATCATGGGGAGCAGCAACAACAACCACAATAGCAACAGTGGAGCACAACAAATACATAGCATACAATCGAGCGTAATAATGAAGTAGCTTTTTGATGCGACGCCAGTTTTTCAGTCAGTGTTTGTGTACTAAGTGGGAATTGGAACGTAGTAGAGTGGTACAGAATAGTTTCGACTACAGTTTTTAGTCATACAAAAAGAATCGAAGGGTCGAAGGGGTGGGGAGGGGGGTAAGCGTGTGCCTTGTCACTTGAACGACAATACGACAATAGATCTAACGAACGAGAGTCCAGGGAACACTCAGTTTATGTGATTTTCGAGTTAAAATTTTGCACCTTTCTTTTGTGGCACCCCAAATGCCCCCTCCTCCTTGCACTTGTTGCCCTTATACGTATTTTTATTTGTTTGGTTATTGTGCTGCTGCTCGTTTCGTTTCGTTTTGCTTTGCTTGTTTGTTTGGTTGTTCGCTTGTTCTGTTTATTTGTTGGCTTATTTGCTCATCCTCCATCATTCACAATCACATGTGGACAGGAGCAGCAGCAGAAAGGGAAGGATGGGAAGGGGGGGATGGCAAAAGAAGTCGATGCCAGAGAGTTCACAGTGTGTGAAATTCCTTGCCTTCCACTTCATTTGGCATTTCGTGCCAGGGACTCTCAACAAATTCACTCTCGACTTGACCAACATGGAAAATATTTGCGTTTTTGTTTGCCTCACATTCGACTTCATTCACATGTGTGTGTTTTTGTGTGTATGTGTGTGTGTCCTCATCCATCAACCCACTGTAACGAATATGTTAGCTGTAGATTTGGGCCCTAATTTTCCCTGCTATTTGCTACCTTGACATATTGGATAAGAGACTTTCTCGCTTTCACTTTGGACTCAGTTGAGATTAGAACTCAGAACTCAACTCAAATTTAGATATATTTGTATATGTAAGTTAAGTTAACTAATCAAGCTCACATCTTGTTGTGCGAGTCAAGTGATCCACTCTTAAAGCAATAGAATTTCAGCGTTTGTTAGTTATTGCCGAACTGCAGATGTCGAACAACAGAAGCAAAAATACAATGGGTTTAAAGTACAGACTGTAAACACTGCTGCATGTTTTACCATTCATTATTATTTTATTTATTCACCTGTTAGTTTTTTATTTCCAAACAGAATACAGCTATTGGGTTTCACTCAAGGACAACTCCAAGTTCCTTGGATACAGAACGAGATCCAGGGTCTCAGCGCACACATATTAAAGGGTCTACATAATCATCCGAAAAATCCGGGTCAAGATCTGCTCGTCAATTGCTCCACTTAAAGATATTAGCGGAAGAAACCAATATATTATTCAAACGTTAAAATCAACCGATAAATGTTAGATCACAAAATACAATTCTTGCTTCTGCAAACAAATTAAATGACTAATAAAACTTACCTAAACTTAAGCTAAGGATAAAATTATGTTTATTATGCTTAGCATTCAATCTTATTTAAAAAACCTTATTATTTTCTTGCGGTAAGTGCCTTAAATAGTAATCTTTAACTTAATTAAGTAAGTATTTACATTGAACTTCCGATCTTTAAGCTATTTGCCGTCAGAACTGATGTCATTATACTTTAGAGACTTGTTTAGGATTCTATTTGGTTTGGTTGTGTATTAAATTGTAAACTTTATTTGTTCATCAGTCAAGTAATTTGTTTGTTACGATGGTATTATATAGTTTAACTAGTTGACTTGGGCAGACGTTGTTCTGCCACGCAACAAAAAAATTTTTGTTATTAAATGTGGCTAGTTTGTAGCAGTTATTCATTTTCCCTACACATCACACTGGTTCCTGTTGTATGGGGAGGGCGGCCAAAAATACTTGTAGTTGAGCTAGAGGTTTGAAACTTTACACAAAATTTTATTAAATTTATAGTAAGATGATGTGTAAAAATCAGCAGGATCGGACCACCATATCATATAGCTGTCATATGAACGTTTGGTCTGAAATCAAGTGTTTGTACGGAAAACTGTTGTTTTTTCCATTATATTGCAACGCAACCTTATAATTCTTTATTAAAAACTGCTTTATATAACCAGGGCGAGCTTATTGAAGATCTGGATACTTTATCATATAGCATTGGAACAATCAGTCTAAAATCGAGATATTGTTGAAAACGTTATTTTGTTTTAAACTACAAACGGCAAAAATATAACAATAATTAAACAACAACAACCACAAAATTATTAAATATTTAGCTAGTTAAAGTAGTTAAAGTATGTACTCGCTTTAATAATAAAGTAAAAATTCAACAAACATAAAGAACAAATATTACAAATAGTATATGTAAAAAAGAAAAAAAATTTTATATACATTCCAGTAAATCAATTGCTGATTTTAAAAGCTTTGACTTTGGCTTACATAGAAGTTTTCTTTGACCCGTGATGAAGGGATCTGAGGTTAAAAGCAATCTGTTCAATTAATCAGTATTTGTCAGGACTTTTGACATTTTGCGTGTATGCTTCAGAATGAACAATTTTATATCTTTTTTTCTAGCTTCTGCAGCTTCTTCTGATAGCTCTCCAATTGACACTGAGCAATTTTTTATGATATCAGGACCATGTAATAATACTTTATGAACAGAAGGAGGAAGGTAGTACGAAGGATATTTACTAATCAGAAGCTTTGATATTGTAGCCTGAAGAAATGGCTTGCAAAATTGTTGAGCATCTGATAATTAAGTTTTTCTCAAGGCCAGTTTTAATTGGCAGTCATATAAGGATTGCCAAAAAAATTTCTTGCAGTATTTCCATCGTTAGATGTTCCACTTCCGCCTGTCTTAGGTTTGTCGACTATTAAACCCATTTTTGTTCGAAACTCAGACTGAATATTTTTTTTCGATTAAAAAATTTCTCTTTAGCTATTTCAGAGCGTATTTGCCAAATATTTTGGTCTAATATATACGATATGGAGCAAATACTCAAAAAACCTTATGTAAGAATGTAATGGTGAAAGCCCAAACTCATATCGTTCCTCATGAAAGTCTCTTTGAAGGCATACATCAGAGCTATTCATTTGGGTTGGAGTAGCTTCGCATATGTAACATTTCGCGGATGGAGTTTCGCTTAAAGCATTACATATTTTGCCATCAACCATAGTGAGTTGCAATGAATGTTCAACTTCAATTTTCTAGCACGCTTCTTGCATTTTTTCGCAAGCCACATGTGTTTTTTTTAAGTTGAGGTTAAGTTACCTTTTTGTATATAGCAAGAGCCTGGGCACCTATCGGCACTTGAAATAAACACCACATAATCTTAAAATGTTAAAAAATAATATGCAAAAATTATTATTGAGCTGTGAGGTGACTGCCATAACTAAAACTTTAACGAAACACAGCAAAGACAAACACAGAACGTCCACAATAACGTACTTAACACAATAACGATTTACACAAAACACAGCAGTAAGCACATATCATTTTTGATGTATAAATATTCTTAATACCTTTATTTATAATAATAATCCCTTCCATCGGACAATAACTTTGTTTTAAATGTTTTTTAACTGCAATACCAAAATAATATCATGCTGTCTCTTTTGATGCTATTCTTGAAGAGGACAGTTAGAACAAAACAAAAACAAGAATGCAGTTTAATAACTAGACCAATTATGAAAAAGTTTTGATGCATTTAAAGTCATAATTTTAACTTTGACTTCTTTATTTTTGGCCTATGGGAGGAACCACTGTGCATGTGTACGATAAGTTCTCCTAGGTCCACAATTTTTTTTTTTATTTTCCGCGGGTTTTGGTAAGTGCATCGCACGTGTCTGCAGCAGCAACTTTTTAATCTTTTCTTCGGATTTAAGCTAATAATAAATTCAAAATATAGAGTTTGCCAGTACTTTTTGGGGCACCCAAAAAGAACAAACCTCTTCGGCAACTGGCAACTTTTTAAATTATAGCTTATTTCCTTCCTCAAGCTCTGGGTACACAGAATTTCATTTAAATCGAATCAGTAGATTTTATTCTCTTTGACGTTTACGTCACCGACATCTATGACGGATTCATAGAACTAAACAATAAATGACACAATTATAAACAATAAATTACAAATATATTTTTCACGGTATTCAAACGATAATAATTGAGATAAAAACTATCAAACTGCTCACGATGTGAAAATTTGATTAAAATCGGTTAAGTAGCTTAGGAGTCCATTGCGAACAAACAACGTGACACGTAATTTATATATATTAAGATTAATGTCCATGCCTGAAAGTAGGCAGTGAAAATAAAATCACCACTCGTTGGCAACATGTAATTGATGCTAGTTTCAAATTAGCTAAGGCAACATGTTAACCACTCTAAATATATAAGTGAAGTCAATAAGACTTAAGCGAGTACAAATTTTCACATTTATTGCACCAGCGACGGAATTACAAGGATCCTGCCTACCCCAACAATTAATAAAAATAAATACAAGTTAAAGTTTTGTTCAACGAAAGTAACGATGACTAGAAGATACACAGCTTAACCTGCTGGACCCATGGGTCAAAAGGTAGAGCATTATCGTCAGCGCCGACAATTATAACATTGGACAAAAAGCTCACTTTACCCTATTCCTGGTCATCACCATCCTATCAAACTGCTCCTCCTCTTCTAAAAGGCCACTCCCGAGGTTAAATTGCAATAGATGTTTAATCCGTTGGTAGAAGAAATCGATCAATAAATATGATCGATGGCACCAAAGAGGACGAAGGTCGACAAAAAAAATAAGAAGTAAATCTCATTCTCACTTGTTTTATTCGCACTCGCGCTTTAAAGGGCGCAGCTGCAACACCAGGCTGCAACATTGCAACATGGGGCCAATTCAATTTGCATCAGTGGCGCGTATTTAAGCAATCCATCAAACATTCCGCCTCCATGCGAATGCGGGTCAAAATACTCTTCAAAGGCCCCAAGTCAAAAATCAAAACAAAAAAAAAATCAACAACCAACAGAAACTGAATGAATATAACGCCAAAAAGAAGAAGAGAAATGGTTTGGTGTAACGGAAATTTTGGCAGACTGACGCCGGCATTTGAAGCTAAAGGTGGGGGTGGATGTGGATGAGGTGGATAGGCGTGCCGCAGCCATCTAAATTCTCAAAGAAAAAGTGTGCGGCAAAATGTGTGGCAGCTGCTGCAAGGTCAAAGAGTGGCACAGACAGGGGCAAGTAGAAAGGAGACCTAAAAGAAAAAAACGCTTGTCTAATATGAGAGACGTCCTAGCCAATGCCAGACTTACAGACAGACAAGTCAGCCCCCTTCTCCCTTTAATCCATATGCCTGCCAAAGCCCAAGCATATATACATATGCACTATATAGTGTAGATATATAGAAATGTGTGTGTGTAAATGCATTTTTAATAATAAAAGCGCCACATGTTGCCAATAGGAGTGCAAATACAAATGGATATATGGCCCAGACCGTGTCATGGTAGCACTCCATACACTACAAACATACATAAATACCCTCCTACCCGCTAATGCAACCCCTTAACTTTACTTCCATCCACCCACCCACCATACTGCTTTCTGCCTAGGCCCAGAATTCAGGCACTGACGAGCCATTAGTGAATGACTTTTTACAGTGGAAGAGAGAGAAAGGAAGAGAGGGAGAGACAGAGACTCTGGCTGGGATAGCCAACGGCAGGTGGCGCCACTGTCAGCGACCGGCTGGGGCAACCGTTGCCTTTTAATGTTGCCTCAAAGCGTTTTGTGCTCCATTTATCTTATGCACATTTGCTGAGCAACAACTTCTAGCTGAAAACTTGCGCTTGCAACAACGACTGCTCCTGCGCCCCACTCATTCAGTCATTCCATGGCTCAGTTTTTAGGCGGGCAAAAGTCATCGAGGATAGCCCCTAGAATTGAAAACCAAGCACCGTGCTTAAATACAAAACTGCAATCAATTTAATCAACTCTAAGTGCACCAATCCGCATTTTTGCAGTTAATTAAAATTAGAGAAAATGGGCTTGAGTCAAGTTAAAGCCTACTGTTAATGAGATCGATTAATTATTTGCTTGCTTACGATTATTGATTCTTCTTTATCCACACTCAACCAAACACTTTAAATTTTGTCTGTGGTCTTTCTTAGTTCACAATGCGCTGAAGCGGAAGGAAAGAATTTTCATCGCGTCTTGTCTTGTGTCTTGTGTTTGCACAATTTCCGCCAAGTGGTTTTTCCAGACGCACAACCTTTTGAACTTGGCATTTTTCCAAGCGATTTGCATTTGAAAATCGATCGCTAGTGGACCCAAGCCCCCCATTAAAAATGTTGTTGGCATTTCGTTCTCTCTCGATATATTCAATGAACAATAGTTGTCAATGGTGTTGTTGCTTAAAGTGTTATTGTGGACACATCTGTTGTACTATCTTTTTTTCCTTTGTATTTGGGAAACGCTTGATATTTTGATATTGAACTTGAACTTGGAAGTGAGCTAAGCTGCTTGGTTTTTAGGCTGTTTTAGTATTAAATGGGTCTAGTTGATTGCAGTTAATTATGGGTTAAGGCGTAAAAGGTTCTGGCAAAACCAGTTACTGAAACGCAGCCAAAAGGATTGACGTCCCGGCATCCGGTTATCATTGCACTCTTCATTTTGATTAAAGTTCTCCGTGTTTTGGGCTGTTTCTTCTTCGTCTTCCACGTCCGAGAACTTGCTGTTGTCGTGCTCAGTCAGATTGCTTCTACGCTGGCCAAGCTGCCCAAAACCGCCGGCCAGATCGTCAGATTGAGACAGCTGTGTTGAGTCATCGAACACCGAGTCCGAATTGACCAGGGTCCTTTCCGGCTCGGTTAGCTGCGAGTCATTCTCGTCATCCAGCTCGGTCAGCAACTGTTTGGTTTGCTCCATTGTCAATAGTTTAGAGTCGTCCATCAGGCATTCCTGTCCAGCGGCTGCTCGCGATTCGGTGGGAAACACATTGATATAGAGTCTAGGTTGCTCCTTGACCACAACGCTGCCATCGTCCTGTACGTGCACCTCGTACTTGGGTCGACCCCTAAAGACATCCACTGCGATGCCAACCTCCGGCATTGTCTGGATGTGCTGCAGCGATGTGGTCAAGCTATTCATCAGCTCCAGGTCATTGATGCGCTGCTGCAGCACCATCTCGGCATGGGACTGCTTGGTGGGCATCAGCTGCCACAGGAATTGCCAGTCGAAGATCGAGGGCAACAGTCCGCTCCTCACAATTGAATCGTGCACCAGAACCGAGAACCTTCGTGACCGCCACACGGAGCGCAGTGGTTCGATTTCAACTTCGCCGTACAGTTCACAGTCCTCGTCCAAATCATTTAGTGCACAGTATTGTTCATTGTCCATGTCTAGATTGAAGTGAGAGAATTGAAATGGTGATGAGCTATTTGGCTAAGTCCAAGATATTTAAAACCTATTTTTACATGTGCACTGAATTTTAATCATTATGAAATGAGTTCTTTTTGTTTTTTCCTATTTTGGTATCCTTTTTGGATAAGATTGTGACTGCAGTTGCCGTCCAACTGGCGACAGCTTCAATTGTGTTTATAGTATTTAAATGAACTTATTTATTGTTATTGCAAAAAAGGCACCCACAAAAAAACACACAGTAACAGAATGTGAGCGGAACGAGCCGCCGGGTTGCCCCCAAGCCGAAAAAGAACAGCAACAGAAAAGTTGACAACGAAAGTAATAAAAGCCGAAATTTGTCGCCGCTTGTAAATGGAATTGTTTAAAGGTGAAAGCGAGCAACGGCAAACAAATAAACAAATTAAGAGCCTGCGAGTGCCACAGGGGGAAGGGGAAATGGTGTGAGGAGAATGGGTCCGCAACGGATACGCATTATTTTTGCCAGGCCAGCGAGCAGCTAGAAAGCAAGCAGTGAGGAAGAAGCTGGCGACTCCGCAACAATAAGCCAAAAGTATAAAAAGTATACAAAAATCCCCAGCTGCAATTGAGAGAGGCAAACGGTGAAGAGGGGAGTGAAAGGGAGGGGCTGGTGAAAAGGGGTCTCTCTGTTGCCATCGTCTGGGAATTGCAGGCGACGTCGTCGGCTCATGGCGATTTAATCTTTGCAGACATTTTTATTCAAATTTATTTTAATATTTTTCTTTCGGCTGTTGCGGATGCGGACGCACAATGCATGGCAGCTCTGGCAAACGACAAGCGGAACCGAAAGCATTCAAGCTGCCTTGTACTTTGTAACGGGGAGAAGGTTGGTAGACTTGCATATGTGTGTATGTAGTATATAAAAAAAGTAGTACTTTCACTTACCGTTGTTGTTTTTGAAAAAATAAATTGGGAGAAAAGAACGAAAGATTGCAAGAAGCGCAAACAAACAAATACAAAAACTACTACTTAAAATTTTGGGCTATCGTCACTGTTAAAAAGCAAGTGCTCTTTTTGTCTCTCACGTTACAAAATAGAAACTTGGTTAATTTTTGTTGGTATCAATCTAAAGAACGGCCAACCAAATGAGAACAGCACACGATATTAGTAATTGGAATGGAATGGTTTCGTTTCGTTTCGTTGAATTTTTTTATTTTTATTTTTGCGGCCCGAATATTAAAATATAATGCTTAAAATACTTTTCTGTATGAGTCTGGCTGGAAAATGTATCTCGATATCTGTAATGTCTTGTTGCTAAGAATTACAAGGCCAACTTGATTTTATTCTTAAACTTTCTAGCCGACAGCAAACAAAAAGTTATTGTTTTTTTTTCGAAAACATTATTCTCTTGAAGGTTTTACTGTGCACTTTAAAGTTTTCCACGAAATTCATTCATTGAACTAGTTTTTCTAGCTTTTATTACAATTACGAGTCTCTAGAGTGCCCATTAAATTATTAAATTAAGGCCCAGTCACCGTATTCGCTGTTCTTCCTGCAGACGTACTGGCCTCAAATGTCCGCCGTAATGCGCTTAAGTGTGTGATAGTTTCGCAGCCAGGACAAAACAACAACAGCAACAGCAGCAGCTGTGATACCAAAGAATTTGTAAGCTCGTCGAAATAAAAAACCTGAAATAAAACACAAAAGGGCAACAGCTAACTAAGTTTATATGTTCATTAGGCTCACAAGCTAATAAATATACCCTATATTTTGCTTTCCTATGTGGTAGGTAAGGCATGTTGTGAATTTTACGCTTTGTTACGTATGGTATTATCATTGATCTCTTTTATATTATAAAATAAAGATCGCTTCTGGCTTGATTCAATACCTAAGATATCACGCTGATCATCTATAAAGTTTATACTATACTTACAATGAAGAATGCGAGAGAAGAAGATGGGTTGAAAGTTGTGAAGAACCAGACAGCTGGCCGACCAGGCAGTTAGTTGGGTCAACGTGAAGGTCTACTGGAGACAGAAGCATAGTGAAAAACAGCGGCGTGGGGGCATGCAGCTGGTCAGACATGTTGTCAACTTTGCAGAAAGCGGAAGTTAGAAATTTCACAGTGCGCTGCTGTTGCTTGCTACTTGCTACTTGCTTCAAGTGAATCTGTTGCTGGGTTGGCTTGCTACATAGAATTCATTACGGCGGAAAATGTAAAAGGCATAAACAGCATCGCACAACATCCGCATGTCCACACACACTCACACACACAAACACACACACACACATACACACACACACACGTACACAGTCACACATCCGGGCTGGCATGAATGCATGGGAGCGCGACGAGAAGGAATGTATGCAAAAGGAGGAGGCAGATGAAAGGGGGAAAAGTCTAAAAGACCCGTCCGCTGGGTTTGTTGGCCAGTTCGACTTCAGTGCTCGCTTATAATATGCTAAATGTTGCAACCTGTACGAATTTAATGCCAGTTAGCCAACCCCCCAAAAAAAAACTATTTCAGAGGAAGACTGTAAGAGAGGGACAGAGAAAGAAAGAGGTCAATGCACAGTTCGCAGTTAAAGCCAGCTTAAACGAAATCTTCATAATTTTGCTAGATATTTTCTTTTGCCAATCGACACCGTTTTTGAATAAATTGCAAATCAGACAGCGTCTTGAATGGTAGTACGTCGCGGACAGGCAACGACCGGGAAATTGGGAGGTAGACCTCTTATGAATGTACATATGTACATATATGGCTAGCTGTGCGTACCAGAGTTGTACCAAATCGTTCAATTAAACCAAAGAGGGAACTAAATACATAGGTGTTGAATTATCACTAATTTTTTACTATTGACTGAAAAAACGAAATATGAACCCGATTAAAGTTCAAATTGTTCCGTCATATCTTTTATTTTTATTCATTTCGACGTCTAAGAACTATACTAATAAGCCTTAATACATAAAAGTCTAACTTATTGAGCTGTGAACGGTTTGCGACTCCAGTTCACTGATCTGAACTAGAAATTCCAACTCTTGTGCAAACTTCAAAGCAAGCAAGCATTATGAATTGAGTTTTATCTATGTGTATGTGTAAGTCACACAAATGTTGTAAAAGAGTATCATAAATTTGTGCAAAGCTTAAATAAGTTATAAAATACAAAACAATTTAATTGTAAGAAAAACAAATACCTAAAAGATATTTTGTGTTATAAGGAAATAATTTTTTTTATCAGTTCTCGCTTATTTTTTCTTTAAATAAATTTGTTTCAAAAGTTAGAATTTTAAAAATATAATTGGTTACAGGATATTCCCAAGTCGTGTTCCTTTTTGAACTGCAAATATGTACTCTTTCTTGTAAGCTTTTCAAATGCCGACAATGTTGAGCACAAATCGAAATCGCAAACGAAAATCAAAATCTACAACTTGTTGGCAAATCCAAAAAAAATGTTTGAGAGTTGTACTAAAGCCAATGTACAATTGCATGTATATATGCATGTGTTTGTTAGAGTGTGGTATATGTGTGTGCTAGAGGTGTGTGTTGTTGTTTTTGTTGTTGTTGCTATCGCTATCGATGCTGGTATTGTTGGGCTAATTCATGTGTCGCTTGCAGAGCAGGCAAATCTGCTAAATCGTTTAAAGAGTCAACAGATTTCAAATGCAAAATCCGCCGCAGGTTATCCAATATGCATATGTATGTACGTATGTGTGTGAATACATGTGAGTGTGTGTGTGTGTGTGTTGTGTGTGTGTGTGTGTGTGTGTGTGATTGGGCTGGTTTAATGGGCTATCTTGTACAGATTAGTAGCGTTAATTGTTGCCGCCCGCTTTTTCTTGTTTTAAAATTATACTATTCAAACTAAATAATTATAGATTCTTCCCATTCATATCATGTGTGGCAACATTTTAAACGCATTTCATTCGATACAAACAAGCAAGTAAACCGCAACTATTGAATACAAAATGTCAGAAGCATTGTAATTGTTAAAATAATAATGATAATATCACAAATTTATCGACAAAAGCAAACAGACAAACACAGCTCAGCCATGGTTGTATGTATGGTTGTGTTTTTATCTTTGAGCAATTATATTGTGTGTGAATCAAACACAATTAAATTAATAGCCACATCTTATTGAGCAATTAATCAGCACGTCATTTTATAATTACAGCACAATAATTAGACAAGTGTCCAACTGACATCACTTTAAAATTTAAAGTTTAAATACTTTTTAAATTATTTGCCAAGAAAATAACCATATGTTTGTCAACTTAGCTCCATCAAACACAATTTCCGTTATGTAGTATTAGAAATGCTATATTAAGCACTATTCCAACACAAACATACTAGCCATAAATACATACTTTGCATTCAGTATGAGAATATTTGAAATGTGTTATTTCGGTTTGATTTCAATAATGGCTACTGTTAACATTAACAAGGAATATTTCTCGAGTTTAAGTACAACAGCGTTACGTATACGTAATATATATATATTTTTGTTAAGTTGTGATGATTTTAATTCACTCAAGCAAGTTTGGTACTGTACTCGTTAACCCGTTACCTTTTAAAGTATTTTTAAACAAGAACAAGCATGCAAGTATAATTATAATTACTGCTAGTTGTATCTTTTACAACTAAAACATATTACATCTTCTTGTAGTCTTTTGGCTAAAATGTATTTTATATTATTGTGACTTAGTTTCTCGTTTGCTTTGTATGTGACTAAACAATTAATGTATGTGATAAATATATTGATGAAAATTTTAGAGGAAGGCATATTATATTCAACTATTATGTTAGAGTAATTAAAATTTGTAAAAATATTTCTAGCCCCAATAACAGTTGTGTAATTAGAATTTACAAAGCTATTTCAATTGTAAATTAACTTTATATAATGTTGAACAATAGAATGTAAGTCTTAGGCATTTGCTTAGTGAACAAGAGCTCTCAGGTTCGCATTTAATTAGTTTAATCTAAATAGCTTGCATTCTATTTTCAGCAATATAGCAATACATTTAAATTATATTTCCAACATTTCTGCTGGATGCTGCGAATAAATGTGCCAATTTACATTAGGAAGTTAGTTTGGATTACTTTTTAATGTAGTTAATAATTTTTGTAGGTTTTGAGCTCGCTTTGTGTTTTGAGACTCGCTTTAATAGGTATTATTTTCCACCATGTTTGTCTTGCATTTAAGCCACTCAAACTTGGGTTTCTTTTTAAGTCGAATGATTTGACATACTTTCAGGTCAAAATTTTCCCACCCACGCACACATACACAGACACACGGCATTCAAAATTGCTTGCAACACATTAAATAACATCAAGTTGAAGCCACTCGTTTTTACACAGCTTGTTGTTGTTGTTGATATTGTTGCTTTGGCTTTATGTTTGTGGCCCATTCAAAAGAGGAGGACACATCCATAAGAGCCAAGCTCTTGAAAACAACACACACACACACATACACTCACATATGAGTGGGGCGACAGGTAAAAATATAAATTCGCAGCTTTTGTGCGCGCCAACATTTTTAACATACTAATTAGTCTTTTGTAAGATTCATTATCATAATTGTAATTAACAACAAAAACGCACACAAGCCACACTCATGGTTCGGGGAGGGGGGGGTTAGCAGCTGTAGGTTGAAATTACTAGGGGAGGGATGGGTTAAATAAGGGTTTTGTTTGCGGCGATGTCAACAAAAACAATTGCAAAAAGGCAAAAGAGGAACAACAAAAAAAAGAGAAAAAAAATGCGCAGATAGAAATACCATAGCGCAAAGTAGGCGCAAAACCAGCAGCCTTCTTTCTACTTTCATCCCACCTCTCCCCCCCCTCACTGTGCTCGTATGGCTTGTCATCTCTTCTGCTTCATGCTTGTTGTGGCCGCCTAATACCAGCCAGCTTTACTCTGGCTAAGCACCCAGACACAGGGCTTTTATGTTAACTAACAAATCACATTAAGCCGTTGATTGCACCGACTTTACAAGAACACAGTGACAGGAAGAGGGAGAGGGAGAGAAAGAGCCTTTGCAGTATTTACATACATGTTTAAATAGAAAATTTGCATATGACAAATGCGAAGTGTTCAAACTGGTTGCAGTTTATGCTTAAAGTTATTTCCGTTTCCGAACTTTAACCTTGTGGTATATCCCTTAAAGTCTTAAAGTCTTGAAGTCATCTCGAATATGATATGAACATATTTGATTCTGGTTTTATTAACTACTTAACTTGTAAATATTATTATTATATTCCCACCTATCGTTTAAAGACGTAAAAAATTTGGCCTTTGTCTGACAGTTACCGAGGACCAAGCCCAAAATGCTAGTAGAATATTTTTGGATGTTTTCGGCCAATTGTGGAGCTTAATTTGTGGCGCCCTTTTTCGCAGAATGCAGAAGCCGAAATCCGCTTAGGACCGAATGATATTAAATGTCGTTTAATCATATATCAAAATCATATACACAAAACGTATGCAACAAACCGGATTAAATACATTTAAATATGTAATGGGTGCTTGTGCGTATTATGGACTATTAGCTATTCGCCGAATGAATAAAGTTTGCGGTTGTTGATAATACCCTGTACTTATTATAAAGAGAGTGTGATGCTAAGAAGTAATGAAAACATTCATAAATTCCATTTTGTCTCAAAAAACCTTTTATCTTTAGATAAGGAATGCCAATAAAATTCTATGAAATTTTCTAATATGATCCGAGTCTTTACTTTTCTGAAAGTTTTTTTTACAGTTAAAAAAACATTTTTTGAATTTTCTGACCAATTTTTTAAAAATAATTTCATTAAATATCGATTTTATGTCTTGAGGTGAAGAGTGTGAGGATGAATAATCATTTCAAAACCAAACAACTTACTTACTAACATAAGGATATTTCCTAGTCGTGCATTTTCAGTTCGAAATATGTATGCCACTAGTTGTCGTTGTGGTTGACTTGGTAAAAACAATCAGCGCACATTGAATTGGCCTATTCGTTTATGTATGTATATGTACTATGTGAATTGGCTTTTGTGTATTCATAGCTGTATTTGTTTTGTATTCATATTGTATTCGAATTCAAGCCCCATTCATTCACAATAATTGATTATGTAATCGTTTTAATGAACTCTAATTGAATTGCAGTTCTCAACTTGGATTTTGCCGATATGATTATCAGTCATATTATTTTTCATTTACACAGCTTAAGCCATACATCCTCCCTCACCTTCAACCCCCTTTCGTTTCGTTTGCACCTGTTTTGCACCTGCTTACATAATACATAAGCAATTATCAGCTATTAAGTTCGCTTTAGGTTCGCATCTTATTCTTTCAGGTAAGGATTTCACGTGTGTGGCAATGATAAAACGATAAATGTAATTGTTTCAGCAATTGCTTATAATCAGATGTTAATTTAACGCCTAATTTGACTTTCATCATCTTTTCAGCGAGTTGCAGAAATCTTCAATCAATCCTGTCTATATTCAGCCCCTTTTTTGTTAAAAATTTGCAACGTTTAAATATGATAATCATAGTTTTCTTGGATGTGCAGAATGGTTAGAATGTACTGGTAAAGAGGATTTTTAACATTTCATGACAATAATAACACAGCACTTAGGAAAGGTAAGCTATTGAGGAGCTAAGCTTAGAGCTTGAAACTTCGAACACGTTTTTTCGACAACCTGAAAACTCTCGGTTTGAAGCTTTGACACTGTGAGTGTCCATGGGCTGGTCAGCTAATTTATTTATTTATATCAAATGCTATTTATTTATTTTTTTCTTTAAAGGCAATTATGTATGTGCTTATCGTACTAAACTGGGGTGCGCTGCTAGTATTTGTTAAGTCGGGTGGTAACTGGTTCAAAAGTCGAAGAGCAAAGACTTTGAACTGTCTATCAGAAGAGGTGAGTTTGGTTCTCGGACCAACTATGTTTTTAGTCTGTGTGATGCCGTTTTAGGTTAAATGTTTTTGTGGAGGAGCAAAGCGGTTCAAAGGCTAATTACAGCTACGAAATCCAGGTCAAACAGCTTATATGCGTAATCTGTTACATGGTCAGTTCTTTTCAAACCAAGCATATATCGTGCAATATTGTTAAATGCACCCGTGTATTAATTATTATTGGACGTAGATGTACTAACGGACAGTACATTCAAGTGGCCCAACGACACCAAGCACCGGCTTGTTAACGCGCGGACTTAAGCAAAAAGCAACCAACCTCCCGCCCAACCGACCGAGGGGCACACCGCATAGCGTACGGTTACGTAGATCGCGAAAACGTAGACAAATGTAATAAGACCAACTTTTTAAGAGAACTACTAGAAGTGGCACCGTTTATTAAGTGGGAAAATTCGTTATAGTTTGAACATAAAATCCGAAAAGGGTTATGAATAGCATAGTTAGATTGACAAGCTTGAAGACCAATGGGTAGAAAATTCCTTGTCCTTCTGATCGGAACAGCAAAACTAATTTGGCTGATTAATTACGAGGAATCAATTTCACCATTTATTAGCTTGTGTAAAAATACTACACCAAGCATTGTTCTGCGATCAGCAAGAGAAGAAAGATTTAGTACTAAAAGTCGACTGTGGTTGGACGGTAGGTTAATGTTAGTATCCCAGTTAAATCTCCTAAGGGCAAAGAGCAAGAATTGTTTTTGCACTGATTCTATTCTATCTTGGTGAATCCTGTATTTGGGATACCAAATTCTTTCGACCAGCGCTTAATGAACCCCAAGGTACTAGAGGCTCGATTTGCAACTGAAGAGATATGCTTGTGAAATTTAAGTTTCGGATCAAAAAGGATACGTAAGTCATCAACCCATTCAATGCGATCGAGTGGGCTACCATCAAGAAAATATATATTTGAAAAAGGAAGGCATCTATAAAAAGACATGACTTTACATTAGTTGCAATTAAGATTTAGTAAGTTAACACGACACCACTTTTGAAAATTATCTAAATCAGTTTGTAATTTTTGAGCAGACAACAGAGCAGTACACAACATGCATAATTTTACATCGTCAGCACTCGAGAGTGGTCAATAACAGATGGAAGATCATTGATGAAAAATGTAAATAATAAAGGTCCAAGGTGACTTCCTTGCGGAACACCGGAGGTGACATGAACCACCTTAGAGACAGCGTCATTAAAACTGACTCTCTGTGTTCTATGAGTTAAATATTCCCTTATCCACCGAATGAGATTGCTTGGAAAACCTAAAAGTTGAAGTTTATGAAGTAAAAGGTAGTGATTAACCGAGTCAAATGCCTTGCTGAAATCAGTGTAAATAACATCCGTTTGCATTTTATTTTGAAAACCATTAACAACTAGTGAAGTAAATTCTAACAGGTTAGTGGTAGTAGATCTTTGTTTCACGAATCCATGCTGGCACGGTGAAATTAAAGATCTGCAAAAATGTTGTAAATGAGAAGTTATCAATTTCTTAAACATTTTTGGGATAGCAGACAATTTGGAGATACCCCTATAATTTTGAACATTAGACTTGTCTCTTTATTGTCTTTTTTATGGAGCGGATTAATTCTTTCCAGATATTAGGAAATGAACATATCTCAATAGACAAACTTAACAATTTATGCAAAGGCTTTAAGAGACCATCAGCAAAGTACTTAAGCACACAGCTTGGTACGCCGTCAGGTCCCGGGGAAAATACAGGCTTAATACCTTGTAGAATACGTAGTAATGAACACTCCGTGATTCTTGGTCCAGAAATGCAATTAGAGGCATCAAACTGATTATCAATTGAACTGTATGTTGTTTGAAAAAATTCGGCAAATAAATCGGCAATGGCCTGATCCGAATTGGCCGACTTGTTTTCAAAAGATAAATTAGATGGAAGTGTTGATGACTTTCGCTTCGCATTAACGAAGTCAAAGAACCTCTTAGGATCTTGCTGAAACTGTAGTCTGCACCGATTTAGGTAATTTTCACGACATGAATTATTCAATACTGAAAAACTGGAACACGCAATCAAGTATGATGAGTCATGAACAGAAGAGAAAGATTTTCTGAAACTCTAATAAGGCATAGATTTTCGATTTTTAAGGGCTGTCAACTCTCGTGCAAACCACGCAGGTTTGTTTTTCCTACTTGGAGACAAATGTTCATTGTAAAAAGAGTTGTCTGATAAAGGTGGTATATAGGAACAAGAATTGTAAATACCATCACCATTAATATTTAACTTTACAGCAACAAACTCTAGATCCATAGAACCACCTAAAATTACTTGCTCAGAGGGAAAGTCCACATCAACAGCAATAAGCACCCCGCCACCTCGGCGCAGAGTACGGTCTTTTCTATAGATGCAGAATCTGTTTGATAATTTTTCAGAATTAAGTATGTCTTGTCTTAACCACGATTCGGTGAAGGCAATGACATGAAAGGGAAAAGAATGACTATTAAGATACAAAGTTTACTACAAAGTCCTCTAACATTCTGATAACCTGATAACCCAGTAAGAGGGAGGTAACCAACTGTGTTAGTTGTTTGCTACTAAAGAGGATGCAACAGGCGGAGCACTAAAGGTTGCACCTAACGTAGGATCAATAGGCTGACTATCTGTTGATGCACAGGGATCTACGGGTATAACGTTAGTTTTA
This sequence comes from Scaptomyza hsui, assembly GCA_018152825.1. NCBI lineage: Eukaryota > Metazoa > Arthropoda > Insecta > Diptera > Drosophilidae > Scaptomyza > Scaptomyza hsui. Next base: position 320,147 of record JAECXO010000254.1, read on the forward strand.
GGCAACACCGGGTTTATTGCCGGTGAATTAAATACCATTAACGGGCTGGCAGCAGGTGTAGGGGTACTAACACTAGTCGCTAGGAGAGGCTTGGATGTTAAGGAAGGGCTGGCAACAGGGGTAGAGGCAGTAGTCGTCAGAAGAGGCTTGGGGGGCAACACCAGCAGGAGTGTAGGCGGACAAGAGCCCGAAGTCTTTTTACGCTTCGGCGAGTCATTCAAAGTTTTAGCAGTATTAATGTGGTCTTCCAACTCTTTAATACTGCCACGAAGAGTATCGAAATTATTTCGGACAGCTTTGAACTAGTTGAAGATCTGCCTCATGAACTTAGACTGTTCCTTCTCTATCTCATTGCAGGTATGGCAATACCACTTAAGACCAGAATCAGCTGCTAAACTGTCCCTGATTTTGGCATTGAAACTGGCACATTTCATGTGAATCATGTTATCACACGCCCTACATAAAATAAAATCTTGAGTGGATCCACCAACAATTTTGCAATTTTAACTGCAGCAGACAAACATGTTAAAAGAAAAATGTAAAATAATTAGAAATGTTTAATGGTGTACCAAAATATGCTTGAGCAAAGAAAGGTAGGGTACAAGTGCAATGAGCGCAATATAACAGACACAAGAGGAAGAGCGCTTACGTTAGAGATGTCAGAGCGTAGGCTTATAAAACCGCAAGTGCGTGGTGTAAGCGCGTGAGCGGACTGTTTCGGGAGAGCAAGAGCGCGTAAATAGATATTTATGTTAGTAGACAAAAGCACAGAACGAGCGAAAGCAAAAATATGTATGTATGTATGTACGTGTGTTAAGGCACTGGAGCGTCGGTTTGACTGCAAATTAAATCAATTTAACAAAAAAAAATCTCAACATGCACACGTTAATACATACAAAGTACAATCACAATCACTGTTGCAATTGTTTAACACAATAATACCAAATAAAACACAGTTTAAACACTCACAAGGCTATAAATTACTAGGAGCACGCAGAAACACAACCGTCACCAACGAAAGACAATTGCTAATCCTAGCTAAAAATATACATGAACAAATTAAAATTCTGATTCGTGCGTTTTATTTGTCTAACCTCAATTTTTTTAATCATTAAAATGCGTTGATGGATTAACAACTAACAGCTCAAATCGGTAGTCCTACAAAACTGCAATTATTACAGAAGCTTTCCCTTATGCTGAAAGTGATTAGAACAAAATGAATTTTAGAAAACTCTTCTTTGTGTCATACGATCAGAAAACGCAATTCATAAAAAATGTTTTATATAATTGTTGGGACGAGTTACAGTGTAGAAATATCCCAAGTTGAAAAACATTTAAAGAAATTCTGAAAAAACAGCAACGCTTGTACAAATCTCACTATTGTCGTATAACGGACACACACTAAGTAAAACAAGTAAAAAAAAAGGCTCTAGTCTTTGATATCACTGGTGTTTCTCAACCAATTTCGATGACATTTTTTACAGATTTTCCTTATTTTGTATTAAGTTTCCAAAATGTGTTTCACATTTTCGTTATTCAAGATTGAAATGTAATCGATAAAATGTGTATTTCGGAAACGGAAATTGTTATCGAAAATCGGAAACAAACTTTTACTGCCTAGGACTTAGATGAGCTTATGTTCAAAATCTGAAATCCTCTAGCTCTTATAGCCTCTGAGATCGACGCGTTCATACATACAGACGGACGGACGGACAGACGGACATGGCTATATCGACTCGGATGTTAATGCTGATTAAGAATATATATACTTTATAGGGTCGAAGATGCTGCCTGGTACATACTTTTGCACAAAACCATTATACCCCTTTTACCCATTTTATGGGTTCGGGGTATAAAAAGCAAAAACCATGTTCGTACAGATTTTTTGGGCCATGCATGCTAAGCCTGACTATCAAATTTTAATTAGGAAAAAAACATTAAAGAAACTAATTGACAAAAAGCAACTTCTTAAGTTAACTTTTCTCTCCATCTCTCTCTTATTCTTTCTCTCTCTCTGAATATCTCCCTGTCTATTGTTATCTCGTTCGCTTCACGCAATTTGCAGCTTTTCAACATGAAAATTAATTTTCGACAATTTACTGCGCAATCTTACGCAAAAGTTCAACAAAAGCGACTTCGCCCCTTCCACCCTATATGGCACATGCCTTAAGCCACCCATCAAGCTCACCAACCCCGTACCCCGTCCAGCCACCCACTCAGCAAGCCCAGAGGCAGAGTTGGTTGCCACAGTTAAACCAAACAATCTGCAGCTGCGAGCAAGCGAGCGGCATTTAACGGCAAAGCGTTAAAATTCCTTTACACTTGGACTGATGCCGCGAGTGCCATACAAGCCGGGACAACCCGTGGCGCCCCAAAAGAGGGCAGTGTTTGTGTGTCTCTCTGTGTGTATTTGCGTGTGTGTGAGTGCCAAGAAATTGCATAAAACTTGTTGAAAAATTGTTGAGCTTCGCTCGCATCGCATGGCATCGCATATATGAGCGAAATGAACTGTTCACCTAACTCCATCCTCCCTACTACGTCCTACTACTCCAAATCATCCGCATCTATCTCAGCAGACAACTCCCCCCAGCCACCAACACCATCCCACATACACACACATATACACTTTCGATGGTTTGCTGCTGCTCTTGGCTCTGGCTTTTCAACTACATTGTCATTTAATTTTGGCAATAAATGTGTGCTTACCTCCCCTCTCTACCCCACCTTCCCAGCCACCATCCACTCATCCACCCTGCAGCGACAACATTGTGTGCAAACTGTCTGATAATCGTCTTCCGCCTATTTTAACGTGACCTCCAGCTCCTCCGTGCTCTCAGCATCTTTTTCGCGCACATGTGCGCCGTTTAAATTATTAAACGGATGCGATTCCGAAAGCTGCCTTCAGCAAACTCCTACAACCAACCTCCACTTCCTTCTTCACCATCCCTCTCTCTATGTATATGTATATGTATATGTGTGTGTGTGTAAAATATGATATTATGGCGTTCAAATAAATTACGCGGAAAATTATTATGGCCGATTCGTAGCTGGTCTTAACCAAATGCCTCTTGTTTCCCCCAACCAGCACCCACCCCGCTCACCAGCCTGCTGCTAGAGTAGAGCTTATTCCGTTTACATATTGCCGGCTTTAGCCACTTCTTGGCCTTAATACACTTCAATATTTACAGCATTAAATTAAAATTGTGTGAGTAAGAAAAATCTGACTGCATTCAGTATTCAGTTCACAGCAACAGCAGCTGTTGAATCGCAAAAGCTCTTTATCGGAACTCAACATTGTTTTTAGGGTCCAGAGCAAAAGGTGAAATAGAATCCAATTTTAAATAATCTAAAGGCTTAAAAAAAATTGTAAAAATAGTTATTGATAAACCTTTAAAAACTACAAGAGTTAAATACAAATAGTAGTTGTGCGCAATTGTCTGTGTCAGTCTTGTACTCTAGTCGTATGTTTTTCGGTGTGTTAATGATGTGTAGCATTTCCATCTCTTGTTGTAGTGTTGCTCCTGTGCTAATATTTTGGTTGGTATGATGTCTGCTTTTGTAGTCTGATATTTGTTGTGATATTCTAGTTTTTACATAAATAATATTGCACTTTTCATTGTTAAACCGATTACAAAGGAATTTATATATAACGTTAGTTTATCCATTTCAATAATTTTAGATTTTGTCCTGTTGAATACGATTCTTAAAGTAATGGTGGGCTTATGTGCAATTTTTATATTTTCTTTGTTAAAGCAATCGGATTTTGGGAGTCGTTCGGATAAGTGAGGAATGTATGTTACTGATTTGTACGTTTTAGTCTGTTGTGTGTGTTTTCTTATTGGGTTTTTATGTCGTTTTAATAAATTCTTTATAATATTGTCTGGAAAATCATTATCTTTAAAAGTCGTTTTACTTCTTCTGTTGTCTCTATATGGTAAGTTTTGTCTGATATACTTAGCATCCGTTTTATACAACCAAGTACTGTATTCATTATCATGGTTTTAGGGTGTTTTGAGTTACAATTAATGATTCGGACTGATGCAGTCGGTTTCTTGTACCACTTTAATTTTAGTTTGTTACCATATCTATTTATTAATGTGTCTAAACATACAAATTTTCCGTCTTTTTCTAATTCCAATGTTAATTTTATATTTTTGTTAAAAGAATTTTATTTATCGAGTGTTTTGTTACTGTCATCTTACAATTAAAAGGCATACAAATGGGCTTTCCAGCTTCACCTGTTGTAGCAGACATAGTTATGGAAGATCTATTAAAAACCACGATTACGAAACTTAGACCACCTAGATTAATCACTGAATATGTATATAATTTATTTTCAATATTTAATTCTTCAGGTAATGTAAGCAAAATAATACAAGTATGTGAAATTTTCAATGATACTTTAAAAAAGATTAGTTTTCATGTAGTAGAACAGGGTCGCATGAAGTTTCTGTATAAGCGTGCCATACACACAAACGTTCAACAAATGACAGAAAGCGTTAGGTCCAAGGAATCTCGTGGTCGAGCATTCTCGAATAGAGCCGGCTCACTACTTTTTATTTTGCAGCTTTGGAACGCTTGTACAGACAGCCATTAAACTGGCAGCACAATCAAATATTAGCACAAGGGTTTATGAACCGAAGGGTCGAGAGAGGGCATCGGCCTATGGGAATCAGGAACAGGGCACTGAGAAACTGAGAGCTCGGCACAAGTGCGCTTGGCATGAAATGAGCTGCAAATCCTTTTTCGGCAACAGTCGAGGTCAAAGTCAAAGCTCAAGCTGAATGCCTGGTACAAGAAGTGGTGGGTGGACGTGTGTAGGGGTTAAGGAGCTGAAGAACTGGCAAAGGTCAGGTTTTCTCTGTTTTAAAAGGGGAGCAAGCACGGGTGAAGCAGCTGTAATCTCTACGCTTACGTCAGTTTTTGGAGTAGGCTGTAAATACTTTAGATTGGGGCGGAATACTCGCACAGCTTTGGGCCAAGTTTAGTTGCCCTTTTTACGCAGCACCCCCACCTATTTTGCTTCAGTTGCGGCTCGCTTTTAGCCCGGTTTTTCGGCTCCTGCTGCTGGCAGCAGTAAATATTTATGCTTGTGTTTTATTTATTTACATTGTCAAAACCAATTTTGCCCAAGGGTTCAATTGTTTTTCACTTTTATGCCCCAATCCCGCAACCAAGCACTTCACTCCACTTCACCCCACCCCCTCCCAACACTTTGGTTATCTGTTGTCAGCGACACGCATGCAAACATTATTTTCTGGACTTAAGGCCACACAACTTTGCTTCCAGCTCTCGATTGACGAAAGAGTGTTGTTGTTGTTTGTTTGCTTTCAATTAAAAACCTTCGAGCGAGCCTTCATCGCCTTTATCGGCTTGTCGACCACCTGCCAGATAATGCCCGTACAGTCCATTGGGTCACGGCCCACAACAGTTGAGCGGGAAAAGCGGGAAAACTAAAAGAACAAAGCAAACATAGTACTTTAGATTGCTCCCCAGTTCGCACTCAGCATTCAATTGCATTCTGACACTTATTCTGAATTATTGGCCAATTAACAGTTCATGTGGCACTTGCCACTTTCCACTTGGCGCTTGTAATAAAGCCCGTTACTGCAACAATATGCCACAAGATTGTATTACACACTCCCACACAAAAAACACACACACGCACACAAAACAAACGTCTTCATAAGCCATATGAGTTTCCCTGTTATATCTATAAATATGTGTGCATAAAGTTGTTAGCAACCAATAAAATTGAGTACAGGCGATAAAATTTAGTAGTCGTGAAAAGTCTTAAGTTTTCAATTAAATACATTTCTTCCAACATTTCGAATAATTTAAAGTAAAAAATATCTTCTTATATTTAAGGCTAATTTATGTTTTGGCTTCCTCAACTTAACTAATCTTATCGTTCTTTCTTTCAATCAAAACTTAACCTTTTTCATAATTTTAGAAGTGTGGTTATGTTTAAAATCAAAATTATTCTTCTTATCCAGCAGCGTATGTCTTTATCGTAAACTTAGCCTTAATGTTAACTGCAAGGTATTACGGATTTTAATTTTAAAGTCACCGAACAAGTCTCGGTAAGGTTTGGTTGGGTTAACCTAAAAATTCAAGGTACGATTTTAATAAATTTTAACTGGCAACCTTATTCTAATGTTTTATAACCATTGAGTAGGTTGATTAATATTATTATTAAAATTTGCCTAAATAAAATAATAAACAAGTGAAAACGTTGCAGTCGGTCGCAACCGACTGCGGAATACTTTGATACCAGTAAAATAACGGTTGATAAGGGGAAATGCAGGGGCGAAGGGAGTGGGCCATGTGGTAAACATCGCCATCTATCATGTGTCCAAATTTGCTGACTTTAGCTCAAAAACTGTGGAAGATAACTTAACTCCCAAATTTAAAAGGTGGGCGGCAGAGGTAGGCGTGGCATCCAAATTTTTGAATCAAATGTTTTTAACTGTCACCATCTATCTTCCTACCAAGTTTGGTGGCTCTAGCTGAAAAACTGTTAAAGACATAGCCGATTTCGATTTTATAAGGCGGGTGGCTTAGGTGGGCGTGGCATCCAAAATTTTGATGCATTTTTTTGGGGAACGTCAATATCTATCTTCACAAAAAATTTGGTGGCTCTAGCCCAAAAAATGTGAAAACTATAGGCGTTTCCAAGTTCATGGAGAAGGGGGATGGGGGCGGAATCAGGGGCGTGGCATCCAAGTTTTGATGGCGAACGTTAGTACCTATCTTGACACAAAATTTTGTGGCTCTAGCCCAAAAAATGTGAAAACTATAGGCGTTTCCAATTTCTTGGAGAAGGGGGGATGGAGGCGGAATCAGGTGGCGTGGTATCCAAAACTTTGATGCATATTTTTGGGGAATGTCAATATCTATCTTGACACAAAATTTGGTGGCTCTAGCCCAAAAAATGTGAAAACTATAGGCGTTTCCGATTTCAAGGAGCAGGGATGATGGGGGCGGAAGGAGTAGGCGTGGCATCCAAAATTTTGATGCAGTTTTTTCAGGGACATGACTAGCTATCTGCGTGCAAAATTTGGTAACTCTAGCTGTAAGAATGTGAGAAATATATGGTTTTATCGGCTTTCAGTTATCGAATTTATCGATTTCCCAGCCTCCTAGTAGGCGTGGCACCTCAATCTTGAGACTTTATCTGACTAGCCCATAGACAAACATAATTGAAAAGTTTCAAGTCTCTAGCTTTACGGGTGTCGAAAAAAATTGCGTTCATACGGACGGACGGACGGACCGACGGACGGACAGACACCATGACGGACATTGCACAAAACCAATATACTATGAGACCTTCGGTATCTAAGTATAAAAATCACTCTTTTTATGCCTCAAATTTTAGACAATATTCTTAGCCTGAACTGTTTAACTGAGCCTTCACCTTACACATATTGTTAATTTTAAGCATATCAAGAGTTTCAGTCGTAAACTAAAGCTTAACTTGTAGGTGTAAACGTTTGACTTATTTAACTAATTAATTGCTATCCAATGCCTCAATGCATTAAAAGTCAAAGTCAAGCCCATATTATATTTCGATTATTACAACTGTAAATGTCTTCGGTCTATTTATAACATTAATTCAACATCTGTCGATTGCAAGCACAATAAACGATTTGTATCTGTGATTTGGTCTTTGTTCCGCAATATCCACTATTTTGCAATCCAATTTACTCCAAAGCCGTTGCCGAGTGCTTTTCCCATACACGGAAAGAACAAAGTCCATTCAGAGTCCAATCCATTGACGTGTTGTTTGTTTGTCTGTGTGAGCGGATGGGTGTGTGTATGGTAAGGGTGTGCATTAGGTTGTTTATCATGTGAAAAGATTCAATGAAGCCTCTTCAAATTGCCACAAAAGACAACTAAAGCACTTGGAATCTTCTTTGTGATGCTACTTACTTGTTGTTCCTTCTTCTCGCGTCTCGTCTCGTCTTGTGTTGAGCTGTTGTTGTTGTAACTGGATAGGAAGTGAAACTTACCCATCATGGCCCATTCGCATGTCAACAGAAATGCCTTTCAATTTATTAAATAATGACCCCAATCAGTGGCTTGACGGTCCCAGCTTAAATCATCTACTACCTCTCAACAGTCCGCCCGTCAGTTTTTTCGTTGGCCCCCCAATGGAATAGGAATCGGGGAAAATTGTCCTTGTGGAGGCGTTGTGCGTTGTTTGACTGAAAAGTTTTATTAATGCCCGAGTTGTCTGATTCTGACTGCTGATGCTACAAGAGCACTTGCTGTACTCTTCTCCCCTTCGCCACGTCTCTCTCGACACACTGCAATGTGCAGCGTGTTCGCTTAATTATGCGCCTGAAATTATGCAAGCAGCTTTAATCCCCGGCAACTGGCAAAAGCCCGACACGAGATATTAGCACTTGGCTTTCATCGCCTTTCCTCCTCCCTCTCCCACTCTCTCAACACTCTTCACCTCCTCTTTTCTTAGTCTTGCTTTATGCATAAATGGCGCGACTTTGTCGTTGACGCATTTGTGTGCAGTTAAGTGTGTGTTTGAGAGAAAAAGGGGTTCTTGGACTGCATGGCTTGCTCATTTAAAGCCAATGGGCGTGGAGTTTAAAAATCCCAAATTAAGTGCAGTTAAACGCTGCAGCTGACTGAATGAGATCAATCAATCAATTCAAAAGCTCTCGCTTTTGCCACACACTTTTACCTCTTTGCACTCTGATACCGAACGTAAAAGAGTATGTTGCTTTTGTGAATTGTCTGTCTATCCGTCAGTCTGTATGATAGCGCTTTTTTTTCGACTCCTCTTAAAGCTAAAGATGTAAGACCTTGGTTCGTGTCAGCGTCAAACTGAATGCTACGCCCACTGGGGACAAGAAAATCGCAAATATGTCGATTAAGGTGCAAGCTAGAGCATTGCATAAGGCATATTTATAAAGTGAATGAACTCTAAAATGCTCTAAACAAACAAAGCCGAATGCTTCGAAGTACAGTTCCAGGTTCCCGTTACAAAAACTAGCAGAAAACAAAATATATAACATGCTTAACCCTAGAGAGTGTAACTGGCTGGCTTCTACGGCTGTGGCTCATCGGCTAAGTCGAGGGTACCAAAAGAAAGAACCGAGTGTTATGTTGCTCCAGTCGTATATTTTTATAATTAAATTCGCGTACTATTTTTACCAGGACAGGTGCAAAAGGGGATGAACTAAGATAGGAGGAAGTAGGAAGGAAGCTCGTAAAATTGTGTGTTTTTAGAGGCGGTTGTAAAACAATCGAAATCCAATGTAGGCTATGGTGGAGGCTGCTGATGCAAATGCACAAGGTGTTAAACTGCATACGCCCACCCTATCATGATCCTAACACTAGCCAAATCTATGTGCATTGGAGATACAGCAACTTATACTTTTTATACCCCGAACCCATGAAATGGGTAAAAGGGGTATAATGGTTTTGTGCAAAAGTATGTAACAGGCAGAAGGAAGCATCTCATACCCTATAAAGTATATATATTCTTGATCAGCATCAACAGCCGAGTCGATATAGCCATGTCCGTCTGTATGTATAAACTCGTCGATCTCAGAGACTATAAGACCTAGAGACTTCAGATTTTGCACATAAGCTCATCTAAGTCCTAGGCAGTACAAGTTTCTTTCCGACTTTCGATAACTATTTCCGTTTCCGATATACACATGGAATCGATTACAAAAATTTCTCGAATTCGGAAAATGTAAAAATGGAGGTTGAAATAATGGATAACGATAGAACTTTTCTGAAAATTTTATCGAAATCGGTTAAGAAACACCAGAGATATCGAAGATTGAAGTTTAGTCACAGATGCATACAGACAATGACTGTACGCGTTATGTACAGGGTTCGGGGTATCTCCTAGTCGGGAAATCTCGACTAGAGCCTTCTTACTTGTTTTTCTCTTTTTCTTTGTTTATGTATTTTGTTGCGTCTCGACACCACTTGCAAATTATTTTAAAATGTGGTTAATAACATTTAACACTAATACGAAAAAAAAAAAATATGCAAAATATTACAACATTATAAATTTACACTTATGTAGTAAACATTAATCTCTCTCTTTGTATAAACCTGTGCCGGTAGGTTGCATAACCTTTTTTGGGTTATGTTTGATTGGCACCAAATCACTTAAAAATAACCACAAAACAACAACAAAAAACTTATCCACTCCGCAATGGTCGTAATTATTTAGAACATTATAGTATTTACGTTCTTCGTTAGATTAAGAGAGCGCTTGGTGGCTGGAGTCGTTGGGAACAGCTGATCCGTTTTAGTTATTGCCAAATATTTAATTGCATTTTGTTCGGCAGCTGCATAGGGAGCTTTTATTGTTTATACAGACAAATTCAAACCAAATTCAAGCCTAATTCAAACCAACATCAAACCAAATACTGGTTATATCAAACCGAATAATGGTTATATCAAACCAAATACTGATTCATATATCAAACCGCCAATTCTGATAAAAAAAAAAAAAAAAAAAATATAAATAGAGTGAATAATTAGTCAGAATTTCGATCACAAAACAAGTATAATTTTAAATTACCCATTTGGACGGGAATTGGCAATTAAATGATTTTGAAGGTCACGGCTCATATCTCATGGTGCGCTGCATAAGGGAAATAATCCTAGCCAAATAAAATTAATTTTCCAGTTATTGGAAGAGCAAATGAAAGGTAGTTTTTCTTAGCTTACTTCTTTATATAGATCCGGTTGCACTTGTAATTTTTATTATTACTTGAATTAATGGTCAAATTAAAGGCACCACGTTGCTTTTAATATTTTTCACTGGAACAAGTAAATCGCGAACAACTACTCCCTTGCAAGTCTTTGAGAGAAAAAGAACATGCGGTCCCAAGTTAGATGGCGAAAAGCGACAAAGTTGCACCAATCTATTTCATCCTTTTATTCGCTATTCACAGCCCTGTACCGGTTGACATTTTCATCACCCCTAGGTGGCAAATGTACTGCTCATAACGAAAAACAACCAAAAAAAATACTAACAATAGAAAATTTACCAACTAACTGAAACAAATTAGCGTTTAACCAAGCTTATTATAATTTGATACCGAAGGTCTCATAGTATATTGGTTTTGTGCAATGTCCGTCATGGTGTCTGTCCGTCCGTCGGTCCGTCCGTCCGTCCGTATGAACGCAACTTTTTTCGACACCCGTAAAGCTAGAGACTTGAAACTTTGCAATTATGTTTGTCTATAGGCGAGACAGATAAAGTGTCAAGATTGGGTTGCCACGCCTACTAGGAGGCTGGGAAATTGATAAATTCAATCACTAAAAACCGATAAAACCACATATTCTCACATTCTTACAGCTAGAGTTACCAAATTTTGATATAGATAGCTAGTCATGTCCTTGAAAAAACTGCATCAAAATTTTGGATGCCACGCCCACTCCTTCCGCCCCCATCATCACTGCTCCTTGAAATCGAAAACGCCTATAGTTTTCACATTTTTTGGGCTAGAGACACCAAATTTTGTGTCAAGATAGATATTGACGTTCTCCAAAAAAATTCATCAAAATTTTGGATGCCACGCCCCCTGACTCCGCCCCCATCCCAACTTCTACTTGAAATTGGAAACGCCTATAGAGCTAGAGTCACTAAATTTGGTAGGAAGATATTTGGTGACATCTACAAAAGGTCCGCATCAAAAATTAGGATGCCACGCCCACCTCTGCCGCCAACCATTTAAAATCGGAAATTTCGATATTTCTTATAGTTTTTAAGCTAAAACCCCTAAATTCGGTAGAAAGGTAGATGGCAACATCTACCAAAGATCTGCATGAAATTTTTGGAGTTTGGAATCGGCTCTATCTTTAACAGTTTTTGAGCTAGAGCCACCAAACTTGGTAGGAAGTTAGATAGGGGCATTTACAAAGATTTGATTCAAAAATTTGGATGCCACGCCTACCTCTGCCGCCCATCTTTTAAATTTGGGAGTTAATTTATCTTCCACAGTTTTTGAGCTAAAGTCACCAAATTTGGTAACATGATAGCTGGCGATGTTTACCACATGGCCCACTCCCTTCGCCCCTGCATTCCCCCTTATCAACCGTTCTTTTACTGGTATCAAAGTATTCCGCAGTCGGTTGCGTCCGACTGCAACGTTTTTACTTGTTTTCATTTTTAAAAAACACAAAAGAATATCAGTTCTGTTAATTGCAGAAAAAAACGTAAATAAAAGCGGCATACAGTTTTACATGCACAGAAGCAGAGGTTGGGAAGTAAGGGTTGCCAACTTTTAGGGCTTGTCCCAAAAACAAATAATGTGGACAGGCGGCATATTACAAGTGGTAACCTTCGTCGATTCGACGAACACTGTTGCTATTTTCTTATTTTTCTCTGAATTATCTTATTTCGTTGTGTTTACTTTAAAATGCAGTTAATGTGTTCTATGCTCCAAAGCTCAGCAGAAGTTTGTCGCCGTCAGCGCAGCGTAGGTAATTTATTTTAGCTGCAAACGAATAGTTACATCGTCGAAACAACGAAGCTTACCATTTGTGTAACTTTCTGGACCCGTTTTCCTTATAAAACAAATAAGAAAGCTCTAGTCGTAATTTTCCGACTAGGAGATACCCCGAACCCTATACTTAACGCGTACAGTCATTGTCTGTATGCATCTATGATTAAACTTTAATCTTCTTTTAATGATTTTGTATCTAGTTTCACCTTTCCGACATTCAAGATTTTGATAATATCGATCACATGTGTATATCGGAAACAAAAAAAGTTATCGAAAATCAAAAGCAAACTTGTACTGCCTAGGACTTAGATGAGCTTATGTTGAAAATCTGAAGCCTCTTATAGTCTCTGAGATCGATACGTTCATACATACGGACAGACGGACGGACGGACAGACGGACGTGGCTATATCGACTCGGCTGTTGATGCTGATCAAGAATAAATATGCTTTATGGGGTCGGAGATGCTTCCTTCTGCCCGTTACATACTTTTGCACAGTAATAGTTAAATCAATTTAGTGTTATGTGCAAAAAGATAGCAAGCAAACAAAGAGTATGTGTTAAGAGAGCCTACAAATCTAGATCGCCACCCCCCTCTCTCATTCATTATACGGGATTTAAACGTGCAGCATGCTGCGCGCAGCGAGCGAATACATTCACAAAATATGACTGTGTTGTCGTGCGTGTGAGTCCGCTCTTAATTGAAAGCCCAAAGAGGCGGCTCAAAACTTGATCAGATCGCGCACATAGCTCTTATGCTGCGAGCGCGAAGTCAAAATAATTTTATATCACGCTCGCAGCATGTGTGTTTGTTGTTGTCTATTTACGCTCATGCTCTTATCTTTGCGTGCGCAAACCAAATGCTTTATATGCCTAACTTCTCGCATGCACTTGATCAAAGCTTATCTAAGCAAAGAGCCTGCTGTCAAGGGAGATGCTTTGCTTATATTCTCACGTACACGCGAGTGCGCGCAGTATGCTGCACGTGTATATACCCCATTAACTTTTACTAGAGCTTCAGCGACGGATAAATGCACACATACACACACAAGGAAAGATCTTTATGCGTGGGATAATGCCGCTGCAAGTTACCGCTCTTGATAATATGCACTTAAAAGCTTCTCGTTCCGTGCGTTAACGTAACTTAAACTAAAGTTTCTCTTAATTAACCTTAAACTCAGATCGATTTAATGCTTTCGAACACATGTGTTTTTGCAGCCTATGCAAACACACTAACTCGAAAAAGTTAACATACCGATTTGTTTTTTACTTTCCATTTGCACTTACAGATTTAACGAAGACTTTATAATAAATTAAGGTAACGCATATCATGTTATAATGTCTAATTTAGGTATATAAAGTTATCCATATGCATGATCATATTTATTTCATATTTATATATTAACCAATTAGTCTTATTACCGATTATTGTTTATTTTAGCCGCTCTAAGCACTTGCTATTTTTTAATATAACTGGTTTACTATAGTGATTTGGTTAGTAATTATGTTAGGTCGTATGTTAAACCAGTCAAAGTATTTTTGTTAAAAATATAATAATGTGTGCTTAATTTACTTTTGTTTTATTGGAACCATGTCTAGCTTGAACGAGCTGCGTTAACTGCCATAGGCGCTTTTAGGGATCCTGAATCAATGTACATAGATTTGGCTAGTGTCAGGATCATGGTATTGTGGGCGTATGCACTTTAACACCTTGTGCATTTGCATCAGCAGAATTCGCTACTTTGGATTTAGTTATTTTTCAGCCGCACCTAAAAACACACAATTTTACGAGCTTCCTTCCTACTCCCTCCTATATTACTGCATCCCCTTTGCCACAAATTTTAAAAAGAATACGAATTTTTTGTACCCTAGACTTAGCCGATGAGCCACAGCCGTTGAAGCCAGCGCGTACTCTGTTGTCCGTTACACTACCATCAGCTCATCCATACTTGCACGTTCATCGTTACACATAATACCCATTTTATAAATTTTATGGGTTCGGGTATAAAAATTCGTTACGTCAAATTTAAAATTTGAATTTTTGTGTTATTTACAGTTTGGATTGTTTGACAATTTTCATTAAAATTTCTTAGCTGATTGTGATGATTCTGATTTTGATAGATTGACCTAAGAAACCGTGAAAATGGGGTCACAAAGGTCGCTATTTTTAAGGTAACTTGACCTTTGTGTCTAAAAATAATGGTCTTAACTGCGATTCGCTAAAAAATATATAATAAAGCTTTTAAAATACAAAACCTTTACGTTTTTGTGTTTGTTAAGGTCTATTCTTGATTTTAAATACAACGTTAAACTTGTGAGTAAAAGTTTTTATTCAACATTTTGAAGATTAAATGAGGTTTCATCGATTCGACGAAGGTTACCATTAGTGTATATAAAGTAACCTTACCACTCTTGGGTTAACGGTAATAAACAAATCGAATAGAATGCAGCAAATAATATTCTTTGATTGTTGCAAAATTTGTTTGATCTGCATTTATGCAATTTTATAATTGTAATAAGAGAATTGACGGTGTTTTGCAAAAGTATTTAACAGTATGTATATACATATATTCTTAATCAGCCTCAACAGCCGAGTCGATATAGCCATGCTCGTCTATCCGTATGAAAGAACACGTCGATCTCCGAGACTTTAAGAGCTAGTGACTTCAGATTTCGAACAAAAGCTCATCTAAGTCCTAGGCAGTAAAAGTTTTTCCGATTTTCGATAATTGTTTCCGTTTCCGATACAAACATGTGATCGATAACCTCAAAATCTCAAATGTGAAACATAATACAAAATAATGAAAATCTGTAAAAATTTTATTGAAATCGGTTGAGAAACACCAGAGATATCGAAGATTTAAGTTTAGTCACCGATGCATACAGAAAATGAATGTACGCGTAAAGCATTGGTTTCAGAGTATCTCCTAGTCGAGAAACTTTAGCAAAAGCCTTTTTACTGGTGAAATAATCATATTTTTGTGATTTTTTTTGAGGCGACATGAATAATATTATTTAATTAACTTTAATTACATTTTAATGTTCAACGTTTAAAGTATGTCAGAACAAGTTTTCATTGAAAAATATTGAACAACAAGCCGGTGACGGTGAATCTCCAGAGGCGCCTTGAAAAAAAGTTTTTTTTTGCGGGGAACACTGTAACTCTTTACTGGATCATCAGAAACATAATATGGATATGCATTTTAAAGGTGATGAATTTCGCGAGGTAATCACGAAGAATATTTGTTTTGTTATTTTTTCTAATTTTTACAGCATTTTGAAATGAAAAATGCGATTGTAGATCATTTATTCGTTATTAAAAAATAGGAAAAAATTAAAAAACGAACTCTTCGTGATTACCTGTTGATTTATGTGAAGAAGTTATGTTCAAATTTTCAAAAGGATCGGTTCAGTAGATTTTGAGTTATGATGTTCACAAACTTTAAAAATGCGTTTTCGGGAAAATCGATTTAAAAGTTTTTCATACGAAAAAATGGGGAAAAAAAAACATTAATTAAAGAATATGAGTTTGTATATTATTATTATTATTCAATATATTTATATTCTTACATAGAGTCATCAATGCCAGCACCATACAGTGAAACACTAGCGGTGTTCAACAGCTCGTTTCATCGTTTCATGTTTCATAGTTAAAACGTCCCACAACAACAACTTACATAGAAAAATTTCTTAAAACGATGAAACACCCCAGCCTATGTATACAAAAAGTGTTTCATGTTTCACGAAAGTAAAGATGGGAAGAGCGCGATATTTAAGCGATATTTGCTATCGATGTTCAGTATTTTTCAGTATATTTGGTGTATTTTTGCGCATAATAGTGCATTTAAACTGGTGCCGTAAGCAACGTCTTGAGCATTTCGCCTTTAGGTCTTCTATATTTTTAGCCTTAACCATACAAAATGTGTCCGTTAAATTTGAATTTAGAGACTTCTTCTAGCGCCGCTAGAGTGCCGCTATTCTCCCGGCTCAAATACAGACCTTTTATTTACCGATGAATCGATATTTTTGGTCAAATTACTGATGGCGGCAACAGGCTGATTCAAAATAAAAACAAATGCGCAAGTAAAGTGCTGTTTACTCTCGACTTAACTTAACTTACTTAACGTAAGAGTCTGCTGACTCAATC
Organism: Scaptomyza hsui; assembly: GCA_018152825.1. Lineage (NCBI taxonomy): Eukaryota > Metazoa > Arthropoda > Insecta > Diptera > Drosophilidae > Scaptomyza > Scaptomyza hsui. Next base: position 336,792 of record JAECXO010000254.1, read on the forward strand.
TACCTAATGGCTCTCAATGTTAGCGTTTACTCTCAATTTAACGTAACTTAACTTAACGTAACTTAATTCTGAACCTGCAGGTTGCAGATTCTTAAGTTAAGTTCTTAAGTTTAGCTTTGTTGATTAACGTGAAAATCAAACAGCTGATCAAAAACTGTGATGGAAAACGTTAAACGCTCTTTACAAAACGTTTACAAAGTCAAATATTCAAATGGATGAGCACAAGATAATTATTTTAGTTGAAAATCATAGTTTGTTGTATGATAACAAGTCAAAAGACTTAAAAAATATAATTTAACAAAGAGAAATTTGGGCTGCAATTGCCAAAGAACTTGTTTGCAATGGTTAGTATATTGATAAAAATTGTTGAATTGGTTTTTGCATTGATATTTTTGTTTGTTAAAGTTGATATCTGTGAAAGGCGATCAGAGGAGTCGCTGCCAACATTATTTGAAAGCGAGGACGTGTTGTCCTCATCTCTAAATGCCACTGCAACTTTATCCATCATAAATTTTTTGTAAAATTAGCCAACGAGCGCTAAAACAATTGAATCCAGATGTTCTGTATTTGTGATAACAGCTGTTTATTTTTCTTTGTTTAACAACACTGGCTAACATAATTCTACAGCACTGACACACTGATTTATTAAGTTACGTTAAGTCAAGAGTAAACGCATACATTCCTTAAGTTAAGTTAAGTTACGTTACGTTACGTTAAGTTAAGTTAAGTTAAGTTAAGTTAAGTTAAGTTAAGTTAAGTTAAGTTAAGTTAAGTTAAGTAAAGAGTAAACAGCCCTTAAGTACAAAATGATTGAAAATACTAAATATTTTTATTATTATTAAAATTAAACAATCTAATATCAAGTGGATGTCGGACAAAAGAGAAAGCGCTGGTCGGAAAGCTTGGAAAGCATTTTTGCAAAGAAACCTCAATTTTTGATTGGGTCAACAAATTTGGCACCATGTTTTGCCAAACAAGTTTAAAGAACTCCTTCTGAATATTGCACAGGCTACCAGTCGATATGCCAAACAACCTGGCAACGGTACTGTACTCGGCGGTTGACCCCAGGCTGTACAAAGCGGGTTGCCGTGCTTGTCTAGTGGTACGCTCTTAAATTGGAGTCACTCCTTTCCATTTGAGGCAAGGCATCGACTAACTTTTAAAAAAGGCGCCCTTCCATCCTGAACATCTCCTTGAACAAATCCTCACTTAACTTTGGCACATCCATCTCCCAATAACAACCATTGCGCTCGCATCCAGACACTTCGCGTGCTAATACTGTCGAACTGCGCCATCATATTTAGCGCAGCCGTTGCTGCTGCCGCTTCTTCATTTTCGCAATCAGTAAGTTGCTTAAAATCTGAACGCAATCATTTCCAGTATTTATAACGCTATCTTCTTCAGCAATCACAACAACGTTTTCACTTGTCTCAATATAGGATATTTCAAATTTTAGCAGAAATGAAAAATTTTATTTCATCAATGTTTTCTTGAGACGTTATCACGTAAATTTAGCGTCCGTGAACCGACTTTACAGATAAACTTTTTTTTTTTTTTTTGGATTGCCTTAACACTTTAATAGAAATAATGAAGGTCACAAAGAAATTTGATATTAGATGACATTTAGGGCGGTAAATATACATAATAAAAAAAAACAAAAAGTTTGCAGGGCTCATGTGGGACATATTTATTGCCTTGATCAAAATAAGTGAAAGTGATATGGATATGGACTATAATTTATTTGACATAGTTACTGACAATAATTTGGATTTGTATAATAATAGGAACAACAACAAAAACTTAAATCAAAAACTAAAAGAGCGGCATATAAAGCACAGAGTGTCCCAAATATGTGCAACAGATTTAATAAAATTTCTTCGAGACGAAAATATAAATGTTAGCACATTTTATAGGTCTCCGAACATTACTAAAATAGCGGGTGGAAAATATTTACATAAAGAGAGGTTTAAAGAGACAGTTAAAAACTAGTAAAAACGTTGCAGTCAGACGCAACCGACTGCGGAATACTTTGATACCAGTAAAAGAACGATTGATAAGGGGGAATGCAGGGGCGAAGGGAGTGGGCCATGTGGTAAACATCGCCAGCTATCATGTTACCAAATTTGGTGACTTTAGCTCAAAAACTGAGGAAGATAGCTTAACTCCCAAATTTAAAAGATGGGCGGCAGAGGTAGGTGTGGCATCCAAATTTTTGAATCAAATCTTTGTAAATGCCCCTATCTATCTTCCTACCCAGTTTGGTGGCTTTAGCTCAAAAACTGTTAGAGATATAGCCGATTCCAATTTTGGAAGGCGGGTGGCTTGGGTGGGCGTGGCATCCAACATTTGGATTCAGATCCTTGGTAGATGTTGCCTGCTATCTTTCTACCGAATTTGGGGGCTCTAGCTTAAAAACTGTAAGAGATATCGAAATTTCTGATTTTAAATGGTGGGCGGCAAATGTGGGCGTGGCATCCAAATTTTGTAGATATCACCATATATCTTCCTATCAAATTTGGTGACTCTAGTTCAAAAAATGTGGAAGATACACGCATAACCGTTTTAGCAACGGCAGGGGATGGGGGCGGAAGGTGTGGGCGTGGCATCCAAATTTTTGATGCAGTTTGTTGAGAAACTTCACTATCTATGTTGACACTAAATTTGGTGGCTCTGGCCCAAAAAATGTGAGAACTATAGGCGTTTCCAATATCAAGGAGAAGGGGTGGATTTGGGCGGAATTAGGGGGCTTGGCATCCAAAATTTTGATGCAGTTTTTTCAGGAACATGCCTAGGTACCTGCGTGCAAATGATGGTAATTCTATCTGTAAGAATGTGAGAAATATTTGGTATTATCGGTTTTCAGTTATCGAATCTATCGATTTCCCAGCCTCCTAGTAGGCGTGGCACCCCGATCTTAACACTTTATCTGTACCGTCTATAGATAAACATAATTGCAAAGTTTTAAGTCTCTAGCTTTACGGGTGTCGAAAAAAGTTGCGTTCATACGGACAGACGGACACCATGACGGACATTGCACAAAACCAATATACTATGAGACCTTCGGTATCAAGGTATAAAAATATAAATATAGTTGTTCAGTTTGGCGATAGTTTAAGTTTAGATGTTTGTATATATTTAGGGAAATCAAAGCCTACAAATTGTAAGGAGTGTTTAGAAAAATTTGTTAATAAGTTTCTGACTTGATGAAGACAGGGTTTTCATCCAATGATTAATCTGTTTAAGCTAAGTATATACTATCTTTAATTTGTGATGCTCCTTCCCGGGTGTTTTATAGTAACTGTGTTACCAGGGAGTTTTCTCGCAAACCACGGCCATTGAAAGATTTGGTACATTGGAAAGCTATTGAGTTTCGCCAATTTTTGTTGTATAATGGCTCTAAGAAATAAAGATTTGTAATATACTTTACTTTTGCTTTACTGTCGATGTAGAATTATTTCTTGTGTTAAACAGCGAGCCTCAACGAACTTGATGACTGTACAAATAATGCTAAACGACTTTATGCAACATTTTTCAACTCTTTTTGGGACAAATAGTGAGAGTATTCATTAGCTGTCGTAAAATTGCAAAGCGTAAAATTGTAAATCCAAAAGTTTAGAACGCAACAACAAAACACATGAGAAAACAAGTAAGAAGGCTCTAGTCGAGATTTCCCGACTAGGAGATACCCCGAACCCTATACTTAACGCGTACAGTCATTGTCTGTATGCATCTGTGACTAAACTTCAATCTTCGATATCTCTGGTGTTTCTCAACCGATTTCGGTGAAATTTTCAGAAAAGTTCTATCGTTACCCATTATTTCAATCCCCATTTTTACATTTTCCAAATTCGAGATTTTTTGCTATCGATTCCATGTGTATATCGAAAACCAGAATAGTTATCGATAATTTGAAACAAACTTGTTCCGCTCATGGTATATGAGAACTTATATTCAAAATCTGAAGTCCCTAGCTCTTGTAGTCTCTGAGATCGACGCGATCATACAGACAGACAGAAGGACAGACGGACGGACAGACGGACATGGCTATATCGACTCGGCTGTTGATGCTGATAAATAATATATATACTTTATGGGGTCGGAGATGCTTCCTTCTTACTGTTACATACTTTTGCACAAAACCATTATACCCCTTTTACCCATTTTATGGGTTAGGGGTATAAAAATGAAAAATACGATAAACGATTTTAATCTGTACGCGCTTCTTGCGCTTAAATCCAACTGTGAAGAGGCCTGGCCATGGCCTACTTTACAATCTTAAATGAAGAAAAATATTTTATGGAGAAAACTACACTGCTAACACAACCATCACAGTAGTGGCAGCATTCAAGAGCAGCCGCATAAAACGCACCTCGCCTTTTTTCACGCATAGAAAATTCAAAAATGGAATTAAAGTCATTTCGGAACGATTTGTTAGCGACTCCGCAGAGCGCTGCGATGTAGTAGCTTGGTGATGACGACAACTATTAGCTCCGGATGATAATAAGCTATGCGCTTGTTTCTATAGGAGAGTTCTCTGAAGAAGCTGCAGAGTCCAAAAACAAAGACATTAGAAATTTAGAGAGCATCATACAAGAAAATGTTACGTATTGCTACAAATACTGACTTATTAAATAGATGACTCATACCCCTTTAATACTGGGCAAAGAAAATTGGCTTGTACACAAAAGACAAAATAATTAATACTACTGGTTTACGCCACAGAATGCCGTTATGGGGCGGAATATTCCAGTAGCCCCCTCATACAAAAGCCAATATTAAAGTTTAGCTAATTTTCTTTAAGAAATATAAATCGTTCTATGAAAGCTATAGGATATGGTCGTCCGATGTAGCCAATTTTTGTACAATATATTTATAATATTTTTCTAGCCTTTTGGTAAGAATCTAACATCGACATCAGACAAGCTTCATACAAGCCCAACCACTGATATCCAAAGAAATAATAATTTTCCGAAATTGGAATTGAAAAGGTCTAAGCTGTATTTATGGAATGTCAATTAGACAAAAACCATTATTTAATAATATGTACGTTAATTTACTAATACTGAAGTGATACGATATTGATGTGATGTGACAACGACTCTAAATTGACAACGACGTCGACGACGACAAATGGAATACGGGCGATTATATAGATTATTGCTAAGCTTTGACCCCCGCCGTGTTTAACGATTGACCTTAAATGGTTTTCTGCAGCTCTGTAATCGGCTTTCACATTCAACAACATTGTTTCACCTAGCAAAAAACAAAGAGATCTTTGATGAGCTATCGGGGCTTTAAATATATTTCAATGGTTTAAAAGCTCAACGTTGATAAAGTTTTTATTGCATCTAACAAAATACCCCAGATCAGCATATTACTCGCTGTTGTCATTTCATGTTTACCTAATTGCACTCTCACTTTTAGTTAACTGGTTAATAGAAACCTTTAGAGTGTCAGGTAAGTCAATTAACTCGTTCAAACTAATAACCCATTCTGTTCAAATGCTTAAATTGCAAGGTTGACCGCAGTAACTAACTCACCTAACATACATAGCTAAGATATATTTAGACTTAGACTGAGTTGAGGTGGTGGAAGGGAGGGTGCTCGATCGTTGGACAGGTTGTGTCGCCTGCAACAAGCAGCGTTGTGGCTCAACCAAAATGCAATTAGTGGCCACAATATGGTGATGGCTGTGAATGCGTCCGAAAGGGGTAAAGGGAGCGGATGTCGGTTTTATTGACGTCAAAATGTAAATGAAAAATTAAAATGAAAGATGGCAACCACAAGTTTTAAAAATCACTAATGGATTTTTAATACAATAAATAATATGCACTGGCAGCCAGCAGCAGGACTAGCAGGAGGAGGAGAAGGAGGAGGAATAGTGTGCTCAAAGGCAACGCGAGAGAGAGGCTTGTGGCAAGTGGAGCAAATGGTTGGAAGGCCATAAAAAATATTCTTGTCATCCATTAATATGACACACACACGCACATGTGAAGGAGTTGATAAGCCTGCACCTCTATTAGAAAAATGTTGGCCTAAAAGCAAATACATATATGCACACACGAACACAGAAAATAAGGGGGCCAAGGCGAAATTTGCCACTTTACTTTTCCCATACGTTGCGACAGGGGTAAGGGGCATCTATATAATTGAATATTGCTATTAATGCGTTCACACACACACGCACACACACACACTCACACACTCAAAGTGCTATTTAAGGCCACAAAAACCACACAATACGTTGTGGCCCAAACGCCTTTGGAATCACATAAACCAGGCACATGAAATTCAAAGCAAAGACGAACTGCTATCAAAGCCTCCCAAACAACTACTTTCGACAAAGCCCCCAAAATCTATTCAATGAGCATTAGGCATTATAAATAGGATAGAGTATACTAAAGGCTGAAAAATCCATTAGTACTGTGTATATCATTTCGATGTTCCCTAGGAAAATAGGATTGGGAAATCAGACGCTCTATACTAGAACGTACTTTTTTAAAGTTTAGTCAAGTCACAGCTTCCAGACAAGAACAATTTGAATAGCTTAATGATGTAGAATTATGGAATAAATTATTTCTATGGAACAGGCGATCTCTTGTTCTAAGCCTGAGCAGTTTCAATAGCTTTGAGAAAAGTAAACTTTGTACGTCAAATATAAGGCGCGTTATATGTTGAATGGGTTTTTATACCCCAAACCCATAAAATAGGTAAAAAGGGTATAATGGTTTTGTGCAAAAGTATGTAACAGACAGAAGGAAGCATCTCCGACCCCATAAAGTATATATATTATTGATCAGCATCAACAGCCGAGTCGATATATCCATGTCCGTCTGTCCGTAAGTATGAACACGTGGATCTCAGAGACTATAAGAGCTAGAGATTTTGCACATAAGCTCATCTAAGTCCTAGGCAGTACAAGTTTGTTTCCGATTTTCGATAACTATTTCCGTTTCCGATGTACACATGGAATCGATTACAAAAAAATCTCGAATTTGGAAAATGTAAAAACAGGGGTTGAAATAATGGGTAACGATAGACCTTTCTGAAAATTTCATTGAAATCGGTTAAGAAACACCAGAAATATCGAAGATTAAAGTTTAGTCACAGGTGCATACAGACAATGATTGTACGCGTTAAGTATAGGGTTCGGGGTATCTCCTGCTAATCTAACGTTACATTTATATTTATAGTAATGATTTTTGTTAGTTGACTTTGTTCTTTATTTGTTAAATTACTTGCTGACCCTCATTTGTTGCTTTATAATGTTACAAACTTACACGGGCTTCTATTAATATGTTGTTTTCATAGTCTGTTTGCAACTTACCGCTTGAAGTTTCAATACTTTTATCTAAAGGCTTCAGTATGCATAAAAATACTATTTAGAGCTCTCCTTGACTTTAAATACCACCTGCAGAGTATATACGCTTCGTTTATTTATTTATTTTTTTTTTTAGTTGCGTAGTGTTTATAGTCGACGCTATCAAATTGAACGAAATCAATAATTCATTAAAATAATGTATGCATTAAGGATGAATATTTATGGCCAATGGATGGGCGATAACAACAAAGCGCCACAGCATAAACTATGCAAATCGACTTCACATCAATGCGTGCATGCGTCTGTGTGTGTGTGTGTGTGTGAATGTGTTTATTTGTGTGTGTGTTAGTTGGCGAACGTAATCCTCAACAATGTTGTTAACACAACGAGCGAGTTCGAAGCTGCCAACAACGAACGGAGTGCAGACAACTCAGTGCTTAGTTAGATAATAACTGACAGTACTAGTAGTGGTAGTAGTAGTAATCTAAAATGATAATAGAAATGGATATGGTTGCACCCCCTTCCTTCCTCTTGAAACAGTATGAAAATGAAGAAGCTAGAAGTGAAAAGCGGCCGTCTAAGTTGCGGGCGAAACAATCAAGGAAGCACTTAACCGAATGAAACACAAGTAAACAAATGAAAGTAAGCAAACACAAGACAAGCCATACAGCAAATACCCAGAGAATATGACCAAGACAGAGAGACGAAGGGGCTGGGAAGAGGGTTGAGAATCTGGCTGAAAGCAAAACACAAGTTGGAATACAGGCGGAATCGCGACGGTCCGACGGTCAAAACTAAAGCAATAAAATAAAATGGAAATGAAAATGCAAATGCATTAAGTATGCAGAAGCACAGATGAAAATGCAACACGAATTGAAGCTGCTTCTGCTGCTAAAGTTGCAGTCAAACTCTGAGTCCAAGTTTCAGTTGGAGTTAGAGCATTGAAGCTGCGGAACTAGCTGGTAAATAAAGACGGTGTTAACGGCCATAACGAAGTCTTGCAGCATTCCAACAGCAGACCATCTACGTAGTTGGTCCAAAAACAAACAAAGCTTGTCACTCCTTTAGTCATTCACTCAAGCACTCAGTGATTCACTCATTTACTGAGTCATTTACTCACTCTTAGTCAGTACGCGTTGGCATTTAATTATCATGTTCATGGCTTGGAAGCTTTACATGCTACGCACAAGCTATGTGCAACATGCAACATGCAACTTGTAGCTTCCACACAAGAATAACAGCCATGACAGCTGCGACAGAACGTCATATGGATGACGTGTTCATCAAATAAACAATGAATTTAATTATCCTAGATATAGATTACTGTTTAATAAATATTTGATAAGTAAGTAAAATCAAACAAAAATCTTTACAGCATATAAAAAAAAAAATGTTAAATAAGAAACTTATTGATTTACGATTTTCAGCAGAGGAAAATGTTTTTTTTTATTAAACATTATATATTGTTGCCCACGACTAACTATGTTCAATGTGTTACGAAATGCATGCCAAAATCGTTATATCGAGTCAACGAAGAAGGGCATTTGGAAATGCAATCACCGGCCTTCTGTTGTGCCCGCAACTTTTCCTATTAGCGCGTCTTTCCGATTTTCTGATTTTGATAGATTCTGATGCGTCTTTAATGTCAGTTTGTCAATGTCGTCACTGCTCTCATACTTATCATCAGTAGCAACAACAAAAACAGCAATATAAACAATAGCATCAACAGCTGTTGCTATCTGCGTTTCTAGTGTCGTTCACACATTTTGCTGATGAGTTTGGGCGCGTAAAAGCTTCAATAAAATATTGCTAGGCATTTTTCAAATAAAACACTTTGCAATTTGGCTTCAGCTCCTTAATTTGATTTAATAACAACAGTAAAATTCGTTTGTTTTGAGAGACGGTGTCTGCGTTCATCAGGAAGTTTATCTCCACGATACCGGGATCAGGAAAATTATATTTATCGGAGCGTTCTGGTGAACGCTATGCTCTTTTATTTCACTTATACCCAAATCACACTAGGGCGCATTTCGCGTAACGATAAGAAGATGTGAAACTCTTGTTCTCATTGCAATATCTAACATAAACTGTCTTATTCTTCCTTTGTAAAAGTGTCCTGTTTATCTCAACGCATATTTTACTCTTTGTTTAGGGGCCGAAACTTTGAAATCTCTTCCAATGGATGAAAAATATCTTGACGGAGAGTTGACGTGGGATTCATTTCATGACGACATCCATGCAGTAGACAGCAACGGAACGGATGATTGCACTCCTGGGTCCAGCCCAAATTAGAAAGCCCTTTCGTCTAGCACAGCTGTTGCAACTAAGAACACAAACAAGCGGAATCGCCTCGCATGTGCTGAACGGCGTCGATATTAGGCTTAAAAGGTGGCAATGGACGAGGAAGATCAGCGTTTCACAAAATTAATGTCTGTAATGGAGGAGTCCAACAAGCAGGCTGCCAAGCGCAATGAACTCATGGAAAAGATGCTTGACAAAATGTTAAAATAATAATAAAACGATATAACTAACACTAATAACATAATAACAATAGAGTGATAATAGTATTATTCTGTTAACTCCAAAATATGTTCCTATATATAAAAAAAAATATTCAAGTTTGCTGGAATATTAATTACTTTCATCAGAAGTTAGTAAGTCTTCTACAAAATTAGTATCTTTTTCGAAACTTGTTTTCTGTAATTTTAATTGATGTAAGTTCCAATTTGATGATTTGTTGCATAAAGTATTTAGATGGCTTCTTTAAGCCTCCATCTGATACTTCATCAATGTGTGTGAATGAAGCATCTGTGCAATCGCTTTTGACAATTTTTAGTTTTTTTTTATAAGATAGCCAACTACATATTCTAATGCATCTTCCGCAAGCTCCTTCACTTCTCCAACAAATGACATGTCTAAGCCATTTAACTCCTGCTCCTCGGTAGGATGCATATTTTCTTGACTAACATTTGGAATGTCTCTGTAGTCCAAATCGAGACATCAAACATTTTCAGCTTCAACATTTCCGTTGCCCATAAGAATTTCTGTATATTTCTGTAAAAATACGTAGTTATTGTAAAATAAAAAACACATATGCATTTGACCAGATCTACCACAACAAGTAAGAAGGCTCTAGTCGAGATTTGCCGACTGGGAGATACCCTGAACCCTACACTAATCGCGTACAGTCATTTGTCTGTATGCATCTGTGACTAAACTAGAATCTTTGATATCTTTGGTGTTTCTCAACGCATTTCGATATAATTTTCACAGATTTTCATTGATTTATATTTCGATTCTAAAACATGATTCACATTTTCAAAATTCTAGAATTTATTGTTAGCGATAACATGTGTATATCGGAAACGGAAAGATTTATCGGTAATCAAAAGCAAACTTGTACTGCCTAGGACTAAAAATTTCCGCCACCAGTTCTAAAATTGTAAGAGAGAAGGGTGATCGTACAGCCCGCCATTGACTCCATCCCAAATTTACTTTTAAATATAAATGAAACATTGGCAGCGCATCAATTTTAAAATAAGATCCCCCGTATATCCGCAATTTTGCTCAAAACGCTATTTTGCTCAGCCAGATGTTTTCCAAAAGGACGACAAGTTGCCGTCGATTTAACCATGAGGTGATGCTCAGTTACTATATGTAGGAAAGAATAATCCGATGAGTTTGTGTGCCTAAAAATCTGCTTAATAGTTTCCGGTACTATAAGTTGTCCTTTAATTAATAATCCAAAATTCAGAAAGTGCTTTCTTACTAATTTAAAATGACGAAAATTCAGATGACCCAGGTGATGACTTTGAAGGAGCCCATAATAAGTCAATTTAAAAAGGCTTGTCAATGCACGAGTCGGAATATACGAAGCTGAAGTCATACCTCAGCTTGTCACAGACTTCATGGGAAAGTAATCCCTTAATGTTCTGGACTTCGCATAAGGCGGCTATGCCAGGACTGTTTAAGCTTAAGGTATCTTATTATCCCTGGTAGTTCAGAACCTTTGGAGCGACTTGCGTCCGCCATAAAATGTGTCGTTTGCGACTCACGTAGCCGTATGACATATTTACACATAACGCAACGAGTTTTTTTGAAGTCGTTGAAAATTAAATACTGGAATTAAAGATTCTTTTCACATGTAATCTGTAAATACACGGTAAATGAAAAATATATTGTTATGTTTGCTTATTAATCAGGGGTTGCCAGCCATCAAAACCAACCCGATTTCAACCTAAAACCAACTTCGAGCTGGTTTTCGGTGTGCCAGAGCCAAGTTCGAGATGATTTTGAAACCTCAACAAATTTCGCCAGAGATTTGGTTAATTTTAGCAATATTAAATGTCTAATATATAACAAGTGTTACTTTTTCAAAAGATAATTTTAAGCTTACTTGCATACTGCAAACACATTTGAATTTAATACACATTTAAATTCATGATTTTTGAATTTAATAAATCTCTAACAATCTCTAAAACAATTTGCCATTCTGTGTAAGCGTGCAAAACCGTCCCTAACTAAGCAGCTGCCAATAACTATTATTCGGAGTCTTTAATAGGTCAATTTTAAAGACACCTTTTTGTGACAAATAAACATAAAAAGATCGTACTTCAAGGTAACGAAATTGCATGGTTGCGCAGTGCACAGTTTGTTGTGAATTTAACTAAGCTATTGCTGAAAACCTTTTTTCTTTTTTTATTAAGTGGCAACTTTTGCGATGTTTTTATACCCCTAACCCATAAAATGGGTAAAAGGGGTATAATGGTTTTGTGCAAAAGTATGTAACAGGCAGAAGGAAGCATCTCCGACCCTATAAAGTATATATATTTTTGATCAGCATCAACAGCCGAGTCGATATAGCCATGTCCGTCTGTCCGTCCGTCCGTCTGTCCGTCCGTCTGTATGAACGCGTCGATCTCAGAGACTACAAGAGCTAGAGACTCAGATTTTGAATATAAGTTCTCCTATACCATGAGCGGAACAAGTTTGTTTTAAATTATCGATAACTATTCTGGTTTCCGATATACACATGAAATCGATTACAAAAAAATCTCGAATTTGAAAAATGTAAAAATGGGGGTTGAAATAATAGATAACGATAGAACTTTTCTGAAAATTTCATCGAAATCGGCTGAGATACACCAGAGATATCGAAGATTGAAGTTTAGGTCACAGATGCATACAGACAATGACTGTGCGCGTTAAGTATAGGGTTCGGGGTATCTCCTAGTCGGGAGATCTCGACTAGAGCCTTCTTACTTGTTAACTTATATAGTAGTTCTGGGTGCCACACTTTGTCAAAAGCCTGTTTCACATCTAGGAAAGCTGCAGAGCAATATGTTTTGTTTTCAAATGCATCCAAAATGTGGTGTACAATCCTGTGGCACTGCTCAGGCGTGCCGAGGTGCCTTCTAAAGCCAAACTGGTGTTCTGGAATGAGTTTTTTCTCGTCTAGCACAGGCAAAAGTCGACGCAAAAATATTCTTTCGAATATTTTAGAAACAATTACCAGCAAGCTTATTAGGCGATAAGAGCTTGCCAGATGCTCGGGAGTTGCCGGTTTGGGAACCATGATGATTTCAGCACACTTCCACTGGGAGAGAAAGTTTCTGAGCCTAATTATTCCATTGACGATATGAGCAATGAGTTGCAGTACATTTGATGGGACCGCTTTCATGGCTCTGGCGCCAACTCTGTCGTACCCTGGATATTTTCTTTTCGAGAGTGAGCTTACCTCTGCTTACACTTCCTCTACGTCACTGTTCTTGATTGGCAGATCCATTTGGCATGCGGTATCCAGAAAGTTGCTTACTTCTGTGTTGCTGGTCGGGTCACTAAGCTCAAATGGGGTAAAAGTGAGTTGCAGGTAAGCTGGAAATTCATGAGCTTTTTCGGCAATGGGTCGACACCAGTACCTGCTGGCACCAAGAAGTGGAGAGCTTCTTACGGCAGTAGTGAGATAGGCTGCAAGAGATTCGTTACGCAGCTTTCCCATTGTCTCCTTCAACTCCCTGACTGCACGATTGAGAAGAGCCTTATCCCGGGGATTGCGGCTTATTTGCCATACATCCGAAGTGGCCTTTCTTCTCTGATCTTTGCGGATACTTCATTCGACCAAAGATATCTATCTCGATCGGAAGGGGCAGGGGAGGCTCTTTTTGAGGTAATGCTTGAACTGGCAGCATTGTAAATGTATCTTGTTAGAGCCTCTGCAGCGCTGTCTATGTCTGATTTAGACGTAAAAGTTTTTTAATATCTATTATAATTTATATTACCATAGTAAGTGTTTTTCTCTCCTTGGGAAAAATCCAGCGCCTTTGCAATTGGTTCCATCAATAAAGCGAACATGTTTAGAAATTGTATGTCAGCTTGTCTAAAAGACACCACTTTGGCCATCTGCACTTTTCCAAAAGCTGTTGCATTTGTCTAATGCCTGAAGAAGAACCACAAAAAAATTTGTTAAATAATTTTTTACACTTAATACAATTCCATATTACAATCTTATGCTGGATATACAGCGGCTGATCCGTTTTTAAAAATTTTTCAAAGTCTGTTGACACAAGCAAGTTAAGTGTATGGCTGCAGCACCTCTGATGCTTGGCCAAAAACTTCTCATTTCCAAAAATTGGCATATCGTCTTCATTATCATTTTCAGAACCTTCACAGTCATTTTCGACACGATAATCCTTGAAGGCCTTTACAAAGTTCGAGCCGTTGTGTGTGACCGTCATTATAATGTTGGAGGTTTTGAGTCCGAAAGAGATGTTTATTTCAGAGACCATTTTGGCAACTTTATAAGAGGAATGTGCGCCAAACATTGTTCTGCATGGTAACGCAACCTATTTCCTTTCAAACTTTTCGGTTAGCCAATGGCACGTGTAACGAAGAAAGCTACGGCGGTTTCCTGACCAAATATCCGCCGTAGTGCAAAAGTAAGTTGCTGAAGAAATTTGTGCTTTTATATCCCCAAGCATATTGGCACATTTGTCAGTAAGTTTGACTACGGCTGTTTGCCTGCTCATGACCTTCAAGCCGTTATGCTCAAAGAGGTCAACAAACGATTTCTTTCCCAGAATGGAAACAGGCAAAGCCCAGGCAACAATTGCGTGCAAAAGCTTCTCATTAAACTTTTTCCTCAGATGCTTTCTTCATAGTTTTTTACTTAATAAACAGCTCGCGGAAGTGTCATAAAGTTTGAAGACACTCCATCGCGCCCTCTAATTAGACGGTTGCATGCAACATACTTAGCGCACGTTGAAATCTAAAAATTAAATTAATAAATATACATATATAACAAGTGAAAACGTTGCAGTCGGACGCAACCGGCTGCGGAATACTTTGATACCAGTAAAAGAACGGATGGTAAGAAGTCTGCTTGCAAAGGAGTGGGCCGGGTGGTAAACATCGCCAGCTATCATGTTACCACATTTGGTGGCTTTAGCTCAAGATCTGTGGCAGATAACTTAACTTCCAAATTTAAATGGTGGGCGGCAGAGGTGGGTGTGGCATCCAAATTTTTGAAACAAATGTTTTTAACTGTCACCATCTATATTCATACCAAGTTCGGTGGCTATAGCTCAAAAACTCTTAAAGATATAGCCAATTCCGATTTTATAAGGCGGGTGGCTTAGGTGGGCGTGGCATCCAAAATTTTGATGTAGATCTTTGGTAGATGTTGCCATCTATCTTTCTACCGAATTTAGGGGCTCTAGCTTAAAAACTGTAAGAGATATCGAAATTTACGATTTTAAATGGTGGGCGGCAGGGGTGGGCGTGGCATCCCAATTTGTTTATGCAGATCTTATGTAGATGTCACCATATATCTTCCTACCAAATTTGGTGACTCTAGTTCAAAAAATGTGGAAGATACACGCATAACCGTTTTAACAACGGCGGGGGGTGGGGGCGGAAGGTGTGGGCGTGGCATCCAAATTTTTTATGCAGTTTGTTGGAAAACTTCACTACCTAACTTGACACAAAATTTGGTGGCTCTAGCTCAAAACATGTGAAAACTATAGGCGTTTCCAATTTCAAGGAGAAGGGGGGGATAAGGGCGGAATCAGGAGGCGTGGCATCTAAAATTTTGATTCATTTTTTTGGGGAACGTCAATATCTATCTTGACACAAAATTTGGTGGCTCTAGCCCAAAAAATGTGAAAACTATAGGCGTTTCCAATTTCAAGGAGCATGCAGAATGGGGGCGGAAGGAGTGGGCGTGGCATCCAAAATTTTGATGAGTTTTTTTAGGGAAATGACTAGCTATCTGCGTGCAAAATTTGGTAACTCTACCTGTAAGAATGTGAGAAATATTTGGCTGGAACTCTCCCCCTATTAAGCGCCTTTTCCGTGTGCTTGTTGAAGGCAGGAGGCAGGAAGTCTGGATCTTCATCTGCTGAAAAATCGCAATCGCTTTCGAATAGTGAATGAGACATTTTCACCTAAATTAAAAATATTGTTGTACCTCATTCAAACATACATATATAAGTGGCAAAAGTGCACACTAGTCGGCATCAAAACATTATTTGTATAAGCCCGAGAAAAAAAGTTTAAAAAAAAGACTATTACAAGAATTGAAAACTTGCAATTGGTACTTAATGAGTTAAGGAATTTATTAATATCATTCAAACTGAAATAAAATGACCTTTTCATTGATACCAAACTTTTTATAAAGTAAGTTTAGTTAATGAGTCAAAATAAATATGCCGACTAGTGCAAATGCAATGCATCGCGTTCACTTGTTATTAATCGGCATTAATTTTGCTTTGGTTTGTTTTCTAAACTGTTTCACCAAAAGTTTCATCTTCAATACTTACCAAATATTATAATCAAAATTGATATGAATTCATAATATACAAAACTGAACTTCAATTACATAGAAAACTCACAAAATTCAATTATACAAATAACACTTCTAACTTAAAATCAACATATGAACGTTCACATATATAAAACGAAATGTGTTCTATTTACACGTGATGTACTTGCAAATTCTCTCTCTTAAACATATGATCGCGCGTTACGGATCCGCGAATTCAGCGCAAGATATACAATCCAATAAGAATTGGCATGGGCATAGGGAAAGGTAACGTTGGCAACTTATATTATGCACGCAACACACAGACCTCCGCCCTTCTTGCAAATACAAATACACCCATGACAAGCAAAGCTGCGAATGCAGTCAAAAATGTAAACTCCGATAAGAAAGTTTTTGCTGAAGTGCGTTGTTGTTATTAAATGTGCAGTAAAAACTGCGAACTTCAATTAGAAAGCGTTTGCATAAAGTGCGTGGGTGGCTGCAAAAGCTTTGCACTTTTGTAAAGAAACATTGTTTTTATTTGCTGTTGAAATTATTTGGGTTTCTTTATGCGTATAGAAGAGCTTTACCAATACAAATGCAGAAAATACTCTAATACAAGTGAAGCAGGTATCACTGAAAAAAATGTTAAATGCATTTGAATGACAACAAAAAGTAATAATAATGACCTTCAGTCATGTAGTAAACCGATTGTCTCACACACTTTCTTTTAGTGCAGTCTCGTCTGTTAAGCAACAACAAAATCCCTTGAAACTTCGAAGCGCAACAACAACAAGTAAGAAAGCTCTAGTCGAGATTTCCCGACTAGGAGATACCCCGAACCCTGTACATAACGCGTACAGTCATTGTCTGTATGCATCTGTGACTAAACTTCAATCTTCGATATCTCTGGTGTTTCTTAACCGATTTCGATGAAATTTTCAGAAAAGTTCTATCGTTACCCATTATTTCAACCCTTTTTTTTACATTTTCCAAATTCTAAATTTTTGAAATCGATTCCATGTGTATATCGGAAACGGAAATAGTTATCGAAAATCGGAAACAAACTTGTGCTGCCTAGGACTTAGATGAGCTTATGTTAAAAATCTGAAGTCTCTAGCTTTTATAGTCTCTGAGATCTACGGTCCCAAAGACTATAAGAGCTAGAGGCTCCAGATATTGAACATAGGCAGTACAAGTTTGCTTCCGATTTCGATAACTATTTCCGTTTCTGATATACACACGTGATCGATAACATAAAAATGTCAAATATCGGAAATGTTAAACCAGTCTTAGAAACTTGATACAAAATAATAAAAATTTGTGAAAATTTCATTCAGATCGGTTTAGAAACAAAAAAGATATCGAAGATTGAAGTTTAGTCACAGATGCATACAGACAATGACTGTACGCGTTAAGTATTAAGCAAGTACACGTAGAGGAGTCAAATCGCGTTTTCCCAACTGCCGAAAAAATGCGTTGTGGAGGCACCACCTTCATTCGGCTGCTGAAAGCAGCGAGCCGAACGCAAATTTTGCAGACCATTTGCGTAGCTAAAAAAGTGCAAGTCATTCATGCGCCGGCGCTTGACTCGGTACAGACGGAGTGCCAGCAATTTGCTGTGTATACGTCTGTATGTCAGCGACGTGATCGCCGTTAGGTGTATATATGTGTGTATGTATGTTTCTGTATGCTGTTTGCTCTGAGCTGCTGTATAATGTGGAAGGGGGATAGCAGCAGCAGAGTGCGAACAACAACAACACATGAGCATTTTTCTGTATTTGGTGGCTCCGAGATCAAATGAAGCAAAAATCATTTGGGCGAATGTATACCTAAATACATATATATATGTGTGTGTGTATGTGCGCATGCATATTTTTTTCAGTTTTTGGTGGTTCTCAAGTGATTTGGGATTTTGTTACTTTTCTAGCAACGCATATCAATGTGTGTGTGTGTGCATGTGTATGTTCATGTGCAGCACATTTGAATGTATGCGTAGCAATTGCCTTGGCTATTCTTGACCTGTCTCAATTTTTATGATTTTTTAGCAATTGTATTAAAAGTAAGGATAGCTATAAAATTAATGTTATTAAATAATAATTTTTATTTATTTTTAAAATGCATCTTAATCATTAAGATGCATTGCCCATAGTTCATAGTACATATGATTAATAATAATTTATATATTTTAATATATATATGTATATAATTATATATTATATATTTGTGTTCTCGTGACCCTAAAACATCATAACTAAATCTATATTAAATACCGACAGCCAATATTTAAAATTAAAATTTGGCGCGCATTTTAATCTGCCTACAAAACACAGGCAATTTCAGTTTTTTCACTTTCTGGTCATCCATACTCTTTCGAGATATTAGCTATATGACACCAGCAAACAACTTTGCCACACAACTACCATGCAGTTGCTCATTTACATATAAAATATGCACACATATTCCGAAAGAGTATAAATGGTTCATGTGTCGGCAGCTGGAAGAAAATCACAGGCTCGTGGCAACTGCGTGCCAACAAAAAACCTTTTCTCTACTCAATAAACACACACAAGTTCAAGCGATCTCAACAGAAATACAGTTCTGAATACTCTTTCGGAATATGTGTGCATATTTTATATGTAAATGAGCAACTGCATGGTAGTTGTGTGGCAAAGTTGTTTGCTGGTGTCATATAGCTAATATCTCGAAAGAGTATGGATGACCAGAAAGTGAAAAACTGAAATTGCCTGTGTTTTGTAGGCAGATTAAAATGCGCGCCAAATTTTAATTTTAAATATTGGCTGTCGGTATTTAATATAGATTTAGTTATGATGTTTTAGGGTCACGAGAACACAAATATATAATATATAATTATATACATATATATATTAAAATATATAAATTATTATTAATCATATGTACTATGAACTATGGGCAATGCATCTTAATGATTAAGATGCATTTTAAAAATAAATAAAAAATTATTATTTAATAACATTAATTTTATAGCTATCCTTACTTTTAATACAATTGCTAAAAAATCATAAAAATTGAGACAGGTCAAGAATAGCCAAGGCAATTGCTACGCATACATTCAAATGTGCTGCACATGAACATACACATGCACACACACACACATTGATATGCGTTGCTAGAAAAGTAACAAAATCCCAAATCACTTGAGAACCACCAAAAACTGAAAAAATATGCATGCGCACATACACACACACATATATATATGTATTTAGGTATACATTCGCCCAAATGATTTTTGCTTCATTTGATCTCGGAGCCACCAAATACAGAAAAAATGCTCATGTGTTGTTGTTGTTCGCACTCTGCTGCTGCTATCCCCCTTCCACATTATACAGCAGCTCAGAGCAAACAGCATACAGAAACATACATACACACATATATACACCTAACGGCGATCACGTCGCTGACATACAGACGCATACACAGCAAATTGCTGGCAGTCCGTCTGTATCGAGTCAAAATTTGCGTTCGGCTCGATGCTTTCAGCAGCCGAATGAGGGTGGTTCCTCCGCAAATTGGACCAATTAGGCTATTGGATTTTTTGCGTTTGACTCCTCTACGTGTACTTGCTTAATGGTATAGGGTTCGGGGTATTTCCTAGTTGGGAAATCTCGACTAGAGCCTTCTTACATGTTTTTTTTAAGTCTATGGTGTGATGTTTTTACAGTGATTTTTAGTGTGTGTGTGTGTGTGTGTGTGTGTGTTTGTATGTGCTATTAAGTGTTCCCGATTGACTAACTGAGGAGCCCATCATAAAACAAGAATGCTTAGGACGAGCTCCCTAGTCAGCCAACCAATCTTGACACGTTATCTGGTGAAACCAAATGCAAACATAATTGCAAAGTTTTAAGTCCCTAGCTTTTCGGGGTCGAAAAAACTTAGGTTCATTCAGACGGACCGACACCATGAAGGACATTTCACAAATCCAATATACTATGATACTTTCAGTATCAGAGTATAAGCAGTATGAATTCAATCATCTATAGATAGCATATAATTATATATATTATGCATTTTCCCTCCAACTCCTTGGACCCTAGTTAAGATACATATTTAGAGGCTAAACTTAGTTTCAGCTTCCTACCAACTGCCAAAGTCACAGTCGGTCAAAGTCAATGGACCAAAAATCCAAGGGACTTACGGTCATGGCTTATGAACCTATCACGTAGCTGACCATCCTAGACTCAATGGCTGCTTTTAAGTTAAGGTATTTAATTGACATCGACTCTGCTGAATGTTGTTTATTAAGTTGCGATGGCCGGCAGTAATTGGTAAAAAAAATTAACAAAAATCAACCTCACTCGCTAAGCGCAATAAGCAACCCAAACCAAGAGTAAATGCGTCGACCTGGCAAATAAATCAAATGCGGCCGTCGTTGATAGCGAATCGATGAACTCGACACCCGGGTAAAGGCATCAGCCACTTCTACAACTACAACTACAGCTATGGCTGTGACTTCGACTTGGACTTGAATAAGTCCTTTACCTATTGCTGTTGTTGTTGTTGTTGTTTCTGCAGCTGCTCTGTGGCAAATGCAGCTGCGCCGCTAATTTACTAACGTTAATTAATGGCGAAATTCGAAAATGTTCGCTTTGAACTTTGAACCAAGCCGCAGCGCCACAGACGACGCGACAGCGCCACTTAAAGAGTTAACACCCAAACTTGCCATCCCCCTCCCCAAGCCTCCAACCACTTCCTTAGCCCCGTTTCAAGATGTATACGAAGCGGAAGCTGAACCAAACTGCCACACAAAAGGAAATGAACACTTTGCCGTTTGCCGCTTCCCCCAACCCACACCAAAAAAAACCAAGTTCGACGTTGCTTGAGCTGCTTTTGCTGCCGCTGCTGCGGTGGCCAGGCGAAAGTTGCAAATTGACTTGGCGCAGCGTTCATTGGGAGGCAAAAAGGCTTTTAGCTTGTTTTGGCCCAGAATCACGCAATGCGAAAGCATCGCATCGAAGCAGTGCAAAACCAAACCGAAACTCAAAACGAAGCAAAAGCTAAAGCTAAAGCTAATTTATGCCAAGGAATTGAAATTCTTAATTTTAGCCAAGGATATCGATATGGATAACGCACGCATCGCAATGGAATGCGATTTTGGCGAGTGTTCCGGAAACGGATATGATACAAAGCGATAGAGAGTGAACGAATGGAATGCGATGGGGAAGGAAGGAGGGGAAAAGGAAAGGAGGATGGTTGGTTCACTCAAGGTCTTGCCAAACATTTGATTTTCCGGCGCGCGTCTCGCAGACTAATTTTGCATGCAGCGCACAAAAGATGCCGACTGTGAAAGCAGTAGACTGGCGACGAAATCAACTCGAAAGTGGACCGGGTCCCAATCACAAAGGCAGCCAAAGGGGGCGATTGGGGCTGAGGTTGGGGTGTGGGGCCAGCTATAGAAGAGTGCAGCACAGTCACAGTCACGCAGACGATTGATTTAGAAACCAGCTATTGTCACGCTGTATGTATACAATCGAGACACGAACAGGGCAAGGAGTTTGGCTTGGCCTGGCCTTAAAGTCAACTAGAGGCGATCTTAAAATTGGCAGAAGCTTGAGGACGAGCTGAACGGGGGTTAATGTCTATGTGGACTATCACAAACACGTACGCATTTGCTATTGAAAATATACATACACACACACACACTCATTCTCTCTTTTAGGTGGCAAGTTTTTGTGTAGTTTGAACACGAAATATTTTATTATTATATATAATTTGCCATTATGATGATTATACGTGAGATACGGATACGGATTTGGATTTCACATTTCGATTGGCCATGCGAAATTTCGATTCCGTTTTCAGTTTCAGTCACTTTTCACATTCAATAAGCGTCGTCGTTGTCGCTTCTTCAAGTGGTTGTTGTTATTTTTATGCATACTTTATGGCCTTGGCGCAATCTCAGTCTAGGTTCCAAGTGTCGACCATTTGGTCACTTCGCTAGCCAATTGAATCCGAAGATATCCAGCTACTACCCCTCTCCACCCCCTTCTTAACTCTTACTAACTTGGACAGATGATGCCAAGCGAAAGAGTCTATGTTCCCTTATCCCAGAGCCAGTCTTAGACACTTGAATTGGTTTCGTAAGAAACGATTTTTATCAAATATGTATCTGCAAAGTTGTCCATAAGCCTTAAGTGCATTTGATTCTTATACCTAGGAGAAATACATGTGTTTAATTTTATATGTACATTGAGAGCAAGTAACATCCATAAAGCATGCATCTCGCATTGATTTGATATGCATCAAGCATATATCGTTTGGCATCAATCAAATACATTATATAAGCTACCAGCCATTCAACAAGAATCGTTAAGCTAATGATTGGATAGAACTATCATTAATCCGATTTGCATCAATAAATACCCACTAAGTATTAACCAAAAATCTATTACGCAGTAAATAATCAGTTGAACACACAGTAATCATGTTACTTTCAGCACATATGTACCTATCATTCTTATGTCATCTACTTAAGTACTATAGTAGCCATCATTCAATCAATCAACATACAGCATTTCTTATTTATCCTTTATGTCAAGTTGGTTCATTGGATGTTTAAGTATAGTTCAAGCGATAATTTATACGTTTAAGCTTTTTTTTATCTTGTTCTATTTTTTTCTTTTTGACAGCTAAATTTGAGTCAATTAGCTGCAATTATCAAGGCCGGAATTGTTATCTGATTGTCAACGCTTTGACATGCACATCATCAGCAATGGAAACAGAATCGCTACGCGCATAAATTAAGCAGCTTGCAATAGCAAGCAGCTGTCTCACTAGAAGAAGGGGGTGACGGGTGCAGTGAAGTTGCGGAAAGAATAAACTCAAGTTGCACTTAATCAACTGCAACTGCAACTAAAACAAGTAAGAAGGCTCTAGTCGAGATTTCCCGACTAAGAGATACCCCGAACCCTATACTTAACGCGCACAGTCATTGTCTGTATGCATCTGTCACTAAACTTCAATCTTCGATATCTCTGGTGATTCTAAGCCGATTTCGATGAAATTTTCAGTAAAGTTCTATCGTTACCCATTATTTCAACCCTCGTTTTTACATTTTCTAAATTTGAGATTTTTTTATAATCGATTGCATGTGTATATCGGAAACGGAAATAGTTATCGAAAATCGGAAACAAACTTGTACTGCCTAGGACTTAGATGAGCTTATGTTAAAAATCTGAAGTCTCTAGCTCTTATAGTCTCTGAGATCGACGCGTTCATACATACAGACAGACGGACGGACGGACATGGCTATATCGACTCGGCTGTTGATGCTGATCAAGAATATATATATACTTTATAGGGTCGGAGATGCTTCCTTCGGCCTGTTACATACTTTTGCACAAAACCATTATACCCCTTTTACCCATTTCATAGGTTCGGGGTACAATAACCCCAAGCCGAAGAGGGCAGACAAACAAACCAGCATAAACTCTTTTTTTTAAGCACAGATGATTAACATAATGAAGTATGCTAATGATAATGATGCTTAAGCTAATGATGATGATGGAAAGTGGAACATGAGCCAAGGCTGCAAAGTTTGCCCTAGGCAGGCGCCACTCTCATAATTCCTTTAGCTAATTTGGATCGTTAGTTGAAAATGGACGTGACGTGACATGATATGATGCGTCGGATGATGCAGCAGCAGGCAGAGAACAAGAACGAGATGCAACAATAATTGCGTTAATAATTACTAATGGTCCAATCATTCATTCGCACATCGACTGGCAACAAATATTGCCCAACAACCCAGCAGCTAGCAACAACTTGTTCTTCTTAGCAACAAATGTTGCACAGCACACGCGTTGCCCAATTGGCAGACTCATTCGTGCAATACTTCGTGGACTTTTGGCCGTTCGTGTCGTGACGATGTCGTTGTCGTTTGTCTCGTTCGGCTTGCGCTTCGGCAGCTGCGGTTGAGGTTGCGCCTGTGGCAGCGCTTCCGTTGTGGGCTTGCAACCAGTGCTCGTGTGGCAACGAGGCGCAATGGGCAACAAACAGGCGCACAGTTTTCCCAGCACTCACACACGGACTCAGTTACTTCCATGGACAGGCATAGGCAAGAAGATATTAATCCCGCTATCCTTCCCATTTGATGTTTGGCCACCCTCTACATATACTTGTACATTTATTCACCTATATATACATAATACATATATTCCAGTTCAGTTTCAGTGTCAATTGCAGCTTTCATTTTCGTTGCCAGCCTCCAAAAAAAAAAAAAAGAACATATTTCAGTCCCTACCGAAAGGTCCTCCCTTCTCAATGAAGGTGCCACAAACCGAACGAGTTGAGAGCTACATTTTTTTTTTTTAATTTCCAACAAAGAAGAAGAAACGGTAGAGGAAGACGAAGTCGAAACGGTCACAACACAAACGGCCTTTTTGCATTCCGCGCATTTCTTAGCACGGAAAGCGCACAAACAAAAAGCGCAAAAAATAAAAAGAGGAAATACAAGCACAGTTAAAGAAGCAAAAGTGCAAGAATCCAAGACCACCCTAAAAACAAGAAGAAAAAGCGTAACCTGAAATCGGCAGACAGCTCAAACGAAGTTTAAACTGAACCTTTAACTGGTTAACGACAAGGTACCAAACATATAGAAAGAATAAACTGAGAGTGAAGAAATAGTAGACAATAGGAGAGAGGGAGAGAGAGAGAGAGAGAGAGAGAGTATGCACCTGTAGCTTACAGGTGGGCTGTTTCTTGTATTTCTTTGATGTTAAGTTAATAATATTCGTGTCTCTATAGCTCATATCGAATTTTTTACTACAAATACTCAATAAGTTCATGTGATTTACCCTAGAAAACAACAAGATACAAAAGCATAAAAATTATTAAGTCACTTGGAATGTTTGTATTGCACCTAAAAACAAGCTTACATTTTCCGAGGAGCAGTAGGAACAATGTAGACACTTGACGATAGCGAAAGAAATCACATTTTTAAGACATAAAGTATTATGCATCTATTTACACACTTGAAGTCACATTCTAAAGCTGTTTTGTTAAATGATTTTTGTGAAAGAGAATAAATATAAAACTTAAATCTGAGTAAATAAGAATTTTTGTCATCAAAGAAGCATCAAGATCCCTTTAAAAGCGATGTATTCTAAACTACATTAACAGGGTTGTCGCTTTAGATATGTTTGTCCGCAATTACTTCTAGGTTAAATTTTTTTTTTATTAAAATATGATAAAAAGAAGGGCTAAGGGCTATTTGAATCGAAATTAGCACTCATTTGACACTAAGTGACTTTATTCGACTCGTTCAAAATAAAGACTTGTTAATCAAATCAAAACATTCAACATTCACACAGCAGACACTATGAAAAGCACAACTTTGACTACAGTATACACAAAAAGTGGAAAATGCACTGACAGTGAGATGGCGACAAGTGGAGGCCACTTTGGCAATTTGAGCTGAAAGTAATTCCGCTAAAATGTTTTAACAAATTCAAATACAAATGGCGATAGAGCTGACAAGGCGAGAGAAGCAGGGGTAAGGGAGTAAGGGACGTCGGAACGCAGGACTCACAGCAGAAGGACACGGACACGGATAGGTTACGGCAACGCCAACGAAACGGGACTAGTTTCCAGATGCAGCAGGTGAACCGAGACAAAAACCCGTTGCGCAACCAACACACAGAGTGGCATGAGGCACGAGGAACGACGCCTTGCCTTGCCTTGTTTGCCACATCGTCTGAGCAAGCAGACGAAAATTTGAAAGTGAAATCAAACAATGTGAAAATAACTTGAAAACAATGTCAAGTTGTGTGTGAGTGTTTTTTTTTTTTTTTCTACCACAAGCCAAAGTGGCTGTTGTTTTTCATTTATTTGTCTTTCGAATATCTTTTAGCATCAGTTCTTAATCGTATCTTCAATTTATTGTGCACATAAATCTTAAAAATATTTTCATCAATTTATGTATGAAAAATGTTTCACTTTGTTTTGCCATTTGATTGTCTCTCTTTGAACTTTGAGCTTTACAAGTAAACAAGATTTGTTCCTTTCGTATTATTAAATAAGCCATTTGAATTAAATTCACAGGACTTATTTCTTATACGTTATATTTTTGTTTTATTGCGGGTTGTTGGCCAATCCAAAGGTAAGGTCAATCGCATGCCTAAGGTTAGCTGGGATGTACCTAAAAATCGATGGTGGTCGTTTGAGGACATCATAGAGTATCAGCAAATGAGACAGGTATCTGTGATCTTATGAGATAATGGAGCAAGTGACGGTAAAAAAACGCCTCCGGCATGTATTCTACATAATCGAAATTTCCCGCGAAACCTATACCGTGTCACAAAGGTGCTGAAGAAGGTTCTTTCGAAACTGCAAAACAACTTCCTAGTCAAATATCTCTCTAGAGGCATATCTTTGCAAACCACCATTGAACGCAGCCGATCTCTAGATTATGCGCTTGCCATGAAAGCGATATTAAGCAACGTAGTCAAGATGAGTGTCCAGCTATTCAATGGTACTCTTAGACTTAGCCCATTCCCGAAGGAAATGTGCTGAGATTACTTGATTCCAAGTCAGAACTAGGAAGAGGTCAAGGAAAACTCCAATGAAGTACTTCTTTTCGCCATACGCTCTTAGTATGTTATTCCCAACACGATGAAGGTGTTTTGAAAAGCAAGAGAAACCAGCTCAATAAAAATTTTGGCTTCTGGCAATAATGTTGTAAACAACTCCTAACTTAGGCCGATTTGAACGTATGACATTAATATCTGGTGCACCTCTTCTGACTCGAACATAAAAGCAATTCAAGAATTTGAAAGCAAAACTCTTCTTACCATAATTGTTGAACAACGTCCTCAACCTTGACCTTAAGGAACTGTAAGAGAAAGAATTGTGGAATTTAGCAGACGTTATATTGACCATGATAACAACTTCTGGACAACAATCAACAAGGGGTAGGACTGAATTTAAATAAGTCAAATTGACGGGTGTCGTAAATATGGTGTTGATAATGAAGCTATTGAATCAGGCCTGCAATAAATTTCAAGTCCAAACGGAATCGCATTTCGATGCTTGCATTCCCAGATTTCAATCAACTTATATTCTTGGTATTCTCAATTTCGAAAATAATTTTATATTGATACAAACATCTAATTGAGTAAATTTAAAAAAACAAAATGAAACAGCTGCTAAATTATGGCCCAATTTCTCAATGTCCAGTTAAACTTGGAATAAGTTAACTTCAGAATAACTTTTATGCCCGAGCTAAACTGATTTGGTTTTCTCAAAGCCATAGTAACCTACCATCGGTATATCACTATCGCCGAATGGTGCTGCCAACCTTAACGGGGATTCAAATGTTCTTTTGGTTTTGTTTTTGCCTGTGACTCCTAAACTACTACATGTTGCACATCAAAATGTATATATAATAACTTTCTATGAGCCCTGTTGTAAACGGCAACGAGGGAAAAACATTTTAGTTGTTGAGGAGCATGTGTTTGTGAACCTAGAATACTCAAATAAGCATTTTGAAAATTTGCTTCATAAAAAAAAATAAACAATGCAAGTGTCAGCTGATCGCCTTACGATGATTGTATTGATATTTATATATCGTTACTTAGCATCGGTATAAGTAGTAACCGGACCTCCATGCATCGGCTAAGTGAGTGCTAACCGAACATTGAAAAACGCAAATTCGACTAAACTTAGAATAAGTTGACTAACCGGACATTGAGAAATTGGGCCTAAACAAGATATTAATAATGCCGGCAGCAATTTTATTACCGGCAAGAGAAATAAGTCGTTTTGCTAAATTAAAAACTAGACGCATTAATCGGCAGCTACGAGCCCAAGGAACCAAGTTTGTCGTTATTTTCATGGTAAACACGTTTATATTTAAAACTTATAGATCTCTAGAGTCGTTTCGGGTAAATAAAGAAACATTTAAAATGCTACTGTAAGTAATCAATAAATGCCAAGATAGTGCACGAAAATCGGCTGATCGACCCAACAACGAAGCTTGCAGCAACGCTAGGCTTTTTGGCAAAATTTAGTTTTGAGTCTCACACAGACTTTCAACGTTCTCCAATGTTCCTCTTTAAATTTTTTTTTTTTTAGAGGTGAGTCGCTTTCAAGGTTTTCCGCTTCCTCATCATTTTCTTTGCTTGTAGCTGCATGCTCCTGTTAGGCGTGTCCGAAAATATTGACGCCCTTTATTCCGTCCACGGCTTTGTATAAGGAGCATAATAAAGCAATCTCCTCCTCAACAGGCGTACAAACGTTCTGATTAAATGGACCGCCGCCTGTTGCAACCGTCTCACGATGGTTCTCTGATAATTTTTTTTTTTTACGGTAGCCTTCCAGTCAATCCAGCTCTTTATTTTAAATACAATTTGTTAAGAAAAAAACAAAACTAATGTTCGAACAAAACATACCTTTTTCCAGTCGCTTGCATTTTTGCAAGGGTGGCCACATGCATTTGAGTTTGTAGCAATTGCTTCCCACTTTGCACTAATTTCCACCTTATCCCCTTTGGTGAAACCTTTTGCAACGTCTGGGTTTTCCCCCATGAAATTCATCAATATATTCTCGTACTCTGCGTTTCATTTGTTGCCCCTCAAAACACAAGCAGTCTTATTAAATGTACACAAATAATTTTTCGATTACTTACATTTTAAATATCTAATTGAGATCAGCTGTTTACCGCAACGGTAACTCATAAACACTCTATAGCTATCAAGTATGAGGGCTGCCCTTACACAGAACAGATATTTTTAATTTACTTATATTCCTGTAATTAATCGTTTTTGCTTAAGCTAAATACATATAAAGGAATCAAATTTTTATAGTTATTTTAACAAACATCTTGTGTTAATAACAGAAAAAGTAAAATCTAATTGTTTGGTTACAAATTATAGCTCTAAATTTTTTATAAAACCCCGATTCTACTATAGCCGGATGCACGGATGTAATTTGAGCTCGGTTATGCAGCATATTTTTGAATTAGATTCCCATGTGTTTAATCCGAATCATATTCAATTTCACTCAGTTGGAATCGGCATACCCAATAATAAATTGTCTGCGGACTTTAGCTGTTAAAAAGATGCTCAGTTTTTGTTAACAGAGAAGCTTAACAGTGCCAAATTGAGTAATTTAGAAAATTAAACAGCTGTCAGCGGCTTTTTAATTGGATTTATGTTAAAATGATATGCTGTTTTAATTGGATTGATAGTGAAACGACCTGCATAATCGACTTCGCTGTTATGATAAATGCAGCCTAGTGGAACCGGTGTATAAGTCTAATTCCGATTGCGTTGGCTTTGCCACCGCACGTAAATTTAGGTGTGCAACTCAACAAAGATAATTAAAATAAAAATAATATGCACGCCCTACGAATGATAATGCCAAATTATTGCCAATAGAATAAAAATGGAGTACAAAACAGACATTAGTTGCTTTTAATGCACAATCGTCTTAATTTCGAGTGCTAACTGTCACTCGTTTTCAAACCGATGATAGAAATGCAAAACGTTCAGAATCGATTCGATTCGATTTACTCGGAATCGAAAAGTAACGCAGGCCTATATATGTAAGGTTTTCGTTAAACCTCACTTTTTTACTCCCTACTAAAAAAACAAGTATCCCATTTTTCATCACGCTTATATTTTTAAAGAGACTTAACTAATTCGCTTAGTGTAGACGCGTCCAAAATGCCTTTGCCCCAACATCGCTTTATTCACATGCAAACATATATATATATAAATATATATATATATATATAAAAGATGTTGTAGTTGCAACCGCAACAGTTGCGGTGAAGCGCCAAAAAGGATGCTTGAGTCAAGTGCATTGTCCTCAAGACATTGTAGATGTCGAGCCGTCGAGCAATAGGCAACAGTTTCCCTGGCCAGAGAAGGAGCGAGAGTCAGAAGGAAGATAAAGCCAAACGTAAACATAAACGCGAACGTGAACGTGAACGTTGATTCCATTCTGCGTTTCATCGCACTGTCAACACTGAACTACTACTACGGGCACGACCTTTTGGCAGAGAAGGAAATGCTCCGTCCCGTATACGTAGAACGTACTGACACAGGCCAACTGTGTTGTGTTGGCTCACCAAAGTAAAAGTTAACTTAAGCAGCTGCCAAGTGACTTGAAAGTACTTGAGCGCATCCTTAAGCAGGATATCAACTGGCAAAAGCGTTGAAAGGAGCAACAGACGACGACTCGCTCTCTCTCTCTCTCTCTCTCTCTCTGTATTTTACTCTGCCTCTGTGAGATGCATGAATGTGCGTGCAGACAAGAACAATAACAACAAGGAAACTTGGACTAGAAGTCGAAGCAGAAGCAGAAGCAGAAGCTAAAGAAGCATACAAAACTGGCCAAATCTCAGCCAATGTCAAAGAACCAAGCACAAAAACACACATACACACACACTCACACACACACCATGTGTCCGCATTCTGGACTTACCCACTAGCCAGCTCCCTTCCCCACCCTTCAATCCCCGCTCCTAACCTCCCTAACTTGTTCGCGACCGCGTTGGCAGCACGTTGTGGCCTTTTATTAGATACGTGCTGTATCTCTGTTTACCAACTTTGATGGTGTTAATGCCTTTTGTTCTTGTTGCTGTTGCCCCGATATACATCTATGTCAACCAGACACACACACACACACACTTGTGTAAGATACCACTTGGCAGTTTGGCTTTGGGCTATACGGGAAAGTCGGGAGCATTCCTTCAAAAGGGCGTAAAAGTGCAGCGTATGTGCTTTTGTTATAAGAGGGAAAGAGTACGATGGACGGCAGGGAGAAGA
Organism: Scaptomyza hsui; assembly: GCA_018152825.1. Lineage (NCBI taxonomy): Eukaryota > Metazoa > Arthropoda > Insecta > Diptera > Drosophilidae > Scaptomyza > Scaptomyza hsui. The sequence continues at coordinate 367,720 of JAECXO010000254.1, forward strand.
AGGGTACAAAAGTGTAACAGCAGCAACCTTGACTACTTGTTGTTGTTGTTGTCCACACACAAAGTGCGGGAAATCTAGCTTCAGTTATCTAACTTTAATTTTGGCCCTATTTATGGCTGCTGCTGGCCCTGAAGTGAAGTGCACCAAAGAAATTTATATACATAAAATGTAATTAAAATCTGCAATTGCCCGATATTTGAGTCTCAAAACAAACAGCAAACAAAACGGGTTAAGTTGTTTTTGTTGTTTGTCGCTCAATGAGCACAAATATCTAGAAATGCAACAACAACTGCCCGCAAAAGCTCTCGCAGCGCATTAAAAATGCAACAAGAATTTTGTTTTTGGATTCAGTTGGAGGTCATAAGGGGACTACAGTGTGGTTAAACAGTGGCGTAGCTAAAAATGATGGGGTGGCATAAAATAAATATTGCAAAAAGCTTAGTAGTAGACGTTATATTATGTATGTCTTTAAGGCCCAATTTCTCAATGTCCGGTTAGTCAACTTGTTCTAAGTTTAGTCGAATTTGAGTTTCTCAATGTTCGGTTAGCACTCACTTATCCGATGCATTGAGGTCCGGTTACTACTTATACCGATGCTAAGTAACGATATATAAATATCAATACAATCATCGTAAGGCGATCAGTTGACCCAAGCTGACACTTGCATTGCTTATTTTATTTGTATGAAGCAAATTTTCAAAATGCTTATTTGAGTCTTCTAGGTTCAACATCTTAAATGGTTTCCCTCGTTGCCGTTTATAGCAGGGCTCATAGAAAGTTTTTATGTATACATTTTGATGTGCAACATGTAGCAGTTTAGGAGTCAAAGGCAAAAACAAAACCAAAAGAACAGCTGAATCCCCGTTAAGGTTGGCAGCAGCATTCTGCGATAGTGAAATACCGATGATGGGTTAATTTGGCTTTGAGAAAAGTATAGCTCAGGCATAAAAGTTATTCTGAAGTTAACTTATTACAAGTTTAACTGGACATTGAGAAATTGGGCTTAAGGCGGCTTAGGTCACTTTCGATGTGCCACGAGCAGTATCCCTGGAGCTTATTTTTATAAACTGACCTTACCGAAACCTACATAAATATAAAATTGATTCTTTCAATTGATTCAGCAATACTAGAAATGTTCTACAAGCTTGTTATTCTTACAATCTTATAATTAATCTTTCCCAGGGAATAAATTGAGTCTCTTAAAAAATTGGTTTTGGCTAACATGTCTATGCTTGAAATCGTTGGGACACATGGTTAAAATGAAAGTTAAAACATCTTTTAAAAAAACCATGAACGGTTGATCTGAGACCACTACCGTGTAGGTGTTTATTGTTGTTTGTTATATAAGATTTGCAGCTTTGCAATTGCCGAAACCAACATCTAGAAACCTTGGTTTATTTTCAATAAAAAAAAAAACATATTACGTAAATATTGTTGCTATAACCACAAAAAGTGGTTAATTTATTCGTGTAATAGCAATAAAATGTTTGTACTAAAAACAGAATAAATTATTCTGATAAATGAAATCAAAGATATATCAACAAGTTTATTAAGTGTCTAAAAATGTAGAAGAAGCCAAATATTAATAAAATATAATTGTACAATTAAAATGTGTACTAAAGTTTCTTTGCAACATACAACGTATAAAATAAATTGCTTTAAAATTAATGTGTATATAACCTATACGCATGAAATGTGCAAATTCGTGTTTTATCTAAATTTCGCCAAAGACAACCAAACCAAAAAAATACCAGAGTTCATCGTAAAATCCTTTGACAAAATGACTCAAGCAGAGTTAGTTTTGAGCCACCCTTTTAATGATGACTATTGCTGCAATTGGAAATAGGCTACGCTCATGAGCAGTTCAGTTCAGGATTCCACTTAACTCGAACACGTTTGTTGCTTCTTGTTGTTGTTATCGTTGTTGTGGCTGTGTGTTGGCTGGTTTGCAGCTGCAGCGGCAATCGCCCGAGCCGGAAATGCGCAAAACTAACGGATAATGGCCAAATGGGCAAATGGCGTTTCGGGTAACTGGCGCAACAGCAGCCGCGTCTGCACTTCAAATGGGTCGACGACAGACACATTTGAGAAAGTTGCCCTATGAACAGAGACAGAAAGGAACAGAGCAGAGAGAGAGAGAGAAAGACCGAAATAACGGTAAATGTCATGGTTATGTTAACATGCGGTGAAATGCAAGCGGAAATGGCAGCTAAAAACTTTTGGGAGGGCTTGCAATTAAAGCAAATTAATGAAAAATGTATGAAAAAGTGAGTGAAATGAAAGAGGGAAAGAGGTAGTTTAATCGGTAACGGGCTTAGACTTTAGCTGATGGAGCAGCCGCGTTGCATTGCAGCAATCAGCAAAAGCTGTAAATTATCTAAAACACAAAACGAATCATGCGGCAAGTGAGTAAAGAGACACAAAACTCTGTTGCATGCTGAATAAATGTGGTGCCATGACTGTGCGTATGTGTGGCAGGGTGGCAGTGTTAGCTCTAAGTAGGCAATGACTGCCACACACATAGCACAAACAGTTGCCAGATCAAATCGAAATTGGCAGCCCGTCAATAAGCTTAAACGCACAATGTCAACGAGCCGACTGCAAGGGGAGCGGGAATGCCGGGGTGTTTAGACAACTGCTGGGAGTATGCAACATGCTAAGGCCTTCGTCGCATGTGGCATGTGGCGTGCGGCGGGGCACGTTGTGGCACAAGGTACGAGGTACCACGCACATTGGTCGCATTTAAACGTTTTTGGGGGTGAGCAAAGCGGAAGTGGCAAAGTGCCAGGACTCAACTTGACTCGACTTGACTTTGAAGGGGGTCGGGGGTTATGGAGCTTGGGTTACATAGATGGGCTTGGCTGGCATGTCTTAAACAGGGCTTTGGCTTTGTCTGCGGCTCTATCGACTTAATTGCTATTCTAAACATGTTGCACTTCATTGTTGCCACACGATGCGAGAAACCAGGCTACCAGGCGACACACACACATACAGCCACGCCCACACACACGCACATCAAAGACATAGAGAGAGAGAGAGAGAGAGAGAGAGAGAGAGAGAGAGAGAGAAATCTAGACGAACGCCTTGGCACGTTGCGGTAATTAAATTATGTGCAGCTGCGGGAAGTTCTCGACGACAACCCAAGTGCCGTGTGTAAGACATCTAAGATGAAGGGGTGGTGAGGGGAGGGAGTGGAACATTCAAGACATTGTGGCAAATTAAGTTTGTCTCCAGTGTGCGACATTGAAAGGCCAAATACGAGAACATCTAGTACTACAAATAGAAAAGACAAACACTGTTTCAGGGACGGGTTAAATGCATTAAAGTTCGCCAAAAAGTTGCCTCGAGTCGATTTAGACCAAAAACAAAAGCTCAGTCTTAATGTTAATGAAACGCTTGATGTGTTCACTCAAAAACGTATACTTAATATGTACAGCTGTGCTCAAAGTTAATCTGTACTACTATTTCGAACACAACTGTACATGTTGCATGTTCAACTTAAGAGAAGCAGTTTTCAAAATGTGCAAATCTTTCATTTCTCAGAAGAAACATTTTGCAATTAGCTTCCAAATGCAAGCATGCAAGTTGTTCACTCTTCCAAAAATACAAAAGTACCTTGAGCATCATCAAATATTTTGTGAGCGTGTGTTTATCTGTGCAGTACAATAAAAAGCTTAATTGAAAAGTAACAAGCTGCAAACTGATGACGTCTGATGGCATACTGCATGCAACAAAGTTGTAGTATTACATTTTTCATATGAATTCATGGAAACAATCTATTTTTATTGCTCGGCATTAAATACGCACTAATATTACCAATGTTCTCCATGGTTACTTCTTCTTCAATCATTCTGTGTGTTCGATATCTCAATCTTCAACAGTTGCTGATTTTATACGTCCCTGGTTGCAAAACTTGCAGCAGTGCGGAAAGAGAGGTGGGGGTGGGTGGGGTCTGGATTTGTTGATAATCAGAGAGACAAACTTCTATCTTACTCCATGCCCCCTGCACTGTGTCCTTTATTATCCTGACTCATTGCTTGACTCGATGGCATTTGCATTTGCCATTTCACTTTTGCAAAATTTGCAAAAGCAATTGCAAATACGAGTACTTAATATTTATTCATTTGCCTTTTATTTTGCACCCTTGCACCTTTCTCTGTCCATTTGTTATCCCCTTGCACTTCCCCTTTTGTGTGCGGCTTGATTTTTGGCAGGATGCGTTTGAGTTTTGTTTGGCTTTCACAACCTCATGCATGCAGCAACTGTGCTGCATTAAGGCTGCGTTTTTATCTTTCGACTCAACTCGACTCGCCTCGACTCTTGGCTCGAAGCTCTGGACTCGAGTCTGGTGCACCAAAGGACACGCTTGGCCAATTTGCAGTCCTTTTAATTAGTTTGTGCAAAGGCCACAAAACTCCCACAGAAAGATAAAGGGAAGGAGAGCGAGCGAGCTTAGATATGTATATAAATAAATAAATTGTTAAGCAAATACAAATTTCAACAAAAGTATTCAATTATGCATATCTAATTGCATTTACCCAACACCTAACTCCACCTAACTTCTTATTCCCCCTAAGATGTTGTTGTTGTTGCTGTTGACCATTTGTTTAGGCGTTAAAGCAGAGCTTAAGACGAAGCTGAAATAAGCTGCAAGAAATTTGTCAGCTGCAAATGAAATTCATGTAGATACAATCTTAAGACAAAATTAATTAACTGTGTTGCAATTGGATCTTCAGCGCGGCTTTGACGTAGCTATAATGTCGTGCCATTTTTATTGCGCGACATTGAATTTGTGACGTCATTTGTGTCAGCATTGTGAACACTCTCGACACTTTTCTAGCAGCTTAACTGCTAGCTGGTGTTGTAAAGAGAAAATAAGGAACTGTTTTCCAGCACTTGATTTCGTTTTTTATACCCCGAACCCATGAAATGGGTAAAAGGGTTATAATGGTTTTGAAACAACCTTGTTTCTAGTGAGTTCTGATTAGATACTGATTTTATTCTTACAAATCCTAAGTCTTATATACTAACAGAATTTCTTTGCGTTGGCCTGCTGTGGAACATTATTGCAGCAGACCGTCGCCATATATTGTTTGCTTGGGTTATGTTCTACCCTTTGTTACTTATAGGTCTTTTTATAATCTCAAGTGACCTTATGTTTATGATTTATATTCATCTTAGCTATTGCTGCGGCTCCCTGCAGCTTCGTTTTAATGTATTTTGCTATTTTTGTGCCTAAGACTCAAGTGAGACTCGGTATAAAGTGTTCATGCGTGAACAGCTTTTGTGCAAAAGTATGTAACAGGCAGAAGGAAGCATCTCCGACCCTATAAAGTATATATATTATTGATCAGCATCAACAGCCGAGTCGATATAGCCATGTAAGTCTGTCCGTCCGTCTGTCTGTATGTATGAACGCGTCGATCTCAAAGACTATAAGAGCTAGAGACTGCAGATTTTGCACATAAGCTCATCTAAGTCCTAGGCAGTACAAGTTTGTTTCCGATTTTTGATAACTATTTCCGTTTCCGATATACACATGGAATCGATAACAAAAAAAATCTCGAATTTGGAAAATGTAAAAATGGGGTTGAAATACTGGGTAACGATAAAACTTTCCTGAAAATTTCACTGAAATCGGTTGAGAAACATTTTTGTTTTCGAATCCATGTGTATATCGGAAACGGAAATAGTTATCGAAAGTCGGAAAGAAACTTGTACTGCCTAGGACTTAGATGAGCTTATGTGCAAAATCTGATGTTTTAAGCTCTTATAGTCTCTGAGATCGACGAGTTCATACATACGGACAGACGGACAGACCGACGGACAGACTGACATGGCTATATCGACTCGACTGTTGATGCTGATCAAGAATATATATACTTTATAGGGTCGGAGATGCTTCCTTCTGACTGTTACATACTTTTGCTAAAACCATTATACCCCTTTTACACATTTCATGGGTTCGGGGTATAAAAATGGGAGCATAATAAAGTGCAAAGGCCGCGCAAGTAGTTGGAGCGGCGTGGTCAAATTTTTACGACTTCCGCGCAATTCGACAGCTTATTATTAATATGCGTTATACAAAACTTTCGGCGTTGTTCAACATTGATGGCGTGATATTTTGCATACAAACATATTCAAATCTATTACGTGCAACGTACCTTGCAATATGTCACGCAATAAAATGTCGCATGTGTTCACACATCTGCAACTAGTAAAAGTTTATACAGATGGCACGACATTATTTCTACGTGTAAACAGCACTATAAGAATATACTCAATTAACACACAGAATCATCGAACCAAATCTCTCACCGAAAATAGAAATCATAAGCGGCAAGTACAGTCGTGTCTGCATATTGTGAACCAGCTTTTGAGTGATTAACTTTGCTATCTACTATCATTTAATAAACTTAGTTCTGACACAAACACAAAGTGAATCAAATTTTACTTGTTTACAAGCCGAGATGGTTTTCAGCCTGATATATGTTGGCCTAATTTAGTATATATGTAAGTATTTGTTGACTGGTCGTAAAATGTTTGAAATGAAACTGATTTAAAAATGTAAGCGGGTTTTCGTTTATTTTCTTTATCATTTTTTATATTTTATTTTTTGTAATATAGCCCATTCAATATTGCTGTTGTTATGATGGCTCTTGATGGTGCCCCGCGGCACTTTCCTATAATGCGTCCAGTTTTATTACATATGGTCGAGCTTATTGTCATTTTCATACACACACACACAATATTGCAACTTTGTAAAAAAAAAATATATGTGTGTGAGTACATGTCTGTTTGTATAAAGAAAGGAAAAACTATTATGAGCCAAGTAAAATTTAAGCAAACCGAAGTTTGTACATAGTACTTCAATAACATAATTTTCTCATTGCTTTATCTATCTTTTAATCGAATCATGATATTTTGAGAACATGATTTTGATAGTTTCTTTTCTTACAAACCATTATTAATCTAATTGGTTAAGATTTTCTTAAAAAATACAATTCCAATCTTTCTTTCATTTCTAAATATTTAAGCTATTTCTTTTCTTTTCCACCTTAAAATCTTTCTTTGATAAATACCAATACATGGGAGTTGACCATTGTGTTAGGGTATAGCATAAAGAGATAGTGAGAAACGACAATGGGAAAGGCAAAGCAAAATGCCCCAGAGCACAATAAGGGATGATTGGTATTTCACTAAGAATTTTTCATTTCCTTTAACGCAGCGTGTGTGTCAAGAAGTGGTCCTAGATGAGGAGGAAAGGAAATGGAGCTGGGGCTGGGCCCATAGATGTATGATATAGCTGCCCCTAACACACACACATACACATCCAAAAACAACACAACCTCAATGCTGATGCTGTCCTATTCAGACACCAGCCACACACACACACACAAAAAAAAAAAAAAGAAGCTGCTATTCAATATATATTGAGAGTATCATCTTTTGTGGCAGTCCTAAGAGAAGCATTCGTATATCATTTATGTATTCGTTCGCATAAATAGGACATTGTCATATGTGGCAGGCAGCCAATGAAGTGTCCACCAATAGACTCAGCTGTTCGTACTCAATGTATGTATGTGTGTGGGCGGATATTATCAGCCAAATACACACACACTCACACATAGTACTCATATATACCTACTTACAGACTCCCGCCTGTGGTGAATTTACAGCTAGAATTATTTCAGATCAGTAACATAAATACTCTCTTTCTTTTATAATCATTTTTCACTTTCATTATATGGTAATGTTGCATGTGAAGAATTATGATAATTTGGTTTTAATATGGAGCTAAATTTCAAACAAAAGTAGAGGTAAATTCATTCTACATTAAACGGCAGCTGAAGAGTAAGAAAAAAATAAATGAATTTTTTTAAACTACTAAGCCCCGTAGCTTAAAGGTTTTTAAAGCACTTTTTGGCACATTTTGTCATGATTTTCAGTACAAGCTGAAATAAATTTCCATTATTTGTATTTTAAGCTATCAATATATTTTAAATCTATAACTGTGTACTTTCAACGATTAATCGTTAAATAAATTTATAAGACACCGATAAACAATATATTTAGTCTAGAAAAATGAAAATATCGACTTCAGCCAAATTCCAGTTATTCTCTTTCTGATCAAAAATTACCTTTTAAATTTAAAAAATTAAATTCCTGTTTATTTTGATTGTGAGGCTTAAAACATAAAATGTTTAGTTTGTTTAAGCCATTTTACAGACCATAAACATAAACTTTTTTTAACTTTATATTTGAATGCTGATTAGTTATGGTTATTTTTAAAGCAATTTCAACTTAATTTGCTTAACGTTTTCTGCCATCAATTTTGATATTCCAATGCAAACTTTAAAATGGATTTTCACACCCCACTTTCTGCTGCTGTTGGTCTGCCTTCGTTTTCTACACCATCTACAGCCCCTCATCCCTCAATCCCTATGGCTTCCCCATGCCCCTTGGCGCTGCTGGTCGCAGCATTTCCACTTGGCTGTCATGTACAATAAATGAAATCAAAAAGGCAAAACCGATTACAAAACTTGTCAAAGTTGTTTGCCTGGCCGACAATCTACTGATAATTACTATCTGGGGAGCACTAACTTATAGCTGAAAGTCTTTGCCCTCTTTCCCCCTTCTCTCTTTCTATAACATGCCTGCCTGATGCTTCTTACTTTTTGCTGTGCATCGTCTTATGGCATCCAACTTGTGGATACTTTGCGGCGGACTTGAAGTTAGCTTTTTTTTTTTGTCTACCCTTAAATGAAAGTACTTTGAATTGGCAATGATGTATGCAACGTATACTGAATCCGATATGTTTTTTGGAGGGGAGCTAATCACTTTATCTGCCTCTTCCACTCCAACACTACAACAATGTATCCGTATGAAATAGTTAAATAAAGTCTTACATCCTTTAAACAGGTTTCTATAGAAATTGCCTTCCATTACAAATGCTGTTAGGGTGTCTGTAACTGTTCACACATTTGTTAATGTTTTACTTTCTTAGCTTTTTCTTGGTTCACTTTCGAAGCAAGGGAAACCGATGGCAATCAGCGAATCGAAATCGAAATGGAACGGATAAAAACGTGTGTCAGCAGAAAGCGCTAAAACTAAGCTCAGGACGCACTCTGCAACACGATGCCTGTCAACAAACAAGCAGGAATATAAAAAGAAACAGAAAAAATATGAAAAGCTTGCAATTTGGCAGACACGCCTCCGTATCGCCCCTTCATTGCTCCCTCATCTGTGCTACTGGTAAAATCGGTTGTTTGGTTGTGTGTGTTTTGTTGCGAGTATTTAACTTTTCATAACTTATCTAACTAATATTGCAATTTAGTGACAAATATTTGTTAACACACACCAAGATAGAAGAAGCAGAAGGCGAAGGCGTGACACATGTGTATATGTGTGTGTCCTGTGTGACAACATTGTTGACTTGGCTACCAAAAAGTTGCGAATTTTCTGCGAAAATTACTTCTTAACTGTTTCAAGCGTTTGCTTATTGCAATTGCAGGAGGCCAGCTTCTGAGGGGAGCAGCAGCCAGAAGCGGGAAGCAATTTAGTTTTCTGGCTGCACACATATTTTGTTGCACTTGCAACAACGCCAAACGCGCGCACTGCAAGCTGCGTACTAATTAAATATGATAAATATGAGACGGGCAACTTTTGCGGCGCGTGTCAACAGCTGAGACGCGAGGACTTAACAGCTGATACCCACTAACCACCCCTCTCCCTTGCACCACACCCAACACATTTCTGCTGTCAGAGCTTGTAAAGTTGGCGTTGCATGTTTGCGTGCCTTAAGCTGCAACTAAATTTTCGGCAAGCATCAATTTCAATGGAAAGTGGCAACTTGAGATGCAAGCTGATTGCAACAAGCAACAAATTAGCAGCCCTCAAGCGATTCGAATTTAATTTTAACTGCTAATGAGTCTAAAGTTCGGGAAGCCACTATAAAAAAGGGGAAAGGAGCAAGAAAGAGCTATAGTATGTTTAAGTTTTAATTGATGTATTCTGCAGGCTCAAGGAACCTTAGCAAAGCAACATCGTGTAGTTTATTTTAGAGAAAGGACCTTGAGAGTAAGGAATCTAGGCAGTTAGATTTTAATTGACTTGAATACGAATTCATAAAGTTTAGTTTGGTATCAAGCAGTTCATGTTGAGCTTACGCAAATCAAGCAGTTCAGGTTGAGCTTAAGCAGAGCAAGCAGTTCAGTCTGCTATAGCAACCATTAAAGGCTAGAGACACATCACATGTGAAATCAAAAAGTTGCGCACACAATTAGCTAAAGAAAAAGTCAGACGAAAGCAGCGAGGGCACTGAAAAGGACAAGGACAGGGACGGGCATACAGACAGGCAGACAGGCTGACTGAAGTCAGTCACAGTTAAAGTCACAGTCACAAGGGCAAGGACACGAGACATGAAGGTAGATATAGGAGGTATAAGGACGTGTGGGTCACAGGTCGCCGCCAGTTGTTTTTATACCATGAACGTTCAGCAGCAGCAGCAGCAGCAAATGGGCAACAATGACAAATGTTGTTGGTGTTTCTCCTTGTTTTCCCTGGTTGTTGTTGTCGTTTGTCGTTCAGAGCAGACTAAAACAGAAGACAGTTTTAGGCCTGGTCCATCAGCCTTCTTCCCCCTCCTGTGCCATTGGGGAAGTTTTTCGATTATGTGCTCGTAAAAAGTTGCCTCGTTTGCCGCTTTTGTTGCCTCTTCCTTGTTGCCTTCTGTTACCAGCCAGCCTGCCCCATGGCGCACGCAGCAGCAGGCACACACCAAAAACAAAACAAACAAAAAAACAGAAAAGAAAATATCCTTTGTCCATACACACACACACACACACAAAAAACAAAGCAAAACAAAACAAAGCAAAGAACCACATGTTTCACCCCAGCGACAGGACGGGCGAAGAGTTATGCCAATGTCATAAACAAGCAATAAAAAAATATAAAAGCTGAGAGCGCGTCGCGCTGTGATTACCATGTGATCATCATCAAAACACACCCAATCCCCCCCAAACCTACACACGTAAACACACACAGAGAGGACCATAAACCTACGCTTGCCCCTATTTGCAACGCTTCATCCATCTGCTACCCAGCTGCCTTTGTTGTCTGCATGTAGGCCTGGCTAAAAACAGCTTTTGACTCCCCGGACTGACAAAGCGATTCTCATTAACGTTTTCACCTATGAAAACGCTACATTTGTGACGAGTTAATGTTGTGATAGGATCTTATTTAAATTCTTAAGCTAACTGGTCTAAAGTATCAAAATGGTACCAAATGAAATAAGTAAGTAAAACAGTCAATTAAACCTAATCAAACTAACTCAACTTTAGTATCAAGTATCTTATCGAGTTCAAAGATTTAATACATATCTATGAATAACCTTTCAACCATGTGGTTGTATGAATTGAAGACACTTATCCAGTGCTTATGTAAATACAATTTAAAGTTACTTAAGTTTTTCTCAACTAGAACTATACAAAGATACCTACTTATCCTTAAATACTTATCCAAACACATAGAATTGCAATAAGTTGAGATCAATGATTGCGAACCTCAGGATAAACCTTTTAAAGCTTAAGCATCTTAATGCTATGATTCAATACATATCCAAACCTTTTAACCTTGTGGTCATATGCATAGAAGGAACCGATAGCCGATGCTCCTTTAATTACAAATTAAACATATCAAAATAACCTTTTGATATATGCCAGCACTTTATAAACTTACTTCCTTAAACACAACTAGACCTATTTGAAATTACTAGCCCAATCTGAGATACTTATTTATACAGATTTAAAATCAATTAGGTGAGATCAATTTTTGCGAACTTTAGGATGAACCCTCGTTAGCTTTAGTATCTCCACTGTGCTATGCAAGGGTCACAGTCATGGCAAATTGCTTTGACCCCCACTCGGTGTTGTTGCTATTCTTCATCTTATTTTTTTGTTGTTGTGTTTGGCTTGGGGGGTAAAGCTGGGTTTCGGTGGCGAGGGAATGTGTTTATTGTTGTTCGTATATTTTTGACACGTCTTGTTTGTTCGTGCGCCATTTGCTTATACCCGCCAGTTCAATTTGTAGTCAGTTCTAAATCTCCACTAGTTCTCAACTAGATATTTTGCAACAAGTTTTCAACTAGTTATTTTGCAACTAGCTCTAAAACTGCCTCCAAATAAAGCGACGCGGAGTCACTTGTACAACGTTTTTTCTAAACAAGGAATGCGAAGTAAGCTAAGCTAATGGCTCGATTAAGATAAACAATAACTGCAATCGAAATTTGATTGGCAAACTGCTATGGCCGCCGCATTGTCAAAAGATCTCAGGTTCGAATCCCCGTCCCGGTAAGTGTGAACAAACAAATTTGTAATGGTTTTTTTCATTAATTTCTTACATATCTAGACAGCATGAAAAAATCAGAAATGGTCAATGATGGAACTTTTTTTTTCAATACTGGTTTTTTTATACCCCGAACCCATAAAATGGGTAAAAGGGGTATAATGGTTTTGTGCAAAAGTGTGTAACAGACAGAAGGAAGCATCTCCGATCCTATAAAGTATATATATTCTTGGTCAGCATAAACAGCCGAGTCGATATAGCCATGTCATTACAAATGATAGAGACTTTAGATTTCGAATATAAGTTCTCCTATACCATAAGCAGAACCAGTTTGTTTCAAATTATCGATAACTTTTCTGGTTTCCGATATACACATATGATCGATTAAAAAAAAATCTCAAATTTGGAAAATGTAAAGATGGGGAAATAATAGGTAACAATAGAACTTTTCTGAAAATTTCATTGAAATCGGTTGAGAAACACCAGAGATATCGAAGATTGAAGTTTAGGTCACAGATTCATACAGATAATGACTGTACGCGTTGAGTACAGGATTCGGGGTATCTCCTAGCCGGGAAATCTCGACTAGAGCCTTCTTACTTGTTTTTGACTTAAAATAGTCAGTTTGCAACTAGTTTTAGTTTTGACCAAAAGTAGTCAGTTGGCAACTAGCTCTAATTTTGACCCAAAGTTGTCAGTTAGAACTAGTTCTAGTCTTGATTCTTAAGTAGTCAGTGTGCAGCTAGTTTGACTGTATAGAACAAGTTGTGAACTAGTTCAAGGTAATGCTAAGCAGAACTAGTTGCCCTCGTAGGACATCCCCATGTAAATGCAAACAGTTGTTAACATTTCAATCGAGCGAGAACTATTTATTGTCACTTTGCAACTAGTTCTAGACTGCTTCTAAACTAGTTGCCGATACTGGCGGATATTACACAAATACGCACACACGCACACACTTGTACATTTATGTGTGTCTGTTGGTTCCTGCACCAGCTGAAGGATGAGAATTTATTGTGCGCTTAAGGTTTCTCATTGCGCTTTTCATTTGCCTCGACTGTCTCTCACTCTGTTTGTGTGTGTGTGTATCTTAAGGTGTATAGTGTTTACTTATGCATGCAGACTTTAAAATCGCATCCCTCATACTCCCCGCTACTTATGCAGCCACATGTCGAACATTTCGTCGTCTGGCTACACAAACAATTCATTTTTAATGCAAATATTTTACTTTATTTTTACATTTTTGGCCACCCTCTTCCCCACAATCAACGACTTCTTTGCCAGTCGGCTTTAGCAGGTGCTGACGTCGACTGCGACGGAGACAGCGGCCCGGATCAAAGGTTAAAATAAACTGGGGCACGTCATGTAAATGTTTACACATCATCACCAACATTCAGCTAAGCAAACATATCGACCTCATCGAGGACGATGCTACAGCATCCCCAACCCCCCAGCCCTCCAACTCCTCCACCACTACTCCCTGCATGTGGGTGTGTGTGTGTGTTTTTGAGTTGGTGAGGGAAGGGGACTTAGCAATCCTTAGGAGAAAGGGAAAGGGAAGGCTACATTATTGGCGCATATGTTCGACACAAATTCCACAGATTGATGTTGGAATTTTTTTATTAGCATTTCTATTTACCCTTGTGCCTGTACACCCTAGCAATACACACCCACTGCCCCCATCGATCCCCTACCATTTCTTCTTAAGCCACGCCTATAAGTGTGTGTGTGTGACTTTTGTTGCTATTTTTTTTTTTTTGGTACTTTGTGTTTCTGTCTGCCATTTTCAAACAAAGGCATTTTTCAATTGTTTTTTTTTTTTGTGTACTTTGATTTTTGGTTTGCTTTATGTGTGTGTGTGCCTAAAGGCGTAAATCGATTGATTTTATGTTGATTACATTGATTTACGTACGTGTTATTGTTGTTGATGTAAGCCGCTTAAAGCTGGACATTTTCTGCCAATTTACACAGTTACTTTTAACTCTATTGTCGGTAGTAATCAACACACACGCAAACATGTATTATGGGTTTGGAAATTCAATTATTAGTTTTAAATAATTTTACAGACAGAAATTGATTATGCCCCAAATTCTCAATGTCCAATTAAACTTGGAATAAGTAAACTACGAAATAACTTTTTTGCTCGCTCTATGCTGCAGTTAAGCATTTTGGTTTTCTCAAAGCCAAAGTTACCTATCATCGGTACATCACTATCACTGAATGGTGTTGCCTACCTTAACGGGGATTCAGCTGTTCTTTTGGTTTTGTTTTTGCCTGTGACTCCCAAACTGCTGCATGTTGCACATCAAAATGTATAAATAATAGTGGAGTTCACTTTGTATTGTATCGTTGCAAAAGAGCAAGTTTGCAACACTGCTATCGTGAACAACCAATTGCACGACACGAGTCTACCAAGTTTGCTATCTCTTAGCTATTTGGATTGTAATTTGAATCATTGGAAACAAATAAATTGAAAAATGCCTTTTAAAAAAGTGAAAGCTTCACTTTTGGAATGGGGAGCATCCCAAGCTATTTAGGAAATTTATGCGGTAATTTAACTACGTTAGTTAATAATTATTGCATGTGTTAATGAACATGCTGAGGTCGATTCTGCTTTGGACGTAATTTGGGATGATTTTGTCGATGATGCAATTTGCATTTATGAGAGCCGCAGAGGCGACAAAGTTAATGTACCAAAGTCCATTAGTTGGCGGGATAACATCCATTGCTCATTCGACAATAGCCGTCTTAAGCAAATGCTGCGCGTGTCCCAGCTCCAATTATGCATGCTTTTGGAGCTTATAAAAAAGGATGAAGCTGTTAAAACACCAGGCTTCTCAAAACAGTTGCCGACTGACTTACAATTTGCAGTTGTTTTGTTTTGACTGGGGTTCTCTGGAAGCGGTGCGAAAAACTTGCACTTGCGATGGAGGCACATTAGATTCAATAACAAAAAGCGTTTTTTCTGCATTTTTGCGGCTCATGCGAAAATATATTTATTGGCCTAACGCAGCAGAGCGCCAACAGCTTGTGGAACATAAGTTTCATTAATTGCCACATTGCATTGGTTATATTGACGGAACGGAAGTGAAATTATATGAGAAGCCTCCAAGCAACCATGATTTAGAGAGAATTTATTCTGTGAAGCTGCAGGTTATATGCGACCACAAGCTTAGAATAATAGATGCTGTTGTAGGAAATCCAGGCAGCTATCATGATCCTAAAGTGTTTAAGAACAGCACAATTGGAAAACGTTGTGCACGGTATTTTAGTGGAGAAGAATGGATTGCGGGCGACTCTGCTTACCCTCAGTCAACATGTTTATTTACTCCGATTCGGAGCAACTCGCGTGCGATGGACTTTGACCGGCGAGCCAAATTCAACAAGACGAACAGACAATATCATGTCCGAGTTAAAAACTGCTTTGGTATCCTCAAAGGAAGGTTCAACAGTTTGAAGGATCTCAGGATTCGCCTATGTGATAGCGAAAGAAAGTACTTTCTTTGCGACTGGGTACTTGTGTTCTGCATAATTCACAATATATTAAAGAGGATCACGATATTGAGCAGGAAGACATTCACCAACCAAATGAGCAAGATCCATTGCCTACTGATCTTGTATTAAATGATATTGGTAATTCGGCAGCTGAAAGAAAGAGATTGTGCATTTATGATCTAATGTTTTCATAATAAAAGTACTTAAATAAATTTTCAAATCTTTTGATATTTTATTTAATTATTTTTTTTTTATATTTTAATTCAATTTCATATCTTAAAATACGTTTCTTTTGTTCCAGCTCCAATTGTTTGAGTTTAAACTCAGTCACCACGCGTTTTTCTTCGGTCTTCCAACGTCTCTCTTCATAAGCAATTTTCTTCTCCTCTAATTCTTTTCCCCAATTGAATTTCTCCTTCTCCAAGTCGAACATACCCTTTCGCATCTCTGTTTTTTCTGCCTCCAACCACTGAGTAAATAATAACATAAAAACCTTAAATCGACTGTAAACTTATTGCCGTCAAAATGTTGAACATCAGCTCCAGGAAGAAGAAGAGTCGAAAAGTTAACAGACAGAGCTGGCCGCGCAGCAAAGTGACGTCATTCTATTGCTTGGTTTGCTGTAAGCAACATAACGGACTTGTTCTGGAGCTGATGTCGCATGTATGCAGGTAGTCACACGGACACATGACATGTATGTGTTTGTGCATTCTTGGCCGCTCTTCAATGATGAGAGAGCGATAAAGCAGAATTTGCAGACATGATGCAAAGATTACAAGGTGACGCAAAGAAGTGCTCGATTTCGCATGCGCAAGAAATAGAGCGCGCAATCGATCAGCTGTAGCTCTCTCAGTACTGTGGTCATTTTATACGATTTTCGTGCTTACATTGCAGTGGTCACTTACTTTGTTGCTTTTGGCGTGAGTGCTGTGTTTGTTGAATTTGGATCGTTTTATTCTGACAAAATAAAGTTTTCTGTAAATAACTGCAACTTCCTATTCAATTCACTGGAGAAAGGGGCAAGCTTTTTTATTCATAGCTGTGCTTCATAATTAATTTACACATAAAATATAATTTCAATAAATCAACATATATAGTATGATAGGCGGCATGATGCAAGCAAGTAAAGAAAACATTGATTTTTATAGTGTTTCATACAACTTAAAAATTTTTTCGAAAAGCATGCACCGGACCCATAGTGCGAGACGCTAAAATGTAAACAGAGCAAACTGTGACGTCACAGTTTGCTCTGTTTTCAAAGCGTCACATAACGGACCTGCGCATTGCGCCACCTTTGGTCTTTGCATCATGATTTGCAGATGCTTTTGTTTCACTTGCTGTTTGCAAGTAACGGTAAAAAGTACATTTGTGTGTACATGTACGTGCGTTTGCTTCATATTTGGTGGGCTAGCTTTGCCGAGATTTTTGCTATTTTTTTTCGTATATACATGTGTGTGTGTACATGTATGCATATGCAGCACATTCTTATGTATGCGTCGCAATTGTCTTGTTAGTTTTGACCTGCCTCAACTTTTAGAATTTTCAGCAATTTTATAACAAGTTGAGGATACCAATAAAATTTATGTTATTATTTTAATATTTTTTTAATAAATATTAAAATACAATCGTTAAGAGGTGCATAACTGATCATTTGTCTAATAATTATTTATATTTTATTTATATAATTATGTATTTTCGACCCTTGAAAGTAAATACATACATATTTGATGTCCATTGCCAATATTCAAATTCAAAATTTGCGCGCATTTGTATCTGCCTGCAAAAACCTAAAAAAGATAAGGCTTCCCAGACAGGCAATTTCTGTATTGCACTCTCTTTTCATGCACGTTCTTTCGAGTTTTTTACTATATGACACTAGCAAACAATTTTGCAACACAACTACAATACAGTTGAGCATTTTCATACAAAGGTGCATACACATTCGGAAAGAGTATTCAGAACTGTGTTTCTGTTGTTATCTAATAATTATTTATATTTTAATAATTATTTTTACATACAAAAGATTCAGAAAGAATATAAATGGTACATTATGTCGGCAGCTGAAGAAAAACCTCGGCTCGCGACAACCGCATGCCAATAAAAAACCCAAGTGAACGCACACAAGTTTCAACGATCTCAACAGAACTGCATACGAAATATGTTCGGCAACAGCGCAATGGTGAAGGCATCCGCTAAGTAAACGGGAGACTCAGGTTCGAATCACGGCGCAGGCTATCATATTTCGTAATCTTTCTAGCAATTTTAATAATTTAAATTATAATTCTAACATTTCTAGTAGACGCATGCGAGTGTATTAAAATCAAAAGTGCCATACTTGGTTTTTCAGGTATCCGAGATGTTAAAATGAAAATTTCATCAAAATTAATATGAACAATAAATATTCGATTATAATCGAATCTTAAATTTTTGTATGTATTTTTTATTATTTATTATTTACCATATTCATGTTTTAGATCAAATTATACCCGAAAATAGTTGAATTTAAATTTGATCTGAGTGCGCTTAGGAATCCCGCGCCGCTTCGCTTTTCATGCGCGCGTTCATGCATGAACGCGCCGCTTCTCTTTTCATGCGCATGTGCATGCATAAACGCTTCGCTTCTCATTTCATGCGCATGTGCATGCATGAGGCCCTAGGACATCCCCTTGTTAAATTCATGCCTAAAACGCGTGTACTTGCATTTAAGAGTTCATGCATGGTCATGATCAGATCATGTATGTTTCAGATCTATTTCATATCTGAAACGAACTACAGGGTACCTGCTCGCTCACATACGCACGCATACATATGTACACGCGACATCAGCTCCAGCCCAAGTCCGTTGTGTTGCTTACAGCAGAGCAAGCAATAGAATGACGTTGCGTTTCTGAGCGTCCAGCTCTGTCTGTTAAGTTTTCGACTCTTCTTCTTCGTGGATCGGATGTTCAACATTTTGACGGCAATAAGTTTACAGTCGATTTATGTGGCGTATATACTACAGCGAGTTTGCTATCGATATCGTCATCGACGCAATAACGCAGAATTGGTGTTCACACTGGTACAAAAGTGCGTTATGCGTTATACGTGAAGTTAGCAGCAGCTGCTTTGTTTTGATTTCGGTGATACGGAAAATTTTTATTAAAATATAATTATAAAATGAATTCAAGCAATCTCTTGGAATTGTTATGTGCAATGGAGCAAAACAATGCAATGTTGGCAGAATGCATGAATCTGGCGGGAACGTCTGCAGCAACATTTGCTTTGCTAGATGACCCAGGACGCCGTCGTAGCATTTGGACACTTGTGAGAAAAATAGTTTATTCATGCCAATCATCTTTTATTAACATAATATTGTTTTTCTTAAAATATCCCAAGCCACGATATGGATGTTTTTGGGAGAGTGACGTTCCAAATAATTCGGATGCATTTTTTAAGGAGAGCTTCCGTTTAGAAAGGGAAGCATTTAATATCCTGGTTGGTCGTCTCACGGGTCTGAGAAAGAAGGACACTTCTTTGCGTTTGGCAGTGCCATTAGAAAAACGGATTGCTATAGCGCTGTACACTTTAGGATCGTCTGCAGAGTATCGCACAGTGGGAAGATTGTTTGGTGTGTCGAAAGCATTTGTATGCCAAAATCTTCTTGATTTCTGCCGGGAAGTTATTATCAGACTTGCTGATGACTATCTCCCGGCAAATTTTTTAACACAGGAGAAAATAGAAGACTGTGTTAAAGGGTTTGAAGACCTTGGCTTTCCACAGTGCTTTGGGGCAATGGGTAAGAATTTGTAAATGTTATTATAAAAAAATTTAATTGAATATCGCCCATAGATGGCTGCCACATTGAAGTGCGACCAAAGTCTGAGCATGCCGTGGACTTCCGCAACTACAAGGGTTGGTATTCCACCGTGCTATTCGCCTTAGTAGACTACCGGTAAGAGTATATTTCTTTCGTATTTAAAATCTGAAATATTACAAGAATTGTTTATGTTAACAGTTATAGATTCACCTACATTAGCGTTGGCAGTCCTGGAAGATGCCACGATTCGAGAATCTTCGAAACCTCCAGCCTAAAAACGAAGCTAATGAATTCGGACTTGCTGCAAAATAATGCAAAGGAGGTGAATGGCGTAGTGGTTCCAGTGTTAATTCTTGGAGATTCGGCTTTTTAATTTTCAAGAAACGTGATGAAGCCCTACCCATTTTCCGTAGAAGCAACACCACAGCAACGTGCCTTTAACTATAACTTATCGAGAGTCAGGCGTGTGGTGGAGAACGCGTTTGGCCATCTCAAGGCTCGCTTTCGGAGGATTGGGAAAGGATTGGACAACCGTATTGACAAAACTTCTCAAATAATTGCTTGCTGTTGCATTTTACATAATTTTTGTAATATGCACAACAGCTCCGTGTGCGAGAACTGGCAGCGGGAAGCTGAAACTGCACATGGGAATGTCCAACCGGAGTTTTAAGTTTTCCTGGGCAATATGAATGCTAGTGCCGAAGCAGTTCGTCAAGCTTTAGCAATAGAGTTTTTGAATAATAATGATAATTAAATAAACAATTAAAATTTATGCCATTATTTTTAATTTTATTTTAAACTACTCCGCATGACGGGCTCTAATAATATTCAAAACTTCTTTCTGGAACTTGGCAGAATCTTCCGCCAATTGCTTAATAACAGCCAATTTTTCCTCCTCAATGGCAACTAGTTTAGCCGCGTTGTCAACCCGCCGTCTCTTTGCCCCAGAACATGACGGCTCTGTCATCGAGTAGTCGCTGCAGCTCGGCTCCTCTTCAATTAACCGCGAGAAGTCTGTAAGAATTGT
Organism: Scaptomyza hsui; assembly: GCA_018152825.1. NCBI lineage: Eukaryota > Metazoa > Arthropoda > Insecta > Diptera > Drosophilidae > Scaptomyza > Scaptomyza hsui. The sequence goes on from JAECXO010000254.1 coordinate 388,383, forward strand.
ATTATATTAAATATATGCAATAGTTTTAGTTCAATATATTACCTAGGCTATCGGCTATGGGATGGAAGTGCACAGTGTCCGACTTGTTAAGTGCTCTGGCCACGCTCTCAAAATACTCCCATGTAGACGGCGTGCCACCGGAAGGTCCTACCTTTGCACATTCAGCCCTATAAATACATTCATGTAAATAAGCAATTAACAAAGTTTATCAAAAAGCTGTTATTATTTTTTAACTTGCCTGTATTTTTTCATCAGATTTTCCACCTTGTTTTTTATTTCCATGTGCGATGGTCCATAGTCTTTCATTTTCTCCGCCATTTCCTTATAAATGTGGGAGTTTTTCCGGCCCCCGAAACCCATCAATGTTATCTTCCCAAAGCTCTATAAGCGCTTTCGTTGCGGCAGTCGACCACAAAAATCTCTTATCATAGCCTGTAATTGAGTTAAAATGTTTTAAACATACACATTATATTAAAAAAAAACAATTGCTTACCATTTTGTTGCGACATGTTACCAATGAATTGCTATTTATTTTTTGTTTTTGTTTTCCGGCAAGCCGCTATTTGAATAAGTGGTGATAGTTGAGAACGATATACGAAAATGGGCAGTTCCTTTTGAGTCAATCGAATATATTAGTTACGTAAACCGAATACACGCAACTGCATCCAAACTAAACTCAACTTTTTGTCACCACTAGGCCCCTATGCTATTTGTATTGGGAAAGGAGCTGCTTGTTGGCATTTAACGCAAAACGCAACCGTAGTGTGAACACCATATTAAGGTCTCTATCTTATTCTTTGCTCAGTGCTACTAGTCGCTTGATTACCTCTTGTAACTTTAGTCATATTTTATAAATAAAAAATTTTAAACACTTATACTAAAAATTCACGAAAATAACCTTAAATCAACCTACTGGATTAAAAAGCAACAATTAAGTTATATATTAAAAAAATTTGTTAGAGTTGCCCTTAAAAAATATAGAGGAAAAGTCCGACCAACAATATCTACGCAGCTGATTCAGTATAACGGCAGAGCTATGCACTGACATGGCGTAATGGGCGGAACTTCTGAAGGGTGTTTAATCGGATCGATTTGAAATTTTAGGAGAATAAAATAAACATATTGTACTATTTAATAAGACACCTAACCCCTTAACGTTGGTTGATTAGGTGGAGCAACAAAAGCGCATTTGTGCCGAGTAAGTGTTGTGGTGCCATGTTTTGCTCCAAAAGCAAACGCAATTTTGCATTTGCAGCAGCACACAGAATCAAGACGTTTGCCATCGCACTCCACGTTCTTAAAAGTTTTCCATACTTCGCTGTTGCAACTGTATTTTCTATTAATTTATATCGAGCGTCATTAGCACTTATACCTCTCTGCACTTCTAATTTGGTTTTTGCAATTACTGATGCAGATTCTTCACTTTTATTATTTTTAGTGTCCGACATATTTTCTGCTTTGTTCATATTTCAAGTAGTGATGGCAATTGTGATGGAGATTTAATGATTTAATATGTGATATGATTTAATGTGTACACAAATTTACAAAAAAGGATTTTTTAAGTATTTATCAGAATATCTTGTTGTCTGTGAGGTAGGCCCCAAATAGGCCTCCCCCACAAAGCGCCGTCGATAAAGTATATTAAGACTTTATTAGAAATAATTAGAGAAAGTCCCAAGAAGCGCGAGGATTGTTTTTGTTATTTCAAGTAATAGTAAATAAGACAAAGAGAACGCAAGAAGCGAAATAGAGATTAGATTTATATTGTATAAGATAGCAACTAACTAGCAATTAACGTATTAGGATTTAAAGCAGGGTTTTGAACGTAACCGCCCAAAGCGCAGGGTCGCAAGGTGAAGCGCGCCAGCTGTGATCGGCAAATCCACCACGGTCACGGATAAGCGTGGGGAGTGGCAAAATTGCAGCTCGCGCCGAGGCTGAAGCGCGACCGACTCGAGAGTTGCGAAAGATCGGTGGAAGCGGACGGACACGCGCGGGCATCGAGAGCAGAAATACCGGCGAAAAGAGATTTTCTGAGTTGTGTTTATTTTTTTATTTGTGCGTGCACGTGTATCAGAGCATAAGTGCCTGCAGTGAACTAGCCAGTTATCCCGGGTGCCCACGGGTACCCGATAAAAGCCCAGCCCGTGCCCACCTCTAATCTAAACATAGTTTCTTTTTTTTTGTTTATTATTAGCTATGTTTTTTTCTTATGCATTCTATTTTATGTTGAGCGATTATAAAATCCCTTTTTGTAAGGATGAAATTAATATGACTGCTGATAATATAATGCAAAATAGCTTGTGTTTTCTTTTGGTTCTTTTTGATTATATTTAAAAAGTGAATACAATTTTTTAATGAAATTCTAAATATTATTATGTTCCGCTGATAGAAAAATGATTGCATAAGTTCGGTTTGGACGTTTTTAAATCATTGATATCGTAACAAAAATTCAAGGGAGGGTGGGCTCAGAGCCAGACAGTACAACATCAGGCAGTTATAAAAAAAAAATTTGAATTAAACAGGGTGTCCGATTTTCCAACCCACTTCAAGTCAGTTCATGTTTATAGTTATAGGCGTCAAGACAGGCTCACGGATTTATAAATATAAAATTGATAATAATACCGGCTGAATCTGTGTTTGTGTTTACTAATAAGGTTCAACGAGCCCCGCGACGGCTGTTTTTGCTAGTCGTGACAACAGAATCCGACCTGAATCTTATTAGAAAAGATCTCAACACAAACGGCATGTGTTGCCTAACTAAATCTATAGTTAGAGCGACGATTGTCCTGTAACGAACCTTCGGTTGTCCCGAATATCAGCTGGGCTAGCTCTTGCGGTGCTGAGAGTACGTGGCAACAAATTTATATTTGCGGCGCTGCGATACTAAGAACTTTTGGTTTATAATATTGTACAGTGTAATTTGCTTAGCTGCCTCGATACTTAGCTGCATCGGTAAGATATCTGCATTAAAAATTTTTTTTTTACATTAAAAATGCAAGCAAAAATTAAGTTAGCTGCCTTTTTAGGATAGCTGCCTTAAATGCCTGTGTAAAGTACTCGAAGCAGCTAAGCAAATTATACAGTATATATATTTTGTGTTATTCTGGTCTGTTTTGTTACACTTGTGCCTTTAACCCTAATTTGGCTGCGCGCTCGACTAGTTTCGCGGTACTATTACCCTTGCCTTTGGAGCACCTTGCAATGTGCTCTCCTGCTAGCCAGCGGTCAAACTTAGTCTCGCCTACGGGACTATGTTTATTGCTTGTCACCGCAAGAAGCTACGAATAGCACTCCTACTCGCTAGTGTAAGTGAGATTCACCTTGTCTTACGCCAGGCTCTCTAATTCGGCACAAGGATAGCAAGGATTCGCCTTGCAAGATGTGTACTCCGAACAAGTTTTTCGTAGCGCTCAACCTCAGTCAGCCACGAAAACGCACTCAGATTATTTACAAACTTTTGCTACTTGGCGTATTTTGGTACGAATTACAATATTCGCACTTATGATATTTTCACAAACACTTAGGACTATTTCTGACTCCTTGTGCTGAGTATGAAAGTCCTTGAAGTCCTTGTTCCACTTTTCACGGTTATCCTTCGACTCGTTTTGTCAAATCTCGTACCGGCCGTTTTGCAGTCTCGCGTTAATCACTCAGATTCCTACTATCCCTCGCTGTTGATCGACGGCTCCTTTTATAGTCGCCGCTGTCTCGATGGACCGGGGCCTGTCAGCGCCAATGTCAAAGAAAGGGCAAAGGTGGCGTGATGGCCTTTTGGCACTTAGCAACAACGGTGCCTGGCCGTAGCGACTCACGCCCGCCGTTGGTATGACAGTGATCACTGTAGACGGTGATCGTAATGCTCACACACCAACGGCTCTTTGTCCTCCACATTAACGGTACGTGTCCAGCCATCATAGCTGCGAGACACGTACCTAAGCGCTGACACCATGCGTCAGAGCGAGACAGCCTGCGAATTTGCCGCGTCTCAGGTCCGGCCGCGGAGTCTCTCCTGTACGTACTTTCGGGCGCCGGCTTTGTTTATGTTGTCATATTGTTGTTGTATATTGTCAATATATATGTATATGTATATATATATATATATATATATATATATTTATAATGAGCATAGCGGAGACAATTTTTCAATAATATGACTAATTTGAGAACATTTTGCAATTACGGGAACTGTCCTTATTATTTGTAGCAATTTTTTGACAATTTCAGGGACATTTAAGAATTCTGTATGAAGCAGTGGTTATTTGGTAAATGTGACTTTTTAATTCGAAAGAACGTTATCCATTTACCCTAAAAACGATTTTGTTTAGTATATGTATATAGCATAGGCAAAAACTAATTATACGAAAAAATCATTAATATAGGTATAATGAAATTATTGGGGACAATGCCTTTAAGTTCTTCCTGTGAATACCCTCTTGAAGATTTTAAACTTTTTTTTTTTTTTTTTTAATTGTTTAAGCTGTTTTCGTTTTTAAAAATCGCAAAACATAAGGATTTTTGACTGTAAATAAGTTTTTTAATAACATTTTGTTTCACAATTTCGGCGATATGGCAACTCCATAGCTCGGAACGGTGGAAGAGTGGAACATAAATATATCCAAGGAAAATTTTAAGGACATTTTAAATAACGTATTTTCGTAGTAAAAATGGCATCCGCAACGACTATTTTGAAGACAAAACATTATTTTAATAAGAGATTATTTCTAGGTACTTCAATGTAACGCAGACTTTGAGGACTACGTCCCTTATGTGTCCCTTGGATAAATGAATGTGTTCCAAACCCATTTAATAAGAATATTAAACAAACATGGAACACTTAGTTTTTTGTTTTTTTTTTACGTCTAAGCAGCATTTTTGGGACTGTCCCTTAAAGTATTTAAGAACATGAATTTTCGAAATGATGGGAACCTTATATTTTTTGAGGACTACACAGAAAAACAAAAAATATTTTATATCATGTCCGACGAAGTAGACTGGTCATTTTCAATGGATTTTGGGTCGCTGAATCCGATTCTGAAGTCCTTTTGGAGAATTTGGCTCGCGTTCTTTAGTTGTCTGGTTGTATTATTAGTCAACAAAAAAGCCAAGTATAATTCTTAATTTCATACTTTGTATTGCAGTCCAATCAGTAAAACATGAGATGACAAATATAATAATAATATGTTTTTACTATTTTTTAAAGCAATCAAAAATTAAGCTATATATTATTCAACAATTTAAACTGAATTAATAGCTAAGAAGTAATAAAACTAAACATTATTTTTACACAGATCGGTATGAAAATTAAGTGACAATTCAAATATGCAAACTTTTTTAAAGTGCAAATGTGTAAATGCAAAATTAAAGCTACAAAGCGCGATCAATAAGAAATAATAATTATAATAAACATGTTCATTTCAAAGAACGGTATAAAAACTAAGTGACAATTCAAACATGCAAACTTCTTGTTTCAAGTGCAAATGTGTGATCGCAAAATTAAAAAAGTCTTGTTAGCGGGCTGGAAATCATTGAATGAAGGTGGTGATTAGAAACAATTTTAAAATTGTGAATGAACAATTTAGGCGGCCAGATTGCGCTATTTGGAATGTTGCCAAGCATTCTCATCAGTGACCTGTTTAAAATTATTTAAATTTAAACTGATCGTATATGAAACTTTAGTCTGGGACAGGAACCAGACTATATTTTCATATACGATCAGTTTGAGTTTAAATTATTCTAAATAGAAGGGGACTGATGAGAATGCTTGGCAATATTCAAAACAGCGCTATGTAACCAGCCAAACTGTTCATTCACAATTATTGTATTATTTCGAATCACGCCCTTGATTCAATGACATCCAGCCCGCTAACGAGACTGCATTAGACAAAAAAGTCACTAGAATAATTCAGTGAAATTAAAACTACAAAATGCGATGAAACACTAAATCGAGCGCTTTCTCGATTCGGCTTTCCTCTGGTTATCGATCCACGTTTTAAGTTGAGCCACAGTATGATTTTTTAAATACTTTGAGCCGTGTATCAACTCATTACATTTTTGTAACGAGGGCAACGACTCTAAATTTTTAACATCCCCCAATAGGCTTAATACTTCAGCACGCTCCTCCTGGGTCCAACGCATTCTGGAGGTTTTGCCAAATGGAGAACCTGTAAGTATTTAGATACAACAATTATTAACAAACATGCATTAGTGAAAATTTTTTGATTTATTACTTACGGCTTCGCCATTTTTTTCCTAGAATCGAATTTTCCTTTTCAGCATCGTCTGCATCATTATCAGAAGATTCGAAATTATCTATAAAAACAAATAAATAAATTTTGTTTTGTTTATTATAAAACATAGAAAAACCAGAAAATATATTTTACCGTTATTGGTATGTTTATTCTTCAAAATATTCATAGCAATTTCATCGTCTGATGAATCCTCATCATCTATAAGTAAACAAACAACAAAATATTAATCTTCGATTTAGTATAAATAAATTATTTAATTCATTTAAATTTAACTATCATCTAAAAAATTAGTAAAATGTTACTTAAACATTTGCTGTGACGAATTTGTGAAACGCCTCTATGGTCATAAGCAAATAAAAATTTAAATATATTTTAACTTACTCGGAAGACCGGGATCATCTACATTATCATTTAAAGCAGCAGTCAGCATTTTGGACACCTCGGTTATTTCTGTTATTGAAGCAGGCACACGGTATACGCCTTTATGGATGTCCTTATGATGGCCCATGAAATTTGCTAAACTATCAATTTGGGAATCTTTTACGTTAAGCATTGAAGTGTATGTTGCTAAGTGCTTGCGTAATTTAGTGCCTCTGAGTGATTCTGGACAAGAAGCACCACAGCTTTTGGCGAAATTAGCCATAATCTGGCATCCTCGAATATATTTTTTGGAGCTGTTTGGTGCACTAAATACAAACTCATTTTCTCCGCGAACGCCAGCATTCTTGCGATATTTAAGTATTGTATCAATACACTGCCGATCAAATGGTGTTAACAAAACTGGCACGGTTCTATTAAGTTTTCCTCTTATTGTGATACGTGTGAACTGTTTTGATATTTCTCTTACACTATCAGACAAAGAATTTAAAATATCTGTGCTCATATTATCACTAACCCCATGGGCAGCATTATAATTTTCGATAGTTAGTCGCTCCAATTCTCCAACTCGCCGACGATTAAAAATTTGCAAACTTATAAGAGTACTTTCTACAAGTTTTGTCCAAGCACTTTTTTAAATCCAGTTTTTAAATCATTTAAACAATCGTTCGAAATTTTGTTAGAATAGTCAAATAATTTTTTTATATCGTCTTTGCTAGGGAGACTTGATTTTTTTTGTCGTCTTATTTTGGCTTGGTCTTCCACTGCTTTTTTATTGATATTTATGTGGACTTCACATTTCCACACAGTTAAAAAATCTTTCACCAGTTTTTATACTTTGATACCGAAGGTCTCATAGTATATTGGTTTTGTGCAATGTCCGTCATGGTGTCTGTCCGTCTGTCCGTCTGTCTGTCTGTCCGTCTGTCCGTCTGTCCGTATGAACGCAACTTTTTTCGACACCCGTAAAGCTAGAGACTTGAAACTTTGCAAATATATTTGTCTATAGGCGAGACAGATAAAGTGTCAAGATTGGGGTGCCACGCCTACTAGGAGGCTGGGAAATCGATAAATTCGATAACAGAAAACCGATAAAACTTAATATTTGTCAGATTCTTACAGCTAGAGTTGCCAAATTTTGCTCGCAGATAGCTAATCATGTCCCTGAAAAAACTGCATCAAAATTTTGGATGCCACGCCCCTCCTTCCGCCCCCCTCATCACTGCTCCTTGAAATTGGAAACGCCCATAGTTTTCACATATTTTGGGCTAGAGCCACCAAATTTTGTGTCAAGATAGATATTTACGTTCCCCAAAAAATGCATCAAAATTTTGGATGCCACGCCCCCTGATTCCGCCCCATCCCCCTTCTCACTGAAATTGGAAACGCCTATAGTTTTCACATTTTTCGGGCAAAGCCACCAAATTTTGTGTCAAGATAGATATTAACGTTCCCCAAAAACATGCATCAAAATTTGGATGCCATGCCCCCAGATTCCGCCCCCATCCCCCCTTCTCCTGAAATTGGAAACGACCATAGTTTTCACATTTTTTGGGCTAAAGCCACCAAATTTTGTGTCAAGATAGATATTGACGTTTCCCAAAAAAATGCATCAAAATTTGGATGCCATGCGCCCTGATTCCGACCCCATCCCCCTTCTCCCTGAAATTGGAAACGCCTATAGTTTTCACATATTTTGGGCAAGAGCCCAAATTTTGTGTCAAGATAGGTACTGGCGTTCCCCATCAAAACTTGGGTGCCACGTCCCCTGATTCCGCCCCCATCCCCCCTTCACCAAGAAATTGGAAACGCCTATAGTTTTCACATTTTTTGGGCTAGTGTCACCGAATTTGGTAGGAAGATATATGGTGACATCTACAAAAGATCTGCATCAAAAATTAGGATGCCACGCCCCCTGATTCCGCCCCCAACCCCCTTATACTTGAAATTGGAAACGCCTATAGTTTTCACATTTTTCAAGCTAGTGTCACCGAATTTGGTAGGAAGATATATGGTGACATCTACAAAAGATCTGCATCAAAAATTAGGATGCCACGCCCACCTCTGCCGCCCACCATTTAAAATCGGAAATTTCGATATCTCTTATAGTTTTTAAGCTAGAGCCCGTAAATTGGGTAGAAAGATAGAAGGCAGCATCTACCAAAGACCTGCATCAAAATTTTGAATGCCACGCCCACCTAAGCCACCCGCCTTATAAAATCGGAATCGGCTATATCTTTAACAGTTTTTGAGCTAGAGCCACCAAACTTGGTAGGCAGATAGATAGTGACAGCTAAAAACATTTGATTCAAAAAATTTGGATGCCACGCCTACCTCTGCCGCCAACCTTTTAAATTTGGGAGTTAAGTTATCTTCCACAGTTTTTGAGCTAAAGTCACCAAATTTGGTAACATGATAGCTGGCGATGTTTACCACATGGGACACTCCCTTCGCCCCTGCATTCCCCCTAATCAACCGTTGTTTTACTGGTATCAAAGTATTCCGCAGTCGGTTGCGTCCGACAGCAACGTTTTTACTTGTTTTTTTTCCTTTTCGTGTTCCTTTATATACTGTGTAAGCAGAATTTCACCACATTTTCTTATTAGGGTAGTTAAATTTGTAGCTACCGCAGGAGTTTTGTAGTACATAGTGTCATCGCTCCACTTAGCAACTTCCCGTGTGCATACTTGAACTAAATTAACATATGAAGGATCAAAAACATATTTAAACTCTTTTATTGTAGAATCCCTAGCCTTAATAGATATTATAAGACGACCCAGCAAACGCATATTAGCCCGTATCATATCGTGCTGTACTTGTGAGTGCTTCATGCATTCATTGTTTGCATACAATATTATAAGGTGATCGTAATAAACTGCTCTGCTTATATTATCGTCGTTTAATTTTGGAATAACTTTCGATCGTAATATTTCATTAGCATCTTTATGTACAAAACCAGTAAGAGCTCTTCCATTTTGTGTGATATCACGTACTCCCTTTTGTGTGTACTTTTAGTGCAACTTGAAACATGATATCGCAAAGTATTCTTTAAATAAAAACCCTCGCAATATTTACAAATAACATAATCTTGAGGAGTATGAGCTCTGTGCAATCTTTTACGACGGGGTACAATAAAGGTTCCAGTATTTAAGTCTTCAGCTGTGTTGTGAATATGATCTCCGCGTTTTCGGATCACATCAATTGCGTTTTTACGAAGAATCGAGCCTCTTGGCATGAGCAAAAACTTTTTAACATCATTTTCATTTTTATGTTTATTTTCTAAGTGTCGTGCAATCTTAGTTTGAAGCGTTTTGCAGTACATGCAGAAGTGCTTCTTGGAGCTTTTTGCTGAAGCTGCCGTCGGAATATTTAAGTTTCTGATGTCATAGAGACGAGTTTTAGAAACACTGACATCTATGGCCGATGAAATGTCACATACAAAACTTGGGTCGAGTGTTGAATTTGGTTCTGTAGAATCTTATAATTATAAAAACAAACAAACAATGATGAAAATGTTTTATCCAAAACTAAAATTTTAAAAGTTAGCTTATTAAGAAAGAAATATTTATTTTTTTTTACTGTTTTGAAATATAATGTAAACCTTCAAATTAAGTTTTTCATTTAAAATAGGGATTTCCCCAAACTTTAGCTTTACAATATAAAATTAGAAATTCAAGTTAAAGGGCTTTAGTTAAGTCATCTCGACGAGGAGGTACCCTGAATCTTAAACTTTCTGAGTGCAATCATTGCTGGGGTATATACAAAAGTTTGTTTCTTATGTTATCGATCACATGTGGAAACAAACTTGTACTGCCTAGGACTTAGATGAGCTTGTGTGCAAAATCTGAAGTCTCTAGCTCTTATAGTCTCTGAGATCGACGCGTTCATACATACAGACAGACGGACGGACAGACGGCCATGGCTATATCGACTCAACTGTTGATGCTGATCAAGAATATATATACTTTATAGGGTCGGAGATTCTTCCTTCTGCCTGTTACATACTTTTGCACAAAAACATTATACCCCTTTTACCAATTTCATGGGTTCGGGGTATTTAATTTTACAGCAAAAAAATTGTTCGGAAATATAACGAATAATACTTAATAGCAGATAATATATACTAAAATAAAATGGGTAAAAAAGCTTACTTAATAAGTTGGCAGATTCTATTAAATCCAGATTAGAAGAATTGTTAATATCTGAAATAATAGACAAAAGTGGATTTGAAATAACAGATTTTTTATTGAAATAAACATTAACTTACTGTTCGCATTAGTTGAAGTTTCAAACTCACAAACCGCATCATTTGATGGCTCCATATTTGTTGCTTCATTGATACATGATAGAATCGGAGCTTCATCTTGATCACCTTGATCGCCAGCCAAGTCATTTATTTGAAATTTCGGTTTGTTCTTAAGATTTTCTTTCTCTAAAATACGATCAATACACAAATATGTAGACTTACAAATAATTCATCATTTTAACTCACCAAGACTTGTGTTAAGCTCGCCACATTTTTTTTTCAAAACATCACGATCATCTGTAAAAAAGCAATTTATTAAAAAAATGTATACATAAAAATACACAACATTTATTATTTATTATTAATATAAATTGGTCTACCCAATAAAATAAACACTTTTATATATCGATGATCGGGCTCGAGAATACTATGCATTAAAGCACAATAATACATATGCATTTATTTGAATTTGTACGGCGCTAAGCTGGGAGACGGACACAAAAGTTATCAAATATAACGTACGTAAAGTACGAACTCGCTTATGTATGTAAATCAGAATGAACAAACTTATGTACATACACATATAGACACATTTTTATTTAAAACATTCTTGAAAAACAACATGTATAAAAATACACATACATAAGTCTGTATGAACTGAATAAAAATATTTTACTAGAAAACAATAGAAAGATGTCCACATGCATGTGCGTATACAATTTACATTGTACATCAGTATGCATTTTTTTATACGTATACACATTCGACGCCAAAGCGGGACAATTGATGGAAAAACACGCAACTACTTACATACATAATTATGTACATATGTATGTGTATTTACATCGGAATGTGCAATGTTGAACACAAGATATGCACATACATACATATGTACTTAGTATCCTCTTGATTTTGATGAATCTATGTACGCATGGAAACGATCAACAACATACATACACATACACTAAAATTAGTTAAAAGTACATGCATATATATTTATTTTGTTTAGGAATATGTAAAAAATAACGTTCCCTGACCACTGCTTTGAATAAGCTCTGCTTCAAACTTTGAGCCATTTATTTTGGCGATACATTTATTATTTTTTGCCCACTGATATTCCGATTCGGTATAACTATATAGTTACATTTATAGCATACATTTAAATTTGTACGGCGCTAAGCTGGGAGACGGACACAAAAGTTATCAAATATAACGTACGTAAAGTATGAACTCGCTTATGTAAATTAGAATGAACAAACTTATGTACATACATACACTTATAGACACATTTTTATTTAAAACATTCTTGAAAAACAACATGTATAAAAATACACATACATACATAAGTCTGTATGAACTGAATAAAAATATTTTACTAGAAAACAATAGAAAGATGTCCACATGCATGTGCGTATACAATTTACATTGTACATCAGTATGCATTTTTTTTTAAACGTATACACATTCGACGCCAAAGCGGGACAATTGATGGAAAAACACGCAACTACTTACATACATAATTATGTACATATGTATGTGTATTTACATCGGAATGTGCAATGTTGAACACAAGATATGCACATACATACATATGTACTTAGTTTCCTCTTTATTTTGATGAATCTATGTACGCATGGAAACGATCAACAACATACATACACATACACTAAAATTAGTTAAAAAGTACATGCATATACATATATTTATTTTATTTAGGAATATGTAAAAAAGAACGTTCACTGACCACTGCTTTGAATAAGCTCAGCTTCAAACTTTGAGCCATTTATTTTGGCGATACATTTATTATTTTTTTGCCCACTGATGTTCCGATTCGGTATAACTATATAGTTACCACATTTAATTAGGGAATACATAGCGAGAATTTAACCGACAATACAAATTTGATCCGTTCAGGTTGAGCTTAAGCTTGAAAATTAAATAAATGAGTTTCTGGTATTTTGGTATTGTTCTATGCTCTGCGCGTCACGCTTGTATATTTGCACTCTTTTGCATAGGTATGTTTGTCCTTGTCTAACGCATGGGATTTTCGAACGCTTCGCCCATAACGGGACTTTTTGCTTATGAAAAAATAGGGCACACACACATAGCGAGGGCTTGAGGAAAAACCCAGGGAGGAACAATTAAATTTTGTTAACGTTTCGCATGAGACAAATGCCGTTTTCACATGATGCAACGAATTGCATGCAAATTAGGATTACATATTTATGTTTGCATATGTACATACGAATGTGAAATGTTGAGCTCAAGATATGGACAGACAATAACTAGCTTACGAATATACATACACATATGTATACATATATACACCTGCACAAATCGAATAAGTTTTCTAATGTTTTATTTTAGGAATATGTAAAAAATAACGTTTACTGACCACTGCTTTGAATAAGCTCTGCTTCAAACTTTGAGCCATTTATTTTGGCGATACATTTATGATTTTTTCGCCCACAGATTTTCCGATATGGTATAACTATATAGTTACCACATTTAATTAGCAAATACATAGTGAAAGTTTGGGGATTCTACGGTTACTCCGGCGCCAAGGTCTAATGATTGATTCTTGTAGAACTCGAAAAAATAAGACGAAAATATTAAATAAAATTTATCGATAACTCGCTTGGTTATCGAGATATAGTTAAAAAAAAATCGAAAAATTACATATTATTATAAAATTGATCGATATATCAATATTTATTTATTTTAATATTTTAATTTTTGCACGTCTACGGTTTTTACGGCACAAAGGTCTAATGATTGATTCTTGTAGAACTCGAAAAAATAAGACGAAAATATTAAATAAAATTTATCGATAACTCGCTTGGTTATCGAGATATAGTTAAAAAAAAATCGAAAAATTACATATTATTATATGTAATTATAACAAAAATACTAAATAAAATTGATCGATATATCGATATTTATTTATTTTAATATTTGAATTTTTGCACGTCTACGGTTTTTACGGCACAAAGGTCTGATGATTCATTCTTGTAGAACTCGAAAAATAAGACGAAAATATTAAATAAAATTTATCGATAACTCGCTTGGTTATCGAGATATAGTTAACAAAAAATCGAAAAAATTACATATTATTATATGTAATTATAACAAAAATACTAAATAAAATTGATCGATATATCGATATTTATTTATTTTAATATTTGAATTTTTGCACGTCTACGGTTTTTACGGCACAAGGTCTGATGATTCATTCTTGTAGAACTCGAAAAAATAAGACGAAAATATTAAATAAAATTTATCGATAACTCGCTTGGTTATCGAGATATAGTTAACAAAAAATCGAAAAAATTACATATTATTATATGTAATTATAACAAAAATACTAAATAAAATTGATCGATATATCGATATTTATTTATTTTAATATTTGAATTTTTGCACGTCTACGGTTTTTACGGCACAAAGGTCTGATGATTGATTCTTGTAGAACACGAAAAAATAAAACGAAAATATTAAATAAAATTTATCGATAACTCGCTTGGTTATCGAGATATAGTTTATAGTATAGAAAAAATCGAAAATTTTCATATAATTTAATTTTTTATGGAGCTTAATAGATTTCGAAAAAATACAAAAATACTAAATACATTCGATATTTTTTCAATATTTATAGTTAACAAAATATTGAAAAATATCGAATGTATTTAGTATTTTTGTATTTTTTCGGAAATCTATTAAGCTCCATAAAAAAATTAAATTATATGAAAATTTTCGATTTTTTCTATACTATAAACTATATCTCGATAACCAAGCGAGTTATCGATAAATTTTATTTAATATTTTCGTTTTATTTTTTCGTGTTCTACAAGAATCAATCATCAGACCTTTGTGCCGTAAAAACCGTAGACGTGCAAAAATTCAAATATTAAAATAAATAAATATCGATATATCGATCAATTTTATTTAGTATTTTTGTTATAATTACATATAATAATATGTAATTTTTTCGATTTTTTGTTAACTATATCTCGATAACCAAGCGAGTTATCGATAAATTTTATTTAATATTTTCGTCTTATTTTTTCGAGTTCTACAAGAATGAATCATCAGACCTTTGTGCCGTAAAAACCGTAGACGTGCAAAAATTCAAATATTAAAATAAATAAATATCGATATATCGATCAATTTTATTTAGTATTTTTGTTATAATTACATATAATAATATGTAATTTTTTCGATTTTTTGTTAACTATATCTCGATAACCAAGCGAGTTATCGATAAATTTTATTTAATATTTTCGTCTTATTTTTCGAGTTCTACAAGAATGAATCATCAGACCTTTGTGCCGTAAAAACCGTAGACGTGCAAAAATTAAAATATTAAAATAAATAAATATTGATATATCGATCAATTTTATAATAATATGTAATTTTTCGATTTTTTTAACTATATCTCGATAACCAAGCGAGTTATCGATAAATTTTATTTAATATTTTCGTCTTATTTTTTCGAGTTCTACAAGAATCAATCATTAGACCTTGGCGCCGGAGTAACCGTAGAATCCCCAAACTTTCACTATGTATTTGCTAATTAAATGTGGTAACTATATAGTTATACCATATCGGAAAATCTGTGGGCGAAAAAATCATAAATGTATCGCCAAAATAAATGGCTCAAAGTTTGAAGCAGAGCTTATTCAAAGCAGTGGTCAGTAAACGTTATTTTTTACATATTCCTAAAATAAAACATTAGAAAACTTATTCGATTTGTGCAGGTGTATATATGTATACATATGTGTATGTATATTCGTAAGCTAGTTATTGTCTGTCCATATCTTGAGCTCAACATTTCACATTCGTATGTACATATGCAAACATAAATATGTAATCCTAATTTGCATGCAATTCGTTGCATCATGTGAAAACGGCATTTGTCTCATGCGAAACGTTAACAAAATTTAATTGTTCCTCCCTGGGTTTTTCCTCAAGCCCTCGCTATGTGTGTGTGCCCTATTTTTTTCATAAGCAAAAAGTCCCGTTATGGGCGAAGCGTTCGAAAATCCCATGCGTTAGACAAGGACAAACATACCTATGCAAAAGAGTGCAAATATACAAGCGTGACGCGCAGAGCATAGAACAATACCAAAATACCAGAAACTCATTTATTTAATTTTCAAGCTTAAGCTCAACCTGAACGGATCAAATTTGTATTGTCGGTTAAATTCTCGCTATGTATTCCCTAATTAAATGTGGTAACTATATAGTTATACCGAATCGGAACATCAGTGGGCAAAAAAATAATAAATGTATCGCCAAAATAAATGGCTCAAAGTTTGAAGCTGAGCTTATTCAAAGCAGTGGTCAGTGAACGTTCTTTTTTACATATTCCTAAATAAAATAAATATATGTATATGCATGTACTTTTTAACTAATTTTAGTGTATGTGTATGTATGTTGTTGATCGTTTCCATGCGTACATAGATTCATCAAAATAAAGAGGAAACTAAGTACATATGTATGTATGTGCATATCTTGTGTTCAACATTGCACATTCCGATGTAAATACACATACATATGTACATAATTATGTATGTAAGTAGTTGCGTGTTTTTCCATCAATTGTCCCGCTTTGGCGTCGAATGTGTATACGTTTAAAAAAATGCATACTGATGTACAATGTAAATTGTATACGCACATGCATGTGGACATCTTTCTATTGTTTTCTAGTAAAATATTTTTATTCAGTTCATACAGACTTATGTATGTATGTGTATTTTTATACATGTTGTTTTTCAAGAATGTTTTAAATAAAAATGTGTCTATAAGTGTATGTATGTACATAAGTTTGTTCATTCTAATTTACATAAGCGAGTTCATACTTTACGTACGTTATATTTGATAACTTTTGTGTCCGTCTCCCAGCTTAGCGCCGTACAAATTTAAATGTATGCTATAAATGTAACTATATAGTTATACCGAATCGGAATATCAGTGGGCAAAAAAATAATAAATGTATCGCCAAAATAAATGGCTCAAAGTTTGAAGCAGAGCTTATTCAAAGCAGTGGTCAGGGAACGTTATTTTTTACATATTCCTAAACAAAATAAATATATATGCATGTACTTTTTAACTAATTTTAGTGTATGTGTATGTATGTTGTTGATCGTTTCCATGCGTACATAGATTCATCAAAATCAAGAGGATACTAAGTACATATGTATGTATGTGCATATCTTGTGTTCAACATTGCACATTCCGATGTAAATACACATACATATGTACATAATTATGTATGTAAGTAGTTGCGTGTTTTTCCATCAATTGTCCCGCTTTGGCGTCGAATGTGTATACGTATAAAAAAAATGCATACTGATGTACAATGTAAATTGTATACGCACATGCATGTGGACATCTTTCTATTGTTTTCTAGTAAAATATTTTTATTCAGTTCATACAGACTTATGTATGTGTATTTTTATACATGTTGTTTTTCAAGAATGTTTTAAATAAAAATGTGTCTATATGTGTATGTACATAAGTTTGTTCATTCTGATTTACATACATAAGCGAGTTCGTACTTTACGTACGTTATATTTGATAACTTTTGTGTCCGTCTCCCAGCTTAGCGCCGTACAAATTCAAATAAATGCATATGTATTATTGTGCTTTAATGCATAGTATTCTCGAGCCCGATCATCGATATATAAAAGTGTTTATTTTATTGGGTAGACCAATTTATATTAATAATAAATAATAAATGTTGTGTATTTTTATGTATACATTTTTTAATAAATTGCTTTTTTTACAGATGATCGTGATGTTTTGAAAAAAAATGTGGCGAGCTTAACACAAGTCTTGGTGAGTTAAAATGATGAATTATTTGTAAGTCTACATATTTGTGTATTGATCGTATTTTAGAGAAAGAAAATCTTAAGAACAAACCGAAATTTCAAATAAATGACTTGGCTGGCGATCAAGGTGATCAAGATGAAGCTCCGATTCTATCATGTATCAATGAAGCAACAAATATGGAGCCATCAAATGATGCGGTTTGTGAGTTTGAAACTTCAACTAATGCGAACAGTAAGTTAATGTTTATTTCAATAAAAAAATCTGTTATTTCAAATCCACTTTTGTCTATTATTTCAGATATTAACAATTCTTCTAATCTGGATTTAATAGAATCTGCCAACTTATTAAGTAAGCTTTTTTACCCATTTTATTTTAGTATATATTATCTGCTATTAAGTATTATTCGTTATATTTCCGAACAATTTTTTTGCTGTAAAATTAAATACCCCGAACCCATGAAATTGGTAAAAGGGGTATAATGTTTTTGTGCAAAAGTATGTAACAGGCAGAAGGAAGAATCTCCGACCCTATAAAGTATATATATTCTTGATCAGCATCAACAGTTGAGTCGATATAGCCATGGCCGTCTGTCCGTCCGTCTGTCTGTATGTATGAACGCGTCGATCTCAGAGACTATAAGAGCTAGAGACTTCAGATTTTGCACACAAGCTCATCTAAGTCCTAGGCAGTACAAGTTTGTTTCCACATGTGATCGATAACATAAGAAACAAACTTTTGTATATACCCCAGCAATGATTGCACTCAGAAAGTTTAAGATTCAGGGTACCTCCTCGTCGAGATGACTTAACTAAAGCCCTTTAACTTGAATTTCTAATTTTATATTGTAAAGCTAAAGTTTGGGGAAATCCCTATTTTAAATGAAAAACTTAATTTGAAGGTTTACATTATATTTCAAAACAGTAAAAAAAAATAAATATTTCTTTCTTAATAAGCTAACTTTTAAAATTTTAGTTTTGGATAAAACATTTTCATCATTGTTTGTTTGTTTTTATAATTATAAGATTCTACAGAACCAAATTCAACACTCGACCCAAGTTTTGTATGTGACATTTCATCGGCCATAGATGTCAGTGTTTCTAAAACTCGTCTCTATGACATCAGAAACTTAAATATTCCGACGGCAGCTTCAGCAAAAAGCTCCAAGAAGCACTTCTGCATGTACTGCAAAACGCTTCAAACTAAGATTGCACGACACTTAGAAAATAAACATAAAAATGAAAATGATGTTAAAAAGTTTTTGCTCATGCCAAGAGGCTCGATTCTTCGTAAAAACGCAATTGATGTGATCCGAAAACGCGGAGATCATATTCACAACACAGCTGAAGACTTAAATACTGGAACCTTTATTGTACCCCGTCGTAAAAGATTGCACAGAGCTCATACTCCTCAAGATTATGTTATTTGTAAATATTGCGAGGGTTTTTATTTAAAGAATACTTTGCGATATCATGTTTCAAGTTGCACTAAAAGTACACACAAAAGGGAGTACGTGATATCACACAAAATGGAAGAGCTCTTACTGGTTTTGTACATAAAGATGCTAATGAAATATTACGATCGAAAGTTATTCCAAAATTAAACGACGATAATATAAGCAGAGCAGTTTATTACGATCACCTTATAATATTGTATGCAAACAATGAATGCATGAAGCACTCACAAGTACAGCACGATATGATACGGGCTAATATGCGTTTGCTGGGTCGTCTTATAATATCTATTAAGGCTAGGGATTCTACAATAAAAGAGTTTAAATATGTTTTTGATCCTTCATATGTTAATTTAGTTCAAGTATGCACACGGGAAGTTGCTAAGTGGAGCGATGACACTATGTACTACAAAACTCCTGCGGTAGCTACAAATTTAACTACCCTAATAAGAAAATGTGGTGAAATTCTGCTTACACAGTATATAAAGGAACACGAAAAGGAAAAAAAACAAGTAAAAACGTTGCTGTCGGACGCAACCGACTGCGGAATACTTTGATACCAGTAAAACAACGGTTGATTAGGGGGAATGCAGGGGCGAAGGGAGTGTCCCATGTGGTAAACATCGCCAGCTATCATGTTACCAAATTTGGTGACTTTAGCTCAAAAACTGTGGAAGATAACTTAACTCCCAAATTTAAAAGGTTGGCGGCAGAGGTAGGCGTGGCATCCAAATTTTTGAATCAAATGTTTTTAGCTGTCACTATCTATCTGCCTACCAAGTTTGGTGGCTCTAGCTCAAAAACTGTTAAAGATATAGCCGATTCCGATTTTATAAGGCGGGTGGCTTAGGTGGGCGTGGCATTCAAAATTTTGATGCAGGTCTTTGGTAGATGCTGCCTTCTATCTTTCTACCCAATTTACGGGCTCTAGCTTAAAAACTATAAGAGATATCGAAATTTCCGATTTTAAATGGTGGGCGGCAGAGGTGGGCGTGGCATCCTAATTTTTGATGCAGATCTTTTGTAGATGTCACCATATATCTTCCTACCAAATTCGGTGACACTAGCCCAAAAAATGTGAAAACTATAGGCGTTTACAATTTCTTGGTGAAGGGGGGATGGGGGCGGAATCAGGGGACGTGGCACCCAAGTTTTGATGGGGAACGCCAGTACCTATCTTGACACAAAATTTGGGCTCTTGCCCAAAATATGTGAAAACTATAGGCGTTTCCAATTTCAGGGAGAAGGGGGGATGGGGGCGGAATAAGGGGGCATGGCATCCAAATTTTGATGCATTTTTTTGGGGAACGTCAATATCTATCTTGACACAAAATTTGGTGGCTCTAGCCCAAAAAAAATGTGAAAACTATGGGCGTTTCCAATTTCAGGGAGAAGGGGGGATGGGGGCGGGACCAGGGAGCGTGGCATCCAAAATTTTGATGCGTTTTTTTGGGGAACGTAAATATCTATCTTGACACAAAATTTGGTGGCTCTAGCCCAAAAAATGTGAAAACTATGGGCGTTTCCAATTTCACGGAGAAAGGGGTGATGGGGGCGGAATCAGGGCGCATGGCATCCAAATTTTGATGCATTTTTTTGGGAAACGTCAATATCTATCTTGACACAAAATTTGGTGGCTCTAGCCCAAAAAATGTGAAAACTATGCGCGTTTCCAATTTCATGGAGAAGGGGGGATGGGGGCAGAATCTGGGGGCATGGCATCCAAATTTTGATGCATGTTTTTGGGGAACGTTAATATCTATCTTCACACAAAATTTGGTGGCTCTAGCCCAAAAAATGTGAAAACTATGGGCGTTTCCAATTTCAGGGAGAAGGGGGGATGGGGTCGGAATCAGGGCGCATGGCATCCAAATTTTGATGCATTTTTTTGGGAAACGTCAATATCTATCTTGACACAAAATTTGGTGGCTTTAGCCCAAAAAATGTGAAAACTATGGTCGTTTCCAATTTCAGGGAGAAGGGGGGATGGGGGCGGAATCTGGGGGCATGGCATCCAAATTTTGATGCATGTTTTTGGGGAACGTTAATATCTATCTTGACACAAAATTTGGTGGCTCTTGCCCGAAAAATGTGAAAACTATAGGCGTTTCCAATTTCAGTGAGAAGGGGGATGGGGCGGAATCAGGGGGCGTGGCATCCAAAATTTTGATGCATTTTTTGGGGAACGTAAATATCTATCTTGACACAAAATTTGGTGGCTCTAGCCCAAAATATGTGAAAACTATGGGCGTTTCCAATTTCAAGGAGCAGTGATGAGGGGGGCGGAAGGAGTGGGCGTGGCATCCAAAATTTTGATGCAGTTTTTTCAGGGACATGATTAGCTATCTGCGAGCAAAATTTGGCAACTCTAGCTGTAAGAATCTGACAAATATTAAGTTTTATCGGTTTTCTGTTATCGAATTTATCGATTTCCCAGCCTCCTAGTAGGCGTGGCACCCCAATCTTGACACTTTATCTGTCTCGCCTATAGACAAATATATTTGCAAAGTTTCAAGTCTCTAGCTTTACGGGTGTCGAAAAAAGTTGCGTTCATACGGACAGACGGACAGACGGACAGACAGACAGACGGACAGACGGACAGACACCATGACGGACATTGCACAAAACCAATATACTATGAGACCTTCGGTATCAAAGTATAAAAACTGGTGAAAGATTTTTTAACTGTGTGGAAATGTGAAGTCCACATAAATATCAATAAAAAAGCAGTGGAAGACCAAGCCAAAATAAGACGACAAAAAAAATCAAGTCTCCCTAGCAAAGACGATATAAAAAAATTATTTGACTATTCTAACAAAATTTCGAACGATTGTTTAAATGATTTAAAAACTGGATTTAAAAAAAGTGCTTGGACAAAACTTGTAGAAAGTACTCTTATAAGTTTGCAAATTTTTAATCGTCGGCGAGTTGGAGAATTGGAGCGACTAACTATCGAAAATTATAATGCTGCCCATGGGGTTAGTGATAATATGAGCACAGATATTTTAAATTCTTTGTCTGATAGTGTAAGAGAAATATCAAAACAGTTCACACGTATCACAATAAGAGGAAAACTTAATAGAACCGTGCCAGTTTTGTTAACACCATTTGATCGGCAGTGTATTGATACAATACTTAAATATCGCAAGAATGCTGGCGTTCGCGGAGAAAATGAGTTTGTATTTAGTGCACCAAACAGCTCCAAAAAATATATTCGAGGATGCCAGATTATGGCTAATTTCGCCAAAAGCTGTGGTGCTTCTTGTCCAGAATCACTCAGAGGCACTAAATTACGCAAGCACTTAGCAACATACACTTCAATGCTTAACGTAAAAGATTCCCAAATTGATAGTTTAGCAAATTTCATGGGCCATCATAAGGACATCCATAAAGGCGTATACCGTGTGCCTGCTTCAATAACAGAAATAACCGAGGTGTCCAAAATGCTGACTGCTGCTTTAAATGATAATGTAGATGATCCCGGTCTTCCGAGTAAGTTAAAATATATTTAAATTTTTATTTGCTTATGACCATAGAGGCGTTTCACAAATTCGTCACAGCAAATGTTTAAGTAACATTTTACTAATTTTTTAGATGATAGTTAAATTTAAATGAATTAAATAATTTATTTATACTAAATCGAAGATTAATATTTTGTTGTTTGTTTACTTATAGATGATGAGGATTCATCAGACGATGAAATTGCTATGAATATTTTGAAGAATAAACATACCAATAACGGTAAAATATATTTTCTGGTTTTTCTATGTTTTATAATAAACAAAACAAAATTTATTTATTTGTTTTTATAGATAATTTCGAATCTTCTGATAATGATGCAGACGATGCTGAAAAGGAAAATTCGATTCTAGGGAAAAAGCGGCGAAGCCGTAAGTAATAAATCAAAAAATTTTCACTAATGCATGTTTGTTAATAATTGTTGTATCTAAATACTTACAGGTTCTCCATTTGGCAAAACCTCCAGAATGCGTTGGACCCAGGAGGAGCGTGCTGAAGTATTAAGCCTATTGGGGGATGTTAAAAATTTAGAGTCGTTACCCTCGTTACAAAAATGTAATGAGTTGATACACGGCTCAAAGTATTTAAAAACTCGTACTGCGGCTCAACTTAAAACGTGGATCGATAACCAGAGGAAAGCCGAATCCAGAAAGCGCTCGATTTAGTGTTTCATCGCATTTTGTATTTTTAATTTCACTGAATTATTCTAGTGATTTTTTTGTCTAATGCAGTCTCGTTAGCGGGCTGGATGTCATTGAATCAAGGGCGTGATTCGAAATAATACAAAAATTGTGAATGAACAGTTTGGCTGGTTACATAGCGCTGTTTTGAATATTGCCAAGCATTCTCATCAGTCCCCTTCTATTTAGAATAATTTAAACTCAAACTGATCGTATATGAAAATATAGTCTGGTTCCTGTCCCAGACTAAAGTTTCATATACGATCAGTTTAAATTTAAATAATTTTAAACAGGTCACTGATGAGAATGCTTGGCAACATTCCAAATAGCGCAATCTGGCCGCCTAAATTGTTCATTCACAATTTTAAAATTGTTTCTAATCACCACCTTCATTCAATGATTTCCAGCCCGCTAACAAGACTTTTTTAATTTTGCGATCACACATTTGCACTTGAAACAAGAAGTTTGCATGTTTGAATTGTCACTTAGTTTTTATACCGTTCTTTGAAATGAACATGTTTATTATAATTATTATTTCTTATTGATCGCGCTTTGTAGCTTTAATTTTGCATTTACACATTTGCACTTTAAAAAAGTTTGCATATTTGAATTGTCACTTAATTTTCATACCGATCTGTGTAAAAATAATGTTTAGTTTTATTACTTCTTAGCTATTAATTCAGTTTAAATTGTTGAATAATATATAGCTTAATTTTTGATTGCTTTAAAAAAATAATAAAAACATATTATTATTATATTTGTCATCTTATGTTTTACTGATTGGACTCCATTACATAGTTTGAAATTAAGAATTAGGCTTGGTTTATTTTTTGTTTAATAATACAACCAGGCTACAAAAGAACGCGCCCAAAATCTCCAAAAGGACTTCAGAATCGGATTCAGCGACCTAAAATATATTTTAAATGACCAGTCTACTCCGTCGGACATGATATAAAATATTTTTCGTTTTTCTGTGTAGTCCCCAAAAACATATATACACACCTAAGAATCACCATCATCCCGCAAATTCTTTTTTTTTCAATACGTTTGAGGACTGTGTCAAAAAAGCTCTATAAATATAAAAAATTATATAAAAATGGAATTGAAACGAATGGTTTTATCTTAGCGACATACAAGGGACACAGTCCTCAAATTCTGCGTTATATCTTTTGACTGTAAAATGGTCGCTTATTATAAAAAATATATAAACACATATTCCGCAAGTTTTTTTTTCGATACATTTTTGCACTGTCTCCAAAAACCTCTATAAATATAAAAACGAAAGGAAAATGGAATTGAAACGAATGGTTTTATCTTAGGGACATACAAGGGACACAGTCCTCAAATTCTGCGTTATATCCTGGGTCCCTAAAATGGTCGCTTATTATTAAAAAAATATATACACACACCTAAAGATTCCCATCATTCCGCAAAATCGTTTTTTTCGATACATTTGAGGACTGTCTCCAAAAACCTCTATATATATAAAAATGAAGTAAAAATGGGATTGAAACGAATGGTTTTATATTAGGGACATACAAGGGACACAGTCCTCAAATTCTGCGTTATATCATGGGTCCCTAAAATGGTCGCTATTATAAAATAAATTTTGGTCCTCAAATTGATCCCTATAAATAAATACGTTAATTTAGTGGCAACGCCAGTTTTTTGTCCCCGAAATTGTCTTTTAAATTAACTTTTTAAATGTTATTAAATTTTGCATATTATTTTACGTAAATTTTGGAGACCCGGTCTTTGAAATATACTTTAAATAGGAGGTCTTCAAAATTGTCTTTCCGTAAGGAGGTTACTATATCTTTCGATCCATAGCTGATTTTGTTTTAAAATTTTTGGAAGATACTATTTGAACCGTAAATTATAAATTTTTTCGAAAAATTTTCAGTTTAGAAAGGGTCCCCAAAATTGACATTATAAATATATATATAAATAAATATATATATATAACAAACATATATATATTTAATATATACGAATATTGTTGGAATTAGCATCCCACACCCTATCTATATCGATAGTTTGGTGACATTTGCAAAAGCAACTCTGCTCATCTTTGATCTGGTGCATGAGTTCAGTTCATAAGAACTGATGGTCACTAACTTTATATGTGCGAGCGATCGAGGCAACAAGACGTGTTTTTCAAGTGAAAAGAATAAAAGAAATAATATACAGAAAATACAAGAGAAATAGATTGTGTGTTTTTATTACAAGAGAAGAAAACTAAACAACGAAAGGATTGGTGCTATTGCTGTTGATTGGCTGGATTCTATTTGTTGCTGCTGTTGAGTTTGTATTTGGATGGTCAAGGGAGACGCCGGTCTGACGTCGGTCACACATACACAGACGCGTGTATTCTTTTATAGGTTAAGGGCCCAGACCACGCCATAACTGCAGCTAAGTAAACGTACAATTTTTTATTCTTTCATAGATTCTAAATATGTTAAAAACAAATAAAAGAAACATAAAACCATTTGTGGAGAAAAATATTCTATTTGGAAGTTCCGCATAAGAGCTCTTTTAAATTAAATTGATGTTTTAAAAGTAATAGACAAAGAAAATAAAGAGGATACAGTAGAATGGAAGAAAATGAAAAATGCGCGAAAAAGTTAAGACACTGCAAAAGAGATTTTGCAGAACTTAGATGAAATATATGAGAGAAAGAGTTTAGCGTCGCAATTATCTACACGCAAACAACTGCTCTCTTCAAAACTTAAGGGAGATACTCAATTATTAAGTCACTTTAATTTGTTTGATGATCTCATTGCCGAATTGCTAGCGTCTGGTGCCAAGGTTGATGAAATGGACAAAGTGTCGCATTTATTGCTTACTTTGCCATCATCGTACGATGGAGTTATAACGGCAATTGAAACTCTGGCCGAACAAAATTAAACTTTGGCGTTTGTTAAAAATAGACTCTTGGATCATGAGATCAAATTAAGAAATATTAGTAAAGACACTAGTCTAAAGGTAATGCACGCTGTAAAGAAAGACTTTAAATTTCAATATTCCCAAAAGAAAAATACTAAATTTCCAACAAACAAAATCACAAAAAATCCAAAAAAATGTTTTCATTGTGGTATGCCAGGTCACATTTATGATGAACCGTGCAAACAGTAAGAAAAATATTGGATTCTTACTGGACTCTGGTGCATCTGACCATTAGGCCAACAATGAAAATTTATTAACAACTATCTGGGAACTTCGTGAGCCTATTAAAATTGCAGTTGCAAAGAACGATGTGTTTATTTATGCAATTAAGACAGGCTCGGTTGGTTTATATACAGATTCAAACGAAAGAATTGAGCTTAAAGATGTACTATATTGGCCAGATATACCAGAAAACCTCATATCTGTAAAAAGGATGCAGGATGCAGGCCTTACCATTGTATTTCATCCAGGAGGTGTAACAGTTAGAAATGGTAATATAATAATCAATATAATGAATGGAAATGTATATGGAAATGTTCCAATAATTAACTTCTATTCTAATAAACTAGCTTGTGTTGCAAATGCAAACAAACGTAATAATTATAGTTTGTGGCATGAGAGGCTAGGACATATGAGTAAAGGGAAATTCTTAGAATT
Organism: Scaptomyza hsui; assembly: GCA_018152825.1. NCBI lineage: Eukaryota > Metazoa > Arthropoda > Insecta > Diptera > Drosophilidae > Scaptomyza > Scaptomyza hsui. The sequence goes on from JAECXO010000254.1 coordinate 415,344, forward strand.
AAAAGCAAAAGACATGTGTAATGATACGAATTTATTAAATAACATACAACCAGAGGATGAGTTGTGTGAAGCTTGTGTTAAGGGAAAGCAGGCAAGATTACGTTTTGAAAAGTTTAAAAATAAAGACCATATAAAGCGACCATTATTTGTTGTACACTCTGATGTGTGTGGACCAATTACACCATCTACAGTTGATTCTAAAAGCTATTATGTTGTTTTTATTGACGAATATACACATTATTGTGTAACATATCTGATAAGTTTTAAGTCAGATGTTTTTGCTGTATTCCAAGACTATTTAGCAAAAAGTGAAACATTATTCAATTCAAAATTGGTCAATTTTTATATTGATAATGGTAGAGAGTATCTATCGAATATGAAAGAGTTTTGTGTTTAAAAAGGCATAAGTTACCATTTAACGGTATGGTGTTTCCGAAAGGATGATTAGATCTATAACGGAAAAAGCTCGTGCTTTAGTTATAGGGGGCAAGATCCAGAAGTCTTTCTGGGGTGAAGCTGTGCTAATTAATAGAAGCCCAACTAATGCATTACGTGAATGCAGAAAAACACCATATGAAATGTGGCACTGTAAAAAGCCATGTCTCAAATATTTGAGAGTTTTTGGTTCGACAGTATATGTTCTCAATAAAATGAGAAAAAGAAAGTTTGATGACAAATCATGGATGTGAAAACTGCCTTTTTAAATGGCATTTTAAAGGAGGAAATATATATGAGAGTTCCTCAAGGTTTGCCTTGTAATGGCAGCCAAGTATGTAAATTGAACAAAGCAATTTATGGGCTCAAGCAAGCAGCGAAATGTTGGTTTGATGTTTTTAAGAAAGCTTTGAAAGATACTGGGTTTACAAATTCACCTGTTGATAGATGTATATATATACTTGACAAAGGTGATGTCTTGGAAAATATATATGTGTCGTGTCATTGCTGGTTAGAATGTTAAGGCAGTAACAGTGCTGTTATTTTGCTGTTGTGCTGTTGTTACTATGTTGGGATTTCGAGACATACGAAATCCTAAGAAATATTTCATCATCTTTAACATGCATTTTTAGTTTTGCAAGAACAGTTAGAACGCGACGATTCCGCGACATACGAAATACTAAGAAATATTTCATCATCTTTAACGTTGTCGTCTTTCATGCATTTTTGTGGTTTTGCAAGAACAGTTAGAACGCGGCGACATAATGAAGCCGAGTGTGGTTCGGTGCGAGGTAGAAGAGAAACCGAGAGTCAGTATGAATTAGAGTAGCCTGCCGTACGCACCGAAACTCACTGCGTTCAACAACAAAAATAGAAATGGAAAACGATCCTTCAATAACATATGTATTATTATATGTAGACGACTTAGTTATATGTACAAGGAAAATTCAAACAATGAATAAATTTAAATCATATTTGATGAGCAAGTTTCAAATGACAGATTTAATGGAAATTAGATATTTCATTGGAATTAGGATTGACAGATCAGATAATCGAATGGAATTAAGTCAATCAGCATACATAAAAAATGTTTTGTTAAAGTTTGATATGGATCAATATAATCCTGTCAATTCTCCACTTGCAACTAATCTAAATTTCAAGTCATTAAGTTCAGATGAAAGAAATGATACTCCATGTCAGAGTTCGATTGGATGTCTTATGTATGTTATGTTATGTACAAGACCAGATTTAATATATATCTGTAAATCTTTTAAGTCGATATAGTCAAAAGAATAATAAAGAACTTTGGCTATGTTTAAAAAGGGTATAAAGGTATCTAAAAGGAACTTTCGACTTAAAATTAACATTCACTAGAAATGAGAATTATGAGAATTTCTTTGTCGGATTTGTAGACTCAGATTGGGGTGGAAGTCAACTGGACAGAAAAAGTACAACAGGATATTTATTTAAAATGTTTGAGACAAACTTAATTTGCTGGAGTACCAGAAAACAAAACTCGGTAGCAGCTTCATCAACAGAAGCCGAGTACATGGCATTGTTTGAAGCTGTGAGGGAAGCTTTATGGTTAAAATCTTTATTAGAAAGTTTAAAAATAAAGTAAGAACAACCTATTAAGATCTATGAAGATAATCAAGGTTGTATAAGTATAGCCAATAACCCCTCTTGCCACAAACGCTCTAAGCATGTAGATATTAAATATCATTTTTCACGTGAATAGATTGAACGCAGACTTATAAAACTTGAATATATCTCCACAGATAATCAACTTGCAGATATGCTGACAAAGGCATTACCAGCACCACGGTTAGTGCATCTCAGACAGCAACTTGAGCTAACTGATTAATAGCTGATAAACGTAGATTAATTTTACTTCATACTTAAAATTAATTTACTTCGATTATTAATGAGACACTAAATGAATTTGTGTTAATAAGTTTAACTAAAGTAATATTCAATTAGTTATTGATTTGACATTTGAAATGAATTTTGAATTTTTGTTATTGTTTAAATTTTTTTAAAGTTCCTAAAGACAAGGTTGTTAACTGAAGATACAAAGAACCTTTCATTGACTGATTTTGTTAATTTAAATTTAATTACTCATGTATTTGTTTATTATTGATCTAATTGGGTTTTACTGGGTTTCCCCAATTCATGCAACGAATGTTGGATCAAAGTGCACTCCCAGAGAAAAATCGACTTTTTGCTTCGACTGTGCATTTCTTTACGTTTATAGGTATGAGCATAGTGCTTTTGAGGAGGTGTGTTGGAATTAGCATCCCACACCCTATCTATATCGATAGTTTGGTGACATTTGCAAAAGCAACTCTGCTCATCTTTGATCTGGTGCATGAGTTCAGTTCATAAGAACTGATGGTCACTAACTTTATATGTGCGAGCGATCGAGGCAACAAGACGTGTTTTTCAAGTGAAAAGAATAAAAGAAATAATATACAGAAAATACAAGAGAAATAGATTGTGTGTTTTTATTACAAGAGAAGAAAACTAAACAACGAAAGGATTGGTGCTATTGCTGTTGATTGGCTGGATTCTATTTGTTGCTGCTGTTGAGTTTGTATTTTGATGGTCAAGGGAGACGCCGGTCTGACGTCGGTCACACATACACAGACGCGTGTATTCTTTTTATAAATATATTACAAACATGCCAAGTTATACTAATTTTGTGAGAAGCATTCACAGCTCCTCACAGTCCCTTAAAGTAATAATTATAATTATTATTGTTATTAAATTTTGGCGCCCAGATCGTGGGGCCTGTAGTGAAATTGTTGTTCATTAAAGTTAGCTTGTTCAAGCTTGTTTAAGTTGCTGGAATTACTGTGCATTGGGCCGGAGCCACAACATAGTCCGCTCAAGTATGTTACTAATATTATTTTGTGAATGATTACTTTTGAACTCAGCAAGCAATAGCTTTAGGAATACGTTGCTTGGGCTAGGCTTCGAAAACGACCAACGTTAATTATTGGCATTTTCTTCGGAAAAGTAATAGTGGTTTTATTTTGTTTTTGTTCTAACTGACGTAGATCATTAGATCAACTGAAAGGAATTTTATTATTTTGGCATAGACCGAGATAATAACAGCAGCATAGATTTATTAATTGAGATTGTCAGGAGAAATTTTTGTACTAGGAGTGGATATTTGAATAGAGTTAGTAAACAATATTTATTTGTTTATAAACACGTACACACGATTTATTGCGCATACACAAGGGCTATATTTTAGTGTTTATTTTTTATTATTGGACGTTGATGTACTAAAAAAGACAGTACATTCAAGTGGCCCGACGATACCAAGCACCGGCTTGTTAACGCGCGAACCCAAGCAAAAAGCAACCAACCTCCCGCCCAACCGACCGAGGGGCACACCGCATAGCGTACGGTTACGTAGATCGCGAAAACGTAGACAAATGACATAAGACCAACTTTTTAAGAGAACTACTAGAAGTGGCACCGTTTATTAAGTGGGAAAATTCGTTATAGTTTGAACATAAAATCCGAAAAGGGTTATGAATAGCATAGTTAGATTGACAAGCTTTAAGAGCAATGGGTAGAAAATTCCTTGTCCTTCTGATCGGAACAGATATATTATTGATCTGCATCACAAGGCGACTCGATTTGGCCATGTCGTTTTTATAGCATTTAGGGTATAGGGTATCTCCTAGTGAGCTAGTCAAGTCCATTGTGGAAACAAAATTAAGAAAATCTCGGCGAAGCTAGTCCAGGCAAAAATGAAACAAGTGACACGTATACTAATACTTATGCATTTTTAACCGCTACTTGCTTTCCGCTGGCGCGCCGCGCCCCCTGTCCAACAATCACATAGGCAAAGCCAGATGCACTGGCTGGCGCTCAGAAATTGCCAGTACGCAAACGCACAGCGTTATTCTTTTCGTTAATCGGCATATTCCTTTTTTTTATTTCAATAAATAGACACTTGCATATTCAAGGGCATAGAGGAAGAACAAAATTACGAAAATCTCGGCGAAGCCAGCGAAGTCAAAAATAAAACAAATGTATTACAAATACACATACAAAGACCATATTATACAGGCAAAGCTAGCGTGGCGCGCAGCAATTGCCAGTTAGCAAACGCACGGCGTATTGCTTCGCGCTTCGATCGCATAAACATATATACCTACTCGTTATAAATATCTAATCGTATCTGCACCAAATTCCAGCGAGTAAAGAGCTAGAGAGTGCAATGCCAAGTCTACCTAAGTGTATTGTCGTTGCTGTATGTGTCTGTGACTTAGCTTAAATCTTAAATATCTCTGGGGTTTCTTAACCGATTAAGATGAAATTTATATTGTACTAAGTTTCTGAAACACAATTCGCATTTTCCAAATTTAAGGTGTTATTGTTATCGATGACATGTGTTTATAAGAAACGAAAAGAGTTATCGATGATCGGAAAAAACTTGTCTGCCTGGCACTAAGATGAGTTTATGTTTAAAATCTGAAGGCTCTAGCTGTTATAGTTGCTAAAATCGACGCGTTCATACGATCGACTCGGCTGTTGATGCTGATCAAGAATGTTTGTACGTTATGGGTTCGCATATACTTCCTTCTGCCAGTAAAATACTTTTGCACAAAATCATTATACCCTTTTTAACTATTTTATGGGTTCAGGGTAAAGCAAACAAAACAAGTAAGATGGCTGTAGTCGAGATTTCTCGACTAGGAGATACCCCGAACCCTGTACATAACGCGTACAGTCATTGTCTGTATGCATCTGTGACTAAACTTCAATCTTCGATATCTCTGATGTTTCTCAACCGATATCGATGATTTTCAGAAAAGTTATATCGTTACTCATTATTTCAACCCCCATTTTTACATTTTCCGAATTCGAGAAATTTTTGTAATTGTTTCCATGTGTATATCGGAAACGGAAATAGTTATCGAAAGTCGGAAAGACTCTTGTATTGCTTAGGACTTAGATGAGCTTATGTGCAAAATCTGAAGTCTCGAGGTCTTATAGTCTCTGAGATCGACGCATTCATACATACAGACGGACAGACGGACATGGCTATATCGACTCGGCTGTTGATGCTGATCAAGAATATATATACTTTATAGGATCGGAGATGCTTCCTTCTGCCTGTTACATACTTTTGCGCAAAACCATTATACCCCTTTTACCCATTTCATGGGTTCGGGGTATAACAAGTGAAATCGTTGCATTAGGACGCAACCGACTGCGGATTTATCTGATACCAATAAAAATAACGTATTGTTAGGAGTCTGCTTACAAAGGGTGAATGTGGGGGCGGTAGGAGTTGGCCGGGTTGGGACAATCGACAATTATTTGTTACCAAATTTGGTGACTTTAGTTCAAAAACTGTGAGAGATAACTGAAGTTACAATTTGAAACGGTGGGAGTGAAATCAAAAATTTTAATGCAGATATTTGAGGGAAGTCACAAGCTGTCTTTACACCAAATTTGGCAATTTTAGCTGTTGAAATGTTGGATAAATGCGTGTTTTATCGATTTACCGATTTATCGAGGTTTGTCGACTTGTTATTGAGTTTCCAGCCCCCCAGTGAGCGTAGCGCCCTTTAATTGATATTAAAAATATATTTGCAAAGATTTAAGTTTCTCGTTTTAAGTGCGTCGAAGAAACGCGCGCTTATTCAGACAGACGGACGGACATTGCACAAAACCTATATATGTATGTATGTACTCTTTACCTTTGATATCACAGTATAAAAACGGTGTATTAGAATTTTGCTAATATCATTCGATACAAGGGTTAGGACATTAAGTCGAGGATTATGAAGTTCGTCTGAAAACAAGCGCAGCAAGCACATAAAAATGGCGAAAATAGAAAATTTAAAAATCTTCAAATAGAAAAGAAAAAGGCTGAGTGCTGAAAGCAGCTAGTGCTTAAAGGGGGAAAGTCACGCCGAAAATTTTCAATTACGTATGCCAAACACGACACGAAACTTAAAAACTTTGCACGATAAGCCAAAGCAGGCTGGCACTGTATGGGGGAAGGAAGTTGGCTGGGTAACTCGGGAAGGCTATGGGAATGGATTAGGAGCTGTGCCACTCATTCAGTTCTCATTGTCAACTGTGAACGCTAAGGAGAAAGGGAGAAAAAAAAAGAAAAGAAAATGCAATGTGAAATAGAAGAAAACCGAAGGTTGACTATGTGATTGTCAAGGGGTGCCAAATTGTCAGATGAAGGTTGTCACCTAAATAAAGACAAATTTCTAGTGAGAGTATTCCCGACGTTCAGAATACCATGTAACCGGCAGCAATCATAAATATTGTAACTTATTATTTTCTTCATGCAACGGAAGATAAGATTTCAACATTAAAAGTTGTTTTATATAAAATTAGGTAAAACAATTTTTTTTTACTATCTCAAACTATATACACTTGAAAGGCCTACTTTCTTATACCTACATTATATCACAGTTTTTTTTATTTGTAGGACAGCTATATTTTAAATTTTTCCCATATTTAAAGTGTATCAATACAATATATGAACAAATTTGGAGAAACAAAACTTAAAACATAAATCATATTATTTGACTTCCTGATTGACCAGTTTGACATTGAATTATTCTCTTTTTGCAGCCAGGACAGTGTGATTTTATGCCACACGATAACTTCACGTGACTCCCCGCAAAACCTTTTCAATTCCTAACGGAATTGGACCTGGTGACCAGCTGCGACGCAAATAACCTATTAAAACAAAAACTTTTTACAGGGTATACTTAAAGCGGGCACAAAAAAAAATATATAGAACAAAAAAAAAAGGAAATTTTTCGGCATTAAGGCTGAAAATCACGTACGCCGGATTTCTGTTCCTGTATATTTTCTATGTCAACGATGCCAAAAAGCGTCGAGGATGATGACAATGACAATGACGAAGACGAAGATGAGGAAGAAGAACGCAATGATGAAATCATTATACACAATGATCATCATCCGAGCCGTGTGGATTTTTGCTGAATTGAAATGAAATTGAAAATTATGCAAGTATGGGTGTGTGTGTGCGTTTGTGTGTGAATGTTTGACTGAGTTGTAGTCGCGCTTGAGTTTGACTGGATGCTGATGATGATAATAATGAAGCTGCCAGTTTGGCTTGACTGGTTAATCAAGTTGTTAAGTGAATTGGCTGAGTGAGCTCTTGCTCTCCCTATTTCTCTCCCCCTCCCTTTCTATATGAATGTATGTATGTGTGTGTAAGTCAGTAGTTGTTTGTTGTAAGTTCAGGCTCCATTTCCCTTGCCATTTAAGTGGATGCCTCGGTGGGTGGGCGGTGCAAGTGGTGCGAGTGGCTTGACTGACCATCAGCTGCACCACGGAAATTTGACGTCAGCTCAAAAATGATGGGCATTAATGCGTTTTATCTGCCAGAATGCTTCTTGCTTCTATCATCCCCCTTCGAGCCGCCAATCCAACTGTAAACTACCCTACCCCCTCTTTAAACTTTGCTCCTCTCAATTATTCTCCCCTTATGCCCGCATCTCGCCGCTCTCCTTAAACACTTCGCAGCTCGGTGCTTCATTTTTCTTACAAGCTTGAAGTTTTGCCTTTCAAAAATAGACACAATTCTTGTAACCAGCCAGAAAGCCCTTCTGTTTCACCACCATCCCCAACCCCATTCAACCCTTTGCACTGTGGTCGCTTGTTTCATAGTTTCTCTCTTTTCACTTAGTTGTATATTTTATTTAATTTTTCTTCTACAGCGCATTTTCTTCTTTATCAGCTGCATCTGCTTCCTTTACTCTCCATTCACTCCATCCCCTGCACCCGCGGTATCCCTCTTTGGTTTTGGCTTACGAAAATTGTATTACAAGTTTTCTATAATCGACTTTTGGCTTTGTGGCCGTTGAGTTTTTCTCGCTGCAGTTGTGTTTTTCCCTTATCAAGCTTATCACATAAATCGTTGTTCTCAGTAGGCTGTCGCCTACTGTTGCGACTTAAGATGCGTGGCAAATATACGCATATGCGCATACATACATACATATACCATCTGTATGTATGTTTGCTTATGCTTGGAACGTGCTTATCAAACTTCAGTAAATGGCACGCACACTAATCGCTTATGGTTTGTAATAGCATATCGAATTAGCACAAAGAGAAGGTCTCAAAACACGTCGACTGACAATCAATTAAAGAATTTCACTTTTAAAAAGCCTTCCGTTTAAAATTGCTGACAGTTTGTACTGTAGCGTTTGAATATTTTTTTTGTTCATTTGCATGATAAATGATAAAAATTTAAAGTAAAGAGTATAAAAATAGCGAAAAGGCGCAGCCCGAGATTACCTTGGTACACTGCAGGAATTAAATAAATTAAGAAGCATGAGAAACAAGGGATAAAAGAAATGCCGTCTCCAGTAATTCCCATGACTGGGAGTGCTATAAACTTCATAAAGTTTCTTTACAATGGAATTGATTAAATCAATATGTCTCTCAAGTCGAAGCGGGAGTAAAAATTACTCCTAAGTCGTTTTTGCCATGTGTTAGAACTTAAAGGGATTGCTCTGCCCTCCCGTCTTCCATTACCTTAGGTTCATACACGGCTTATTCTAATGCCTCAATCGCTGAAATATCTACCCAATTTTAGCATATATAAATGCATCTATGACTGATTTTATCTCCTCAGCTATACTTTATATTAATGGTATCTCTTCTTTCATTTGGGAACTTTGCAGGCCGCTTCAAATACTATTTCTATTTCCCACTTGGCATTTACTTTTTTTAGGGCATGGAAATTTTTACTGGTGACGGCTGTTCATAGAGTAATTATAGAGCTGTTGCAAAGCTTTTTAAATAATATATCATCATTGTTTTATGAATGGCTGGTTACCAACCTAGCAGTTTTTAATAGTTACTGCATTAATGCACTTGAAAATCGATTTCAGGTTGACACAATCTATGCTGATTTTTCTAAGGCCTTTCACAAAGTCTGTCACAATGCGTTTGTAATAAAACTCGAGCAATCAGTGTTCCACTCGCCTGTTTTAGATTGGCTTAGATCCTACCTAGACTTGCGTTCTTATCGTGTGGTAGTGAATGGAACATTTTCAAGGCCTGACATAGCACCTTCAAAGCTTCTGCAAGGTAGTGTCGCTAAAATTTTGTAAAATTTATTATAGTCGTCAGCCGACTGCAATGATCTTCAGAATGCATTTGCACATGGTGCCAGAAAAACCTCCAACTAAATTTATCTAGGTACATTTTCGTGAGATTTTTTAGAGCTCAAAGCCTAATCACATTAATGGTTTTGGTATACATATACTTGATCAGCATTAACAGCCGAGTCAATATAGCCATGTCCTTCTGTTTATCCGAGAGGAATTTTTAAGTTTCTGATGTCATAGAGACGAGTTTTAGAAACACTGACATCTATGGCCGATGAAATGTCACATACAAAACTTGGGTCGAGTGTTGAATTTTGTTCTGTAGAATCTTATAATTATAAAACAAACAAACAATAATGAAAATGTTTTATCCAAAACTAAAATTTTAAAAGTTAGCTTATTAAGAACGAAATATTTACTTTTTCTTACTGTTTTTAAACATAATCTAGAGACATTAAATTGAGATGTACCAGAGATATCGAACTGTTGAATTAATTTACATACGAAAAAGTCTGTGATGTGATAATCAAATAGTATAAAAATTGAATATTCAACCGTCTGCTACTTTAACAATAACTAGGAAAGCGAAACAATGGGAAAACCAAGTTTTGAAAATAACGATAGAAAGTGACACGTATGCGTGTTAGATTGAAGTTGTTGTTGTTTGTGGTGCCTCTTTAGAGCAACAAATTGCGGTGTTTGTTATTATTATGGACACACATACACACACGCACACGCGCACACACAGACACAGAGACGCACACACACACACTTGAGCAGAGGGGATTTTTTTGCAAATGCGAATGCGAATGGAGGAAGGAAACTGGAGCGTGAGGCACTTGTGTCATTTGTAATTGAAAATGAAAATGCAGAAAAGCAACAACAAAAGGATATGCCGACAAGCACAACGCAGGAAAACAACATAACATTGGTATGCTACATACCAAACAAGCTCGACTAAAAGATACTCTTTAAAGTATTCTTGTTAAAAATAGTGTTATTACACTTATGAAAAAGTGTACTTTTCTTGCTAGTTTCTATTTTATTTTTTACCGACTTCAAAAAAGGAGAAGGTTATCAATTCGTCTGAATTTTTTATACTTTGATACCGAAGGTCTCATAGTATATTGGATTTGTGCAATGTCCGTCATGCTGTCTGTCTGTCCGTCCGTCCGTATGAACGCAATTTTTTTCGACACCTGTGAAGCTAGAGACTTGAAACTGTGCAATTATGTTTGTCTATGAACAAGTCAGATAAAGTGTCAAGATTGGGTTGCCACGCCTACTAGGAGGCTGGGAAATCAATAAAATCGATAACTAAAATCCGATAAAACCAAATATTTCTCACATTCCTGAAGCTAGAGTTACCCAATTTTGCACGAAGATAGCTAGTCACGTCCCTGAAAAAACTGCATCAACATTTTGCCACGCCCACTCCCACCACCCCCATCAACCCTGCTCCTTGAAATCGAAAACGCCTATAGTTTTCACATTTTTGGGCTAGAGCCACCAAATTTTGTGTCAAGATAGATATTGACGTTCCCCAAAAAAATTCATAAAAATTTTGGATGCCACGCCCCTTGATTCCGCCCCATCCCCCCTTCTACTTGAAATTGGAAACGCCTATAGTTTTCACATTTTTTTGGCTAGAGCCACCAAATTTTGTGTCAAGATAGGTAGTGAAGTTTTCTAACAAACTGCATCAAAAATTTGGATGCCACGCCCACACCTACCGCCCCCACCCCCCGCCGTTGTTAAAACGGTTATGTGTGTATCTTCCACATTTTTTGAACTAGAGTCACCAAATTTGGTAGGAAGATATATGGTGACATCTACCAAAGATCTGCATCAGAATTTTGGATGCAACGCCCCACCCGCCTTATAAAATCGGAATCGGCTATTTCTCTAACAGTTTTTGAGCTAGAGCCACCAAACTTGGTATGAATATAGATGGTGACAGCTAAAAACATTTTTATTCAAAAATTTGAATGCCACACCCATCTCTGCCGCCCACCTTTTACATTTGGAAGTTCAGTTATATTTCACAGTTTTTGAGCTAAAGTCACCAAATGTGGTAACATGATAGCTGGCGATGTTTACCACATGGCCCACTCCTTTGCAAGCAGACTCCTTACCATCCGTTCTATTACTGGTATCAAAGTATTCCGCAGTCGGTTGCGTCCGACTGCAACGTTTTCACTTGTTATACCCTGAACCCATAAAATGGGTAATAAGGGTATAATGGTTTTGTGCAAAAGTATGTAACAGGCAGAAGGAAGCATCTCCGACCATATAAAGTATATATATTCTTGATCAGCATCAACAGCCGAGTCGATATAGCCATGTCCATCTGTCTGTCTGTCTGTCAACAAGTTTTTTTTTCAAATTATCGATAACTATTCTGGTTTCCGATATTCGCATGGAATCGATTGCAAAAAAATCTCGAATTTGGAAAATGTAATGTAAATGTTGAAATAATGGGTAACGATAGAGCTTTTCTGAAAATTTCATCGAAATCGGTTGAGAAACACCTGAGATATCGAAGATTGAAGTTTAGTCACAGATGCATACAGACAATGACTGTACGCGTTAAGTATAGGGTTCGGGGTACCTCCTAGTCGGGAAATCTCGACTAGAGCTTGAGACTGGGCGAAGCGATTTTAATGATTCTTTTTTTTAATTGAAAGCTGGTGCTTTCCATGATGTCCCATTTGGTCCAGTTCGGACAATAGCATCCACGAGAAAGCCATATAAGTTTTTATTTTAGCTTTTAATTTAATGTCGGCTTTGTTTTTATATTAATAATATTAAATACTCCTCAATTTGACGATCTTTTTAGGGTATTTAAAAGGAAACTCATTTGAAACAACTTGAAAAAAGTAGAAATGGTAGCGAGAGGGTCGTAAGGGCGGGCGGTCGGTCGGTCGATATACTATGTATGTGAGAGTATAGGCGGCGTTTTAGAGTTGGCAGCCAATAATAGATGTAATACTGCGACTTAAGCAACAGGATGTGAAACAGGAAGAGGTACAGCAGCAACAACAAGGACTTTTTGCCTCACTCGCCTGTCAATTTATATGCCGTTAGCGTGCTGTCAATGAGCATGAATATGAAGTGCCTGCCAGCTAGACAGCACCCCCTCACCACCTCACCAGCTCCCAACTCCACCACACCCGCTGTTGTTACTCGCTGCTCGCCTGTTGAGCGAGTAGAAAAGATAGAAAGAACGAGATAGGGAGAGGGAGAGAAACGCATTCGTCAATCGACAATCGTGAGTTGTCGTTGGATTGTCAGCTTTGTCGCTAGAGATGTGCGTGTATCGTGTTTTGAATGTTGTAATAAATCACTACTTCATGAATGTACATTTTTACACAAAGCAAGTAAAGCGAGTGTTTTAAATCTTTCAAACTGTTTGTTACATTCGAAGAATATACAATATATTATTAAACATAATATTATTGTTAAATGTATGTTTATTTATTGAAACAAATATTCATGTCTTTCCTCGTGTCACGCATCACGCATCTGTATCCCTTCTCGTCAATTATTGTTACTGTTTGGCATCGAAAGCCACTAAAAACTAAGGACTCGGGACACACTAATCAACAAACATTTACGCCGACATTGCGTGCATATTAAACAGTTAAGCCAGCCAGCCAACAATAACAAGCCGCACACACACAAATACACACAAAGAAAGTGGCAGGCGAAAGAGTTATTAACTTGACTGCCACGAAACTCCTTCGCATATCCGCATCCCCAGTTAACTCATCCCCACACTTCTTGCCTTCCCTGCACCTTTACTTCCTTCTTCTTAAGCTGCTGCCAATGCTCCCTCATTTGGCTGACTGTGTGGATGGGAAGGGGTGAAAGGGGGCGTGTGCGTTACGTAAATTATATTCAGCAATTTATCATTTAAAAGTTTAATGTGCCTCTATAAATTTGAGTTGCATGACTCAAATGACGACTGAGAGCGGAGGGCGGAGGAGTGCTTTGAATTTGGGGTAAGCATGTCTGCTATTAGTTTCAAAATAAATTGCTTAACCCTTGAAAGCAGGCAGACTCACACACACACACACACTTACACCGCACAGTCTTAAAGGTCAAATGTTTGGCAAGGTGAATGCGTTAAACTGAATTACTAAAAAGTTAATGCAAATTGAATACAGATAATGAGTGGAGTCTCTGACAATTGAAGTGCATACTTCAGGAACTGCAAGACAATTGGCTAAGCTAAAGTTGAGTACGTACCATTTTACCTGCTTTAATAATAATTATAATTACATTAAGTGATTTGTGATTTGTGTAAGTCATTCCATGAGTATTATTAAAACAAAATCAGAGAGCTCTAGTATTTCTTGAATATAAATATGAGTGCTGAATGAGCTTGTAGGAGTCCGAGAATCTTCTTGGTTTTAAAATTGTATATTATTGATTGAACTGTTTACTAAACTTATTGAACTAACATTATCTTCTATTGTATAAAGTTGTTATCAATTAAACGACCTTAATACCTGAATGGTTTGTTTTCTAAGTATTGAAGTACTGAACCTAATCTTTAAAAATAAGTTTAAACCCAATCCAATGATATACTTACTTTACTTTACTTACTTTACGCATAAAAGGGAACTTATGTAGAAATTTTAACCTAATAGCTCTAACAGGTTATTTGGAAAGTCAATCATTTATTCATTCAGTCAAAACAATCAGCTTTATGTATACATTTTTGTTATTTTAAATGCTTTGAATGTACAGAAATAATACTTAAAGAACTGCTACATAAATTTGAAAGCTACATGAAGACTTGCACATAAAGTTTTTGTTAAGATTCTAGAAATTTACAAATTACATTAACTAATGAGTTGTTCACAATTCGAATGAACAAAAGCATCCGCTCCGATACTACTTTACTCACTGCCAATGGAAACAAGGCTAACAGCAAAAAAAAAAGATGTACCATGGCTTCTCTCTCAAAAAAGAGTTAGAACATATTAAGGAAAAACTATTTGCCGGAAGCAGCAACAGTAGAACAAGATGAAAGGAATGCGGCGGCTGACACTCAGGACACACTCAGTACGCAGCACGTGGCACCACGTGGCAGGCAGCACGTGGCAAGTGCCAAGTCAGGAGTACTCCCAAGTTCCCCCTTCCTGCTCTCTCTGCACTGTCTTGCAATTTGTTTAGTGTGTGAAAATGGCACAAATTTTTTTCACACACACACACACTTATTCCTCTGCTCCCACTCCCGGTCTCCGTGTCTTGGTCCTTTTTAGTTTTGGTTGTCGTCCACTTGGAAGACGTCGCACAACACGGCGAATGATTGATGGTTCCCGCTGAACGAGAAGCGTTACAAACAAATGAAACTTTTGTTTCTTGCATAATAAAATAAAGCAAGCAGCAGGACAACGGGAGCGGAGTGTGGGTAGGGGGGGCGACAACCAAAGGCAGGCGTCACTGTAGTCGTTGGAATGAGCCAGCAAGGAGCCCTGAACCAAGAAGAACCAAGAAGAAGCCAACAGCAAAGACAAAAACGAAGCGATAGAAACTAATATAGTTGACTGAAGTTTGAATACTCTACAACAAATACAATTAGCACCTATATGTAGAGTAAACACCGACCAAACACGATATAAGAAGCCCCTGCATATTTACATATTGTTTTTAAGTGAAAAGTGGTAAATTCTTTCCACAAACATTCAAAACAAGAACAAAAAGCTATATTTTATTTCACATTATTATGTATGTCAACGAGACTACTATATCTTCCATAAAAATTAAATTTTATTTATATAAATGACCGGTGACAAATATATTTTAGAGCTGTGAGTATACATACATATATAACAGGTCTATATGAATATACTAAGTACATGGTAACCAACATAGCTAATTTACCCTGTCTCTTTGCAAGAGTGTCAACGAACAAAAAGCAAAAAAAATAAAATAAAAATAAAAAGAATCTGCTTGTTCTTAATTCCTTTTACCCAAAGAATTTTTCAATTTTACGCCAAAATAAGTTTTGGCCAGGCCCCGTAATTTTTCAACTTATGTAAGTCTGGGCAGTGGACAAAGTATCTGCCCCCTTCTTTATTTTGAAGGGGGGCGGGGTCCTTTAAAGGGCACTCCTTATGTCTTATGGCTTGAAGTTCTTCACATACATATATTAATGTGTGCAACAAAGGATAATTAGTTGTAATCATTTCAATAAGCGCACAATTTTAAAGACTTGCGACAGCCTGAAAGCATTTTGCCACAAATGTGTGTGTGTGTTTATGTGTGTTAGTGCACGTGTTCGTGTGTGTGTGTGTGTGTGTATGTGTGTGTGTGTTAGACATGTTACCGAAAACCGAAAGTGTCAAAGCTTATAAGCGTCAGACATAATTATGCCTGCAGGATAATTGTTTAGACACATGAGCATAATGAAAACATGACATGGCATCCTGCGAGGATCAAATGCGACGACGACTGTGTGTATGTATGTGTGCCCGTGTGTGTGTGTGTGTGTATTAGTGTGTAAATAATTGCCACTTGCATGTGTGTGTTTTTTGGTTGTATTGGAGGCTCCCGCTTGGCAAGCAACACTTGGGCATATTAGCGAAGCGCCAAAGGCAACTGTGTGGCAAATGGCACAAGGCACATGTGGCATGCAGCAGACTGAACAAAAAAAAAAGACGTTTGTGTGTCGTAGGCGTGTGAGCCTTGCTGCTTACTACTATTACGGTGAAGACCGCCTGCCAAAGACAATCAAAAGCACAAACGCCAAAAAAATACGAAGAAGAAAAAAACTAGACAACATAAAGCTAACAAAAACATCTCCAAACACGACCCTATCTCACTCTCTCGCTGTCACACCCAAACCATCTACAGCTTCACGTATTGTTGTTTAGCACTACGTACACACATACACATATACACACACACAAATGTGCACTTGTGTATTTTAATTACTGTTATCATTATGAATCGCATACATGACTAATTAGTCTGTGTCTATGTACAGTTTTGGGAAAGAGAAAGAGAAAGAGGAAGAGAGAGAAAGAGCAAGGGAGCCATGCTATAACATAGAGCTCTCTAATATACTCCCCAAAAGCACACTCACAATAACACATACAGACAGGCATACATCTTGTGTTAAGTGTTTAACATAATGAACACGCGTATTACGAAGGAATTAACATGACAGTTAACAAGTTACGAGCACAAACACACAAACACACACCAACTCCATGATCGACTGCCTAATGCCCTGTAGAGTGAGTGATTGGAATGTACATACACGAACCCATTGCGGGTGATCGCTGCGCTCCAATAATTTGGATGCACCTCTTTTTGAGACATCGCCCGATAACTTGACACAACATTTTGTGACTCTATCTTAGGAAACTATGAACATTTCAATTTTTCAAGGCGGCGGATTTCAAATTTTTGATGCAGTTTTTTGAAGAACGTCATTACCTATCGTGACACCAAATTTGATGGCTCTGGCTCAAAAACTGTGAAAGCTATTGGCGTGTGCAGTTTCAAAGAGCAGGGACAGCTTTGATGCTTTTGAGGGATGCGACTAAATATGTTCTTGATGCAAATATATGGTTTTATCGGTTTTTTAGTTATCGAAATAACTTTGTTGCTCGAGTTAAGGGCTGTTTACTCTCAACTTAACTTAACTTAATTTAATTTAATTTAATTTGAGGAAATGTATGCGTTTACTCTCAATTTAATTTAACTTAAGAAAGCAGTGTGTAAAGCGTGTAAAATTATGTTAGCAGTGTTATTTAAACGCATTTCTACTTGAGCAAATGGCTTGTGCTTGTAGGTAGCTTTCTAACATTTTATTGGCTATCGTTTTATTTAAAAAAAAAACCATAGGGACTAGGGTAAAAAAAGGGTGAAAAAGGTTACGAAAATAATGTACCTTCGAAAGTGTATGATGCATTTTGACCATTCCACCTAAAATACTACCTGTTTAATATAATAAACAAATAATACCACGGATCCGTTGCCTGTGCGCAGGTCAGTAAAAAGCAGGTATTTGAAAGTACCCTAATGATAAAAGGGTTTATTTTCTTGCTGGAGATTATAAGCGCATAGACACTTTGTTAGGTATATAAGGACTAGGATTTTAAATCGTTTGTTCAGTTGTCGATTGAACGTTGAACACAAAACACTCTAGTGCCGATACAAAACATAACAATCTGCATTGAACTGTTTTTCCGCTCGTTTTCTGACTATAAGAAAAATTAGATATGGATAAAGTTGCTGGAGCCTTTGGGATGTACCTTAACATCGTTACACTGTATAAACAGCAGGAACAGCAGAAAAAAAAGAAGAGGCGTTGGGCAGTACGTCCAATAAATCGGGACTGGCACACGAGTGGGTACTTCACCAAGACCTTCTCAGCTATAAGAGATTTGGATGAAGAACAGTTTTTTATTCATTCCCGAATGCCTAAAAAACTGTTCCAGCTTTTATTGAGTTTGTTGGGTGACAAACTCAGGAACCCGCGACAGCGCATTAGCACAGAAGAGCGGCTTGAAATAACATTATTGTAAGTTTATTTTTATATATGTACATAAATTATGTATATGTACTTTATTTGTTATAATTGTTTATTTTTTACGGATTTTTATCTCATGGGACAAGTTTGCAATCGATTGCTTGGAGTCATAAACTCGGCAAAACTACGATATGGAAGATTATTTTTGAAACTTGCGAAGCTTTATGGGATGTTCTGTCAGTCATTTATCTGTCACCTCCAACCGAGTCGCAATATAAAGACATTGCGGCTGATTTTGAAACTTTGTGGAACTTGCCGAATTGCGTTGGTGCAGTGGATGGAAAGCATATCGCAATTAAGTGCCCAAAGAATAATGGCAGCATCTATTTTAATTACAAAAAATCATTCAGCATAGTTTTAATGGCGACCTGCGATGCTCGATACACTTTCACTGCTACTAGTGTGGGAAGCAATGGAAGTGAAAATGATGCAGGTATATATTTCACGTTCATTTATTATGTAAACCTAAGTAACTATAATGTTATTGTCTTTAAGAGGTGTTTTCCGCTTATCAGATATTGGCACAAAACTTTTAGACGGGACACTACCATTGCCACCAAACAAACCTCTACCCAACTGTAGCGATACGGAACCATTCCCGCATTTTTTTTGTTGGCGATGCTGCTTTCCCGTTGAGGAAAAACTTGATGAAGCCAATTTCACCAGCACGATCAGGGCTTACTTTGTCGCTTGAAGACAATGTTTACAACTACAGAATTTCAAGGGCACGTCGAACTATTGAGAACAGATTTGGTATTTTGACAACTCGTTGGCGTATTTTGAATACAACGTTGGAGTTCATGCCAGATAACTGAGAAAAGATTGTTCTGACGTGTATGGCATTACATAATTTTATTATGTTAAATGATTTGGATCGTTGGTATTGCACTTCTACGTTTGTTGACCAAGATGCGTCTGACAACAGCGTTATATTGGGTGGCTTGCGAACTGAAATGCAGTCCTGCAACAGCGTTCGAGAATATATGTCTCATAGCCGCAGAAGCTCCAACTATGCCATGTCACTAAGAAACAAATTGCGTAGCTATTTTATAAATGAAGGAGCAGTTTCGTTCCAACCAAAATAAAATGTTTAGCTTTATTAAATATTTAAAATAAAACAATGATAATTTAATTTTCTTAAAATTTATTACTATTCCGACAACAATTGCATAATTTTTGTTGCCACCATCATTTTTTTTTGTGGGCGACATAGCCGACAGCGAGGCTTTGACAATATTGCCCATGTTAGATGCCACCGCATCCTCAGCTTCCTTCTCTTTCATTGCCTCGCAATAGTCTTTGAATGCTGCTGTTGCCTGTACCAAGCTATCGTCTGCGGTGGATTTTCCCTTTCTTTTTTTAGCGGAGGTTGCGATGGCTCAGGTAAAGGTTGCGGTGCAGGTGGTGGTGTGGTTTCCATAACCACCAGCTCATCAAAACTTAAATTACTGGACAACACGTCCCCGCTCTCAATTGAAGTTGCCGCTGACTTCTCTGCCGCCACGAAATTTGACTTTTGCCTGAACAATAAAAGCATTTTAAATGTAAAAAAAACAACAAACATATTATAAATAAGTAATTACCGGCGTTGCTGCATATGGTTTTTTAAAAACATCAAACTTTCGAAATGCAGCCTTTCTGATGTCATCCCAGCTCCACTGCCTGAGGGTTGCACCATCTTCAACTCCTTTGAAAAACGCTGTCTAAAATTTCATCAATGCCTTTCACAGATGTCAACTTTAACAAACAAAAATGTCAATGCAAAACAAATTCAACAATTTTTATCAATATACTAACCATTGCAACGAAGTTCTTTAGCAATCGCAGCCCACACTTCTCTTTTTTTTTATTATATTCTTAAAGTCTTTTGACTTTTTGTCGAATAATAATGGATGTTTTTCAACTAAAATAATAAGTTTCTGTTCATCCATTTTAAATTTTACTTTCTTCCCTTTTTGTAAAAACCGTTTAACGTTTTGCATCACACTTTTTGATCAGCTGTTTGTATTTTCACGCTCATCAACACTAAATAAATTTAAGAATCTGCAACCTGCAGGCTCAGAACTTAATTAAGTTAAGTTAAATTGAGTTAAACGCTCACATTGAGAGCCATATGTTTGATTGAGTCAGCTGACTGTTTAATTAAATTAAATTAAGTTAAGTTGAGAGTAAACAGCCCTTTAACCTGGAGTAAAGGAATTTGCTTTTTTCAAAGCCGAAGTAACCTATCATCGATATATTACTAAACTTAAAGAACAAGTACGAGAACTTAAAAAAAAAATCTTCCAAGAGTACATTATAAAATTTTAGCAATATACAATTGTGGTGTTAACGACGACCTTGCAGCGTTTCATGTTGCAAATTGAAACACTTAGTTTGTGTACAGCATTTTGCGTTGCAATGCGTTTCACATTTGCGGTGACTGCGCGTCTGCTGTCTGAATTTCGAATAAAAATTCCATTAAAAGCTTTATATATATGTTTGAGTGTCTTGCACTTTAAAAACCTGTGAGATCGGACAACTATATCATATAGCTGACATACAAATACAAGACATTTGATATAATAATTTTGATCTAGGTATGAAAAGTAGGCTTTTCGAATGTATTTAGTTTTCAGGTTGCCGAAAATAGCTTCATTACATAAATTAAAATAGCTTCGCATAAACATTTTCAAAATTTTTTGTGTGTTCCAAACAAAAACTTGAAAATCAGGGGTGTGCCAGCAATCAAAACCAACTGAATTTCAATCAAGCTGTTTTTAGGTGTGCCAGAGCCCTGTTCGAGATGGTTTTGAAATCTCAACTAATTTGGCCAGAGATTTGGTTAGTTTAAGCAATATTAAATGTCTTATGTATAACAAGTGTTACTTTTTCGAAAGGTATTTTTACTTTTAGTTGCACATTGCAAATACATTCGAATTTAATACATTTTTTAATTATTGATTTTTGATTCTAATCTCTAAAAAATCTCTAAAACTATTTGCCGTTCTGTGTAAGCATTAAGCAGCTATACATAGAGGAGTCAAATCGCGTTTTCCCAACTGTCGAAAAAATGCCTTACATGCCAATCGGCTGCGAGCCAAAGGCAAAGTATCGCAATTTTTTCAGTCCATTTGCGTTTTTAAAAAAAGTGCAAATCATTCATGCGCTGGCGGTGACTGCGCTTCTGCTGCCTGGATTTAGAAAAAATTAAATTTCAAAGCTTTAAATATATGTTTGGGAGTCTTGCGCTTCTAAATAGTTGTTGATTCTACTGTTATAAATGATATAATTACTGGTTTATTTTATCAAACGAAACCAGTTTGAATAACTTTGCATTTGGGCGGCCATTTTTCAGCAGTTTTTATATCTTTGGCACTAAACACACCAAATTTACTGAAATATACTGAACAATGATAGCAAATATCGCTTACCCATCTTTACATTGTTTTGCACAAGCGAGAGGTTGGTCCCGTTACTTCTTATCAAAAGTGCATTATTTATTCTTAAATAATAACAGTTGTAGTTATGGACAATATCTCATCATCTCAGTCGCTTCCTAGTAATAGGTAAGCTCTACTGGAGGAGATGAGAAAAATAGCCGGTGCAAGCCCTGGAACTATACGCTTCCAAATCCTCCCTAGCGAAACAAAAACTTGTGCTGATTCCTGCGAATATCAGTGGCCTCGTGCCCAACGGTTACACCAGAGTTACCTGCTCTATGTCATCAAGATTGGCATCAACGTACACTGGGCGGCAACTGTGGGGCCCAATGTTTCTTCGACTAAGTCGCTTGGTAACACACCGTTGCCTGGATTCTTGTCAACAAAAGCTCGTAAGACGAAGTGCAGTTACAGATCTGGAACCATCTAAAGATGCAGCATCCACCTCGACTGCAGCGGCTCTAGGTAACAACCGCTTTGAAGCTCTTGTCGAAGAAGCGGAATACATTATGGAGCAAGCCTTGGTGCCAACAACTATAGTATTCGCACATCTTAGTTCGGTGTGTCACGGATATACACGACCAGCTCTGATATTTTCCGAGCAACTGTAAAACAATTAATAGCACTCAATTGTTATTTTTGGCATCATCAACTTAAGGAGGATAAGCCCTACAGGGTTGTCATAAATGGAGTCAATGCCAACGTGCCCAAGGAACAAATTAAGCAGGCTCTTGCTGACCAGGGTTTTGCAACCCTTAATATATATTGCCCAAGAAAGGCAGATTGACGTAACGTTCGGGTTGATGAGGATAATGATGAAGCGACGATCAATTACAAGACTCGGAATAACCTATTTTTTGTCAATCTCAAACAAGGGCCGAATGTATCTAACGCTTTAAAAATAACTCAACTCGGCAGGTACAGAGTAACTGTGGAGCGAGCTCCGCGTAGAAAAGAAGTTTAAAAATGTCTGAGATGCTACATCTTCGGGCACTCCAGAAATTATTGCGTCCATAACCCAGTCTGTGCCAAATGCGCTGGCTCCCTTCTTTGCACCAGTAAAAATTATTTGTGCGTCAATTGCGGTGGAGATCAATCTTCGACATACAGAGATTGCCCAGTCAGGAAAGATAAAACAATTAAGAAGGCTCTAGTCGAGATTTCCCGACTAGGAGATACCCCGAACCCTATACTTAACGCGCACAGTCATTGTCTGTATGCATCTGTGACCTAAACTTCAATCTTTGATATCTCTGGTGTATATCAGCCGATTTCGATGAAATTTTCAGAAAAGTTCTATCGTTATCCATTATTTCAACCCCCATTTTTTTATTTTCCAAATTCGAGATTTTTTTGTAATCGATTCCATGTGTATATCGGAAACTAGAATAGTTATCGATAATTTGAAACAAACTTGTTCCGCTCATGGTATAGGAGAACTTATATGCAAAATCTGAAGTCTCTAGCTCTTGTAGTCTCTGAGATCGACGCGTTCATACAGACAGACAGACGGACAGACGGACGGACAGACGGACATGGCTATATCGACTCGGCTGTTGATGCTGATCAAGAATATATATACTTTATGGGGTCGGAGATGCTTCCTTCTGCCTGTTAAATACTTTTGCACAAAACCATTATACCCCTTTTACCCATTTTATGGGTTAGGGGTATAAAAATCGGATTGTGGAACGCACGGGGACTAGTTAGGGGCTTCGGCTATTACTCAGGGCATATAATATAGACGTAATTTCTGTCACAGAGACACACATGAGAGGACAGTGTGTCATAGTATATTGGTTTTGTGCAATGTCCGTCATGGTGTCCGTCCGTTCGTCCGTCTGTATGAACGCAACTTTTTTCGACACCCGTAAAGAAAGAGACTTGAAACCTTGGAATTTTGTTTGTCTAGATACCGGTCAAATAAAGTGTCAAGATTGGGGTGCCACGCCTACTAGGAGGCTAAGAAATCAGTAAATTCGATGACTAAAATCCGATAAAACCAAATATTTCTCACGCTCTTACAGCTAGAACTACCAAATTTTGCACGAAGATTGATAATCATGTCCCCCAAAAAAATGCATCAACATTTTGGATGCCACGCCCACTCCGTCCGCCCCCATCCTCCCTGCTCCTTGAAATTGGAGCCGCCTATAGTTTTCACATTTATTGGGCACGAGCCATTAAATTTGGTGCCAAGATAAGTAGTGAAGTTTTCCAAAAAACTGCATCCAAAAATTTGGATGCCACGCCCACCCAAGCCACCCGCCTTATAAAATCGGAATCTGCTATATTTTTAACAGTTTTTGAGCTAGAGCCACCAAACTTGGTAAGAAGATACATTGGTTACATTTAAAATGATTGATTTACAAATTTGAATGCCACACCCACCTCTGCCGCCCAAATTTTAAATTTTGCAGTTAAGTTATCTTTCACAGTTTTTGAGCTAAAGTCACCAAATTTGGTAACATAATAGCTGGCGATGTTTACCACACGGCCCACCCATTCCGTCCCTGCTTTCGCCCTTTGCAATAAGACTCCTTACCAGCCGTTCCTTTACTGCTATAACGTATTCCGCAGTCGGCTGCGTCCGACTGCAACGTTTTCATTTGTTAAGTCTTATATTTGTTTTAACCAGCATGGTTTTATGAATGGCAGATCTACCGTGACTAATTTATCTGTTTTCAGCTATTTCTGCATTAATTCACTTGAAAATTGATTTCAAGTTGACACAATTTATACTGACTTTGCCAAGGCCTTTGACTAGGTATGTCATAATGCGCTTTTGGCAAAATTATCACAATCAGGGTTTTACTCATCCCTTCTGGATTGGTTTCGATCATACCTTGATTCGCGTTCTTATCGTGTGGTAGTTAATGCAAAATTTTCATGGCCCTACATTGCACCATTTGGTCTTCCACAAGGTAGTGACCTATCTTGTTTATATTTTTATACCCCTAGCCCATAAAACGGGTTAAAGGGGTATAATGGTTTTGTGCAAAAGTATGTAACAGGCAGAAGGAAGCATCTCCGACCCCATAAAGTATGTATTTTCTTGATCAGCATCAACAGCCGAGTCGATATAGCCATGTCCGTCCGTCTGTCCGTCCGTCTGTATGAACGCGTCGATCTCAGAGACTACAAGAGCTAGAGACTTCAGATTTTGAATATAAGTTCTCCTATACCATGAGCGGAACAAGTTTGTTTCAAATTATCGATAACTATTCTAGTTTCCGATATACACATGTGATCGATTACAAAAAAAATTTCGAATTTGGAAAATGTAAAAATGGGGATTTAAATAACGATATAACATTTCTGAAAATTTCATCGAAATCGGCTGAGATACACCAGAGATATCGAAGATTGAAGTTTAGGTCACAGATGCATACAGACAATGACTGTGCGCGTTAAGTATAGGGTTCGGGGTATCTCCTAGTCGGGAAATCTCGACTAGAGCCTTCTAACTTGTTATAAATGATATTTCCTCCAGTTTTAAGTACGCCTGTCATCTATTATATGCTGATGATCTCAAGCTGTGTAAGCTGATTAAGTCGTCAGCTGACTGTGTTGACCTCAAGGAGGATTTACACAGAGTTTGCACATGGTGCCAGCAAAACCGTCTTCCTCTCAACTTTCCAGAACTCAAAGCCCAATAATATCTTCCTAGTCGTTAGGTGGCACGCTTCTATCTAGCAGATGTGAATCGCTTGACCTTTTTGATTCCAAATTCAGTTTGGTAAAGCATCTTGATTATATTTTGCCGAAAGCATATGCCATGTTGGCTTTCGTTAGACGCAATTCGGCCCAATTTACTGATCCATTTACAAGGATATGTTTATATTCAGCATTTGTGCGCTCTAGGCTTGAATATGATTCTTTAATCTGGAGTCCATATGCTGTAATTCATATAAACCAACTCGAAAGAGTGCACAAAAATTTTGTAAAATTAGCTTTGATTCCTCTTGGTTTTTATGAACCGCTGCCTAGCTATATTGATATTTGTCGCCTTGTGCGGCTATCAACCTTAGAGGATAGACGCACAATAGCGGCGTTATCGTTTTTAAATGATGTCATTGTTGGAAGGATTGATTGTCCTGATATACTATCTTCATTAACGTTTTTCACCCCATCGAGGTCTCTGAGGGTTGTCAATACATTTTACGTTAGTGCTCACCGTACTAATTATGTTCTCAATGAGCCTATTTCTCGAACATTAAGGATTTATTATTCGCTGTCTGTAAAGTTGCGCTTTGATTTAATTCTAAATTTTAGGTCCATTAAGCATTTATTAAAGCAGTATTTTTAGAGATGATTTTTTGTATTTCTTATTGTGTTTTGTTAGTGTTAAGTAGTCTTAAGTTAATGTGCCAGTACGGAGAACTTTTGTTGCTCTTTAGTGAAATTTGAAATAAATAAATAACCACTAGGATCAAACACAACTCGCATAAGATTGATTGGTCGTCAAATTCAATGACAATCTATCCTGTTTTAAATTGGATCATTTAATAATTTGTTAATGATATTTAATTAATTTTCTTATTGTTGCTATTCGTTATTGTTATTGGTATTTCTATTGTCATTCCAATATTTTATAACATTAAAACAGGTTGATTATTATTATAAATAAAATTTTTCATATACAAACAAAATAAGAATATTTTTAAGAAGAAAATATACTATTCTAAAAAAAAGTGTGTGACTGTGTGTGGCCACTTGGCCCAATCCATAGATTAATAATTCTAACATAGATATGTTATAAGCGCCGGTAACTTTAACAGAAAATGAAAAACGCTGAAAACCAGCTCGGTTGAGGAAAAGTAACACTTAACGAAAAAACTGCTTGCTTATCTACTGTTCAGTTTTGTTTACGATCAGATGGTGCCGGATAAATGGATAAGGCTGGATAGTAAACAAAAGTCGGCCATTATTGTTTTTGGCTTTTGTTTTGATTGCAAATGGTGCGATGCGTAAGACATAATTAAACGTTGCCCTCCTTCATTTCTCTTGTTGTTGTTACAGAAATTGAGTTTTGCAATTTCAGAGTTTTTCTTCAATCTGGCTGCTGCTACCCTAGATAGGAGGGTAGTTTAACTTTGCATAAACTTTGCGCAATTGAATAAATAAACACGTGATACCTAAATATGGTATACATAACATATGTTTACTTGTGTTTTGGCAATTAGTAAGCGCGTTTGTAATTAAATAAACATAGTAAATATGACTTAATGTAAAGCTTTAACTAACGCTAAAATGATCGTTATTTGGTATATAAATACTTATCTAAATTTATTAAATTGCCAAACACTAATAAATACATTCCTTATAAACAACCAAGCCGATAAAGCCATGTACATCCGTCTGTCTTTATGTATGGTTCGCTTTAAATATAGGGAAAAGGGTATCTCCCAGTCAAGATTTTTCTGACCAGAACATTCATGTCTTGGTTTTACTCTCGATGGGTACACTCATGCAAGTACACAAAATCTTACAATAACAACACACACGCTGTGCCCGATCATATTCCCACACACATACATATATACTATGCGCCGTTCTTGTATGTAAGCACATGTGTATTCGCTTTTCTTGTTGCGTTTTGCCAATTGCTTCATTCCGCTTGCTGCTGCGTAACACAAGAGGGTAGTATAGACTAAAATTAACTTTTCGTTAATAAATAACTAAACGCAAGCTATATAGCTTTAATTACAAACACACATATAATAAATTGTCTACATCTTGAGAATAAATAGTTGGAGAATATATATATGTGATTTCATGGACTATAACTGAATATTGGGACACAGGGTACTTTTTCTTTGTGCAATTTGTGCGTCTAGTTGTGTTTTGCCTATTTTCGATGCATTTACGTATGTGTTCGCTCAGTTTGTGCGTCAGTCTGTCGCCAATTTAAAAAGTAGCAGAAAGAATCCGGCATGGTTCGTAAGCCAAGATCGCAGCTCTAGTTACCGACTAGAATATACCCTGAACTTATAATTATACAGTTTAGTCATATTTTGTGTATTATGCGACTTAACTTCAGTCTTTGATATCTATGCTGTTTCTCAACCGATTTCGATGAATGATAATTTGTCACAGATTTTCAATATTTTGTATTAAGTGATAGTCGCCAAGATCGATGTGTTCATTCAGATGGACAGACAGATTAAGCATATATATCTTATATGGGGTCAGAGCTGCTTACTTCCGCCTGTTACATTCTTTTGTACACAACCTCTATACCCTTTTTTCGCATAAAGAAACAGACCCAGCTCGCAAGAATAAGCAAAACAGCAAAATTCAATGCAAACGCTGTGTGCTCAAATGCATACATACTATGAGATGTGTTTGTATGTATGCATGTCAACGCTCATACATCAATAATCAAAACAAACGCAGCTGATCGTCGTTGAGGTTTTAAGCAGTGTTTCGTTAACATAGACGATCTGGTTTTTAAGCGTTTTTGGTAACAGCCCCTTAACAGCAACGTTGCTTTTTACATATCTATGTTAGAATTATTAATCTATGAATGGAAGCGAGTTCCAGCAGCGTTGACTCCATGCCCAAGGCAATGTTCGCCGAGCGTGCACCTCGCGCATTAGTCGCGCGGAACGCGGCAAGCGTTGCCGTAAGCGGCGTAGGAGCCGTTACAACAACGGCGGTGGTGACGGCGAAGGTGACGAGGAAGCGGGGGAAGGGACAGCACCTTCTA
This sequence comes from Scaptomyza hsui, assembly GCA_018152825.1. NCBI lineage: Eukaryota > Metazoa > Arthropoda > Insecta > Diptera > Drosophilidae > Scaptomyza > Scaptomyza hsui. The sequence goes on from JAECXO010000254.1 coordinate 443,604, forward strand.
GGCGCCTTCCGCTTCCGCGTGTGGAGGCCATCGACGCTTTGAACACGTCCCTGAATCGCTCATGGAGCAACTGCACGCATCTATTGTGATGGAACAGTGGCGCTCTCTACCGGTCGACTGCTTTCAAACTCAAACTAGCGCTGCCTATTTGTATTGTCCGTACGGTTCTTTACCATCAAATGAAACAAATTTGCGATTAGCTCCACCTGCTATAAAACACGAGAACTGTTTATGGACTGCTTAGTACTGCTTGGCACTGCTTCGTGCGGTTTGGAATTGATTGGGCCCATAGATTAAGCAACGTTGCTGTTCAGGGGCTGTTACCAAAAACGCTTGAAAACCAGCTCGTCTATGTTAACGAAACACTGCTTTAAACCTCAACGACGATCAGCTGCGTTTGTTTTGATTCTGGCTGCTATTTTGACTATCCTCGGCGTCCCGCCATTTCTGATTTGTTATTACCATTGTTTTGTTTTGATTATGGATAGCTGTTATTGAATTTCGCTGTGTACTGCATGAGCGCTGACATGCATACATACAAACACATCTCATAGTATGTATGCATTTGAGCACACAGCGTTTGCTTTGAATTTTGCTGTTTTGCTTATTCTTGCGAGCTGGGTCTGTTTCTTTATGCGAAAAAAGGGTATAGTGGTTGTGTACAAAAGAATGTAACAGGCGGAAGTAAGCAGCTCTGACCCCATATAAGATATATATGCTTAATCTGTCTGTCCATCTGAATGAACACATCGATCTTGGCGACTATCACTTAATACAAAATATTGAAAATCTGTGACAACTTATCATTCATCGAAATCGGTTGAGAAACAGCATAGATATCAAAGACTGAAGTTAAGTCGCATAGTACACAAAATATGACTACACTGTATAATTATAAGTTCAGGGTATATTCTAGTCGGTAACTAGAGCTGCGATCGTGGCTTACGAATCATGCCGGGTTCTTTCTGCTACTTTTAAATTGGCGACAGACTGACGCACAAGCTGAGCGAACACATACGTAAATGCATCGAAAATAGGCAAAACACAACTAGACGCACAAATTGCACAAAGAAAAAGTACCCTGTGTCCCAATATTCAGTTATAGTCCATGAAATCACATATATATATTCTCCAACTATTTATTCTCAAGATGTAGACAATTTATTATATGTGTGTTTGTATTTAAAGCTATATAGCTTGCGTTTAGTTATTTATTAACGAAAAGTTAATTTTAGTCTATACTACCCTCTTGTGTTACGCAGCAGCAAGCGGAATGAAGCAATTGGCAAAACGCAACAAGAAAAGCGAATACACATGTGCTTACATACAAGAACGGCGCATAGTATATATGTGTGTAGGAATATGATCGGGCACAGCGTGTGTGTTGTTATTGTAAGATTTTGTGTACTTGCATGAGTGTACCCATCGAGAGTAAAACCAAGACATGAATGTTCTGGTCAGAAAAATCTTGACTGGGAGATACCCTTTACCCTATATTTAAAGCGAACCATACATAAAGACAGACGGATGTACATGGCTTTATCGGCTTGGTTGTTTATAAGGAATGTATTTATTAGTGTTTGGCAATTTAATAAATTTAGATAAGTATTTATATACCAAATAACGATCATTTTAGCGTTGGTTAAAGCTTTACATTAAGTCATATTAACTATGTTTATTTAATTAGAAACGCGCTTACTAATTGCCAAAACACAAGTAAACATATGTTATGTATACCATATTTAGGTATCACGTGTTTATTTATTCAATTGCGCAAAGTTTATGCAAAGTTAAACTACCCTCCTATCTAGGGTAGCAGCAGCCAGATTGAAGCAAAACTCTGAAATTGCAAAACTCAATTTCTGTAACAACAACAAGAGAAATGAAGGAGGGCAACGTTTAATTATGTCTTACGCATCGCACCATTTGCAATCAAAACAAAAGCCAAATACAATAATGGCCGACTTTTGTTTACTATCCAGCCTTATCCATTTATCCGGCACCATCTGATCGTAAACAAAACTGAACAGTAGATAAGCAAGCAGTTTTTTCGTTAAGTGTTACTTTTCCTCAACCGAGCTGGTTTTCAGCGTTTTTTCATTTTATGTTAAAGTTACCGGCGCTTATTACATATCTATGTTAGAATTATTAATCTATGGCTTCCATCCAGCGCACCGTAAAGGAAGCAGTGCTTTAAGCCTGGCTGGAGCCAGAGATTTTCATGCGCGTTTTCAATGCCACTTCAAAATCTGCCAAGTCGAAAAACTTACGAGAAAAATTGAAGTATCAAAGTATTAAAATTTGTATTTGCAGCGCAAAATGTAAGTCCAGATAAATTTGTTATATCTTTTTATTTTAAAATAAGAATTTATTTTAAAATTAAGTAGTTTAACATTAATTAATTAATTAATATAGCATAATAAATTAATATCTTGTATTATTATCAGTTGATAACTGACAAGCTTGAAAGGAAATCGGTTGCTTAAGCATGCAGAATAATTTTTGAAGTACATTCCTCTGAAAAGTTGCAGAAAAGATCACTGAAATTAACAGCTCTTTTGGACTTAAAGGCTCCAACATTATCATGACAACGGCTCAAACTTCGTGAAGGTATTCAAGGACTATGGAGTTAAAAATGACTGTGAAGTGCTTGAAATGATAATGATGATGATCTGCCAACTTTTGACAGTGAAAAGTTTTTGCCCAAACATCAGAGGTTATGCAGACATACATATAATTTTCTGGCGTCAGCAGACTTTGACAAAATTCTGAGAACGGATCAGCCACTGTATATCCAGCGTTAGTTGTAATATAGAAAGAATAAAAAAATAATTTTAATATATTTTTTTGTTTGTATTTTAGGCATTAGATAAATGCAACAGCATTTGGAAAAGTGCACATGGCCCAAGTCGTCGGAAATAATTGTAGAGCACTTGGGATCATCCTTGATTTGGCCCGTCGTTATTTAATTCCAACTCTTATGACATTGCACTCTGGGGAATTTTACAAAATATCGGGTATTTAGTCATTTTTAACATACTATATACCTAAATTAACTATTTGATAATGCAAATCTGTTGTAAATAGATTGAAATCTTTTGTTGCATAACAAAAATGTTAAATGAACATACCCCTGTTATGTTATTAACAGTTGAAGTCAGATGTTACAACCAAACAGCACGTATGTTGTTTGAGCGCAAATTTAGATGTTAAATAATAAATAACAAAGCTTTAAGTTTAAGACACGAATTGCCCATAGATATTTATAGTAAGTTTTGCATCATGAGACTCTACATACTAGAAAACAATCGTCCTGTGCTCTCCACGTATCTCCGTGTTATCCGTCAGTGTCCACAAATATTTATATTTTCTTTCTTTTTCGGACTTTTCTTTGTAGAGAAAAAATAGTGCCATCTCACAGGCCCACGCAGCACTGCCGCCCCATCGGCACCGACTCCTTTCAGTATAGGATTTGTCGAGGAGTCCATGCCTTGTGGAATTGCCAGCGCTTCTTGCGACTCACGGCTGAGAAACGCCTCCGAGCCGTTCTCATCAACAAATACTGCCCAAGCTGCCTGGAACATCAGCACTCCGGGCAATCCTGCCGCAGTGCTGGCAAGTCCAGAATCTGCCACAGGGACCACCATACGCTGCTGCATTTCAAGGAGGTCCAACGCAACGTCCGCCCGTCGAGAGAGCATGAGCGTGCAGCTGAACCACGGGCATCAGGAGCTTCTCGCTCGCGGTCTCCAACCGCTCCTCATCGTCCCCCGCCGTCACCTCCTCATGGCATGCAAACGTCGTTGATGTCGTTGATTCAGCACAAGGCGGTGAGCATCCCTCCAACCTCAGTGGTTAAGCTCGACACCGGGGTCAAAATCTTCGACATCCGGGTCTTGGTCGAGCCGTGCAGCCCCACCAGCCGCTTCACCACAACTCTGGCAACGGCTTTCGTACTATCCGTCACCCGTGTTGGTGCGGAAGGTGTCTGCACGGTGATCCTAAGATCAGGGATGACCGACTTCTGCAGGGAAGTCATCCTCCGTGTCGACCCCAACCTCGGCTGCCGCACTCTGCTGAGGCCCATCTCTTTCGACACCGAGCTTTTTAGAAGATTTGTCCTATATACTTGGCACTCGGGGCAGATGTGTATTCTCACAGCATTCTCAACGGAGTTCTCCCGAATGCCAATGGTCTACCGCTGGCCCAGAACTCGGCTGGATTCTGTCTGGGACCTGCGGCCAGTAGCTCCATTGCAAAGCATTGCAAATGGGGGGGAGAGGATGTTGATGCCAAGAAAATGTTACCGACTCAGAACCATGAAATACTTCCAACATTTTACGTATTTATTGAAGTTCCAAATGTACCGTTGAAGTTTTTACTAACACTAACAAAGCTTCAACTGTTGGTTCTGGTCGCTGTTACATTTAGTTCTCATTTCATACTTGAACAAACACGACGAGGGATGGGTATCGCCAGCATAAGTATCGGTATCGTGTGGTCGATACGAATTGGACCATACCGATTTTGGAGTCGATCAGGAGTGTGCCAGCCATCAAAACCAACCAAATTCCAACCTAAAACCAACCTCGAGCTGGTTTTCGGTGTGCCAGAGCAGAGTTCGAGATGATTTTGAAATCACAAGTAATTTGGCCAGAGATTTTGTTATCTTAAGCAATATTCAATGTCTAATGAATAACAAGTGTTACTTTTTCGATAGATAATTTAAAGCTAAGTTGCATATTGCAAATACATTTGAATTTAATACATATTTGAATTCATAATTTTTGATTTTAATAAATTTCTAACAAATCTCCAAAATAATTTGCCATTCTGTGTAAGCGGGCAAAACCGTCCCTTGTTCGTTTAACAATAACTATTATTCGGAGTCTTAAATAGGTCAATTTTAAAGACACTTTTTTGTGACAAATAAACATAAAAAATCGTACTTTTAGATATCAAAATTGCATGGTTGAGCAGTGGACAGTTTGTTGTAAATTTAACAAAGTTAGTGAATGTCTACCGTAAGAAGAAGAATTTAATTTATAGAAATTCATTGTGCCGCCAATATGCAAGTTAAATTAAGATTGCATTTAAATATTTGTTTTACATTTATTATATTATTCGTCTATAGGGGAAAACATCATTCACCTCAACAAGATGAGATTTTAGTGCGGTTTATGGAAAAGCATCCAGATATTGCACAGGGGTTCAGCCGTGGTGATAGAGTGGCCGTATCGGCGGCTTGGATTGAATTCGCCAACGAGCCTAACGCCAACGGACCCCCGAGCAAGTCAGTGGACGAATGGAAAAGAGTAGGTATTGTCACATTCACACATAACTATTAATTAACTAATTTGTTTCAGGTGTGGAAAGATTGGAAACAATCAATAAAGAAGAAGTTGTGCAACAACAGAGCAGCGGGCAACTGGAGGCGGGCCGTATAAACAGCAGGAGCTTTCAGCAACGGAGCACGCCCTTGCTGCTGTACTTCAGCTGGAGCACGCGGTGGATGGAGTGGCTGGAGTCGCGTCATGTGGGCTTACGCCTATAAAAGATTTAGTTGAAGTTATCGATGCCTGGGAAAATGGTAATATATACAAATAACTTTTATTAAATTGTTTTTAAAAATTAATAAATTATATTACAGAAAGTCCCATAAACAGGAATCGACTGGATACCAGTGCTCTGGCTGTGGATGAGGTGTTCGATGAAGTACCAGAAGAGACAATAAGTGTGCCTGTAAGGACGCCAGCCAAAACAGGCGCCGGTGGTGCGGCAGCAATGCGTCGCAGGCGTTGGCGCTAGTGGCCGAGGAGAGTGCGACTCTCCGGCAAATATTGGAAGATTTGCATTCTCTGCGGGAAACTTCGAAAGCGGGCTTGGATGCCATTAGGGAGATGGGGCAGCAAATGTGCGGCATTGCGAGGCAAAATGCGCTATCAAATATATTTTAGAAAACATAGAAAAAAATAAAAATAAATATTAATCGTTTGTTTTATTTTTGTATATTTATTATAAAACAATTAACTCAAAATTATTATTTACTACGACAAATAACCAACTGTCCCTAGTACGTTCGTGGTTCCACACTCCACAAGGACTTCAAACCGCATACAGTTAAAGAGCAGATTGGAAGGGACACAAACAGATACAGCGAAAGGTTGCTGAGACAGCGCAGCCTGCTTGCAAGAGGACTACTCCCTGCCCGACCTTTAAGGCGACTTAAACGGCAAGGTTTTGATAAGACGCTTGGGCTTCAATAAGACGTCCTGTATTTAAAATTCTCACTGGGCTATGGGGTTTGGTTTTATGATACATTTTCCACCTATGTGTTGTTAAGGTACTAATCATGATAGTACAGGTTCTACACTTAATAATAAATACATAAATAAAAAGAACTCATGTCATTAAATTTAAGCATACTGTCATTTGCATCTTCTTCACTTGTGTTATTGTTGCCATCAGTTGGCAACTCAAAATCAAATTCCCTGTCTCGTCTTTCTCGACGAAAGTTATGAAGGACAAAACAGACATTTATAATTTTGGCGACCTTAGCTGTGTGATATTGCAGGCAGTCTTGAAGAGATCTAAAGCGACTTTTTATAACACCAATTGTTCGCTCGACTACATTTCAAGCTGACACATGCCGCATGTTAATATTATGCTGCCCTGAGCCAGCAGCTGGACTCCTATACGGAGTAAGCATGAAGGGCTCCAGAGGATACCCAGAGTCTGACAGTAGCCAACTGTTTTGAAAACCAGTAGCATATTTTCTTTGAAAGTAGTCTCTTGCAGAACTCATATTCCATGCAAAAGAGTCAGGTGTTGATCCAGGCATTGAGGCATCCACACAAAGGACACGAAGATCGTAGTCACATATCTATATAAGCAAGCATTTTATCAAAATGAATAGAATCAGTACAAAAACAATTTTAACTCTTTGCCCTTAGGAGATTTAACTGGGATACTAACATTAACCTACCTTCCTACCACTGAAGACTTTTACTAATAAATCTTCCTTCTCTTGCTGATCGCAGAACAATGCTTGGTGTACTCTTTTTACACAAACTAATAAATGGTGAAATTGATTCCTGGAATTAATCAGCCAAATTAGTTTTGCTTTTCCGATCAGAAGGACAAGGATTTTTCTACCAATTGCTCTTCAAGCTTGTCACTCTAACTATGCTAATCATAACCCTTTTCGGATTTTATGTTCAAACTATAACGAATTTTCCCACTTAATAAACGGTGTCACTTCTATTAGTTCTTTTAAAAAGTTAGTCTTATGTAATTTGTCTACATTTTCGCGATCTACGTAACCGTACGCTATGCGGTGTGCCCCTCGGAAGGGCAAAACAAGTAAGAAGGCTCTAGTCGAGATTTCCCGACTAGGGAAAACCCCTAATCCTATACTTAACGCCTACAGTCATTGTCTGTATGCATCTGTGATTAAACTTCAATCTTAAATATCTCTGGTGTTTCTCAACCGATTTCGATGAAATTTTCAGAAAATTTTTATCGTTACCCATTATTTCAGCCCCCATTTTTACATTTTCCAAATTCGAGATATTTTTGTAATCGATCGCATGTGTACATCGGAAACCAGAATAGTTATCGATAATTTGAACAAGCATGTTCCGCTCATGGTATAGGAGAACTTATATTAAAAATCTGAAGTCTCTAACTGATGTAGTCTCTGAGATCGACGCGTTCATACAGACGGACAGACGGACATGGCTATATCGACTCGGCTGTTGATGCTGATCAAGAATATTACCATACACTTTATGGGGTCGGAGATGCTTCCTTCTGCCTGTTACATACTTTTGCACAAAACCATTATACTCCTTTTACCCATTTTATGGGTTCGGGGTATAAAAAAATTAAACAAAAAAAAAAAAAAACCAAAAACAAAAATCAATAGAAAATAAGCATACATATTAAACAATTAAACAGGACTGCTACTCACACACATTATTTTGAGAATACGACTAAAGTACAGGACGCGCTAGCTACTAATCGCACTACTTACAATCATTGCATTAATACTTAAATATCCCTTTCGGTTAATGAACTGATGTGCAAAATCTGTTGGTTTCATAATTCGAATATGGGTACCGTCAATGCATCCAATCACGCCCGGTATGCTGAACTTTTCAAAAAAAAAGATTTTGATAACGAAATCTTTGCGCCGTCTGATCTAGTTTTACGAAACGAGGACAAAGCCTTCTTTCAAGGATTGGAAGCACAATCCATAACGTTTTACAAACTATTGATCGAGAAACAGCCAAATCCTTGCCCTTCCCAATCACTCCCTGAAAACTACCAACACCCAAATAGCGTAGCACTATTGCCAGTCGCAGTATTGGCGAAATTGATGATGATGGCATGTCATCCTTAATTAGATGAAATATCATCATAAAAGTGCCTTATCAACGTGAAATTATATCGAAATCTGTAAAGTTAAAATCAATTAAACACTTGCAAGACTGCTATTGTAAGCTAAAAAATAACATACGTGCTGTCACAAGCCGTTAGTGGATCCGATGCGCTTCTGAGTAGGCGGCGCTCAATCTTTTGTTTGGCCAACTGTTCTTTTCTCAGCATGTCAAGCAAAAGAAAACTTACAAGAGGCATTTTTATTAAATTTTACTTTTACTTTTGCACTTTTAAAATGTAAACAATACAGAATTGCCATTGACGAAATACGTAGAACAGCTGTTCAAGCAAGCTATCACGGCAGGGCTGTCAAGCAACATGAGCTACTTGGCGGGCAAAATATTAAATATTTATTTTGTATAGGATCTACAAGAGATAAAACCTAACATATTTGTATTTTATCATTTATTAAATATAACAATAACGCCCTGAGGCCAACCTTGAAAACAATGACAAAAATAGCAAATACATTTTAGGCAATTTTCATATTTGAAAGGTAGCAACTTTTTTTGCCCATTTTCGTTTTACGTATTTGCTACGAAACATTTTTTATACTTTGATACCGAAGGTCTCATAGTATATTGGTTTTGTGCAATGTCCGTCATGGTGTCTGTCCGTCTGTCCGTCTGTCCGTCTGTCCGTCTGTCCGTATGAACGCAACTTTTTTCGACACCCGTAAAGCTAGAGACTTGAAACTTTGCAAATATGTTTGTCTATAGGCGAGACAGATAAAGTGTCAAGATTGGGGTGCCACGCCTACTAGGAGGCTGGGAAATCGATAAATTCGATAACAGAAAACCGATAAAACCTAATATTTGTCACATTCTTACAGCTAGAGTTACCAAATTTTGCACGCAGATAGGTAGTCATGTCCCTGAAAAAACTGCATCAAAATTTTGGATGCCACGCCCACTCCTTCCGCCCCCCTCATCCCTGCTCCTTGAAATTGGAAACGCCCATAGTTTTCACATTTTTTGGGCTAGAGCCACCAAATTTTGTGTCAAGATAGATATTAACGTTCCCCAAAAAAATGCATCCAAATTTTGGAACCCACGCCCCCTGATTCCGCCCCCATCCCCCTTCTCCGTGAAATTGGAAACGCCCATAGTTTTCACATTTTTTGGGCTATAGCCACCAAATTTTGTGTCAAGATAGATATTGACGTTCCCCAAAAAAATGCATCAAAAATTTTGATGCCACGCCCACTGATTCCGCCCCCATCCCCCCTTCTCCCTGAAATTGGAAACGCCTATCGTTTTCACATTTTCTGGGCAAGAGCCACCAAATTTTGTGTCAACATAGATATTAACGTTCCCCGAAAAAATGCATCAAAATTTTGGATGCCACGCCCCTGATTCCGCCCCCGTCCCCCTTCTCCGTGAAATTGGAAACGCCCATAGTTTTCACATTTTTTGGGCTAGAGCCACCAAATTTTGTGTCAAGATAGATATTGACGTTCCCCAAAAAAATGCATCAAAATTTGGATGCCACGCCCCTTGATTCCGCCCCCATCCCCCCTTCTCCCTGAAATTGGAAACGCCTATAGTTTTCACATTTTTTGGGCAAGAGCCACCAAATTTTGTGTCAAGATAGGTACTGGCGTTCCCCATCAAAACTTGGGTGCCACGCCCCTGATTCCGCCCCCATCCCCCCTTCACCAAGAAATTGGAAACGCCTATAGTTTTTACATTTTTTGGGCTAGAGCCACCAAATTTTGTGTGAAGATAGATATTGACGTTCCCCAAAAATGCATAAAAATTTTGATGCCACGCCCCCTGATTCCGCCCCCAACCCCCTTATACTTGAAATTGGAAACGCCTATAGTTTTCACATTTTTCAAGCTAGTGTCACCGAATTTGGTAGGAAGATATATGGTGACATCTACAAAAAGATCTGCATCAAAAATTAGGATACCACGCCCACCTCTGCCGCCCACCATTTAAAATCGGAAATTTCGATATCTCTTATAGTTTTTAAGCTAGAGCCCGTAAATTGGGTAGAAAGATAGAAGGCAGCATCTACCAAAGACCTGCATCAAAATTTTGAATGCCACGCCCACCTAAGCCACCCGCCTTATAAAATCGGAATCGGCTATATCTTTAACAGTTTTGGTGAGCTAGAGCCACCAAACTTGGTAGGCAGATAGATAGTGACAGCTAAAAACATTTGATTCAAAAATTTGGATGCAACGCCTACCTCTGCCGCCCACCTTTTAAATTTGGGAGTTAAGTTATCTTCCACAGTTTTTGAGCTAAAGTCACCAAATTTGGTAACATGATAGCTGGCGATGTTTACCACATGGGCCACTGCATTCCCCCTTATCAACCGTTCTTTTACTGGTATCAAAGTATTCCGCAGTCGGTTGCGTCCGACTGCAACGTTTTTACTTGTTTTTATAACTATAGATAGACCAAAATTCAACACTCGACCCAAGTTTTGTATGTGACATTTCATCGGTCATAGAAATCAGTGTTTCTAAAACATCAGAAATATTCCGACGGCAGCTACAGCAAAAAGCTCCAAGCAGAACTTCTGCATGTACTGCAAAACTTGGAAAATAAACATAAAAATGAAAATGATGTTAAAAAGTTTTTGCTCATGCCAAAAGGCTCGATTCTTCTTAAAAACGCAGATGTGATCCGAAAACGCGGAGATCACATTCACAGCACAGCTGAAGATTTAAAAACTGGAACCTTTATTGTACGCCGTCGTAAAAGATTGCACAGAGCTCATACTGTAACGAACCTTCGGTTGTCCCGAATATAAGCTGGGCTAGCTTTTGCGGTGCTGAGGGTACGTGCCAACAAATGTATATTTGTGGCGCTGCGATATTAAGAACACTTGTTGGTTTTGCTTTATAAAATTGTATATATAATTTGCGTTGTTCGGATCTGTTTGTTATACTTGTGTTTTATATTTATTACCCTAATTTGGGTGCGCGCTAGACTAGCTTCGCGGTACTATTACCCTTGCCTTTGGAACACCCTACAATGTGCTCTCCTGCCATCCAGTGGTCGAATATAGTCTCGCCTACGGAACTAGGTTGATTGCTCACTACGCCAGCTACGCCAGGCTCCGCTATTGGCTTTCTTGTCACCAGCTACTCGCTGGTTTAAGTGTGCTTTACCTTGTCTTACGCCAGGCTCACTAAATCGACACAAGGATAGCAAGGATTCGCTTTGCAAGATGTATCCTCAGAACAAGTCTTTCGTAGCGCTCGACCTCCGTCAGTCACGAAAACGCACTTAGATTATTTACAACTTTTGCACTTACCGTATTTTACATTATTCGCACTTATGATATTTTCATAAACACTTAGGACTATTTCTGGCTCCCTGTGTTGAGTACGAAAGTCCTTGAAGTCCTTGTTCCACTTTTCGCTGATACACTCCATAAACGATTATCCTTCGACGCGTTTTGTTAAATCTCGTACCGGCCGTATTACAGTCTTGCGTTGATCACTCTGATTCTTACTATCCCTCGCTATTAGGCGGCGGCTCCTTTTATACGTTGCGCTGTCTCGCTGGACTGGGGCCTGTCAGCGCCAATGTCAAAGGAAGGGCAAAGGTGGCGTGATGGCCTTTTGGCACTTAGCAACAACGGTGCCTGGCCGTAGCGACTCACGCCTGCCGTTGGTATGAAAGTGATCACTATAAACGGTGATCGCAACTCACACACCAACGGCCCTCTGTCCTCCACATTAACGATACGTGTCCAGCCATCCTAGCTGCGAGACACGTACCTAAGCGCTGACAACATGCGTCAGTGCGAGACAGTCTGCGAATTTGCCGCGACTCAGGTCCGGCCGCGGCGTCTTTCCTGCACCTACTTTTTTGGGCGTCGCTTTGTTTACGTTGTCATTTTGCTATTGCATGTATTTAATATACATATGTATATATCTATATATATATATATACAAACATATATATATTTAATATACATAAACATATTTAAACCATGCCAAGTCATACTCCTTTTGTGAGAAGCATTCACAGCTCCTCACAATACTAATCAAGATTATGTAATTTGTAAATATTCCGACGGTTTTTATTTAAAGAATACTTTGCGATATCATGTTGCAAGTTGCACTAAAAGGGAGTACGTGATATCATAAAAAAAGGATGAGCTCTTACTGGTTTTGAACATAAAGATGCTAATGAAATATTACGATCGAAAATTATTCCAAAATTAAACGACGATTATATAAGCAGAGCTGTTTATTACGATCACCTTATAATATTGTATGCAAACAATGAATGCATGAAGCACTCGCAAGTACAGCACAATATAATATGGGCTAATATGCGTTTGCTGGGTCGTCATATAATATCTATTAAGGCTAGGGATTCTACAATAAAAGAGTTTTAGTTTGTTTTTGATCCTTATGTTAATTTAGGTCAAATGGAGCGATGACACTATGTACTACAGAACTCCTGCGGTAGCTACAAATTTAACTACCCCAATAAGAAAATGTGGTGAAATTCTACTTACACAGAATATAAAGGAACACGAAAAGGAAAAAAAACCTGGTGAACGATTTTTTAACTGTGTGGAAAAGTGAAGTCCACATAAATATCAATAAAAAAGCAGTGGAACCCCAAGCCAAAATAAGACGACAAAAAAATCTCCCTAGCAAAGACGATATTAAAAAATGATTTGACTATTCTAACAAAATTTCGAAAGATTGTTTAAATGATTTAAAAACTTTATTTAAAATAAGTGCTTGGTCAAAACTTTTAAAAAGTACTCTTATAAGTTTAAAATTTTTAATCGTCGGGGAGGGGAAAAAAAAAAAAAAAAAAAAAAAAAAAAAAAATGTACAATCCCTGTTCCAAAGTATATTTCATAGATTTTATTTAACAGGCATTTAATTAATCTTGTATTGATTAATTCAGTGCATAGCATTTAGTTTCAAATGGTCTGGTAGTTCTGTACATTGTCGCAAATATCGATTATTTACATTGATCATGCAATAGTATGATAACAGATAGCCAATTTGAGTAATAGATAAACGATATGGTGTAACAGCGGCTTACTTCCAGTAACAGCTGACTACTTCATGTAAGAGCGGCTTACTTCATGTAACTTCCGACCTCGTTCTTTTTCCGTTTGGATATTCGCTGCAGATGCACGCAAACGCTCCCGGAAAAAAAAAAAAAAGTGGAAAAAGTAATCTTTATAAATCGTGTGCATCGCACACATAAATTTCATTTTTATCGTGAAATACGATCAGATAACATATACTAAGGAGAATAGCACGCAAATTACAGAGTTATTTGGGTAAATATTGTAAAACATAAATAATTTTTTTGCATTTGCCTAATTGCGCGTTGCGTAAAATTTTCGCCTCTTAGAATTTGGTCAGCCGCAGCAACCAAACCGGCAAACGATAGTGAGCAGGCTTGGTGGCTGTGTTTTCTTTGTATGACACCCACCGGAGTCTCACTTGTTTCTGCCTTTGGTCTTACTTGGATCTTTTATTTTTTGCTGTTGCTGTTGTGCTGCACCGACTGGAAGCTTTCTTAGACGGGATCGTCACTGAATTTTGAGGATAAAAATATTACCTAATAGGAGGAAGAATACCCAGAAGGGCAAACACGCAGGATAAATTAAATTCGTCTTGTTCATTTGGGATAACGCTTTCAAATCGGCAGTACCCGAAACCTCATACAAACTGAACATATAAAACCAACATACAAACATTTAAACATAATTTATAAAACACTTATTATCAACACACAAAACATATCGTGCATTACAATCATACAAACATTTAACAGTTAACACACAAGATGTACAAAACACAAAACAAAAGAACAAAAGGAAGAAAAGAGAAAGCAAAACCAAATTAAATTAAAAATTAAAATAGCTATTTAACTTAATGTGTACCAAAAAGTGACAAAGTGGTTCATAAACTCTCAATTGATTTTTGTACGGGTTTTTCATAAATAGCTTGTTAATTCAAAACAATATTGCGTAGCCTTAAGCCAAATGTTTACAAATCTAAGTTTTGAGTTTAAATTGCACACCTACACATAAATGATATTTTTATTCGTTTAAAAACCAACAACCAAATTTAACAGAAATAAAAATGGAAAACAACGTTGGATCCTCGGGGCCCTAAGGATACCTCCACATCATTTAGTATATAAATTGGGTGAGTGACGAAAAGAATAATAAAACCATTTATTTGAATGTGTGCAAACTTGTAGAATTTAACTTGGTAAGCAAACCAGAACAACAAATTAAAAGAACCGTAATCACACAAATGTTCACAAATGAAAACAGTATCAATTAAAATTACGAAAACTCGCAATGAATGCGATTTATTAAAAAAAAAATTAAGTAAGACCTAATTGAAATTTTAGTATTACTCAAAATCGCGAAATGGAACGCACATATCTTTAGTTACCTTGTTTTTGCATAACAATATGCCACGTATTGAATTTAATTACCTAACTATATGAATAAATATAGCATTATGAATTATTAACTGAATTTTCTGTTTTCCTGGATGTAAGGTAGGCGAAGTAAGCGAACGTTTCGAGTTGGGATTTCCATCATCTAAAATGTTGCCATCTGGAAATCATGGTTGGGCGGGTACAGAGGCAGATTGCTATAACACCTTTGCAATCTAAACGGAGTACTTGTCAATGAAATACAAAATAATTTCATACTTTCTTTTCTAATTATCTGGCCATGAGACTAATATATTATTTCTAGCCTGTGGAAATCGAACATAATGATATAACGACCCCCCAGCCGATTGGTCTGCTAGCCGTAACCAAGAGTCTCCCAAGATACATTTTGTTCGTGTGTTAGGTAATCCACAGAGTCCCTCAGATTGGTTCACTAAAGAATTTTAGTAACAGTTTTGAATCGGAATGCTATAAGAAATTGGCGCCCAACGTGGGGCCGAATAAGGACAGGGCCGCAAAGGGGCCTGATTAAGAAGGTGTTCGTAATAGAAATTTCAGCCCGACACAGCGAAACGGTTTTAGTAATTTGGCACGAAGTAGTGTAAATTACAAGATGATGTCCTTAATAGGTCTCACAAATTAATGAGTCTCTTAGTTTTGATATTCCTAACATCTGTTTAGATTTTTGTTCAACGTTAATTTTTCTGTACCGATAGCTGGATATATGATTGTTGGCGGAGCCCAATAACATCCGCATTTGGTCAGTAAGGTAGTTGAATATTGAGTCCGAGCAGATTTCTAATTTATTATGGTTAAAATGGCACGCTGTAGTGATTATTGTTGGGAATTGTGTTCATTTGGCGGGAGTCCGAATAGGCTACCACAATAAGGCTGCAGAAGTAACGCTTTAATCAAATTACATAGTATCTTTTCTGTTCTTTCTTTGTATAGGTTACTTGTAGGAAGGTACTACAGTTTTATTCTGGCTGGGACTATATATTTGGCGTAAGCAGGTATCCGCTAGATTAGACTGTGGGAATGTCTCGGGTGACTGAATAAAGAATAACATTTAAATAAATAAATAAATAAATAAAAATAGTTAAAGTTTCATTGAGTGGTTCACGCTTATGACGGGTTAGGCATGGTAGTTCGTCTGTTGGATTTACAATTTTATTGAGTATTGGTCGATTTATTGTTCGCAGTTGAACCCAGAATCTTTCTCAGTTATACGTGATGAGTCAATTAAGACGAGTGAAGATTTCAACAACTTAAGTACTTTATAGAGTTTTTTATTCTATTCGGGAATTACGATATAGTTTGGCGGCAGTCCGAGCATCTACCGATAGAAAACGCAAATTACCACAGAGTGCTTGAAGGAGAGATCTCACATTTGTTTAGTTTAATTTTGTTTTTGTTAACATTGTACTCTTAGCTCGCTTTACTTCACCTACTTACTGAAGGGAAAACAAATAACATATGAAATCAAAAATAAATTTGGTTGCTTAAATAAAATAATAATACATATAAATAAATAATAATAATTAACGTTACGACTTTAATACTTAACATTGTTGCTTTAAAATGCATGCAGTGCATAGCAGGGAAGAATTGCGGAACACGCAACAAGATTCGCTGTCAGCTAATGGCACCTGCAGCATCTGTGTTGAACATTTGACACCTCAGCAAGATATAGTAGTTACGAAATGCGGACATCAATTTCATGTGCAATGCATTACGACCCATATAGACACAAACAAGGAGTGTCATGTGTGCAAAGCACTTGTCCATATACGAGACTTGCGTCCGATGAATATAGGAGATGGGGATGCACCTAGGAATGTCGGAACGATTCCGAAACTGCATCAAACTCGATTCCAAGGCAAACGTAAAACGGCAGCTAAAGCGCAAGAAGAATTGGGAGAAGAAGAAACTCAGGGTTCAAGTATGAGTATCGCCGCAAATCCTAGTTCCCGAGTTACGGTGAGAACACCAGGAACTAGATCATCACGTCGTGGGCGACCGAAGAATTCTAGAATCTCTTCCAGACCAGATTCGGCGCATGGTGCTTCCGTCTTGCCTGCACAAGGGTTAACGATAGATTATGATAGAATTTTCAATAAGATGGAGGAGTTACTACAACAAAAGTTTCAAAAACTACAATTTAATGATAACGGGAGTGCAGGAAACTCTCTGCCGCAAAATGGTGCTACCAGAATGCAAGCCTCTCCAGAAGCAAGCACCTCAGCATATAGATCCAGTATAGGCGCGGTAGTAACTAATATAAGCCCCGATAAAGTAACACAGATAGTTCAGAGTTGGAATGTGAAGTATGACGCTTCACCTAAGGGACCAACTGTCCAAGAATTTTTATATAGAGTACGTTCACTCACAGTGGATTGTTTGCAGGGAGATTTTTCGGCCTTATGCAAAAGCCTACACGTTCTACTTAACGGTAAAGTACGAGAATGGTACTGGAGATACCGCAAAGAAAACCCGTTAGTAGAATGGGAGGAATTCTGTGAAGCTCTTAAGTCCCACTATCAAGATAATAAGGATGACGATCTTATCCTTGAAGAAATTCGTGCTAGAAAGCAGAGAGAAAACGAAGCTTTTGACACCTTCTATGAGGATATCATGACTCTGGTTACACGTATGTCCTTACCATTAGATGAATATAGGCTAATTCAACAGTTGAAGCGAAACTTAATTCCCGAATTAAGACAAGCTTTGTTGTATGTGACTATACATTCGGTAGCTCATCTTCGTAAACTCGTCCAGCAGAGAGAGAATCTTCAGGGAGAAGAAGATTTTAAGCGATTTAGTAAAAATCAGGGGGTTAAAACATATAAGCGAACAGTAGCCGCTATGGACAATCCCGAGTTTAATTCACCAGAGGAACAGGAAGTTGAGGTCTCCATAGACGCAGTGCAGCATACGAATAAAAAGCTCATATGTTGGAACTGCGACGAACCGGGACATAGTTGGGATTTATGTCTACGCGAGCGACATATATTTTGCTATGGATGCGGTACCAAGGGAGTTTATAAGCCTCAGTGCTCAACTTGTATCCGACGTGCGGAAAACGCGCAGAAGGGTCAAACTGTCAACAGCAGACAGATGACCCAAAAATAGTTCTTGCTGAAAAAAGCAATCTGCACATGCAGAGTTGCCAGAGCGGTTATTGGATAAGTCTGTACCAATATCCGTTCCCCTTTTGTTAAATACAGACAAAACAAAACTACATTCTATTCGACCATATCATGAGCGTTTAAACGACTATGAGAAGATAAAGGCTAGGATATTTCATGAGGTTTCAGAGGTGGTCTTAACCAAAAAGCGCTCAACAATACGTATGCGTACCTACTGGAAAAACGTTATCAAGAATAGAAAGTTACTGGTGTCCGCGGTTTTGAATGAAGAAAACGATGGTCGTTTGTACGCCCCTGTTAGTTTTTGTGAACTTAACGAACTTGGTTTGTTGGACACTGGAGCTAATATCAGCTGCCTTGGAGCAGATTTGGCCAAGCGTGACTGGAGTTTCCATCCAAAGTATCGGAAGTTTTCGTCCCAAGTTAAAACTGCTGACGGAAAAGACCAAACGGTCATTGGGTCCATTCTAGCAGATGTAGAGTTCAAAGGCATTAAGAAGCCGGTATTATTTTTTATTATTCCATCACTGAGTAAAAATATTATA
This sequence comes from Scaptomyza hsui, assembly GCA_018152825.1. NCBI lineage: Eukaryota > Metazoa > Arthropoda > Insecta > Diptera > Drosophilidae > Scaptomyza > Scaptomyza hsui. The sequence goes on from JAECXO010000254.1 coordinate 462,159, forward strand.
CTCGGGATAGATTTTTGGAAGATGTTTGGATTATTACCAGGGCTTGTTTCCACAGTAGAGAGTACAAACGTATTAGCAAAATCCGCTGGTTCTTCCGAACGCAAATTTCCACTAACAGACGAGCAACAGCAACGGTTAGAAGCGGTTATCAAATTATTTCCAAATTTTTCTAATCAAGGATTAGGCAAAACTTCCTGGCTGCAGCATGAAATCGATGTAGAAAATGCAAAACCGATCAAACAGCGGTTTTATCCCGTTTCACCAGCGGTCGAAAAGCTTATGTTTCAAGAGTTGGATCGGATGTTAGAATTAGGGGTAATTGAACCATCAGTGAGTGCTTGGAGCTCACCGATACGATTGGTAGTGAAACCTGGAAAGGTTCGTTTATGTCTAGACGCTAGAAAGATTAACGAGGTTACGAAGAAAGACGCGTACCCGTTAGCTAGCATAGATGGAATATTTGCAAGGCTTCCGAAAGCAAATCTGATTACCAAAATCGATTTGAAGGACGCATATTGGCAAATTGGACTTACTGAGGACTCGAAAGCAATTACGGCTTTTACAGTTCCGGGTCGACCTCTGTACCAATTCACCGTCATGCCATTTGGTTTGTGCAATGCACCGCAGACAATGTGTCGTTTGATGGATGAATTAATTCCTGCAGAGTTAAAGTATTGTGTTTTTGGCTATTTGGATGATTTATGTGTGGTCTCAGAAGATTTTGACTCTCATTTATCAGTTTTAGTCCAACTGTCCGAACGTTTTAGAAAAGCGAATTTGACTTTAAATATCGCTAAAACCCAATTTTGTGTAACTGAAGTTCCCTATCTTGGATACGTCATTGGCAATGGTGGCATAGCAACTGACCCCAAGAAGGTTGAATCAATAAAGACATGGCCTGTACCAAAAACGGTAAAACAAACGCGAAGATTTCTTGGTTTTATAGGTTGGTACAGACGCTTTATAGAAAATTTCGCCGATATTACTTTTCCAATTACGGAGTTACTATCGACGAAGAAAAAGTTTGTTTGGACTCAAGCAGCGCAGGATTCGTTTGAGAAATTAAAAGAATTGCTCATAACTGCTCCTGTCTTGCAAAACCCCAATTTTGAGAAGAAATTTTATGTCCATTGTGATGCTAGTGATCATGGCATTGGAGCAGTTTTGGTTCAGTTGACCGACGACGGGATAGAAAAACCCATAGCTTTTATGTCCAAAAAGCTTAATACGGCACAACGCAATTATAGCGTCACCGAACGCGAATGCTTGGCGGCGTTAGAAGCCATAGAACGTTTTAGATGTTATTTAGAACTTCAAGAGTTTGAGGTCGTGACCGATCACGCCAGTCTAGTTTGGTTGATGCGACAAACAAATATCAAGGGTAGGCTTGCGAGATGGGCTATGCGCTTGCAAGGTTATAAGTTTGTTGTTAGCCATAGGAAAGGACGAGACAATATAGTTCCCGACGCTCTCTCTCGCTTATATTCAGAAGAAGAGGTTGCAGCCATCGAAAAGGTCGAGCCAGCAATTGATTTAAGTTCGCCTTGTTTTGACGAGAGCGAATATCAGCAGTTAAAAATGAAATTTTTGAAGAACCCAGAAAATTATTCTGATATTAAGATCCTTGATAAATTTATATATATCCGCACGGAGCACGATGATGGTTCAGAAGAAAGTAGAAAGGCTGCTTGGAAAATGTGGATTCCAAGAAGTTTAACCGATGAAATCATCAAACGTTCTCATGATAGTGTAGTAACAGCCCATGGAGGAATGGCTAAAACTTTAGAGCTTATTCGTCGACATTTTTTTTGGCCTGGTATGGTTTCTCAAATAAGATCTTACGTACGAGAGTGTGAAGTGTGTAAAACAACTAAAGCTCCTAATTATTCTCTAAAACCGCCCATGGGAAAAGCAACTGTTTCTTCACGCCCATTTCAAAGACTTTATGTAGACATTTTGGGTCCGTATCCACGAAGTAAGTCAGGAGCCATAGGTTTGTTAATCGTGGTTGATCATGTGTCAAAATTTCATTGGCTGTGTCCGTTGAAAAAGTTCACGACCAGCGCAATCAAAAACTTTCTACAAGATAGCATATTCTTTGTTTATGGAGTTCCTGAAACGCTTGTGAGTGACAATGGATCACAATTTAAGTCGTCTGAGTTTAACGCGTGGTTGAGTGCTCACGGGATCCATCACATCTATACGGCTCTGTACTCACCACAATCGAATGCGTCTGAAAGAGTAAACCGATCTATTATTAGCGGAATTAGAGCGTATTTAGACGATAATCATTGTGAATGGGATTTACATATTCCAGCTATTAGTTGTGCGCTTCGAAATGCATATCATCAAAGCATTGGATGCTCTCCGTATCATGCTTTATATGGATTCGATATGGCAACTCACGGTGTTCATTATGAGCTTCTTAAAAATCTCAACATGTTAGATGAGTCAGTAAACGTTCTTAAACGAGATGATAACCTTCAATTGTTACGTAAAGCAGTTCGAGAAAATATTGCCAAAGCATATGATCGAAACGCAGAACAATATAATTTACGTACTAGAGAAATTAATTTTAAAGTGGGTCAAGAAGTTTTTCGGCGGAATTTCGCTTTAAGTAACTTTGCAAAGCAGATTAATGCCAAACTTAATCCACAGTGGATCAAATCCAGAGTTAAGGAGAAATTAGGTAGTGCTTATTACGTTTTGGAAGACCTCCAAGGTCGGATAAAGGGAACCTATCACGCAAAAGATATTCGTCAGTGATTATTCTTTTTCAAGCCATTTCCCGAATGTAAGACAACAGAATTGGCTTGTGGTTGTAGTGTACAATCCCTGTTCCAAAGTATATTTCATAGATTTTATTTAACAGGCATTTAATTAATCTTGTATTGATTAATTCAGTGCATAGCATTTAGTTTCAAATGGTCTGGTAGTTCTGTACATTGTCGCAAATATCGATTATTTACATTGATCATGCAATAGTATGATAACAGATAGCCAATTTGAGTAATAGATAAACGATATGGTGTAACAGCGGCTTACTTCCAGTAACAGCTGACTACTTCATGTAAGAGCGGCTTACTTCATGTAACTTCCGACCTCGTTCTTTTTCCGTTTGGATATTCGCTGCAGATGCACGCAAACGCTCCCGAAAAAAAAAAAAAAGTGGAAAAAGTAATCTTTATAAATCGTGTGCATCGCACACATAAATTTCATTTTTATCGTGAAATACGATCAGATAACATATACTAAGGAGAATAGCACGCAAATTACAGAGTTATTTGGGTAAATATTGTAAAACATAAATAATTTTTTTGCATTTGCCTAATTGCGCGTTGCGTAAAATTTTCGCCTCTTAGAATTTGGTCAGCCGCAGCAACCAAACCGGCAAACGATAGTGAGCAGGCTTGGTGGCTGTGTTTTCTTTGTATGACACCCACCGGAGTCTCACTTGTTTCTGCCTTTGGTCTTACTTGGATCTTTTATTTTTTGCTGTTGCTGTTGTGCTGCACCGACTGGAAGCTTTCTTAGACGGGATCGTCACTGAATTTTGAGGATAAAAATATTACCTAATAGGAGGAAGAATACCCAGAAGGGCAAACACGCAGGATAAATTAAATTCGTCTTGTTCATTTGGGATAACGCTTTCAAATCGGCAGTACCCGAAACCTCATACAAACTGAACATATAAAACCAACATACAAACATTTAAACATAATTTATAAAACACTTATTATCAACACACAAAACATATCGTGCATTACAATCATACAAACATTTAACAGTTAACACACAAGATGTACAAAACACAAAACAAAAGAACAAAAGGAAGAAAAGAGAAAGCAAAACCAAATTAAATTAAAAATTAAAATAGCTATTTAACTTAATGTGTACCAAAAAGTGACAAAGTGGTTCATAAACTCTCAATTGATTTTTGTACGGGTTTTTCATAAATAGCTTGTTAATTCAAAACAATATTGCGTAGCCTTAAGCCAAATGTTTACAAATCTAAGTTTTGAGTTTAAATTGCACACCTACACATAAATGATATTTTTATTCGTTTAAAAACCAACAACCAAATTTAACAGAAATAAAAATGGAAAACAACGTTGGATCCTCGGGGCCCTAAGGATACCTCCACATCATTTAGTATATAAATTGGGTGAGTGACGAAAAGAATAATAAAACCATTTATTTGAATGTGTGCAAACTTGTAGAATTTAACTTGGTAAGCAAACCAGAACAACAAATTAAAAGAACCGTAATCACACAAATGTTCACAAATGAAAACAGTATCAATTAAAATTACGAAAACTCGCAATGAATGCGATTTATTAAAAAAAAAATTAAGTAAGACCTAATTGAAATTTTAGTATTACTCAAAATCGCGAAATGGAACGCACATATCTTTAGTTACCTTGTTTTTGCATAACAATATGCCACGTATTGAATTTAATTACCTAACTATATGAATAAATATAGCATTATGAATTATTAACTGAATTTTCTGTTTTCCTGGATGTAAGGTAGGCGAAGTAAGCGAACGTTTCGAGTTGGGATTTCCATCATCTAAAATGTTGCCATCTGGAAATCATGGTTGGGCGGGTACAGAGGCAGATTGCTATAACACCTTTGCAATCTAAACGGAGTACTTGTCAATGAAATACAAAATAATTTCATACTTTCTTTTCTAATTATCTGGCCATGAGACTAATATATTATTTCTAGCCTGTGGAAATCGAACATAATGATATAACGACCCCCCCAGCCGATTGGTCTGCTAGCCGTAACCAAGAGTCTCCCAAGATACATTTTGTTCGTGTGTTAGGTAATCCACAGAGTCCCTCAGATTGGTTCACTAAAGAATTTTAGTAACAGTTTTTGATTGCTAAACCGGGGAAAAAAAAAAGGAAATTTAAATTTTTTTAAAGTAAAAGGGAAAAAAAAAAAAAATAAAAAAAAAAAAAAAAAAAAAAAAAAAAAAAAAAAAATTTTTCACAAGAATGCTGGCGTTCGAATTTAGTGCACCAAACTGCTCGAAAAAATATATTCGGGGACGCCAGGTTATGGCTAATTTCGCCAAAAGCTGTGGTGCTTCTTGTCCAGAATCACTCAGAGGCACTAAACTACGCAAGCACTTCGCAACATACACTTCAACGCTTAACGTAAAAGATTCCCAAATTGACAGCTTAGCAAATTTCATGGGCCATCATAAGGACATCCATAAAGGCCTATACCGTGTGCCTGCTTCAATAACGGAAGTAACCGAGGTGTCCAAAATGCTGACTGCTGCTTTAAATGATAATGTAGATGATCTCGGTCTTCCGAGTAAGTTGAAATATATATATATTTTTATTTGCATATGACAATAGAGGCTTTACACAAATTCGTCACATCAAATGCTTAAATAACATTTTATTAATTTTATAGATGATAATTAAATTTAAATGAATTAAATAATATAATTATATTAAAACAAAGATTAATTAGTTGTTTGTTTACTTATAGATGATGAGGATTCATCAGACGATGAAATTGCTTTGGATAATTTAAAGAATAAACAGAAAAATAATGGTAAAATATATATATATTTATTTAAGTTTTATAATAAACAAAATTAAATTATTAATTTTTTTTTTTTAGATAATTTCGAATCTTCTGATGATGATGCTGAAAAGGAAAATCGATCCTAGGAAAAAAGCGGCGTAGTTGTAAGTCATTGTTAAGAATATATGTTAAATGGCAACGTGTATGTTAACTATGTCAAACAAGTATGATCACTCTGTTTGACTTGAATAGAACAGAAAGCGAGCTGCCTGCGTGCAGCTTTGTAGTTTTAGTCACAATTTGCACACCACATGAAGTGGACGTTTTACATGAATAAACACATAAACTTATCAGATTATGGGCCCAGACATTGCAAGTCTGCGCGAGTGACTCCGTTAAATACACAAAATAAAGAACAATCATCAACATGATGTCGTCAATGCATTCCATAGTGAAGCTTGATGATGAGAACTATTGTGCGTGGGCAGTTCAGATGAAAAGCGTATTAATTCATGCTGATCTGTGGTCGGTAGTTTTCGGGCGCATAGTGAAGTCAGAAAATGACACTCAACCAGTGCTGCCAAAACAGATTTTTTCCCGTCAAATCTGGTTTTTTCAAAGACCAAAAGCGGGACAAATTTGTAAATAGCGGGAAGCGGGAATTCTGTCGTTTTTTACAAAGTTTTTGGCTTTTTACGCTTTTTTTTTAAGTTGCCACTGTTTGCATTAAAATGTAAAAATGTGGCAAGCGCATTATTATTTGTTATCGATATTTGCCCAAAGTCACCACTTGATTAAGAAAACTATCATCTCTATGCAAAAAGTGCGCGTAAGTGGAATAATTTTTACGCAATGCCAAACGAATATAAGCAAAAGTGCCGAGATGCTTGGCTAAAAAGCGAAGAATTCATGGCTTGGATTCGCAAAGATAATACGGACGAACATAAAGTTTACTGCAGCTACTGCAAAGTTACAATTACAGCCAAAATAAGTGATTTGCGAGCTCATGCAAAAACAAAAAAGCACACAAGTGCAATGAGTGGATACACACAACAAAACAAAATAGACTTTGCCACTTTACCTGTCCAAACTATGGAGCAGGAAGCTGCGCTCTGTCTTTTCATCGCTGAACATACAGCAATGGCACAAATTGATCATTTGGGCCGTTTGTGCAGTAAATATTTTGAAGGTGGATCTGCAGGGCGATTAATGCTGCACCGAACAAAATGCACTAGCATCATTAAAAATGTTCTGGCGCGACATTTTTCTGAGGACTTGTGCAGCGATATCGGAGACTCAAAATTTAGTCTCTTACTTGACGAATCAACAGATATCAGTGTCACAAAACTTCTAGGTAATTATTCGTTTATATTAATATTTGGTTTTGTTATTTTATATTTTTTATGTAATTTGTATGTACAAATATGTACTTAGGTGTGGTCATTAATTATTATTCCGTCCAGCGTCGTATATTCGTCTCCACATTTTTAACTCTGGTATCATTAGAATCGGGAAGTGCAACATGCATTGTCGAAGGAATTAAAAATGCATTGTTCCTTTTTAAGCTAGACATAAAAAAGCTTATTGGTATTGGGACAGATAACGCAAACGTTATGGTTGGAAGAAATAAAAGTGTCTACACGGAGTTAAAAAGGAAGCACCAGCACTAATTTTAATAAAATGTGTGTGCCATTCTGTGCAGCTTGCAGTTAGTCATGTGTGTAAGCAACAAATGCCAGAGAACTTGGAATTTTTAATTTATGACGCGTTCAATTGGTTTTCAAAAAGTTCGTCTCGGCAAATTGAGTATAAAAAAATTTATAGCTGTATAAATGATGATAAGGTATGGGAAAATGTTACTTAATCTATGTTTTAACATATGTACTACAGTGCTCTGTGTATTTTTTATTGATTAACATCGTTATTGTCCTATTTTGTTATATTTGTGTGTATATTGTCCAGTGTATTTCAGTTGAAAGTGTTTGTATTCGTCTTAGTAAAATTTGGATTGTCTCAATTATAAATATTTTTTTTAATATATTTCACAAGGCCCCATTGAAAATTCTAAAAGTGAGCGACACAAGATGGCTCTCAATAGAATTGGCAGTGTCCCGTATATTGGACCAGTGGGAAGAACTAAAGTTACATTTTGATATTGCTGCAACAAAAGAGAAATGTTTTAAGGCTCAAATTTTAAGGGATATGTACAATGACGAAACTAATCGTTTATATTTGATTTTTTTAAAACCAATCTTGAATGATTTGCAAAAAGTAAACAAGTGCTTTCAAAGCACCAACACCAACGCAACTAAATTGCTTGCTGATCTTATTTTTGCAATAAATTCTTTAAAAAAGGAAGTATTCCTTCCGAAAAGGAAATAAACATTTTCGAAACAGACGATTTTGAAAAACACACGAATTCAAGTCTTTATAAGGGATACGACTTTTAAAAAAAAATAAAAACACTCAATATTACTCCAAATGTGGAAGTACAACTTCGTGACCGCTGCACAAATTTCTTGATTGAGCTGATTAAGCAATTAAAACAAAGGTAAGTAAAAAAAAAATAGCGATATTCTCTTGTAAACAATGATTCTAAATTTCAGGCTACCAGATAATTTTGATATTTTAAAAAAGATAGACGTTTTTTCAGTGGATAAAATCTTGTGTGCTAAAAAGCAAGACATTGGCGAAGTTTTAGAATTCCTAAAAGTGGAAAACATCGCAGAAATTGAACAGCAATACCAAAATATTCACCTTATTAAGTGGGAGAACGTCAACGACACAAATAAGTTTTGGAGTGAAGTCAACTTTTACACAGATTCTGGTGGCAACCGCAGGTTTAATGAGCTGGCGGCTGTTGCCCTTCAATTGTTGTCCTTGCCGTGGGCAAACGCGGAAATCGAGCGGGTTTTCAGTCAGCTGAATATAGTCAAGTCCAAATTAAGGAACTCTATGAACCTCTGCACGACGAATAGCATTCTATGCATAAGGTAAAGTTTTATTGAAGTGATATTACAGGATATTACTAATTTTTATTAAAATGTACAGATATGGCTTGCGAAGAATTGGGAAAAGCTGCTTTTACTACGAAGTACCTCATAAGTATCTTCGCATGATTGGTACGACCAAATCGTACGAATGCGAATTAGAAAATGACGCCACAGAGCTAGACGAGTTGCTGAAAATGCTTTAAATTACTGTCCGGCGTGTTCAGCATTACTGTAATAAAAAATATATAAGACAATTTTGTAGCTTCTTTTTTGGATTTTTTGTGGAAAATTTTAAGATTTTTTTCCCTTATCTTCAAGTTAGAAATAGCTTTTTTTTTAGAAAAATTTTTGGCAGCACTGCACTCAACATGCAAAAGCCGACTTCGACGCGAAAGACGAGAAGGCGTGTTAGCAAGCATTATGTTATGCATAAAGGCTACGAAAATAATTAATGTGAAACATTGAAAAACATCAGCGGATGTTTGGAATCAATTGCGGGAAATACATGTTCCGGCACGACGTGTAACATTACTGAAGCAATTATTGGCCACGAAGATGAAAGAAGGTGAGAGCATCGTTGGACACCTTAACAGCTTCTTTGAGGAAGTGAAAAAGCTTAACGAGATCGGTGTAGATCTACCCGATGAGTTTTTGTGCATTCTGCTTTTGTCTACATTGTCCAGAAAGTTCGAGAACTTTGTGGTGGCAGTCGAGACGAGGGATACATTGCCGACGCTGCGCGTCCAAAATGTCAAACTTTTGGAGGAAGCACAGAAGAAGAACAGTAAAACACAAGGCGACAAGAAGGTGGGCTGTTGGAATTGTGGTCGTCGCGGGCACATGCATAGCTGTAAATGTAAATCTAAAGAGTACCAAGACAAAAGTGACAGTGACAACGAAGAGAAACAGAAATTATTTGCAGCGTTCGAGCCACGCTTTACCAAAAGAGAGATGTCGTCCCAACATGTATGGTCAACGACAATGCACTTAGGTAGACATGGCTTCGCTCTCTCTAGCTCTTTATTCGCTGGAATTTGGTGCAGATACAATTAGATATTTATAACGAGTAGGTATATATGTATATGCGATGGAAGCGCGAAGCAATACGCCGATAACAAAGTAGAATAACGCTGTGCGTTTGCGTACTGGCAATTGCTGAGATTTTCGTATTTTTGTTCCGTCTCTATGCCCTTGAATATGCAAGTGTCTATGTATTGAAATACAAAAAGGAATATGCCAATTAACGAAAAGAATAACGCTGTGCGTTTGCGTACTGGCAATTGCTGCGCGCCAGCCAGTGCATCTTTGCCTATTTGATTGTAAGACAGGGGGCGCGCCAGCGGAAAGCGGTAAAAATGCATAAGTCTTTGTATCGGTTTCACTTGTTCCATTTTTGCCTGCACTAGCTTCGCCGAGATTTTCGTAATTTTGTTTCCACAATGGACTTGACTAGCTCGCTAGGAGATATCCTATACCCTAAATGCTATAAAAAACGACATGGCCAAATCGAGTCGCCTTATGACGCTGATCAATAATATCTATATATGTATATAAATTGGGTCGGAAATAATTCCTTTTGCCTGTTACATACATTCCCCAAAACCAATATACCCGTCTCGTCTGTACATGCTGTGTGTATACACATCGAGAATGGGCAAATGCAAAACAAAAACAAGTTAGAAGGCTCTAGTCGAGATTTCCCGACTAGGAGATACTCCGAACCCTATACTTAACGCGTACAGTCATATTCTGTATGCATCTGTGACCTAAACTTCAATCTTCGATATCTCTGGTGATTCTCAGCCGATTTCAATGAAATTTTCAGAAAAGTTCTATCGTTACCCATTATTTAAATCCCCATTTTTACATTTTCCAAATTCGAGATTTTTTTGTAATCGATCACATGTGTATATCGGAAACTAGAATAATAGATAATTTAAAACAAATTTGTTCCGCTCATGGTATAGGAGAACTTATATTCAAATTTTGAAGTCTATAGCTCCTTTAGTCTCTGAGATCGACGCGTTCATACAGACAGACAGACGGATGGACAGACGGACATGGCTATATCGACTCGGCTGTTGATGCTGATCAAGAATATATATACTTTATAGGGTCGGAGATGCTTCCCTCTGCCGGTTACATACTTTTGCACAAAACCATAATACCCCTTTTACCCATTTTATGGGTTAGGGGTATATCAAGTGAAAACGGTGCAGTCGGACGCAACCGACTGCGGAATACTTTGATACCAGTAAAAGAACGGATGGTAAGGAGTCTGCTTGCAAAGGAGTGGAACGGGTGGTAATCATCGCCAGCTATCAAGTTATCAAATTTGGTGACTTTAGCTCAAACACTGTGGGAGATAACTGAACTTCCAAATTTAAATAATGGGCGCCAGAGGTGGGCGTGGCGTCCCAATTTTTGATCCAGATCTTTTGTAGATGTCACCATATATCTTCCTTTAAAATTTGGTGACTCTAGTTAAACAAGTAAGAAGGCTCTAGTCAAGATTTCCCGACTAGGAGATACCCCGAACCCTGTACATAACGCGTACAGTCATTGTCTGTATGCATCTGTGACTAAACTTCAATCTTCGATATCTCTAGTGTTTCTCAACCGATTTCGATGAAATCGTTATCGTTACCAATTATTTAAACCCCCATTTTTACATTTTCCAAATTTGAGAAATTTTTGTAATCGATTGCATGTGTATATCGTAAACGGAAATAGTTATCGAAAATCAGAAACAAACTTGTACTGCCTAGGACTTAGATGAGCTTATGTGCAAAATCTGAAGTCTCTAGCTCTTATAGTCTCTGAGATCGACGCGTTCATACAAACGGACAGACGGACATGGCTATATCGACTCGGCTGTAGATGCATTATACCCCTTTTACCCATTTCTTGGGATCGGGGTATAAAAATGCAAGTTGTTTGTTTGATTTTGGCTGCTATGCTGAACTTCCGCGTCGTCCCGCCATTTCTGATTGGTTTTTACCATTGTTTTGTTTTGATTATTGATAGCTGTTGATGAATTTCGCTTTGAACTGTATGAGCGCTGACATGCATACATATTTAGGTTAGCACGTCAGTGAGTGTATTTTTAGTTCTTTGACTTCGCTTCCCGCCAGTATTGGCAACTAGTTCAGAGCTAGTCTAGAACTAGTTGCAAAGTGGACATAACTAGTTCTCGTTCGATTACTTTTCAATGCTAACAACTGTTTACTTTTACATGGGGATGTCCTAGGAGGGCAACTAGTTCTGCTTAGAATTACTTTCGAACTAGTTCTGCAAAACGAGAACAAGTTGCCAACTGACTACTTTGGGTCAAATCTAGAACTAGTTGCCAACTGACTATTTTGGGTCAAAACTAGAACTAGTTACCAACTGACTACTTTGAGTAGAAATAAGAACTAGTTGCCAACTGACTACTTAGATTGCAAAAAAAAAGGATTGCAAATAGTTTTAATTTTGACTTAAAATAACAAGTTGTGTACTATTTTTTGGGCTGAAAAGGAATAAGATTATTGGTAATCCAAAAAACAAATTCTTCTTTATTTCAACAATTTTTTTTTATTTACAAAACATCTCTGGTGAAGTAGGCAAGTTTTTTTTTTGCCAACGCATATGGTTTTAAAAAAACGCTTCTTCTGCAATTGAATTGCAAACCTCAGCTCTTCTTCTGGAGGTTTATCCCCCTCTGGTGTTGAAGCTGAAAGATATAAATTTATTGTTTTTTTTTATAAAATAAGTATACATTCAATGGGTATATTAACTATTACCTAAAAGCACATTGTAGAAATTACTATGTTATCTCAATGATTTCTTGCCGTGGGTGCCACAAATGTTGTACATTTGTATTATATTGTCGCACAGCACATGTTTCAGTCCCTTTTTTAACCCAACCGGCTGTATTAAGGTTCGTAAAGCCTTGATCTAAAATGTATAAGTAAACGCAATAAGAATGTATAAGTAAACGCAATGGGAATTTAAAGATATTATTATTTTTACTCACATAGTAATCTCTTGTTTCTTCTGTAATAGCATTGTTTAATTCCATAAGGTGCTCCTCGGTCTCCAGAGGAAATTTTGTGCGATAGACATTTTCCGCCGTCTTATGCCGCAGCAATTGTGCCAACATTACCTTTTGCTCAGCTATCCCACTAAGAGCTACGTTGAGTTGATCTTTAAAAAAAAAGGTTTTTAATATATGTATGTCTGAAATTATAGTACAGCATAAGGGTTTCATACTTTTCAAAGCTCCGCATTCCTGCTGCAAGAGCAAATTCTCCCTCTGCACTGTTTCTGTAAGAAATTATGAATTGTATTAAGATCATACTTAAACATTTAAGGCATACCCAAAATCTGCTTATTTGCCTGCAGTATTGTTTCTGAAAATAAAATCAATTACTCAATTAAATTACTTTATGCACTTCATTTGAATTTGTTTATCTGATTACCTTTTAACTCAACCATTGCTCTTTGCAACTCCTCAATTTTGGTGTTTGCGTTCATGCTACCGGTATCAGTCTCTGCAATTAAATAAATATGTATATAAATATAGGCAAGATTTAAAGATATTGGTACTTTAAACGGTTCTCACCATTGTCGTTGAAGCAAACGCGCTTGACTTTTGATGGGGTGGAAGGCATTTTATAAAATATTTCTGAAAATATTATTATGATAAGAATACATAAATTTTCAATTTAAGACTTTGCAACTGTTTTCTTCTTTTTTTTTTGGCTTGCGAACCAAGGTAGGGAAATCTTCTTAAGATACTCTCAATACCTTTATAAAAAGTATGCCCGATTCGCACTTAACACAAAATGTTAGGAGCGCATACAGACTAAAGACCTCCTATGCAAATGTCTTTTAAAAAAAAAACTGTACGTATCATATGTAAATAAAAAAACATGTTTTAACTATTATAGCAGTGAAGCAGTGGCATTAGAAACAACTCCCCCCTGTATGGTATTCCGATAGCTTTAGATTCTTACTCTGAAACTAAAAATTGTTCCTCACAGCTCGATGCGTTATTATCAACTAAAAATATCCCAATAGTTTTTGATTCTACGGGTTCAATGAAAATGTTCCTAATATTTTGTAGCCGTATACCTATAATATTGTAGTTACCGCATTATCTTCAGTAAATTTTAAAATTTTTACGGGTCTGTTATTTTTAATGTAGCAATAACTGTTAGGGCAATAAGAAGTAAGCAAAGAATCTTTAAAATGGCATTTATTATTAGTATGATGGGTTGATTTAATTCTATTTTATTTTTAAATTGTACTTCTGAAATTCTCCTATGTATTTGCTGAAGAATCTTTGTAGGCTTTCGGACACAGTTTTTAAGTGTTTGTAAATAATTCTCAAAAGCATAACAAGAGCCATGCACTGGATCACCAACTATTTCGAATGTATTTTTAACGTGCAGCAAACTGTGTACATTGTACGACACACTGTTTTCGCCAAAGATTGCTGGAAAGTTCTCAACAAACAGTTTTAACATTTGTTGAGACATTTCTAAGTTCTTGTGGCGTTGCAGTGGACAACAAAGTAACCTATAGGCACAATGCAGTAAACAAAAAACATAATACTGGTCACCATCAACTTCATCTTTGAAAGCGACGATTCCAGTGTACAACAAAAATTGCTGAAACTCAGTTGCCTTCCAATGGATAAGCTCATCTAATGCTCTTGACCAATTTTTCAGAAATATTTTTCTACTTTCCAATGAAATTTTTTTCAAGACTTTATTTTTTTGCAACCGCACTAAAAATGTTGTCATCACTCCCAATTCTTTAAGGTGCATACAATATAAGGGTATCTGGGTAACCATACCTACCTTAATATTTTCTAAAACTGATTTGTGGTCTAAGTATTTTGGTAAATGATGGTTTGGATATTTCCTAGATGAAAAGTCATCGTCTGTTATTATCTGTTCACACTTTATACTATATGTTAGCGTGCCATTCATTTTTTGTTGGCAACCTGAGTGCATTTGGTGCAACCGTGACAAGAAGTGTGCCCCGGTGTTCCGCTTATAAACGCTCTAGCTGGTGCATCGCAAACAATAGCTCTAAGCCCTACACCTATTCTCCTCCCGTTTAAATCCAATCCACTTTCTGCAAGTTCGCACAACTCATTACAAAAATTTTCTAAATATTTATCACTATTTTCTGGTTTGGTATTACCTAAAAAAAAACGCCGGCCGGAAAAATTAGTGTGTTCCTAACATTATTTACTCTCACTAAGATGGGCCAAAGCTGTGCTCTTGAATTTTTAAACAGAGGCAGTCCGTCTATATTAACATCAATATTGATGTCGCTTGGAAGCTACACTGCCCCCGATAGTTTAATAACCTGGTTTTTTAACCCTACATTCAAGTAGTTACCACCGCACATATTTTGAATATAGGGTTTTTTTTCTGATGAAAGCTTATAAAAATTGTTCACACACAAACCTTCACTTTGGAGAACTTTAATAAGGGCAATAACTGCATCCCTCGTTGGTCTAAATTCAATAAACTAAAACTTTAACTTTTCATTTAAAGACAACTGTGTTTCGTCATCTGGAATTTCGAACACAGAATCATTGTTTTCGTCTAAGACGTCACCAAAGTCAAAGTTAACTTTATTAACTTCAACACCCTCACCATAATATTCTTATTTTCACAAATTTCGCTACATTTTCTTTTTACACCGCACACTTCTGTTTCACTTGCCACTGCTTCTTGTAAAATGTTCTCCCTCTCTTTTTTTTTACCAAACGCCTCATATGCCTTTTGCTGAACATGCTGATCATTTGCTATAATATAATTAGTTAGTTAAATAAATAAAGTTTAGTACTTAGCGTTTTTTTATTTATTTGTTGAATATTTATGTTTGTATGTTGGTATGTGGTTCCTTATTGTTGCTGACTCCTTTGTTGTTGTAAAACTTTTTATCGGGGGTGTGCCAGAAATCTCTGGAGATTTTGGCTCGAGCTGATTTTCAAATCTCTAAAAAAAAACCGTCGGTGCCAGAAGTTTGGGAGATTTCATTTTTCGGTAAAATGTTTCGGAGCAAATACGTAAAACGAAAATGGCCAAAAAGAGTTGCTACCTTTCAAAATGAAAATTGCCTAAGATGTATTTGCTATTTTTGTCATTGTTTTCAAGGTTGGCCTCATGGCATTAGTGTTATATTTAATAAATGATAAAATACAAATATGTTAGGTTTTATCTCTTGTATAAAAAATAAATATTTAATATTTTGCCCGCCAAGTAACTCATGTTGCTTGACAGCCCTGCCGTGATAGCTTGCTTGAACAGCTGTTCTACGTATTTTGTGAATGGCAAATCTGTTTTGTTTAAAAAGTGCAAAAGTAAAATTAAAATTAAATAAAAATGCCTCTTGGAAGTTTTCTTTTGCTTGACATGCTGAGAAAAGAACAGTTGGCCAAAGAAAAGATTGAGTGCCGGCTACTTAGTAGCGCATCGGATCCACTATCGTCGAGTGACAGCACGTATGTTATTTTTTAGCTCACAATATAATTGTTGCAAGTGTTTAATTGATTTTAACTTTACAGATTTCGATATAATTATCGCGTTGATAGGGAGACTTTTATGATGATATTTCACCTAATTAAGGATGACATGCCATCTTCATCAATTTCGCCAATACTGCGACTGGCAATAGTGCTACGCTATTTGGGTGTTGGTAGTTTTCAGGGAGTGATTGGGAAGGACAAGTATTTGGCTGTTTCTCGATCAATAGTTTGTAAAACGTTATGGATTGTGCTTCCAATCCTTGAAAGAAGGCTTTGTCCTCGTTTCGTAAAACTAGATCAGACGACGGCAAAGATTTCGTTATCAAAATTTTTTTTTTTTTTAAAGTTTAGCATACCGATTGGATGCATTGACGACACCCACATTCGAATTATGAAGCCAAAAGATTTTGCACATCAGTTCATGAACTGAAAGGGATATTTTAGTATTAATGCAATGATTGTAAGTAGTGCGATAAGTAGCTAGCGCGTCCTGTACTTTAGTCGTATTCTCCAAATAATGTGTGTGAGTAGCAGTCTTGTTTGTTTTATATGTATGCTTATTTTCTATTGCCTTTTCATAAAATGCTTGCTTATATAGATATGTGACTACGATCTTCGTGTCCTTTATGTGGATGCCTCAATGCCTGGATCAACACATGACTCCTTTGCATGGAATATGAGTACTGCAAGAGACTACTTCCAAAGGCAATATGCTAGTGGTTGTCAGAACAGTTGGTTACTGGCAGACTCTGGGTATCCTCTGGAGCCCTTCATGCTTACTCCGTATAGGAGTCCAGCTGCCGGCTCAGGGCAACATAACTTTAACAATCGTCATGCGTCAGCTCGAAATGTAGTCGAGCGAACAATTGGTGTAATAAAAAGTCGCTTTAGATCTCAAAGGCGCTAATTATAATTTTGTGTAAATTCTTTTGATTGATGATAATAATTATTTCATAATAAATATACTTAAAGAAAACAAATGATTATTTATTTTGTATATTTTCTAAAAATTTTATCAAAAGTGCATTGTGTGCTTTACGCTCCTCTAGCTGCTGCCTCGCAATGTCGCACATTTGCTGCCCCATCTCCCTAATGACATCCAAGCTCGCCTTCGAAGTTTCTCGCAGAGCCTGCAAATCTTTCGATATTTGCCTGAGAGTTGCACTCTCCTCGGCCACTAGCGCCAACGCCTGCGACGCATTGCTGCCGCTTGCCGCACCACCGGCGCCTGTTTTGGCTGGCGTCCTTACAGGCACACCTATTGCCTCTTCCGGTTCTTCGACGATTATCTCATCTAATCTCATCCTCTTTGTGGGACTTTCTGTAATATAATTTATTATTAATTTTTTTAAACAATTTAATAAAAGTTATTTGCATACATTACCATTTTCCTCGGCATCGATGACATCGAATAAGTCTTCTAGTGGAGTAAGGCCACATGCCGAGACTACAGCGACTCCATCTACCGCATGCTCTAGCTGGAGTACAGCAGCAAGGGCGTGCTCCGTTGCGGACAGCTTCTGCTGTTTAAAAGGCCCGCCTCCAGTTGCCCGCTGCTCCATCCTGTTGTTGCACAACTTTTTTTTGATAGATTGTTTCCAATCTTTCCACACCTGACACAAATTACTTAATTAATGGTTACATGTGAATGTGACAATACTAACTCTTTTCCACTCGTCCACTGACTTGCACGGGGGTTCGTTGGCGTTGACCTCGTTGGCGAACTCAACCCAAGCAGCCGATACTGCCACTCTATCCCCACGGCTGAGCCCCTGTGCAATGTCTGGATATTTCTGCATAAACCGAACGAAAATCTCATCTTGTTGAGGTGAACGATGTTTTCCCCTATAGACCAACAATATAATAAATGTAAAACAAATAATTAAATGCAATTTTAATTTAGCTTACATTTTGGCGGCACAATGACTTTCCATGAATTAAATTCTTCTTCTTACTGTAGACATTTACACACCTAACAAACACCGCCACCTCACCACCGTTGCCACCTCATAAAAAAAGGGTTGCTGCAATAACTTAGTTAAATTTACAACAAACTGTACACTGCTCAACCATGCAATTTTGTTACCTTAAAGTGCGATTTTTTTATGTTTATTTGTCACAAAAAAGTGTCTTTAAAATTGATCTATTAAAGACTCTGAATAATAGTTATTGTTAACCAAACAATGTGGCAGCTCCTTTGTTAGAGACGGTTTTGCACGCTTACACAGAACGGCAAATAGTCTTAGAGATTTGTTAAAGATTTATTAATATCGAAAATCATGAATTAAAAAATGTATTAAATTCAAATGTATTTGCAATATGCAACTAAGCATAAAATTACCTTTCGAAAAAGTAACACTTGTTATACATTAGACATTTAATATTGCTTAAATTAACCAAATCTCGGGCCAAATTTCTTGTGGTTTCAAAATCATCTCGAACTCGGCTCTGGCACACCTAAAACCAGCTCGAGGTTCGTTTTAGGTTGGAATCGGGTTGGTTTTGATGGCTGGCACACCCCTGTATGTGTTTATATAAAAACTTTTTGTTGTTTTGCTTGTAGAACTGCTGTATTTTTATACACTTGTTTTTAATTGTTTTTTGGTTTATTTGTTTAAATTTAATTGTTTTTAGATTTATAATCAAAATTTTATAATGCACAGCACAGCGTGATCACAATTGCACTAAAACTGGCATAAATTAGCCAAGCATAAAACGCATAGCACAGAAAACAAAATTCAATCGGTAAATATTAAAGAAGACAAAGGGAAAACAAACAGTTACAGCACATAATTCGTTGTTGTGTTGCTGCTTGCAAAGTGAACTGGCGGGTTTGAACTGCATAAGCGGTGACATGCATACATACAAGAACGGCGCAACGTATGTATGTATGTAGGAACATGATCGGGCACAGCGTGTGTGTTGTTATTCTTTAATTTTGTTTGCTTCCATGTGTGTACCCATCGAGAGTAAAACCAAGCCATGAATGTTCTAGTCAGAAAAATCTTGACTAGGAAATACCCTTTACCCTATTTATAAGGCGAGCCATACATAAAGACAGACGGATGCACATGACTATATCGGCTTCGTTGTTTATAAAGCAGGGGTCGGCACGCATACACTCACATTTTTTCACCGCGCCGTCAAAAAGACGAAGGCAAAAACGTTGCTTGCTTCTCTGCCGCTGCGGCAACCGAGCTACTGTGCATAGGCTAAGCCATAGCCAGAAACCGGTTTCTCTGCCGCTGCGGCAGCAGAGCAACAGCCGAGCAATTGTGCATAGGGCACACGAAGTTTCTGCGCTATGCATAGCCTATGCGTGTGCCGACTGCGCTGCTGGAGACATTTTTCCTATGCAAAGTGCATACGACGCTGCCGTCCCTGTTATAAAGAATGTATTTATTTGTGTTTGCCAATTTTATTAATTTATATTAGTATTTTAATACAAAATAATGCTAATTTTAGCGTTGGTTAAAGCTTTACATTAAGTCAAATTTACTATGTTTATTTAATTAGAAACGCGCTTACAAATTGCCAAAACAAAAGAAAAAATATATTATGTATACCATATTTAGGTATCTGGTGTTTATTTATTCAATTGCGCAAAGTTCATGCAAAGTTATACTACCCTCCTAGCTAGGGTAGCAGCACCGAGATTGAAGCAAAACTCTGAAATTGCAAAACTCGAGTTCTGTAACAACAACAAGAGGAATGAAGGAGGGCAACGTTTAATTATGTCTTACGCATCCAGGGTGACCGAATATGGTATTTTAAATACTTTTTGGTATTTAATTAGCTCAGATTTTGCCCAATTTTATATTATTATTATTATATATAATAAATAATAAATTATAATATAAATATTGCCTGTCTGGGAAGCCCTGTCTTTTTTAGGTTTTTGTAGGCAGATGCAAATACGAGCAAAATTTGAGTTTTAACATTGGCAATTGTGTTAGTTTTGTCGTAGTAATCTGAATACTTAAAACGCTCGGACAAATTTGGAATGTATGTGAGGGATCTATAAGTTTTGTTATATGGTTTTGTGTTTGGTTTATGCTCGTATTTGTCGAGAAGATTATTTAACATTTTTGGATGAAAATATATTTACTATAGTATCCTTGGTGTGTTTTTGAGTTCCTCTACTGTATCATCCAAGAGCTCTTCCATTGTTATATCTGCGATTACCGGTGAGGCAGGGAATCAGATGGGTAGACCATTTAATGAAGCATATATTTTATTCCTCAAATTTAAAATATTTATTCTGCTGTATGTAATATTTCACGATGGTCATGAAGAGCTGCTCCGGTATTTTTGTGTGTTTGCTGATATTTGTTGGTATGCTCGGGGAAAAGTGATACTACATCGAATGAAATTAGTCTTTCGTCATTCAATATACAGGTGTCGGTTATTTTATTCTTGAACTACAATAAGTCAGGATTAATTTATTTTATTTTTTGTTAAATAATTAATAACCATCAAAAAACATCGAGTAAGTTATGTATAATTTTCAACTCAAATTTTTTTGCAATGCCGAAAAACCAAAATTGTACCAAAATTCGTAGTCAACAGTGTAAGGAGCTGTAAATGCTTCTCACAAAAAGATCGTAACTTGGCTTTGTTTGGGGATATATTTGCATATGTATATACATATATATACTTGTATATTATACATATATATATATATATATATATATATATATATAAATATATATGGCTGTTAAGGATTTTAATAACGTAAACAACGCGATGCCCAGAGATGTAGGTGCAGGAGAGACGCCGCGGCTGGACCTGAGTCGCGTGGTGTCAGGTGTCAGCGCTTAGGTACGTGTCTCGCAGCTAGGATGTCTGAACACGTACCTTCCTTTGACATTGGCGCTGACAGGCCCTGGTCCAGCGAGACAGAAGCGTGTATAGAAGGAGTCGCCGACCAACAGCGGGGGACAGTTCAATATCAAAGTGATTAACGCGAGATTCAACACGGCCTGTACGATAATTAGTGAAACGCGTGGCAGTACCAAAAGTCAAGGGATACAAAGGTGCATCAAGTGAAGTGGAACAAGGACTGCAAGGACTTCTACATCCAACGTGAGGAGCAGCGAATCCACCGAAACATAACATAGTGTAAAGTGAAAAGCTGTTGGAATTATATATAAAATACGCTAAGTGCACAAAGTGTAAATATTACAAGTGCGGTTCCGTGCCTAACTTGTGCGGAGGACACACTTGGCAAGGCAAATCCTAGCTATCCTCGTGCCAAATTGCGGTGAAAAAAAAGTCAATTGCGAAAAAAGCACATTGCTGGAGTTCCAAACGGCAAGGGTAATAGTACCTCGAAACAAGTCTAGTGCGCAGCCAAACTAGCTTATTGAGTAAGGTGTAAAAACAACGCTAAACAATTCGTAATAAATATATAAATAGTAGAAAGAAAACCACCAATGAGTTCAAGTGTAAAAACAACGCTAAACAATTCGTAATAAATATATAAATAGAACAAAGAAAACCAAGTGTTCTTAGTGTCGCAGCGCCATAAATACAAATTTGTTGGCATGTACCCTCAGCACCGCAAGACCTAGCAAAGCTGATATTCGGGACAACCGAAGGTTCGTTACAAATGGCGTTCGTGTGTGTGTAATTTAAAAAAAGGAACAGCTCATAAAATATGGCACGCAATTCGGCCTGGAATTGGCTGGGACAACCGACATGATGCGGAAACAGTTTAGAGAATGGGTGAGTAAAAATAAAAACTCCCTAATGAACTGTCTCCGCATCAGCGAGTTGGCGAAAAGATTCGGTCGTTTGTCGCCAAGCAAAGAGCTCGAGTCGGCTGTCGAAGAGGAGGAAGAGGAGGAGAAAGAGCTTTGCGTTATAAATGTAGCACGGCTGAGCATACCTTCGACCAGCGCAGCGGCTCGAGCACGAGATTCTCAGGAAACTCGCCGATCACCGTGGGAGTCGGTGCAGCAACCCCAACAGGAACACACTTACGATAGAAGGTATGTACGCGCAAGCCCTGGCATGGAGTACCCAAGAGTGGCAAAACATGTGCGTTAATGGGGATTTAGATTCGACGGGCTGTCAAAAGCCTTAGAATTCTTGGATCAGGTCGAATGGTCAGCGGATACGTATGTGCTGAACCTGAACCTGATTCCAAGAGCCATGCCAGAATTGCTCAAAGGGTTGGCATTGAAATGTGTATATTGCAAACAACCAACACTGGACGTGTTGGGTTGGGTTCGTTCAGAGTTTCCAGAAATATTTCTATTTGAGAGATTATTTCGGAAACCCTGAAGACGAGGTACGCAAAAGACGGCAAAAGCTCGATGAACCATGTAAGATATATATGGTCGAAATGCAGTCGCTTATGCGACTGCTGCGGCTGGCAGCGGATAAGGAGCTGCGTAAAATATATACCAACAGTCTCCCCAAACTACGCGCGTACTCACGACCTTATCAGTTTTCAAATCTTGGATAGCTGATGCATCTGGCAGAAGGATTTGAGGAACTGGAAAACGATCGATCGCGCCTGCGGTTAGAGCAGCAACAACACCAACCCCAACAGGAGGGTGCACAATTGACAGCTACTGTGCGGATCGGCGACTGTCAGTACAAGGCAACTATTGATACGGAGGCTACAAGCAGTTTTATCAGCGAAAAACTGGCTTGTAGACTCAGTGAAATATGCCGAAGAAACACCACAAACAGTCAGGTACGGTTAGCAGACGGATGGAACAGCAGCGTCTCGGAGAAAATGGAATCGGAATTCATCTTGGGACACCGCAGCCTAGAGGTAAAGTTACTAATATTACCAGTCATGATTGATGATCTAGTGTTGGGGTGGGATTTCGTGACCGGTATTTGCACTGTGCTGAAATGTGCGGGATTGGTGGTCACCATCCCGGTACGACGCTACGAGCGTGTGGATCTGAAGGAGAGACTGTCGGTGGCAGTTGTCCAGACCACAACCGACCAGCGCACAGAGGCAACAAAGCCCAACACGAGGACCCAGAGATAGCCGAATTCTTATGTCGCGAAATTGCAGCGTTCGGTTAACTGAAATGGCCATCACAAATTACAGAGCACAAGATTGTGATGAGCGACGATAGGCCAATTAAGCAGCGGTATTTTCCCAAAAATCCGAAAATGCAGGCCGAAATCAACCAACAAGTTGACGAACTACTGGAAAAAGGCTGTATCGAACGATCGAACAGTCCACACAGCGCCTATAGTGATGGTTAAAAAGAAAACGGGTCAAGGGCGTTTGCGCGTGGATTTTCGACAGCTAAACAGCCGATCAATAAAAGATGCGTATCCTCTACCAAGAGTGAAATACATTTTGGATCAGCTCAGAGATGCCCATTTTATAACCAGCCTGGATCTAAAAAATGGGTATTGGCAAATACCCATGGAAAAGGAGAGCCGATCACTGACAGCATTTACAGTCCCGGGTAAAGGACTGTACCAATGGAAAGTAATGCCGTTCGGCTTACATTCGGCTCCTTCAACTTTCCAGAGGGCTTTGGATCGCGACATCGTACCAGACATGATGCCACTCGCGTTCGCATATTTAGATGTCGTTATAGTCATCCGATTCACCATGAGTCCCTCAAGCACCTTGCCAAAAACAGGCAGCAAGCATATGCCGCGATATGAACTAGAATCGCTCCTTTCCTTATCGGGCCCCTTGAGCAACGCAACCACTCGCGGGCGTTTCCACTCGCTGGGAAAATAGCCCTGCTCAAGACAGCGGGAAAACAACGCTGTGAGGTGCTGAGGGATGGCACGCCACAACTCCTTGCATATCGCCCCGGTGATGCCGTCCATGCCGGGAGAGCGTCTACTCTTCAACCTGGCGACACAAGCATCCACCTCAGAGACATCGAGCGGTGGCGGTGCGACGTCCGGGATGGCGATGGGTGCAGTCGACTCCGCAATTGGGAAAAAGTTGCGAAGGAGCACTCCCGCACAGTCCTGCCATGTTACGACCAGCTCGCCATTAGACCGGAGACACCCGAACTCGATTCTCTTTTGCGACCTCTGCAAATCCTGTAAACGTGCCCCCATGGATCATCTCTGTGCTCTCCCACGAAGCGGCGCCAATCTTTCTCCTTCTCCGACAGAATTAGCTTCTTGTATTGATTTGCAGCAAGCCGCAGCTCAATCGCAAGTCGCTCGGCATCATCAACGTGACCACGTCAACGAGCATTCTGTAGCCTTCGCTTCAGTCTCATGACCTCTTGGTGTTTGGTACTAAGGCCGGCATTCCACCAGACCACTTTCCCCACGGCTCTCGGAGATCTGCGTCCAAGCACTCTGTCACACACATCGTGCACAGGCGCGCGAAGTGTGGACACTTGGAAATCCAGTGGCGTCGATACGTGATCCTCCTGCAATTCGGATGCAAGCCTTGCCACCTTATCACCGAACAATCGCCAGCGTGCATTCGCGAGATTCCAGGACGGCACATTAGCAAAGCTCTCAACTGTGTTTCTGGGGTCGCGAGTGACCACAACAGTAATGATGTTGTGATCACTAACGTCCCACTCGTCCACTCTCCAGTCGTATGTGGCCCACATAGACGCCGCTGTGCTGACGATTGTCACGTCGATATCGCTTTGCGCTCTGCGATTGTCGAACGTGTACACTTCACTAGCTACATTGAGTACCTCGGCCCGACTACCCAGGATCCAATCCACAAGCAGCTCACCACGCTCATGATTCAGTTGCCTCCGAGAAAGCTCAGAGAGCTTGCTGAACCATAAGGGGGATACTGCATTCGCGTCGAGCCCGAAGATGACAGGAATACTACTGGCTTGCAGTATCACCGCATCTAGATACTAAATGTACGGCTCCAGGTCAGTGTTAAATTGGCAGTATACTGATGTCAGGAAAAACGAGCCGAATGTTCCGGTGACACTCACGCATACGCCAAAGTCGGTGATAAGTGTCTCCAGTGGCATGCAAATGGCGTCTGGGTCATCCACGATGACAGCTGCCTTCAAGCGCTTATCGGCGAAGACACGCATTCCTGCTGAAAAACCTGTCACTCATCCAGCCGTGTCCGCGTAAGGCTCCTGAACAAGAGCGAAGCCGTGACCAGATTCCCGCATGCGGGCTCCGAGCTCGATGTTAGTAGCTCGGCCACGGCCACAATTCGCTTGGATGAAACTAAACATTAATGTTTAGCTTGCACCCTCGCTAGCACCGCTCCGTATATCGGGCAAACCTCCGAGAGCATGTAATGCCCCGACGGAAGCCCCTTGAAACGGCAGTTCCGGCAGTCCACCGGACTGGTGCACCTTGCTGTGATGTGACCGGGCTGGCCACATTGGCGACAGACTTCGCTCTTGAAGCGACACTGAGACACCTTGTGGTCGAATCCGACGCACCTATGGCAGGCGTACGTTCGGATGAGCGACCGGCATCGGTATGAAAACCACTTGACGTAGACCCGTCCGGCCAGCGCTTTTCGTCGACTTCCAGCGTCAGGTTTAACCTTCCGCCATCAGTGACCGACCAAGGCTTCGTCTCCAGATGCACGCTTTTCTTGAAGGTAGCTGGCGACAATTCCTCCTTGAAATTGTTGGCGTAGAGCTCCTCCATAAACACCTCGGGTGAGATGCTGGTATCCACGTCCAGTACCGTCACCTTGGGGCGCAGTCCATTATTTTTCGCAACGCGGAGGCCCACCTCAGAGAATTTCGTGTTGGCCACCACTCTCTTCATCTCCGTTGCAGATGGTGTGCGGATCACCGCACCACCGCGCTTCAACTCGCGCACCTCGTGCACGCGGACGCCAAGTGAGGGCGCCACCTCCTTCATGATCTTTTCTGCCACCTCCTTGCCAGACATTTTTGCGTCGCAGCTGGTTACAACCGCCGACCAGGTCTCCACAACCTTGTTGGCCCTTGGGGCGGCAACGGGAACGGCTGCGTGGGTGGCTGGCGCGGCAAATCTGCTGGTCGGCTGCTCGTAAGTTGACGCAACCTTCGCCTGTCCCTCGAGGACCGCGTTGCGGACGACCAGTCTGGCGACCATGGCGTCGTACTTCGCGGCGGCGTCGAAGATCGTCATGGCTGCCTCTGGCTCCAGCCGGGCGTGCAGCACCGCCTCCTTAACGGCTCGCTGGATCGTCGCCAGCTCTTGGAGCGTCTCATCCGTACCCGTACAGACCGATGCATCTCGCGCGTTGGCGGCGCACCTATGGCAGGCCAGCGGCGGTGGCGTTGGTGACCTCGGCCTCTGGCGTTATCATGGCGGC
Organism: Scaptomyza hsui; assembly: GCA_018152825.1. Lineage (NCBI taxonomy): Eukaryota > Metazoa > Arthropoda > Insecta > Diptera > Drosophilidae > Scaptomyza > Scaptomyza hsui. The sequence goes on from JAECXO010000254.1 coordinate 488,494, forward strand.
TGCTGCGGTGGTCGCAGCGACGGCTTCAGGGTCAATAGCCGCGTATTTGGACGCCGTACCCTCATCCGACGAACTCCAGCGTCCCTCCCTCGCCTTCCTCGCTCTAAGCGCCTTCCGCTCCTTACGCGTGCCGCGCGTGGCCACCGATGAGGCATCGGAGCCATCGGAGCCTTCCATCGCGCGCTCTCTGTTGCCCGGTTTCGCAAGTTGGAGCACGGGCGCCACCTATATGTGCTTTCTTCCGGTGGTGCCACCTACCGGCGAGTTTTTACGTGAGCGACACCTGCTGGGAACGTTCCAACACTTTCGCCCACGTGAGCACCAATACACGCACACGCGCGCAACGAAAAACAAGCAAAACGAAACGAAACGAAACGAAAACGAATCGAAACGTTTAAGCGGGACACACTAAGCTCGCTAGCACGTGCGCACTAATACACACGCGCGCACCAATACTAGCACACGCACGTACGAAACGAAACGAAACGAAACAGCGAAACGAAACGTATTGGAACGAGTGAGCGCTTTGTTCGCTTGCACGTGGCACCAATACATGCACACGCACACAATGTGTTTTTTCTTGTTTTAACAAAACAATTTTACCGCGACGAAAAACAAACGCAATCGATCGCAAAACAAAACGAAAAGACAACAACTTCGCTTGCGTTAAACGCACAAATAAGTACTGTTTCTTTTAAGTGGCCACCAAATGTCGAATTCACTAACACGAATACGAACACGAACACACTCAACTTTTAACATGCGCGCACAAACTAACACGTCTGCTCGCCACAACAGACAAAATCCAACTGAGTAGATAGGGACATTCGAACTATATCTCTATAGGTGTTTATTTAACGTGACGTTTTCCATGTGAAGGATTACAGCCACGGTGCTCGTATATCCGAAGATATAGCACAGTGAGTCTGATTTAAGCGCACACTGTTCGGGTGTACATTAACTCAATTGGTAAGGGCTGAAACTACCAGCGAAAACACAACCACCACGATACTCCCACAAGGGGGCCAACCTCAATGAGTAGCCTTGGAGACTAACTCAACCCGTGGTACCGATTAAAGACTCGGGTGGACTCCCTATTCTAGTCCCGACAGACTCGGATTTAGGGCACCAGGTACCAGTCTTGGCTACGTCCGGGACTGGAAACCCACGTGTCTCTTTTAGTCGCCTCATACGACAAGCAGTGACATACTGTGGTGGATATTCTGCTGCCCGCCAACCACACGGGTGCAGTAGTAGATAGGGACATTCGTACTATATCTCTATAGGTGTTTATTTAACGTGACGTTTTCCATGTGAAGGATTACAGCCACGGTGCTCGTATATCCGAAGATATAGCACAGTGAGTCTGATTTAAGCGCCAGACTAACGCCCCTTTTACGGTACCAGTTTTTAAATGCACACTGTTCGGGTGTTCATTAACTCAATTGGTAAGGGCTGAAACTACCAGCGAAAACACAACCACCACGATACTCCCACAAGGGGGCCAACCTCAATGAGTAGCCTTGGAGACTAACTCAACCCGTGGTACCGATTAAAGACTCGGGTGGACTCCCTATTCTAGTCCCGACAGACTCGGATTTAGGGCACCAGGTACCAGTCTTGGCTACGCCCGGGACTGGAAACCCACGTGTCTCTTTTAGTCGCCTCATTCGACAAGCAGTGACATACTGTGGTGGATATTCTGCTGCCCGCCAACCACACGGGTGTTGCCAGTTTTGACTACGTCCGGGACTGGAAACCCACGTGTCTCTTTTAGTCGCCTCATACGACAAGCAGTGACATACTGTGGTGGATATTCTGCTGCCCGCCAACCACACGGGTGATACCAGTTTTGGCTCTTAACCCGGGACTGGTAACCCACGTTGCGCCTCCTCACCCATCAGTTGCAGTCGCCTTGCAAACGCAGCATCAGCAAACAGCATCAGCCGCTCCATCCTCTCAAGGGACTCCGTCACTCCAGAAACTCTCCAGACGCCATTCTCCAGGTACACTCCAAGTCCATCAAGGTTCCGCAAATCTGCATATAGCGGGCACACACATAGCACGTGTTGCCAGTCCTCAAGCGCTGCACCGCATAAGCATGCAGATGTGGCGCTGATTCTCCTCGCATGCAGATTTGCATTCAGCGACCCATGGCCAATCAGCAGGAATCCAGCGCGTAGGCTAAAACCGAAGTTTCGCCGGCTGAAAACGAAGCTTGCGTCCGGGAAAACTGGTGTGTAACTCGTCCGTTACGGTCACCGTCCCACCTGAGCTGCCACTCTCGCAACAAGCATTCGTCCAGCAGCGCCATCTTCTGCTTCCAGTCGAAACCTGCCAAGTCTCGACCGAACAGCCAGTCGCCATCCTTCAACGGGTAGTTACGCTTAAGCTTAAACCTAACCGCTAAGCGCATAGCAGCTAGGTCAAGCTGGGGAGCCCCAGCAAGGATCTGCATCGCAACAGTGGATACTGTGCGGCAGATCGGCAGAGATCCATACAGGATCATCCGCTGACAAGACATCAACTTGCTTTTGGCTGTCACTCGGCTCATCGCCACGTCATACCACACTGAGGCACCAAACAGCGCACAAGGCACCATGAGTCCGGCATAAATGGTCCGCTTGTCGCAGGGACTGACACCCCAGTCGACCCGCAGTACGCGTGCCAAAGCCCCAACGACTCCAGTCAGCCGATCGCGTAAAGACGCGATATGCAGGTTGAAATTCAACCGCTCGCCGACTGTGATACCCAGGTATCGGTATTTCCTGACATATGGCAGGCTTGTCTGACCAAGCCGTACCACTGGCGGCCTATTGAGCGACAGACTGCCTTTCAGTAGCATTAAGGCCGATTTGCTGATGGAGACAGCAACACCGACCTCATTCCCCCAAGCTTCTACGATGGACATGAGTTCCGTACCTTTTTCCTCCAAGACTCTGCGGGAGTTTCCCTCGACGATGAGCAGCAAGTCGTCTGCATACGCACTGAGCGGGCAACGCGGCTCCAGGCGCTGGAGAAGCACGTCCATCATGAGGATCCATATAAATGGACCACAAATGGACCCCTGTGGGCAACCTCGTGTCACCGGAACAGTGTGCTCTCCATACCTGCTGACGATACTTGCGCTCCTGCCAGAGAAGAAGCTTCTCCATAAGCTGGCTTCCAGGCATCCAGCGTCGATCAGTCGTTGGAGCACTGCATTCCACTCAACATGGTCGAAGGCGCCCTTGAAATCAACGAAGATTCCAAGCACGTACCTCGACACGCTGGCGTCAACAGTGCTCTTCACGTGCCTCCAGGCATCCTCAACGCAGAGTCCTGGTCTGAATCCGAATTGCCATCTGCTGCCGGTTGGTAGCACCTCCTTCATCCGATTCACCATGAGTCCCTCAAGCACCTTGCCAAAAACAGGCAGCAAGCATATGCCGCGATATGAACTAGAATCGCTCCTTTCCTTATCGGGCCCCTTGAGCAACGCAACCACTCGCGGGCGTTTCCACTCGCTGGGAAAATAGCCCTGCTCAAGACAGCGGGAAAACAACGCTGTGAGGTGCTGAGGGATGGCACGCCACAACTCCTTGCATATCGCCCCGGTGATGCCGTCCATGCCGGGAGAGCGTCTACTCTTCAACCTGGCGACACAAGCATCCACCTCAGAGACATCGAGCGGTGGCGGTGCGACGTCCGGGATGGCGATGGGTGCAGTCGACTCCGCAATTGGGAAAAAGTTGTGAAGGAGCACTCCCGCACAGTCCTGCCATGTTACGACCAGCTCGCCATTCGACCGGAGACACCCGAACTCGATTCTCTTTTTGCGACCTCTGCAAATCCTGTAAACGTGCCCCCATGGATCATCTCTGTGCTCTCCCACGAAGCGGCGCCAATCTTTCTCCTTCTCCGACAGAATTAGCTTCTTGTATTGATTTGCAGCAAGCCGCAGCTCAATCGCAAGTCGCTCGGCATCATCAACGTGACCACGTCAACGAGCATTCTGTAGCCTTCGCTTCAGTCTCATGACCTCTTGGCGTTTGGTACTAAGGCCGGCATTCCACCAGACCACTTTCCCCACGGCTCTCGGAGATCTGCGTCCAAGCACTCTGTCACACACATCGTGCACAGGCGCGCGAAGTGTGGACACTTGGAAATCCAATGGCGTCGATACGTGATCCTCCTGCAATTCGGATGCAAGCCTCGCCACCTTATCACCGAACAATCGCCAGCGTGCATTCGCGAGATTCCAGGACGGCACAGGAGCAAAGCTCTCAACTGTGTTTCTGGGGTCGCGAGTGACCACAACAGTAATGATGTTGTGATCACTAACGTCCCACTCGTCCACTCTCCAGTCGTATGTGGCCCACATAGACGCCGCTGTGCTGACGATTGTCACGTCGATATCGCTTTGCGCTCTGCGATTGTCGAACGTGTACACTTCACTAGCTACATTGAGTACCTCGGCCCGACTACCCAGGATCCAATCCACAAGCAGCTCACCACGCTCATGATTCAGTTGCCTCCGAGAAAGCTCAGAGAGCTTGCTGAACCATAAGGGGGATACTGCATTCGCGTCGAGCCCGAAGATGACAGGAATACTACTGGCTTGCAGTATCACCGCATCTAGATACTAAATGTACGGCTCCAGGTCAGTGTTAAATTGGCAGTATACTGATGTCAGGAAAAACGAGCCGAATGTTCCGGTGACACTCACGCATACGCCAAAGTCGGTGATAAGTGTCTCCAGTGGCATGCAAATGGCGTCTGGGTCATCCACGATGACAGCTGCCTTCAAGCGCTTATCGGCGAAGACACGCATTCCTGCTGAAAAACCTGTCACTCATCCAGCCGTGTCCGCGTAAGGCTCCTGAACAAGAGCGAAGCCGTGACCAGATTCCCGCATGCGGGCTCCGAGCTCGATGTTAGTAGCTCGGCCACGGCCACAATTCGCTTGGATGAAACTAAACATTAATGTTTAGCTTGCACCCTCGCTAGCACCGCTCCGTATATCGGGCAAACCTCCGAGAGCATGTAATGCCCCGACGGAAGCCCCTTGAAACGGCAGTTCCGGCAGTCCACCGGACTGGTGCACCTTGCTGTGATGTGACCGGGCTGGCCACATTGGCGACAGACTTCGCTCTTGAAGCGACACTGAGACACCTTGTGGTCGAATCCGACGCACCTATGGTAGGCGTACGTTCGGATGAGCGACCGGCATCGGTATGAAAACCACTTGACGTAGACCCGTCCGGCCAGCGCTTTTCGTCGACTTCCAGCGTCAGGTTTAACCTTCCGCCATCAGTGACCGACCAAGGCTTCGTCTCCAGATGCACGCTTTTCTTGAAGGCAGCTGGCGACAATTCCTCCTTGAAATTGTTGGCGTAGAGCTCCTCCATAAACACCTCGGGTGAGATGCTGGTATCCACGTCCAGTACCGTCACCTTGGGGCGCAGTCCATTATTTTTCGCAACGCGGAGGCCCACCTCAGAGAATTTCGTGTTGGCCACCACTCTCTTCATCTCCGTTGCAGATGGTGTGCGGATCACCGCACCACCGCGCTTCAACTCGCGCACCTCGTGCACGCGGACGCCAAGTGAGGGCGCCACCTCCTTCATGATCTTTTCTGCCACCTCCTTGCCAGACATTTTTGCGTCGCAGCTGGTTACAACCGCCGACCAGGTCTCCCTAACCTTGTTGGCCCTTGGGGCGGCAACGGGAACTGCTGCGTGGGTGGCTGGCGCGGCAAATCTGCTGGTCGGCTGCTCGTGAGTGCTGACGCAACCTTCGCCTGTCCCTCGAGGACCGCGTTGCGGACGACCAGTCTGGCGACCATGGCGTCGTACTTTGCGGCGGCGTCGAAGATCGTCATGGCTGCCTCTGGCTCCAGCCGGGCGTGCAGCACCGCCTCCTTAACGGCTCGCTGGATCGTCGCCAGCTCTTGGAGCGTCTCATCCGTCCCCGTACCGACCGATGCATCTCGCGCGTTGGCGGCGCACCTATGACGTGTGTGGAGGCCAGCGGCGGTGGCGTTGGTGACCTCGGCCTCTGGCGTTATTATTGGCGGCTGCTGCGGTGGTCGCAGCGACGGCTTCAGGGTCAATAGCCGCGTATTTGGACGCCGTACCCTCATCCGACGAACTCCAGCGTCCCTCCCTCGCCTTCCTCGCTCTAAGCGCCTTCCGCTCCTTACGCGTGCCGCGCGTGGCCACCGATGAGGCATCGGAGCCATCGGAGCCTTCCATCGCGCGCTCTCTGTTGCCCGGTTTCGCAAGTTGGAGCACGGGCGCCACCTATATGTGCTTTCTTCCGGTGGTGCCACCTACCGGCGAGTTTTTACGTGAGCGACACCTGCTGGGAACGTTCCAACACTTTCGCCCACGTGCGCACCAATACACGCACACGCGCGCAACGAAAAACAAGCAAAACGAAACGAAACGAAACGAAAACGAATCGAAACGTTTAAGCGGGACACACTAAGCTCGCTAGCACGTGCGCACTAATACACACGCGCGCACCAATACTAGCACACGCACGTACGAAACGAAACGAAACGAAACAGCGAAACGAAACGTATTGGAACGAGTGAGCGCTTTGTTCGCTTGCACGTGGCACCAATACATGCACACGCACACAATGTGTTTTTTCTTGTTTTAACAAAACAATTTTACCGCGACGAAAAACAAACGCAATCGATCGCAAAACAAAACGAAAAGACAACAACTTCGCTTGCGTTAAACGCACAAATAAGTACTGTTTCTTTTAAGTGGCCACCAAATGTCGAATTCACTAACACGAATACGAACACGAACACACTCAACTTTTAACATGCGCGCACAAACTAACACGTCTGCTCGCCACAACAGACAAAATCGAACTATATCTCTATAGGTGTTTATTTAACGTGACGTTTTCCATGTGAAGGATTACAGCCACGGTGCTCGTATATCCGAAGATATAGCACAGTGAGTCTGATTTAAGCGCCAGACTAACGCCCCTTTTACGGTACCAGTTTTTAAATGCACACTGTTCGGGTGTACATTAACTCAATTGGTAAGGGGCTGAAACCCCAGCGAAAACACAACCACCACGATACTCCCACAAGGGGCCAACCTCAATGAGTAGCCTTGGAGACTAACTCAACCCGTGGTACCGATTAAAGACTCGGGTGGACTCCCTATTCTAGTCCCGACAGACTCGGATTTGGGGGGCACCAGGTACCAGTCTTGGCTACGTCCGGGACTGGAAACCCACGTGTCTCTTTTTGTCGCCTCATACGACAAGCAGTTACATACTGTGGTGGATATTCTGCTGCCCGCCAACCACACGGGTGGTAGTAGATAGGGACATTCGAACTATATCTCTATAGGTGCTTATTTAACGTGACGTTTTCCATGTGAAGGATTACAGCCACGGTGCTCGTATATCCGAAGATATAGCACAGTGAGTCTGATTTAAGCGCCAGACTAACGCCCCTTTTACGGTACCAGTTTTTAAATGCACACTGTTCGGGTGTACATTAACTCAATTGGTAAGGGCTGAAACTACCAGCGAAAACACAACCACCACGATACTCCCACAAGGGGGCCAACCTCAATGAGTAGCCTTGGAGACTAACTCAACCCGTGGTACCGATTAAAGACTCGGGTGGACTCCCTATTCTAGTCCCGACAGACTCGGATTTAGGGCACCAGGTACCAGTCTTGGCTACGCCCGGGACTGGAAACCCACGTGTCTCTTTTAGTCGCCTCATACGACAAGCAGTGACATACTGTGGAGGATATTCTGCTGCCCGCCAACCACACGGGTGTTGCCAGTTTTGACTACGTCCGGGACTGGAAACCCACGTGTCTCTTTTAGTCGCCTCATACGACAAGCAGTGACATACTGTGGTGGATATTCTGCTGCCCGCCAACCACACGGGTGATACCAGTTTTGGCTCTTAACCCGGGACTGGTAACCCACGTTGCGCCTCCTCACCCATCAGTTGCAGTCGCCTTGCAAACGCAGCATCAGCAAACAGCTTCAGCCGCTCCATCCTCTCCAGGGACTCCGTCACTCCAGAAACTCTCCAGACGCCATTCTCCAGGTACACTCCAAGTCCATCAAGGTTCCGCAAATCTGCATATAGCGGGCACACACATAGCACGTGTTGCCAGTCCTCAAGCGCTGCACCGCATAAGCATGCAGATGTGGCGCTGATTCTCCTCGCATGCAGATTTGCATTCAGCGACCCATGGCCAGTCAGCAGGAATCCAGCGCGTAGGCTAAAACCGAAGTTTCGCCGGCTGAAAACGAAGCTTGCGTCCGGGAAAAACTGGTGTGTAACTCGTCCGTTACGGTCACCGTCCCACCTGAGCTGCCACTCTCGCAACAAGCATTCGTCCAGCAGCGCCATCTTCTGCTTCCAGTCGAAACCTGCCAAGTCTCGACCGAACAGCCAGTCGCCATCCTTCAACGGGTAGTTACGCTTAAGCTTAAACCTAACCGCTAAGCGCATAGCAGCTAGGTCAAGCTGGGGAGCCCCAGCAAGGATCTGCATCGCAACAGTGGATACTGTGCGGCAGATCGGCAGAGATCCATACAGGATCATCCGCTGACAAGACATCAACTTGCTTTTGGCTGTCACTCGGCTCATCGCCACGTCATACCACACTGAGGCACCAAACAGCGCACAAGGCACCATGAGTCCGGCATAAATGGTCCGCTTGTCGCAGGGACTGACACCCCAGTCGACCCGCAGTACGCGTGCCAAAGCCCCAACGACTCCAGTCAGCCGATCGCGTAAAGACGCGATATGCAGGTTGAAATTCAACCGCTCGCCGACTGTGATACCCAGGTATCGGTATTTCCTGACATATGGCAGGCTTGTCTGACCAAGCCGTACCACTGGCGGCCTATTGAGCGACAGACTGCCTTTCAGTAGCATTAAGGCCGATTTGCTGATGGAGACAGCAACACCGACCTCATTCCCCCAAGCTTCTACGATGGACATGAGTTCCGTACCTTTTTCCTCCAAGACTCTGCGGGAGTTTCCCTCGACGATGAGCAGCAAGTCGTCTGCATACGCACTGAGCGGGCAACGCGGCTCCAGGCGCTGGAGAAGCACGTCCATCATGAGGTTCCATATAAATGGACCACAAATGGACCCCTGTGGGCAACCTCGTGTCACCGGAACAGTGTGCTCTCCATACCTGCTGACGATACTTGCGCTCCTGCCAGAGAAGAAGCTTCTCCATAAGCTGGCTTCCTGGCATCCAGCGTCGATCAGTCGTTGGAGCACTGCATTCCACTCAACGTGGTCGAAGGCGCCCTTGAAATCAACGAAGATTCCAAGCACGTACCTCGACACGCTGGCGTCAACAGTGCTCTTCACGTGCCTCCAGGCATCCTCAACGCAGAGTCCTGGTCTGAATCCGAATTGCCATCTGCTGCCGGTTGGTAGCACCTCCTTCATCCGATTCACCATGAGTCCCTCAAGCACCTTGCCAAACACAGGCAGCAAGCATATGCCGCGATATGAACTAGGATCGCTCCTATCCTTATCGGGCCCCTTGAGCAACGCAACCACTCGCGGGCGTTTCCACTCGCTGGGAAAATAGCCCTGCTCAAGACAGCGGGAAAACAACGCTGTGAGGTGCTGAGGGATGGCACGCCACAACTCCTTGCATATCGCCCCGGTGATGCCGTCCATGCCGGGAGAGCGTCTACTCTTCAACCTGGCGACACAAGCATCCACCTCAGAGACATCGAGCGGTGGCGGTGCGACGTCCGGGATGGCGATGGGTGCAGTCGACTCCGCAACTGGGAAAAAGTTGCGAAGGAGCACTCCCGCACAGTCGTGCCATGTTACGACCAGCTCGCCATTCGACCGGAGACACCCGAACTCGATTCTCTTTTTGCGACCTCTGCAAATCCTGTAGACGTGCCCCCATGGATCATCTCTGTGCTCTCCCACGAAGCGGCGCCAATCTTTCTCCTTCTCCGACAGAATTAGCTTCTTGTATTGATTTGCGGCAAGCCGCAGCTCAATCGCAAGTCGCTCGGCATCATCAACGTGACCACGTCGACGAGCATTCTGTAGCCTTCGCCTCAGTCTCCTGACCTCTTGGCGTTTGGTACTAAGGCCGGCATTCCACCAGACCACTTTCCCCACGGCTCTCGGAGATCTGCGTCCAAGCACTCTGTCACACACATCGTGCACAAGCGCGCGAAGTGTGGACACTTGGAAATCCAGTGGCGTCGATCCGTGATCCTCCGGCAATTCGGATGCAAGCCTCGCCACCTCATCACCGAACAATCGCCAGCGTGCATTCGCGAGATTCCAGGACGGCACAGGAGCAAAGCTCTCAACTGTGTTTCTGGGGTCGCGAGTGACCACAACAGTAATGATGTTGTGATCACTAACGTCCCACTCGTCCACTCTCCAGTCATATGTGGCCCACATAGACGCTGCTGCACTGACGATTGTCACGTCGATATCGCTTTGCGCTCTGCGATTGTCGAACGTGTACACTTCACTAGCTACATTGAGTACCTCGGCCCGACTACCCAGGATCCAATCCACAAGCAGCTCACCACGCTCATGGTTCAATTGCCTCCGAGAAAGCTCAGAGAGCTTGCTGAACCATAAGGGGGATACTGCATTCGCGTCGAGCCCGAAGATGACAGGAATACTACTGGCTTGCAGTAGCACCGCATCTAGATACTCAATGTACGGCTCCAGGTCAGTGTTAAATTGGCAGTATACTGATGTCAGGAAAAACGAGCCGAATTTTCCGGTGACACTCACGCATACGCCAAAGTCGGTGATAAGTGGCTCCAGTGGCATGCAAATGGCGTCTGGGTCATCCACGATGACAGCTGCCTTCAAGCGCTTATCGGCGAACACACGCATTCCTGCTGGGAATCCTGTCACTCGTCCAGCCGTGTCCGCGTAAGGCTCCTGAACAAGAGCGAAGCCGTGACCAGATTCCCGCATGCGGGCTCCGAGCTCGATGTTAGTAGCTCGGCCACGGCCACAATTCGCTTGGATGAAACTAAACATTAATGTTTAGCTTGCACCCTCGCTAGCACCGCTCCGTATATCGGGCAAACCTCCGAGAGCATGTAATGCCCCGACGGAAGCCCCTTGAAACGGCAGTTCCGGCAGTCCACCGGACTGGTGCACTTCGCTGCGATGTGACCGGGCTGGCCACATTGGCGACAGACTTCGCTCTTGAAGCGGCATTGGGACACCTTGTGGTCGAATCCGACGCACCTATGGCAGGCGTACGTTCGGATGAGCGACCGGCATCGGTATGAAAACCACTTGACATAGACCCGTCCGGTCTGGTCAAGTATGGCCAGCGCTTTTTCGTCGACTTCCAGCGTCAGGTTTAACCTTCCGCCATCAGTGACCGACCAAGGCTTCGTCTCCAGATGCACGCTTTTCTTGAAGGCAGCTGGCGACAATTCCTCCTTGAAATTGTTCGCGTAGAGCTCCTCCATAAACACCTCGGGTGAGATGCTGGTATCCACGTCCAGTACCGTCACCTTGGGGCGCAGTCCCTTATTTTTTGCCACGCGGAGGCCCACCTCAGAGAATTTCGTGTTGGCCACCACTCTCTTCATCTCCGTTGCAGATGGTGTGCGGATCACCGCACCACCGCGCTTCAACTCGCGCACCTCGTGCACGCGGACGCCAAGTGAGGGCGCCACCTCCTTCATGATCTTTTCTGCTACTTCCTTGCCAGACAATTTGGCGTCGCGGCTGGTTACAACAGCCGACCAGGTCTCCACAACCTTTTTGGCCCTTGGGGCGGCAACAGGAGCTGTTCCGCGGGTAGCTGGTGCGGCAAATATGTTGGTCGGCTGCACGTGCGCTGCTGGAGCTGCACTCCGCAAGGTGTCCGCTTGTCCCTCCAGGACTGCGTTGCGGACGGCGAGTTTGGCGACTAAGGCATCATATTTTGCGGCGGCGTCAAAAATGGTCATGGCTGCAGCTGGCTCCAGCCGGGCGTGCAGCACTGCCTCCTTAACGGCTCGCTGGATCGTCGCCAGCTCTTGGAGCGTATCATCCGTAGCTGTCCCGACCGATGCATCTCGCGCGTTGGCGGCGCGAAACGCGGCAAGCGTTGCCGCAAGCGGCCTAGGCGAGGCGGCGGGACCGGCGGTGGCAACAGGGAAAGTATTGCCAGCAGAAACGGTGGCGATTGCGGCGTTGCGGGCAGCGGACCGGACGGCGGCGCGGACAGCGGTGGGGCCAGCAGCGGCGGCGTCGGCAGCGGTGGGGCCAGCGGCGTCGACAGCAGCGGCGATCTCCGTTAGACGGGCGGCGGTGGCATGATCCGCATAGTGGGCGGAAGGGGGGACCGGCGGCTTACCTTCAGTTGCGGCGTTGGTCGGCGGCGGCTTCAGGGTCCATGGCGGCGTACTTCGACGCCGCGCAATCATCCCTCCGAGGTCTCAACGAGCCTGGCCCTCGCCTTTCTGGCCTTAAGCGCCTTGCGCTCCTTTCGCGTACCGCGCGTCCCGATGAGGCATCGGAGCCTTCACCGGCGTCGCTCGCCGATTGCGAGTCCATCGCGATATGCACTCTCTACCTTGGTTGCTGCACTGTTTATATGTGGCGCTCTCTAATGTTCAGTTTGCCCGGTTTCGCCACCTGTTCGAGCACCGCCAAACTTTTACTGCTTTTAACAGCACTGTCTTGCTGGTGGCGCTACCTATCGGCAAGTTTTTGAGGTAGCGCCGCCTTGTTGGAACACGTTCCAACACTATATACGCTTTTGGCCTACGTGCGCACCAATACACGCACACGCGCGCAACGAAAAACAAGTAAACGAAACGAAACGAACCGAAAACGAATCGAAACGTTTAAGTGGGAAAAACAAAAAGCAACTTTGCCTTGCGTTATTAATACATTAGCCCGTCTTTTAGTTATAAAATTGTTTTTATCAAAAACGAAACGAAACAGTGTGGTATTTAAACAACGACAGAGCGCTTTTTTGCACGTGGCACCAATACAGCACACGTACACAATGTGTTTTTTTTTTTTTAACGAAACGAAAACAAATGCCGCAACGAAAACAATCCGCACAATCGATGCGCAAAACGAAAAACGCAAAGTTGTTATAACAACTTCGTTGCTTTAAACGCACAAATATGTTGTTGTTTTAGCAAAAACAACGCGCGGCCACCAGATGTGGTATTTACACACACACGCACACTAACACAGTTTAACTTCAGCAAGCGCGCAAACGAACACGTCCGAACGCAACGACAGTCAAAATCGAACTGAGTAGATAGGGACATTCGAACTATATCTCTATAGGTGCTTATTTAACGTGACGTTTTCCATGTGAAGGATTACAGCCACGGTGCTCGTATATCCGAAGATATAGCACAGTGAGTCTGATTTAAGCGCCAGACTAACGCCCCTTTTACGGTACCAGTTTTTAAATGCACACTGTTCGGGTGTACATTAACTCAATTGGTAAGGGCTGAAACTACCAGCGAAAACACAACCACCACGATACTCCCACAAGGGGGCCAACCTCAATGAGTAGCCTTGGAGACTAACTCAACCCGTGGTACCGATTAAAGACTCGGGTGGACTCCCTATTCTAGTCCCGACAGACTCGGATTTAGGGCACCAGGTACCAGTTTTGACTACGTCCGGGACTGGAAACCCACGTGTCTCTTTTAGTCGCCTCATACGACAAGCAGTGACATACTGTGGAGGATATTCTGCTGCCCGCCAACCACACGGGTGTTGCCAGTTTTGACTACGTCCGGGACTGGAAACCCACGTGTCTCTTTTAGTCGCCTCATACGACAAGCAGTGACATACTGTGGTGGATATTCTGCTGCCCGCCAACCACACGGGTGATACCAGTTTTGGCTCTTAACCCGGGACTGGTAACCCACGTTGCGCCTCCTCACCCATCAGTTGCAGTCGCCTTGCAAACGCAGCATCAGCAAACAGCTTCAGCCGCTCCATCCTCTCCAGGGACTCCGTCACTCCAGAAACTCTCCAGACGCCATTCTCCAGGTACACTCCAAGTCCATCAAGGTTCCGCAAATCTGCATATAGCGGGCACACACATAGCACGTGTTGCCAGTCCTCAAGCGCTGCACCGCATAAGCATGCAGATGTGGCGCTGATTCTCCTCGCATGCAGATTTGCATTCAGCGACCCATGGCCAGTCAGCAGGAATCCAGCGCGTAGGCTAAAACCGAAGTTTCGCCGGCTGAAAACGAAGCTTGCGTCCGGGAAAAACTGGTGTGTAACTCGTCCGTTACGGTCACCGTCCCACCTGAGCTGCCACTCTCGCAACAAGCATTCGTCCAGCAGCGCCATCTTCTGCTTCCAGTCGAAACCTGCCAAGTCTCGACCGAACAGCCAGTCGCCATCCTTCAACGGGTAGTTACGCTTAAGCTTAAACCTAACCGCTAAGCGCATAGCAGCTAGGTCAAGTGGGGAGCCCCAGCAAGGATCTGCATCGCAACAGTGGATACTGTGCGGCAGATCGGCAGAGATCCATACAGGATCATCCGCTGACAAGACATCAACTTGCTTTTGGCTGTCACTCGGCTCATCGCCACGTCATACCACACTGAGGCACCAAACAGCGCACAAGGCACCATGAGTCCGGCATAAATGGTCCGCTTGTCGCAGGGACTGACACCCCAGTCGACCCGCAGTACGCGTGCCAAAGCCCCAACGACTCCAGTCAGCCGATCGCGTAAAGACGCGATATGCAGGTTGAAATTCAACCGCTCGCCGACTGTGATACCCAGGTATCGGTATTTCCTGACATATGGCAGGCTTGTCTGACCAAGCCGTACCACTGGCGGCCTATTGAGCGACAGACTGCCTTTCAGTAGCATTAAGGCCGATTTGCTGATGGAGACAGCAACACCGACCTCATTCCCCCAAGCTTCTACGATGGACATGAGTTCCGTACCTTTTTCCTCCAAGACTCTGCGGGAGTTTCCCTCGACGATGAGCAGCAAGTCGTCTGCATACGCACTGAGCGGGCAACGCGGCTCCAGGCGCTGGAGAAGCACGTCCATCATGAGGTTCCATATAAATGGACCACAAATGGACCCCTGTGGGCAACCTCGTGTCACCGGAACAGTGTGCTCTCCATACCTGCTGACGATACTTGCGCTCCTGCCAGAGAAGAAGCTTCTCCATAAGCTGGCTTCCTGGCATCCAGCGTCGATCAGTCGTTGGAGCACTGCATTCCACTCAACGTGGTCGAAGGCGCCCTTGAAATCAACGAAGATTCCAAGCACGTACCTCGACACGCTGGCGTCAACAGTGCTCTTCACGTGCCTCCAGGCATCCTCAACGCAGAGTCCTGGTCTGAATCCGAATTGCCATCTGCTGCCGGTTGGTAGCACCTCCTTCATCCGATTCACCATGAGTCCCTCAAGCACCTTGCCAAACACAGGCAGCAAGCATATGCCGCGATATGAACTAGGATCGCTCCTATCCTTATCGGGCCCCTTGAGCAACGCAACCACTCGCGGGCGTTTCCACTCGCTGGGAAAATAGCCCTGCTCAAGACAGCGGGAAAACAACGCTGTGAGGTGCTGAGGGATGGCACGCCACAACTCCTTGCATATCGCCCCGGTGATGCCGTCCATGCCGGGAGAGCGTCTACTCTTCAACCTGGCGACACAAGCATCCACCTCAGAGACATCGAGCGGTGGCGGTGCGACGTCCGGGATGGCGATGGGTGCAGTCGACTCCGCAACTGGGAAAAAGTTGCGAAGGAGCACTCCCGCACAGTCGTGCCATGTTACGACCAGCTCGCCATTCGACCGGAGACACCCGAACTCGATTCTCTTTTTGCGACCTCTGCAAATCCTGTAGACGTGCCCCCATGGATCATCTCTGTGCTCTCCCACGAAGCGGCGCCAATCTTTCTCCTTCTCCGACAGAATTAGCTTCTTGTATTGATTTGCGGCAAGCCGCAGCTCAATCGCAAGTCGCTCGGCATCATCAACGTGACCACGTCGACGAGCATTCTGTAGCCTTCGCCTCAGTCTCCTGACCTCTTGGCGTTTGGTACTAAGGCCGGCATTCCACCAGACCACTTTCCCCACGGCTCTCGGAGATCTGCGTCCAAGCACTCTGTCACACACATCGTGCACAAGCGCGCGAAGTGTGGACACTTGGAAATCCAGTGGCGTCGATCCGTGATCCTCCGGCAATTCGGATGCAAGCCTCGCCACCTCATCACCGAACAATCGCCAGCGTGCATTCGCGAGATTCCAGGACGGCACAGGAGCAAAGCTCTCAACTGTGTTTCTGGGGTCGCGAGTGACCACAACAGTAATGATGTTGTGATCACTAACGTCCCACTCGTCCACTCTCCAGTCGTATGTGGCCCACATAGACGCCGCTGTGCTGACGATTGTCACGTCGATATCGCTTTGCGCTCTGCGATTGTCGAACGTGTACACTTCACTAGCTACATTGAGTACCTCGGCCCGACTACCCAGGATCCAATCCACAAGCAGCTCACCACGCTCATGATTCAGTTGCCTCCGAGAAAGCTCAGAGAGCTTGCTGAACCATAAGGGGGATACTGCATTTGCGTCGAGGCCGAAGATGACAGGAATACTACTGGCTTGCAGTAGCACCGCATCTAGATACACAATGTACGGCTCCAGGTCAGTGTTAAATTGGCAGTATACTGATGTCAGGAAAAACGAGCCGAATTTTCCGGTGACACTCACGCATACGCCAAAGTCGGTGATAAGTGGCTCCAGTGGCATGCAAATGGCGTCTGGGTCATCCACGATGACAGCTGCCTTCAAGCGCTTATCGGCGAACACACGCATTCCTGCTGGGAATCCTGTCACTCGTCCAGCCGTGTCCGCGTAAGGCTCCTGAACAAGAGCGAAGCCGTGACCAGATTCCCGCATGCGGGCTCCGAGCTCGATGTTAGTAGCTCGGCCACGGCCACAATTCGCTTGGATGAAACTAAACATTAATGTTTAGCTTGCACCCTCGCTAGCACCGCTCCGTATATCGGGCAAACCTCCGAGAGCATGTAATGCCCCGACGGAAGCCCCTTGAAACGGCAGTTCCGGCAGTCCACCGGACTGGTGCACCTTGCTGCGATGTGACCGGGCTGGCCACATTGGCGACAGACTTCACTCTTGAAGCGACACTGAGACACCTTGTGGTCGAATCCGACGCACCTATGGCAGGCGTACGTTCGGATGAGCGACCGGCATCGGTATGAAAACCACTTGACGTAGACCCGTCCGGTCTGGTCAAGTATGGCCAGCGCTTTTCGTCGACTTCCAGCGTCAGGTTTAACCTTCCGCCATCAGTGACCGACCAAGGCTTCGTCTCCAGATGCACGCTTTTCTTGAAGGCAGCTGGCGACAATTCCTCCTTGAAATTGTTGGCGTAGAGCTCCTCCATAAACACCTCGGGTGAGATGCTGGTATCCACGTCCAGTACCGTCACCTTGGGGCGCAGTCCATTATTTTTCGCAACGCGGAGGCCCACCTCAGAGAATTTCGTGTTGGCCACCACTCTCTTCATCTCCGTTGCAGATGGTGTGCGGATCACCGCACCACCGCGCTTCAACTCGCGCACCTCGTGCACGCGGACGCCAAGTGAGGGCGCCACCTCCTTCATGATCTTTTCTGCCACCTCCTTGCCAGACATTTTTGCGTCGCAGCTGGTTACAACCGCCGACCAGGTCTCCCTAACCTTGTTGGCCCTTGGGGCGGCAACGGGAACGGCTGCGTGGGTGGCTGGCGCGGCAAATCTGCCGGTCGGCTGCTCGTAAGTTGACGCAACCTTCGCCTGTCCCTCGAGGACCGCGTTGCGGACGACCAGTCTGGCGACCATGGCGTCGTACTTCGCGGCGGCGTCGAAGATCGTCATGGCTGCAGCTGGCTCCAGCCGGGCGTGCAGCACCGCCTCCTTAACGGCTCGCTGGATCGTCGCCAGCTCTTGGAGCGTCTCATCCGTACCCGTACAGACCGATGCATCTCGCGCGTTGGCGGCGCGAAACGCGGCAAGCGTTGCCGCAAGCGGCCTAGGCGAGGCGGCGGAACCGGCGGTGGCAACGGGGAAAGTGGCTGCGGACGAAACGGTGGCAGCTGCGACGTTGGGGGCAGTGGGCCGAACGGCAGCGCGGACCGCGGTGGGGGCGGCGTCGGCGGCGTGGCCAGCGGCAGCGCGGACTGCGGTGGGGCCAGCAGCGGCGGCGTCGGCGGCGTGGCCAGCGGCGGTGGCGTTGGTGACCTCGGCCTCTGGCGTTATCATGGCGGCTGCTGCGGTGGTCGCAGCGACGGCTTCAGGGTCAATTGCCGCGTATTTGGACGCCGTACCCTCATCCGACGAACTCCAGCGTCCCTCCCTCGCCTTCCTCGCTCTAAGCGCCTTCCGCTCCTTACGCGTGCCGCGCGTGGCCACCGATGAGGCATCGGAGCCATCGGAGCCTTCCATCGCGCGCTCTCTGTTGCCCGGTTTCGCAAGTTCGAGCACGGGCGCCACCTATATGTGCTTTCTTCCGGTGGTGCCACCTACCGGCGAGTTTTTACGTGAGCGACACCTGCTGGGAACGTTCCAACACTTTCGCCCACGTGCGCACCAATACACGCACACGCGCGCAACGAAAAACAAGCAAAACGAAACGAAACGAAACGAAAACGAATCGAAACGTTTAAGCGGGACAGTCAGCTCGCTAGCACGTGCGCACTAATACACACGCGCGCACCAATACTAACACACGCACGTACGAAACGAAACGAAACGGAACACCGAAACGAAACGTATTGGGACGAGAGAGCGCTTTGTTCGCTTGCACGTGGCACCAATACATGCACACGTACACAATGTGTTTTTCTTGTTTTAACAAAACAAAACAATTATACCGCGACGAAAAACAGCGCAATCGATCGCAAAACAAAACGAAAAGACAACAACTTCGCTTGCGTTAAACGCACAAATAAGTCCAGTTGTTTCTTTAACGTGGCCACCAAAGTCGAAATTACTCACACGAATACGACACAATACACTCAACTTTTACTATGCGCGCACAAACTAGCACGTCTGCTCGCGGCAACAGTCAAAATCGAACTGAGTAGATAGGGACAGTGGGAATCTCGTTAATCCATTCATGAGCGTCACTAATTAGATGACAAGGCATTTGGCTATTTTTTTTTTTTTTTTTTATCGCGAAGTTGGGAGAATCTTCTAAAGATACTAGTTGCTGGCAAAACATCTAGTATGCACGATTCCCTGTGTCCGGATTGCAAACCACATGTTGGCTATCCACAGGCGCATACGTACTAAACTCCTCCTTATAGCCATTATGCAATACTAATTAAGTGCGATGTTTATACCTTATTGATGGTGTGCCAAGGTAGCAGGCAAATATATGAACCAGACGCTTGGGCTAAGTCCAGTCTCGAGAGTATCCGCATAGATACATAGACTGCCTGAAGCAGTAAGTTCCACCACTCAAAACTCGAACACTGATGATATTGCTATCACCCTTGTTAAGGAGATTTTTCGCAATCAACCGTTTTACCGATTGACCACTCCAGATCCCCCTCCAGCTTAGAGTGGCCGAATGGAACTCGACATCACATGTCGCTCCGAATCGCCGCCGCAATTCAGTCCGTGTGACCGGTCTGTTGTACTTATCGACTTTACGCTGGTGCGCTTCATCGATAGAGTGTCCGTCTGTCGTTACTTGTGCGTCTATCACGTGGATGATATTATGTCGGAGCGCTACCAGGTCCGGTTTACTCAATCCGGATTCGCACTGCAGACAGTTCCGGCAGTCCACCGGACTGGTGCACATTGCTGCGATGTGACCAGGCTGGCCACATTGGCGACAGACTTCACTCTTGAAGCGACACTGAGACACCCTGTGGTCGAATCCGACGCACCTATGGCAGGCGTACGTAAGGACGAGCGACCGGCATCGGTATGAAAACCACTTGACGTAGACCCGTCCGGTCTGGTCAAGTATGGCCAGTGCTTTCTCATCAACCTCCAGCGTAAGATTTCATCTTCCGCCATCGGTGACCGACCAAGGCTTCGTCTCCAGGTGTACACTCTTTTTGAAGGCAGCTGGCGACAATTCCTCCTTGAATTTATTTGCATACAACTCATCCGGGCGCAGTCCTCTGTTCTTGGCAACGCTCAGTCCCACCTCCGAGAACTTGGCGTTGGCAACCACTCTCCTGAGCTCGGTGGCGGACGGCGTGCGTATGACTGCACCGCCGCGCTTCAGTTCACGCACCTCGTGCACTCGGACGCCAAGTGAGGGGGCTACCTCCTTCATGATCTTCTCGGCCACCTCCTTGCCAGACATTTTAGAGTCGCAGCTGGTTTCAACCGCCGACCAGGTCTCCCTAACCTTATTGGCCCTTGGGGCGGCAACAGGAGCGGCTGCGTGGGTGGCTGGTGCGGTAAATCTGCCGGTCGGCTTCACGTGTGTTGACGCAACCTTCGCCTGTCCCTCGAGGACCGCGTTGCGGACGACCAGTCTGGCGACCATGGCGTCGTACTTCGCGGCGGCGTCAAATATGGCCATGGCTGCCTCTGGCTCCAACCGGGACTGCAAGGGTGTCACTTTTTGCCACTCTCCTCACACCCTCTTAAATTTATGTTGCGGTGCCACTCACCACCGGCTAACCACCACAATGATACTCACTCATAAAACATTTTGTGTGTGCTACTGGTGTCGGCAATATTATGTTCTCGCTCATACAATGCACCGTTAATTTTTTGTTTACGAACTCAAGCATTTTTGGGAATCGCGTGCCGGTGGCACACATACCCAGAACGAATGTAGGAATAAGAGCAAGAGAAAAAAAAAGGCAATGCGCAATAAATGCATGTAGTCAAATCACATAAGAATCGCCCGAGTGTTTTGCAACCACCATGGTGTCTTTTGATTTTACATGCGCAATGACATCAGAGATTATTAGAAATAAAATAGAAAGTGGAGTTTACAATGTTGCTCCCACACACAAAGGCAAAAGTTTTATTTGGAAAATAATTTTCGATATTTATGAAGATGAGCAAACTGTTCTTGATGGTTGGGTTTTTTGTAGTACATGCAAAAAAGTACTTAAATTTGTTAGCAAGCAAACATCGAATTTGTCACGGCACAAATGCTGTACTAATTTAAGACAACCAGCAGAAGCAAAAAAAGTTACAGATGTTGACAAAAATGAAGCTATCTGAAAGTGCACTGAGTTGTCCAGGATTGTCGGCCTTTCTCCGCGGTAAACGGGACCGGATTTCGCAACATGGTTGAATTTTTTGTGAAAATCGGTGCAACTTATGGACCAAATGTGGACATCGCCGACCTGCTGCCCGACCCAACGACATTGAACCGAAATGCAGAAAAGGATGCTCAAGAGAAGCGGATGGTAGTCTCCAAAGAGATCAAGGAATCAGTTGACAAAGGTGCATTATCGGCGACCGTTGATATGTGGACGGATCAATATGTTAATAGAAATTTTTTAGGTATTACTGTTCAATATTTAAAAAATTTTAAAATGGTGGACATGATTTTAGGGTTGAAATCTATGGATTTCGAGAAATCCACCGGGGATAATATTTTAAACAAAATAAAAACGATCTTTGCACAATTTGACGTCATAAACATAGCTAATTTAAAATTCGTTACCGATAGAGGGGCCAATATTAAAAAAGCATTAAATAACAATATAAGATTAAATTGCTGTGCTCATTTGCTCTCAAATTGTAAAAGTCATTACTTTTAATCTAATATATCTTTATTATTTCTTAAAGTCTCACACTTCTGTGCGTGCGTTCACATTCATAGTTCTTACATGACTATTTTAATACTAAAAAAATACCAAAAACTTATACAATGTTTTATGGTGTTTTTTAGCAACTTAATACACAAATGTCCTGGAAAAATCGTTTGACGAGTCAGAGGAGCTTAAAGATATCTTACAGTCATGTAAAAAAATAGTTAAATATTTCAAGAAGTCCTGTTTACGACACCGGTTACATACAACTTTAAAGAACTCATGCCCAACTAGATGGAATTCGAACTATATTATGCTGAGTTCTATTGTGGATAATTGGACAGTAGTAAATCGGACATTAAGTGAGACTGAGGGAGGTTTAAAACTCATGATCGTTAATATATCTACGATAAAAAATCTTTTAATACTTTTAGAAAATTTTGAAAGAATTTTTAAAGAGTTACAAACGTCTTCAGTGAACGCACCGTTGAGTTCAAAAACGGCGCTGCGAATGGCGCGCACGTTGAAAGATTTGAATTGAAGTGGAAAAGCTCCACTTCCGAGGAAAGAGGGGAGTGTGAGGAGCTGTGAATGCTTCTCACAAAAGATCGTAACTTGGCTTTTTTGTGGATATATTTGTTGATATAAATATATATATACATATATATATATATATATATATATATATATATATGAATGTGTGGAGCATATGTTGGGGACCCAAAAATTTGGAACTTTGGATCCATTTATTCTGTGTGCAATTTAAAAATAAAGGTTCATTTTCAATCTTGGAGCTTCTGGAGCAATTTTGCGGTACTTATAATCAATTTTATAAGGAACGCATTTATTCGGGACATATGACAAAACGCGTATTAAGGGGACCGTGTCCTTGGAATACGTGTTGCATATAATGCGGAATATACGTATAACAAATGTTTTATATTAAACGCATATTTTGGGGGACAAAATTTCGGCGTTGCCACCTTTTTAAATATTTTTTAATATTTATTACCCTATCGTTTATTTTGGGGACTCTGCACGCTGAAATTAAATCATTTGCATTGTGTCCCTAAAATAGTGGTTTAATAAAAATGGTATATAAATCCTTATGCATTTGTTTGCTAAAATGTGCTTTAAAAACAACAATGAAAACTTATAGAAATCATTGTTTATTTTGGGGACGGCACGCTGAAATTAAAGCATTTGCATTGTGCCCTAAAATAGTTTTGTAATACATTTTTTTTTTTTTTCTTACAATTCAAGTATATTTACAATCTGTCTAGCAGACAATAAGCAAATTAAATCAAAATATTACATAACGTGGGGAAAGGGCGTCACAGTTTATACATTTATGGGTGAAAAGGACTATTTACATTCATAACAGCGAAGATAAAAACCAACATAAACAGGCTACCAGTGCTGCTCGGGTCTGAAGGGCAAGTCAAGGGGATGACTCCGTTTTAGCCGCCTTAAGTGTTGGCTGTTGTCCAGCAGGCTTATGGCCAGGTGGTTGCTGTGACGCTCGAGTCTGGAGGCATATCGTGTACCGAATTTGCGAATTTCGCTCACGGACGGTACTTCCAGGTCTCTGTGTATAACTGAATTTCTGACATAGGTTGGCGCACCAATAATTCTTCGGAGCAGCTTGCTCTGGAAACGCTGTATGATTTCGATGTTGGACTCAGCTGCCGTCCCCCAGAGTTGGATGCCGTAAGTCCAGATTGGCTTAAGCAGCGCTTTGTAAAGCAACACTTTGTTCCGAGTGCTCAGCTCCGAGCGTTTACCGAGCAGCCAGTTCATTTTAGCTACCCTAAGATTTAGCTGCGTCCTTTTGGCCTTAAGGTGAGCCTTCCAGTTAAGGCGCCTGTCAAGAGTAAGGCCCAGGTACCTCACCTTATCCACAACTGGGAGGGGTGAGCCGTGTAGGCTTACTGGAGGGCAATTGAGCCTGCGGTTCGTGAATGTCATGTGGAGTGACTTTTCAGTGTTAACTGAGATGTTCCATCTCAGCAGCCATGGGTGCAGCAAGTCCAGCTGCCTTTGGACGATTTCGGATGCCTCTGCGCGGTCCGTTGCTGAGGCGATGAAGGCTGTGTCGTCAGCATAGGAGGCAATAAGGAGCTGCTCGTGTTGAAGCAGTGGTAGATCCACGGTGAATAGGGTGTATAAAATCGGGCCCAGTACACTGCCCTGTGGAACGCCAGCCTGGACACGTTCTATCCTCGAGCTAGAGCCTTCACACCTTACATAGAAGCATCTGTCCGTTAGGTAGGATTTAAGGGTTAGGTAGAATGGAGCTGGGAACAGGAGCTTGATTTTGTAGAGTAGACCGGCGTGCCATACCCGATCGAATGCCTGCTTGACGTCCAGGAATACCGCAGAGGAGTACTTCTTTTCTTCAATGCTGCAGAGGATCTCTTGAACAACGCGATGACATTGCTCTGGAGTGCCGTAATGCTGCCGGAATCCAAATTGGTGGTCTGGGATCGAATTGCCTTCGTCCAGTAGTGGCAACACTCTAGCCAAAAGTAATCTCTCGAATACTTTGGAGAGTATCGCCAGCAGACTGATTGGACGGTAGGAGGCAATTTCATTTTCCGGTTTCCCAGGTTTCGGAATCATAATAACCTCTGCACACTTCCATTGGGATGGAAAGTGGCAGAGGTCAAAGATTCCATTGAAAATGTTTGCCAGCAGTTGGATCACTTTCGGCGGAAGGCACTTGAGGGTCACAGAGTCGATACCGTCGTGTCCCGGACTTTTTGTTGCTTTCAGGCAGTCAACCTCGCTTTGCACCTCTTCCGGCGTAACTCTGGTGATGGGGAGAGCCATTTGGCATGGAGTGTCAAGAAAAGCCTGGGTAGCGTCGGCTTCTTCAGCGCAACATGTGCTAAAGGGGGTGAAGGTGTTTGCCAGATGCGACACAAACTCCTCAGCCATCTCCACACTCGACCTACACCACGTGCCATTTGAGCTCCGGATGGGAACTTTCCTCGTGGTTGGCCTTTTGAGGTACTTGGTAGCGTTCCAGAGGCTGTGTTCCGGGTTGTTGGGCTCTAGGTTGCGTAGGAATTCAGCTGTGGCATCGTTACGGAGGTTGTGGTATAGAGCTTTCAACTCCTTGATGGCGCGGTTGAAGGCCCTTTTATCCAGCGGATTGCGAGTTTGCTGCCAAATTCTACGCAGGCGTCTCTTCTCTCTCAGCGCGTTGGTGATTTCGTCAGACCGGGTGAATATGTCTCTCTGACTTACTGGAGGTTGAGAGATCCGAGCTGGAGGTGTGCAGGCGGAAGCAGATTCGCAGATGTCACGCGTGAGCTTTTCCACAGTTTGGTCGATGTCCTCTCCGCTGTTAAGGCAGGGGTTAGGCTCAGTAATCGCTTCAAGCATTGTTTTAAAAGAGTCAATGTTGGAGCTTTTACTGAGTAACCTGGTGTTGCGCTTGGTCATTTCAACAGGGGTGTCCAGCCAGACCTTGACCGCACTGTGGTCAGAGTGAAGGTCGAAGTCGGCTGCAGTGATTATTCTGCTGTGGTTGATTCCTCGGGAAATAGCAATATCCAGGACGTCAGGGCTCTTCTGAGGATCTGTTGGCCAGTATGTTGGTTGAGCAGACGAGTGGGTGGTCAGGTTGAGGATGCCAATGCAAGGCATGAGGGCGACTCCCTTGGGGTTATTACACCTTGAGCCCCACCACGTGTGTTTTGCGTTGAAGTCGCCTCCGATTATAAATCTGGAGCCAAACGAGCTTAGGATATGCAGGAACGATTGGGTGTCAACAGTGTGTCTCGGAGGAGCCTAGCAGGAGGCAATCGTTAGGTTTCCAAGGGAGGTGGAAATACTCACGGATGACGCTTGAAGCCACGGGAGTAGGGTCGGCGTGTTTTCTGCATATTTCAGTTTCGATTTAATGATAATGGCAGCTCCACCTCTGGCATTGCCGCTGGGGTGGTTTGCCTGCAGCAGGTCGTATCCGCTGATTTTGAAAAATGACTGCGTGGTTAAATGAGTTTCAGATATGAGCATGATGTCGACGTTGTTCCGCTTAAGGTACAAGTCGATCTCAGGCCGACTCTTGCATAGGCCGTTAGCATTCCATATGACAATCTTGAGAGCTACTTGCATAATTGGGCCAGGATCGTGTTCATCATAAGAGTCATTTGCTCCATTTGAGCCTGCAGTAGTTTTATGATTTGCTCTAAGTGGGCATAGGAGGAGCCGATTTGCTGTGTAGTTGGGGGAACGTTGGGGTTGGCATAAAAGGGAGCGTTGAAGGTTGCAGAGTTTTTGGAAACTCCAGCATAAGTCATTCCCGGCTGGGTGTAGGTAGAGGGAGGATTTTGGGACACTGGGCTGACAAACCCGACGCGGGGCGGTTATGCACAGTGGCAGGGCGAGTTTGAGTCTTGCCTTGGTCTCTTATCTTGACTGTTTCCTTGTAGACCCTGCAGCCTCTGTAGGAAGCAGTGTGGCTTTCTTTGCAGTTCACGCACACTGGGGGCAGCTCCTTGCCTTTCAGGCACTTGTTCGTCTCGTGATTGCCTGAGCACTTGACACATCTCCAGGGTTTGTTGCAGAAGTTTTGGGTGTGGTTAAACTCCTGGCATCTGTGGCATTGAACGAGCTCGTTCCTTTTTCTGGGAGGCTCGATGATAACGATGGCGTTGCACAGGCGTTTGATTGAGAAAACGTCTTTGTTATTCCCAGCTGGTTCCAAGTCAACGAAGAACATAGGCAATGGCGCTTTGGTTGTTCTATGTTTGGCGTTGGTGAGATGGCGCACGTTGTGACCAAGCTTGTTAATTTCGTCACGGATGAGGCTTAATGGAGTGCTGTGGTGCAGGTTTCTGATGACAGCTCTGTACGCTCTTTCATGCTTCATCTGATAACTGTGGAATTCAACCTTGCTTGATTCCAGTGCACGGATTAACTTTTTGTAGTCCTCGACGCTAGTGGTCATTACGCGAACCTGACCGTCTCTGCCTGCTTTGTACGAGAAGTTATCGCTGTTAATAGTATCAACAATAAAGATTAACATGTCAGAGATGTCGCCAACGTGGGAAATAAAGATGGGGGGAGTCTTGGGGGCAGAGGTGCTGGGCTCAACTGCGGCAGTTGGGGCGTTTAGCTGGGAGTTTTCGTCATTCTGGGCGAGCAGGGCAAATTTGTTGGAGCTTAGAGCTGCACCTGCAGCTGGCTTGCGTCGGATTACGCCGGCCTCACTTGAGCTCAGGTCGGATCCGGATGATGCCGACTCAGTTGACGAAGATGGCTTTTTTGTTGTAGCAGACTTCTTGCGTTTCACTACAGGAGACGACTGCTTTCTCTTTAGTGGGGCAGACTTCCGGGCGACAATCTGCCACGAGACGGGTCCCGCAGCACTGCCGCTCGGCGCGACGTCGTTATCCATTCTGCAGGCCAAGATTGGCCGCGAACTGTAATCAGATCCCTAGTGTGTCGAGAAATTTGATTTTCGGGAGCAGCCTTAAAATATGCAGCGCGAAAATTTGGTTTAAAATGGTGCCTAAAGTGTAGTAGGCCACCTCTAACAACCACCCTAACAGCATACTAGTCTTGATCTCATTAACATGATCACATTAACACGGTCACATTAACAACACAACATAGAAATGTAAGACTCATAATGGAATGTAAAGAAGAAAGAAAATGTTAAGACTGACGCGGAAGAAGCGCGCCAGTCAGTCGTCGTGTAACCTTTGAAGAGAAGAGTAGTGTTAAAGTATTATACAATAAAGTGCAATTAACTGTATACATATTTCCTGTATCTAATCTCTCTGGCTATCCTGCCACAAATTCAGAAGTGGGATTACTCGCGATGAGCGACTTGAATTTAAGTGAATTTTCGACGGCGCAGCTGAAGAATTGGCTTTCAGTGCTAGGTTTACCTACAACGGGCACCAAGGCCGAATTAATGGCTCGACTCAGCGCTTGTCCAATGGATCTTCGTGGTGAGCCACCCGAGTTTGTCATACAAGAGGAGCGCATCGACGACAGGCCGGGGCCTTCTCAAAATGCATCGGTGCAACAAACATCGGAAGCATCGGCTGTCGAGCTTCAACTCGGGCGAAACGCCGAGAGGGGTGAGCTGCAAAAACTACGCAACGAAATGGAAGCCACAAAAAAATTACTACAGCAGCTTCAACAAGAAGTAGCGCTCACAGCACAAAGGCAAAGAGACGACGACAGCGAAATCGGCGAAAACAACGGTAAAGACGACAACGGCGGCAGCAGTAGCGACAACGACGGCAACGGCGACAACGGCGGCAGCAGTAGCGACAACAACGGTAACGGCGATGGCGGCGCCAGCATCAGCGTTAACAGCAACAGCCTCTACACTATTAACAGAGACGTAGCAGCTGTTAACAACTGCGGAATCGATGTGAACAACAGCAGTATCGATAGACATGTTATTACCAGCATCGATACTCATGACGATAGCAACGCAGTGTTGGGCAACACTATCCCCGACAGCGGTACACAACACCAGTACCGAAACGTAAACAAGCTTCGCGGATCAACAATAGCTGCGCTCGCTTTAGCAAAAGAAATCGCGCAGGATTACAACGGCGAATCATGCGTGCGCATTTGGGCCAAGCAGATAAAAAACATTGCGCGCATTTATGAGTTAGACGCCACGTACTGCCACTTGTTAATCTTAGCAAAGTTAAAGGGCAAGGCACAACAATGGCTACTTAGTAACGATGAGCGCATTTTGGAATCAGCTGACCAACTGTTGGAACAGTTGATCTTAACGTTCGGCGGAAGCACTTCAAAAGCGGAGAATCGGAACATGTTCCAAAAGCGAAATTGGAAATTCGGAGAGAGTTTTGTTGCGTATTATGAGGAAAAGATAATGCTCGCTAACAGAATAAACATCGACAAAGAGGAGCTGCTGGAAAACATCATAGAGGGCATTCCAACTCCAAGCTTGCGCAACCAGGCGCGCATCCAGTGCTTCAACGAACCAGCACAAATCCTAAAGGCGTTCGCAGGAATACATTTAGCAAACAGAAAGCTGCACACCCAGCCCAAATCAGAAGACAACAAAGAAGTCCGATGCTTAAACTGCAACTCAAGGGGTCACTTACTCAAGGAGTGCCGCAAACCAAAGCGTGAGACTGGTTCGTGCTATGCATGTGGCGTGTTTGGCCACTTCGTGGGACAATGTCCAGAAAGAAAGGGTATCATTTCTAACAGTTATGAAAGTCAGTTTAGAATATATTTTGCAGACGCTATCTTACACCCATTAATTGCAGAATGCCTCATAGACTCGGGAAGTCCCATTTCGTTTATTAAAGAATATCTTGTGCCTAAGGAAATAGCACTAAATCCTGTTTTAAATTCGTATTATGGCCTGAATCACAGCCAGTTAAGCATTTATGGAATAGCGATCTGTTATGTTTTGAAAAATAAATCAAAAAAATGTTATTTTCATTTAAACGTCGTGGCTAACGAGTCTATGGGCCATGATGTAGTGTTTGGGAGGGATTTCATGTACGCATGCGATCTTAAGTTAGATTTAAGCACCTTGAGGATGGTTACAGTGGAGAAGATGGAAACGCAACATGCTGATGACGAAGCGATCGTGCCGACAGTCAGTCCTATTATCAACGAAACTGTTAGTCCTCAAATTAACGAAGCAGTTATGAAAACAGTTAGTTCCGAAAATAATACAGCTGATGTGAAATCATTTACGCCAAAGGTTGAAAACAAAATTAATAAGACAGTTACGCCCAAGGTCGAAGACAAAATTAGTAAGACAGTTATGCCCAAAGTTAAAAACAAAGTTAGTGAGACAGTTATGCCCAAAGTTAAAAACAAAGTTAGTGAGATAGTTATGCCCAAAGTTAAAAAAGAAATTAGTATAACTGTTACGCCAGATATTAACACAACAGTTATACCATCAGATAGTTCGAATATGGATTCTACAATTAAAACAACAGTTTTTGACAACAGAGAAACAACAGCTATGTCTACAGCAAGTCAGCAAGAAAACGAACCACCTGTCGCAACGGTATGGCAATTAGCAAATTTAAAAAACAGCTCAACGAATAATTTAGCAGTAAGTTCAAGAGCTAATACGGTAATGGTTCTCGATCAGCCAGCCGAGGAAAGTGAAGTAAAATTAAAAGATTTTAAAGATAAAGGTAGCACAGATATTATGAGGGAAAATTTTCACAATGAGATGTTCGACATCAATTTAACAGAAGACGGGACGATTAGCTACAACATAGGAAACAATGTAAATTACACAACACAATGCAGATTCAAACAAGCAATAGAAAACTTTTACATAAACGCTAAAAAGCCAGACGAACCAGTAGTCAAATGTGAGATAAAGCTTATCCTCGAAAAGTCTAAGCCTTTCAGTTGCAACCCTAGACGACTATCATATACAGAAAAGGACAAATTACAACAACTGTTAGACGAATACCTTAGAAACGGAATCATACAGCCCAGCAATTCAGAATATGCTTCGCCAATAGTTTTGGTAAAGAAAAAAACAGGAGACCTAAGACTATGCATAGACTTTAGAAAACTTAACAAAGTGCTAGTTAAGGATAACTATCCTCTACCACTGATCGACGATCTACTAGACAGTCTAGTCAACAAAACAGTATTTTCAAAGCTAGATCTTAAAAATGGGTATTTTCATATATTCGTAGAAAAAGAGTCAGTTAAATACACATCATTTGTTACACCGCTGGGACAATTTGAATTCCTTAGAATGCCGATGGGCTTAAAAACAGCTTCGGCTGTATTTCAACGGTTCATAAACAGAATCTTTTCCGACTTAATTAGGGAAAACAAAGTTGCAGTATACATGGACGATATAATGGTAGCGAGCAAGAACATAAACGAACATTTGGAAACGCTTACAGAAGTATTTAAAAGGCTGTCTCAGAACAAACTAGAGTTACGCTTGGACAAATGCGAGTTTTTACAATCGAGCATAAAATACCTAGGATTTCTAATAACTGAAGAAGGCATTCGCGCCGATAACAAAGGCATAGAGGCAGTTCAAAATTTCCCAGTACCCGATAAAACACATGCCGTTCAAGGCTTTTTAGGACTATGCTCATACTTCCGAAGGTTCATAAAAGATTATTCAACATTAGCAAAGCCTTTGTATGACTTACTTAAAAAAGACAAACAATTCGAATTTACCGCAAAGGAGTTAAACTGTTTCCTGATGCTCAAAGATAAGTTAATACAGTCACCGGTTTTAGCGTTATACGACCATAAACACGAAATTGAGTTACACTGCGATGCTAGTGCTTTAGGATTCGGGGCCGTGCTGCTTCAAAGAAAATTAGATGGAAAACTTCATCCAATATTCTACTTTTCAAAGCGCACATCAGAAACAGAAGCTAAATACCACAGTTTCGAATTAGAAACTTTAGCAATCCTTTATGCGTTACGTAGGTTTCGTATTTACCTTCAGGGGAAACGTTTTAAAATCATTACCGACTGCAATTCTTTAACATTAACGTTAAACAAGGTCGAGCTTAACCCACGAATTGCTCGATGGGCTTTAGAACTTCAAGATTACGACTACGAACTGATCCATAGGGCAGGGACAAAAATGCAACACGTGGACGCTTTAAGCAGATACAACAGCATACTAATAGTAGAGACAAACAGTTTCGAAGACAATTTGATAATATGCCAAGCAAAGGATCAAAGTATACAAAGACTAAAGAAGCTTTTAGAAACCTCCGAGCACAAAATTTTTGAAATGCAAAACGGAATAGTCTACAGAAAGACAAACGATGGTAGAATATTATTTTATGTCCCAGAAGAAATGGAAGACCATGTTCTTTACAAATATCACAATGAAATGGGACACATAGGTAGAGACAAAATGACAGACTTAATAAACAAAAGTTACTGGTTTCCCAAAATAAAAGAAAAATGCTGTCTTCACATCGAAAATTGTTTAAAATGCATAGCTTATTCACCGAAAACGGGGAAAGGAGAAGGACTTTTACACTGCATTCCAAAAGGCAACAGGCCGTTTGAGCTAGTGCATATCGACCATTATGGGCCTGTTGATTCCGGTAGATCAAAAAAACACATTTTTGTCATTATAGATGGCTTTACAAAGTTTGTACGACTGTACGCAACGAAAACAACAAACACAAAAGAAGTGATTATCGCGCTCAAAGACTATTTTAAAGCTTATAGTAGACCGAAAAACATTATATCTGACCGCGGCTCATGTTTTACATCAAAAGAATTTGACGAATTTTTAGTTGAAAATGGAGTTAAACACATGAAGATTGCAACAGGGTCACCACAGGCCAACGGTCAGGTCGAAAGAGTTAATAGAAGCATCGGGCCAATGATAGCAAAATTAGTAGAACCTGAAAAAGGTTTACACTGGGATATGGTTTTAGAAGAGGTAGAATACACGATTAACAACACGCAACACAGAAGCATTAAACAGACACCAAGTACGATGTTATTCGGCATAGGACAAAGGGGAAAAGTAAGAGACGATTTAAAAGAAAAATTGCAAGAGATAAATGTCAATCCTACAGAGAAAAGCTTAATAGAAATAAGATCAGAGGCATCTGAAAGACAAGAACAGGCACAATCATACAACAAAAGCAAATACGATGTGGGCAGAAGAAAAACAAAGGATTATAAGAAAGGTGACTATGTCATGGTAAAAAATTTCGACAGCACTGTTGGCGCATGTAGAAAGTTAATACCCAAAAATAAAGGACCCTATATGATAGCGAAAGTCATGAGGAACGACCGGTTTTTGTTAAAAGATGTTGAAGGGTTCCAGGTATCCCGTAACCCTTATCAAGGTGTTTGGAGTGCGCAAAATATAAGACATTGGGTAGGAAAAAAGAAAAAATCCAATTAATAATGTAATTAAGACTACTAAATAAAATTACATTGTAAGAATAGTTTCTAAGAAAACCAAATTGTAAATAAATTAAGCGTGATCAGGGGATCCAAAACGTCAGGATGGCCGAATTGTAGTAGGCCACCTCTAACAACCACCCTAACAGCATACTAGTCTTGATCTCATTAACATGATCACATTAACACGGTCACATTAACAACACAACATAGAAATGTAAGACTCATAATGGAATGTAAAGAAGAAAGAAAATGTTAAGACTGACGCGGAAGAAGCGCGCCAGTCAGTCGTCGTGTAACCTTTGAAGAGAAGAGTAGTGTTAAAGTATTATACAATAAAGTGCAATTAACTGTATACATATTTCCTGTATCTAATCTCTCTGGCTATCCTGCCACAAAAGGTAGGCAACACTTCACTGATTTTTTATTAAGCCCGAAAGTTTGCACTGATTTCTGCTTACTTTCTGATTGGCTGGCCAGCTAGAAAAGTCAACCGGGACTTTCTGAGCATAATCCGCAAGTTGCCGACTTGAAGCACTTTTAACGTTGGTGTTTGTTTTTGTTTGTTTGGGTCGATGCTGATGAGAATCATCCACGGGCACATGCATACACTTTGACCGTCACGATGCAACTGATGTAATACATATGACATTTAAAACCTTATGCATAAAAACAACAATCAAAAATTCATAGAAATCACTGAGGACAAGTGTTTATTTCAAAAATCAATAACTTTCAATAAATTCATTTTAAATTAATATCAGACTTTAAACTCATAAGACAAAATTCCATTTATACTTATTTTAATTACATAAAGCATCAAAATCAAATAAATTGTGTTATGTATTTCATATAACTTTTCCTGATGAATTTAGACTTTTAAACATGAAAATCGAAGCAACAATATTTGCAATAGATATTTTACATGAGATATTATAAATCAAATGTGCAAAAAAAAAAGCCTCGGATTTTATACATGATTAAAGTAATTTCACATAAAGAGTAAATTTTTTCTTTGTAACGTAATTTTTATTTTGTCTTAATGAAACGAAAATCCCAACAAAATTTTTTGATGGCTAAGATTAACTAACTGGATAGTGCGAAAAATACGGTTTGGGTCCATTCACTGAAAGAAAATCTTTTGTTAACTGATGTTTCTCGTACCCAATGGAACTACTTGTCCACTTCACATATGTCCAATTTTAAATGTATAATTTTTTGTACTTTGAGAAGTCGTCAGTAAAAATGATTGATTCTTGTTTAAGTACATTTTTTTTTTTTTTTAAATTTTGTACAAAAATAGAATCAGTAAATCCAACAGACGCTTTCTAAGAGACACAAAAATAATACTTTTGAAATTTGAAATAGGTGAAGTGAACTATTAGTTCCTTCATGTGCGGGAAACCTCAGTTAAAAAAATAATTTTTTTATGTGAAATGACCCAAACCGTATTTTTGCACTAGTTAGTTAGTCAACCTTGCCCATAAAACAGTTAAGCTGGGTATTTCGTGTTATTAGGACCAAACTCCAAATAAAAGTTTAGTCTATAAAAATTACGTTACATAGAACAAATTTACTCTTTATGTGAACTTAATCTAATCATGTCAAAAGTCCGAGTCTTTTGGCGTATTATTTAGTTCCCTTTCGAGCAGCTGCCTTCCTCTGGTTGTCTATCCATGTTTTCAGCGCTTTATAATGTTGTTGCACTCTTGCAGCGATGGTAATTTTTCAAAGACATGACATCACCCAAAGCTAAAGTGATGTCAAATCTTTCCTCATTTGTCCACCGTACACGTCTAGTTTTGCCAAATGGTGACCCTACAAAAAAAAGTGCAATATGAAGTGTATGACAATTTAACAATAGTAAAAAAACTTACTACTGCGACGTTTTGGAGGTGTAACAACATTTTCTGATTCCGACTCATCCTTACTTTGTTGGTACTCAGAGCCAGAATCCTCAAAAGGTTCGTCTGCAAAATTGATAAGATTTTTATATAAATTACATAATAATTTTGCTGTATTGATGATTTTAAAAATACTTATATTAAAATATTAGCAACCAAGTACTATTTACTTTGTATTTGAGATGCTTCACTGTCGGTTTCAGGATCATTACTTTGATTATCAGCTGTGAATAAAAGAAATAGTTTTAAGTTGACTTATTTAGGACAAGTAGCAGTATACGTATAGGTTAGACTCAAAACTACTCGTATATTCTCATGCAACTATTAATCATACATGTTATCATTTGAAAAGTTAAATCTAGGTCATATAAATGTTTATAGGATTCTGGTAAGACACAAACGATTATTTAGAAAATACGATATGCTCCTTTTCCATTAAAAGGGGGAGACACGAACCTTCACATTGTTGCGCAGTTTCTACCTCACTTTCAACATTAAGTCCCATTCGTTTATTAAAGAATATCTTGTGCCTAAGGAAATAGCACTAAATCCTGTTTTAAATTCGTATTATGGCCTGAATCACAGCCAGTTAAGCATTTATGGAAAAGCGATCTGTTATGTTTTGAAAAATGAATCAAAAAATGTTATTTTCATTTAAACGTCGTGGCTAACGAGTCTATGGGCCATGATGTAGTGTTTGAGAGGGATTTCATGTACGCATGCGATCTTAAGTTAGATTTAAGCACCTTGAGGATGGTTACAGTGGAGAAGATGGAAACGCAACATGCTGATGACGAAGCGATCGTGCCGACAGTCAGTCCTATTATCAACGAAACTGTTAGTCCTCAAATTAACGAAGCAGTTATGAAAACAGTTAGTTCCGAAAATAATACAGCTGATGTGAAATCATTTACGCCAAAGGTTGAAAACAAAATTAATAAGACAGTTACGCCCAAGGTCGAAGACAAAATTAGTAAGAGAGTTATGCCCAAAGTTAAAAACAAAGTTAGTGAGACAGTTATGCCCAAAGTTAAAAACAAAGTTAGTGAGATAGTTATGCCCAAAGTTAAAAAAGAAATTAGTATAACTGTTACGCCAGATATTAACACAACAGTTATACCATCAGATAGTTCGAATATGGATTCTACAATTAAAACAACAGTTTTTGACAACAGAGAAACAAGAAAGCAAGTGAAAACAGCAAGTCAGCAAGAAAACGAACCACCTGTCGCAACGGTATGGCAATTAGCAAATTTAAAAAACAGCTCAACGAATAATTTAGCAGTAAGTTCAAGAGCTAATACGGTAATGGTTCTCGATCAGCCAGCCGAGGAAAGTGAAGTAAAATTAAAAGATTTTAAAGATAAAGGTAGCACAGATATTATGAGGGAAAATTTTCACAATGAGATGTTCGACATCAATTTAACAGAAGACGGGACGATTAGCTACAACATAGGAAACAATGTAAATTACACAACACAATGCAGATTCAAACAAGCAATAGAAAACTTTTACATAAACGCTAAAAAGCCAGACGAACCAGTAGTCAAATGTGAGATAAAGCTTATCCTCGAAAAGTCTAAGCCTTTCAGTTGCAACCCTAGACGACTATCATATACAGAAAAGGACAAATTACAACAACTGTTAGACGAATACCTTAGAAACGGAATCATACAGCCCAGCAATTCAGAATATGCTTCGCCAATAGTTTTGGTAAAGAAAAAAACAGGAGACCTAAGACTATGCATAGACTTTAGAAAACTTAACAAAGTGCTAGTTAAGGATAACTATCCTCTACCACTGATCGACGATCTACTAGACAGTCTAGTCAACAAAACAGTATTTTCAAAGCTAGATCTTAAAAATGGGTATTTTCATATATTCGTAGAAAAAGAGTCAGTTAAATACACATCATTTGTTACACCGCTGGGACAATTTGAATTCCTAAGAATGCCGATGGGCTTAAAAACAGCTTCGGCTGTATTTCAACGGTTCATAAACAGAATCTTTTCCGACTTAATTAGGGAAAACAAAGTTGCAGTATACATGGACGATATAATAGTAGCGAGCAAGAACATAAACGAAAATTTGGAAACGCTTACAGAAGTATTTAAAAGGCTGTCTCAGAACAAACTAGAGTTACGCTTGGACAAATGCGAGTTTTTACAATCGAGCATAAAATACCTAGGATTTCTAATAACTGAAGAAGGCATTCGCGCCGATATCAAAGGCATAGAGGCAGTTCAAAATTTCGCAGTACCCGATAAAACACATGCTGTTCAAGGCTTTTTAGGACTATGCTCATACTTCCGAAGGTTCATAAAAGATTATTCAACAATAGCAAAGCCTTTGTATGACTTACTTAAAAAAGACAAGCAATTCGAATTTACCGCAAAGGAGTTAAACTGTTTCCTGATGCTCAAAGATAAGTTAATACAGTCACCGGTTTTAGCGTTATACGACCATAAACACGAAATTGAGTTACACTGCGATGCTAGTGCTTTAGGATTCGGGGCCGTGCTGCTTCAAAGAAAATTAGATGGAAAACTTCATCCAATATTCTACTTTTCAAAGCGCACATCAGAAACAGAAGCTAAATACCACAGTTTCGAATTAGAAACTTTAGCAATCCTTTATGCGTTACGTAGGTTTCGTATTTACCTTCAGGGGAAACGTTTTAAAATCATTACCGACTGCAATTCTTTAACATTAACGTTAAACAAGGTCGAGCTTAACCCACGAATTGCTCGATGGGCTTTAGAACTTCAAGATTACGACTACGAACTGATCCATAGGGCAGGGACAAAAATGCAACACGTGGACGCTTTAAGCAGATACAACAGCATACTAATAGTAGAGACAAACAGTTTCGAAGACAATTTGATAATATGCCAAGCAAAGGATCAAAGTATACAAAGACTAAAGAAGCTTTTAGAAACCTCCGAGCACAAAATTTTGAAATGCAAAACGGAATAGTCTACAGAAAGACAAACGATGGTAGAATATTATTTTATGTCCCAGAAGAAATGGAAGACCATGTTCTTTACAAATATCACAATGAAATGGGACACATAGGTAGAGACAAAATGACAGACTTAATAAACAAAAGTTACTGGTTTCCCAAAATAAAAGAAAAATGCTGTCTTCACATCGAAAATTGTTTAAAATGCATAGCTTATTCACCGAAAACGGGGAAAGGAGAAGGACTTTTACACTGCATTCCAAAAGGCAACAGGCCGTTTGAGCTAGTGCATATCGACCATTATGGGCCTGTTGATTCCGGTAGATCAAAAAAACACATTTTTGTCATTATAGGTGGCTTTACAAAGTTTGTACGACTGTACGCAACGAAAACAACAAACACAAAAGAAGTGATTATCGCGCTCAAAGACTATTTTAAAGCTTATAGTAGACCGAAAAAACATTATATCTGACCGCGGCTCATGTTTTACATCAAAAGAATTTGACGAATTTTTTAGTTGAAAATGGAGTTAAACACATGAAGATTGCAACAGGGTCACCACAGGCCAACGGTCAGGTCGAAAGAGTTAATAGAAGCATCGGGCCAATGATAGCAAAATTAGTAGAACCTGAAAAAGGTTTACACTGGGATATGGTTTTAGAAGAGGTAGAATACACGATTAACA
Organism: Scaptomyza hsui; assembly: GCA_018152825.1. Lineage (NCBI taxonomy): Eukaryota > Metazoa > Arthropoda > Insecta > Diptera > Drosophilidae > Scaptomyza > Scaptomyza hsui. The sequence goes on from JAECXO010000254.1 coordinate 526,700, forward strand.
ACACGCAACACAGAAGCATTAAACAGACACCAAGTACGATGTTATTCGGCATAGGACAAAGGGGAAAAGTAAGAGACGATTTAAAAGAAAAATTGCAAGAGATAAATGTCAATCCTACAGAGAAAAGCTTAATAGAAATAAGATCAGAGGCATCTGAAAGACAAGAACAGGCACAATCATACAACAAAAGCAAATACGATGTGGGCAGAAGAAAAACAAAGGATTATAAGATAGGTGACTATGTCATGGTAAAAAATTTCGACAGCACATGCGCCAAGCATGTAGAAAGTTAATACCCAAAAATAAAGGACCCTATATGATAGCGAAAGTCATGAGAAACGACCGGTTTTTGTTAAAAGATGTTGAAGGGTTCCAGGTATCCCGTAACCCTTATCAAGGTGTTTGGAGTGCGCAAAATATAAGACATTGGGTAGGAAAAAAGAAAAAATCCAATTAATAATGTAATTAAGACTACTAAATAAAATTACATTGTAAGAATAGTTTCTAAGAAAACCAAATTGTAAATAAATTAAGCGTGATCAGGGGATCCAAAATGTCAGGATGGCCGAATTGTAGTAGGCCACTCTAACAACCACCCTAACAGCATACTAGTCTTGATCTCATTAACATGATCACATTAACACGGTCACATTAACAACACAACATAAAAATGTAAGACTCATAATGGAATGTAAAGAAGAAAGAAAATGTTAAGACTGACGCGGAAGAAGCGCGCCAGTCAGTCGTCGTGTAACCTTTGAAGAGAAGAGTAGTGTTAAAGTATTATACAATAAAGTGCAATTAACTGTATATATATTTCCTGTATCTAATCTCTCTGGCTATCCTGCCACAAAAGGTAGGCAACACTTCACTGATTTTTATTAAGCCCGAAAGTTTGCACTGATTTCTGCTTACTTTCTGATTGGCTGGCCAGCTAGAAAAGTCAACCGGGACTTTCTGAGCATAATCCGCAAGTTGCCGACTTGAAGCACTTTTAACTTTGTTGGTGTTTGTTTTTTTGTTTGGGTGGGTGCTTGATGAGCACTCTCCACGCATACACTTTTGACCGTCACGATGCAACTGATGTAATACATATGACATTTAAAACCTTATGCATAAAAACAACAATCAAAATTCATAGAAATCACTGAGGACAAGTGTTTATTTCAAAATCAATAACTTTCAATAAATTCATTTTAAATTAATATCAGACTTTAAACTCATAAGACAAAATTCCATTTATACTTATTTTAATTACATAAAGCATCAAATCAAATAAATTGTGTTATGTATTTCATATAACTTTTCCTGATGAATTTAGACTTTTAAACATGAAAATCGAAGCAACAATATTTGCAATAGATATTTTACATGAGATATTATAAATCAAATGTGCAAAAAAAACCTCGGATTTTATACATGATTAAAGTAATTTCACATAAAGAGTAAATTTTTTCTTTGTAACGTAATTTTTATTTTGTCTTAATGACACGAAAATCCCAACAAAATTTTTTGATGGCTAAGATTAACTAACTCGATAGTGCGAAAAATACGGTTTGGGTCCATTCACTGAAAGAAAATCTTTTGTTAACTGATGTTTCTCGTACCCAATGGAACTATTTGTCCACTTCACATATGTCCAATTTTAAATGTATAATTTTTTGTACTTTGAGAAGTCGTCAGTAAAAATGATTGATTCTTGTTTAAGTACATTTTTTTTTTTTTTTTAAATTTTGTACAAAAATAGAATCAGTAAATCCAACAGACGCTTTCTAAGAGACACAAAAATAATACTTTTGAAATTTGAAATAGGTGAAGTGAACTATTAGTTCCTTCATGTGCGGGAAACCTCAGTTAAAAAAATAATTTTTTTTATGTGAAATGACCCAAACCGTATTTTTTGCACTAGTTAGTTAGTCAACCTTGCCCATAAAACAGTTAAGCTGGGTATTTCGTGTTATTAGGACCAAACTCCAAATAAAAGTTTAGTCTATAAAAATTACGTTACATAGAACAAATTTACTCTTTATGTGAACTTAATCTAATCATGTCAAAAGTCCGAGTCTTTTGGCGTATTATTTAGTTCCCTTTCGAGCAGCTGCCTTCCTCTGGTTGTCTATCCATGTTTTCAGCGCTTTATAATGTTGTTGCACTCTTGCAGCGATGGTAATTTTTCCAAAGACATGACATCACCCAAAGCTAAAGTGATGTCAAATCTTTCCTCATTTGTCCACCGTACACGTCTAGTTTTGCCAAATGGTGACCCTACAAAAAAAAAGTGCAATATGAAGTGTATGACAATTTAACAATAGTAAAAAAAACTTACTACTGCGACGTTTTGGAGGTGTAACAACATTTTCTGATTCCGACTCATCCTTACTTTGTTGGTACTCAGAGCCAGAATCCTCAAAAAGGTTCGTCTGCAAAATTGATAAGATTTTTATATAAATTACATAATAATTTTGCTGTATTGATGATTTTAAAAATACTTATATTAAAATATTAGCAACCAAGTACTATTTACTTTGTATTTGAGATGCTTCACTGTCGGTTTCAGGATCATTACTTTGATTATCAGCTGTGAATAAAAAGAAATAGTTTTAAGTTGACTTATTTAGGACAAGTAGCAGTATACGTATAGGTTAGACTCAAAACTACTCGTATATTCTCATGCAACTATTAATCATACATGTTATCATTTGAAAAGTTAAATCTAGGTCATATAAATGTTTATAGGATTCTGGTAAGACAAAAACGATTATTTAGAAAATACGATATGCTCCTTTTCCATTAAAAGGGGGAGACACGAACCTTCACATTGTTGCGCAGTTTCTACCTCACTTTCAACATTAATAGCAGCCATGAGCAGTTGAGAAACTTCAGTAATTTCAGCAACTGTAGCAGCGACACTGTATATTTCCTTGTGTATATCTTTATGATGACCCATAAAGTTCGCCAAACGGTCTATTTGTACGTCTTCTACGTTAAGCATTGAGGTATACGTTGCTAGATGCTTTCGAAGCATTGTGCCTCTTAAAGCTGCTGGACAAACTTCGCCGCATTCCTCAGAATATTTTTTTTAAAATTGGGCACGCCCGAATATATTGTTTACCCAAGTTACCAGTATGTGGCACACTAAAAATGTAGTAATTTTTACTTTTAACACCAGCGTCTTTGCGATATTTTAATATAGTTTCAATGCAGAATTTATCAAACGGTGTCAAAAGTACAGGCACCGTTCTATTTAATTTTCCACGAATGTTGATTCGGGAATATTTTTTGCAATTTGTTGTGTTTTTGTTGATAGTTTTTTTAAAATATCAGCGTCCATATTTTCAGCTGCTTCATGGGATGTGTTGTAGTTTTCGATTGTTAGCCTTTCTATTTCACCAGCACGACGGCGATTTAAAATTTAAAGGCTCACTAAAGTACTTTGGACCAAGGAACACCACTTCGCCAAATCGAATTTAACTTTTAAAACTTTTAAAGCTTCTTCGGATATTTTATTCACATAATCGAAAAGTTTCTTAATGTCTTCTTTAGAAGGCAACATAATTTTGGTCGACCGTTTTTTTTTTCGTCTGGTCTTCAATCGCCTTTTTATACTTTGATACCGAAGGTCTCATAGTATATTGGTTTTGTGCAATGTCCGTCATGGTGTCTGTCCGTCTGTCTGTCTGTCCGTCTGTCCGTCTGTCCGTATGAACGCAACTTTTTTCGACACCCGTAAAGCTAGAGACTTGAAACTTTGCAATTATGTTTGTCTATAGGCGAGACAGATAAAGTGTCAAGATTGGGGTGCCACGCCTACTAGGAGGCTGGGAAATCGATAAATTCGATAACAGAAAACCGATAAAACCAAATATTTCTCACATTCTTACAGATAGAGTTACCAAATTTTGCACGCAGATAGCTAGTCATGTCCCTGAAAAAACTGCATCTAAATTTTGGATGCCACGCCCACTCCTTCCGCCCCCATCATCCCTGCTCCATTAAATTGGAAACGCCTAAAGTTTTCACATTTTTTGGGCTAGAGGCACCAAATTTTGTGTCAAGATAGATATTGACGTTCCCCAAAAAAATGCAAACAAATTTTGGATGCCACGCCCCCTGATTCAGCCCCCATCCTTCTTTCACCATGAAATTGGAAACGCCTATAGTTTTCACATTTTTTGGGCTAGAGCCACCAAATTTTGTGTCAAGATAGGTACTGACGTTCCCCATCAAAACTTGGATGCCACGCCCCCTGATTCCGCCCCCATCCCCCCTTCACCACGAAATTGAAAACGCCTATAGTTTTCACATTTTTTGGGCTAGAGCCACCAAATTTTGTGTGAAGATAGATATTGACGTTACCCAAAAAATGCATCAAAATTTTGGATGCCACGCCCCCTGATTCCACCCCTATCCCCCCTTCACCATGAAATTGGAAACGCCTATAGTTATCACATTTTTTGGGCTAGTGTCACCAAATTTGGTAGGAAGATATATGGTGACATCTTCAAAAGGTCTGCATCAAAAATTAGGATGCCACGCCCACCTCTGCCCCCCACTATATAAAATCGGAAATTTCGATATCTCTTATAGTTTTTAAGCTAGAGCCCGTAAATTGGGTAGAAAGATAGAAGGCAGCATCTACCAAAGATCTGCATCAAAATTTTGGATGCCACGCCCACCTAAGCCACCCGCCTTATAAAATCGGATTCGGCTATATCTTTAACAGTTTTTGAGCTAGAGCCACCAAACTTGGTAGGCGGATATATAGTGACAGTTAAAAAAATTTGATTTAAAATTTAGATGCCACGCTTACCTCTGCCGCCCACCTTTTAAATTTGGGAGTTAAGTTATCTTCCACAGTTTTTGAGCTAAAGTCACCAAATTTGGTAACATGATAGCTGGCGATGTTTACTACATGGCCCACTCCCTTCGCCCCTGCATTCCCCCTTATCAACCGTTCTTTTACTGGTATCAAAGTATTCCGCAGTCGGTTGCGTCCGACTGCAACGTTTTTACTTGTTATTTATGTCGATGTGAACCTCCATTTCCCAAAGTGTTATAAAATCCGAAACAATTTGTTTCTTTTCCATATCAAGATTTTTTATACAAAAAGAATGAAATATTTTTGCGCATTTCTTTACCAAAGACGTTAAGTTAGTAGCCACCGACGGGGTTTCGAAAAACATAAGGTCATTATCCCACTTAGCCACATTACGGATGCATTTAATAATGAAGTCGTGATATTTGGGGCTCATTACGTCCTTAAGCTCCTTCACTTCATTTTTTGAATGGCTTTTAATATCAATTAAAAGCCGACCAAGTAAACGTATATTTGCGCGCATCATATCATGTTGTAGCTCTGAATGTTTCATGCATTCGGAATTTGCAAATAAAACAATCAAATGGTCGTACTTTATGGCTCTCGTCACCTCATCGTCTCTTAGCACTGGCATAACTTTCTTACGCAGAATGTCATTTGCTGCTTCGTGCATAAATCCAGTCATAACGCGGCCGTCCCTCAATATATTTCGGGCTGTTTTTAAATTACAGTTTTTGGCGTGACAGCGAATGGTTGACTTTGGAAAAAATCCGCGACATGATTTGCAGCATACCATATCTTCGGCAGTGTTTCCCGAATTAGCTCTTTTTTGACGAGTTAATATTAAAGTGCCACTATTGAATGCTTCATCTGTGTTATGCATATAATCGCCAGTTTACGGATTTTTTCGATAAGTTTTTTTCTTTCTGCATGAAGCTTCGGAAAGAGCATAAATTGCTTAACCTCCTTTTCATTTTTATGAATTACTTGCAGATTCAAACAATTCTAATAATGTTTAAAAAGAAATTTTTCAAAATCTCTTCCCATGTATTTTTTGACGATTTTTTGAAAATTGCTAAAAATTACTATTTTTTAACACTTTCCATACAAAATAGTAATTTTTAGCAATTTTCAAAAAATCATAAAAAAAAATACATGGGAAGAGATTTTTAAAAATTAATTTTTTAAACATTATTAGAATTGTTTGAAGTTACTTTTTGCATCAAAACATTTTTTGTTTAAGTTCAGGGAAAAAGTTTAAAAAGTAGACTTTTGCTAAAATTGAAATCTTTCAATGGGTACTCAATGGGTTGATTAGAGTATTGTATCATTCAAACGGAAATTAAACGACCTTTCCATCGATACCATACTTTCCATATACTAAGTTTAGGTTATGTGTAGAATTAGCTTTAAGTGCTGTGTAAACACTTTTTGGGCATAGTGTAACTTTATTTAATAAATACCTGATAGATGCATACTATTTGCGAAAAAAATCACTTACTTTGGACCCCGATATTATTTTCGAAATGCGATGTGCTGTCTCTGACAAACGAAACACCAGTTTCTGATCCAGTCCCGTCAACTATTCCACGGTCTTCATTTAGTTTATCTAAAATTAATAAAAATTTAAAAATAAATAAATCATGACAGTTATCAAGTTAACGAACTGGTATACTTACTCGAAGCATCCTTTACACAATTAGGAAGGCTGTTGCCCAACGAAACACCAGATTCCGACCCAGCCACATCAACTGTTCTGGTTTTTGTGCGGTCTCCAATACATTTACCTGAAATTAATCAAATTTAAAGTCCATTAAAGTTAGTTTTTAAACACTCAAAACGATAATGCTTAATAATGACAGGTGTATTCAGGGTTTAAAAATTAAATGTGCTGTAAATGCAATATGAAACAAATTTATTGGAAACAAAGCCGTTGATAAAGTTAAAACATATACTATGTATGCATCGTCAACAGATTTGTCTTCAATAAATTTGTCTAAAATAAAAAACATGTAAGAACAAACCAAAAGAAAAAATAAATGTTTTAAAATAAAAACAAAGTACCACCTCTAATTAGCAATAATAAAATGTCTAGAATTTGTTAACGAAAGCTAAATAATGATTGATGATGAACTTTAACGTGACTTTTAAAAACTTTTTTCTTAAACAGTTAAAGCTTACAAGCACATACCAAAATTGCTCTTGGTAAATTAATTTTCAAATTTCAAGCCATTATTTAGCTTTCGTTTACAAATTCTAGTAATTTTATTGTTGCTTTTTAGAGGAGGTACACAAAAAGGAAACATAATTTGAAGTTACTTAAATGACTTCGGTACTGTCTGCGCGTGTCACTTCTGGAAATAGTTCGGTCAGTTCGACAGCATCTAAAAATTATAATATGTATTATTATAAATTATTTTACTGCTATTTTAATTTTTGAAATGGCTTGAATTGTTACATACCTAGCAGAGCTTCAACTATGGTACTGTCTGCGCGTGTCACTTCTGGAATTTGTTCGGTCAGTTCTACAGCATCTGAAAATTATAATATGTATTATTATAAATTATTTTACTGCTATTTTAATTTTTGAAATGGCTTGAACTGTTACATACCTAGCAGAGCTTCAACTATGGTACTGTCTGCGCGTGTCACTTCTGGAATTTGTTCGGTCAGTTCTACAGCATCTGAAAATTATAATATGTATTATTATAAATTATTTTACTGCTATTTTAATTTTTTAAAATGGCTTGAATTGTTACATACCTAGCAGAGCTTCAAGTTTGTTACTGTTTGCGCGTGTCGCTTCTGGAATTTGTTCGGTCAGTTCTACAGCATCTGAACATTATAATATTATTATAAATTAATTTTATGACATGATTATGATTATTATTTTTGTTACAAAAAACGATTTTGATAAAATTTCACAGATGACAAATTCTTTGTCCATAGTTTCAAAGCTTGATGTTAATAATAAAAGCGTAGATCAAAAACCAGACTAGCTATTAATAAATTAAAGAATACTTGACTTGCGATAACTAATTTCTATGTTTCAACTCGTAGAATTGACTGACAGACGCACATAGCAATATCGACTTGGCTGTTAATGCTGACTAGGAATAGTTTATGCTTTTTTTCTGCATGTCATGCTTGCGTAACTATATGATCATATTAGCAAGCCCTACATTTTTTTTGTCGCTCACATTTCTTTTGTGTTGGTACAAATATACATATGTATAATGTACATTGTATATACGTTACATACATAGTAAAGCGTCCTACAATTTTAAATATGGCTCAAGTTATTTGTTTGTATATACATATATAACACTCATTCAGACAAATAAAAAATATGTATTGCCCGTCACCATGTACATATAATTTTATACACACACAGACAAGAAATTCACACGAAATTACTATGTACATATGTATGTATGTATATATTTGTAGGTTCATTATTCATTAACAAGAAATTGGCGATATACTAAAAAATATGTAGCGCCCGTCACTAACTAAATACGACTTAACAATTGGCGCGATGTAAAAATATGTATGGCCCGTCACCATGTACATATATTGTATTTATAGCCACAGACCAAAAATTGGCGCGATGTAAATATATGAATGGCCCGTCACCATGTACATATGTATTTATACCCACACAGACCAGAAATTCGTACGAAATTACTATGTACATATGTATGTATGTATATATTTCATTAACAAGAAATTGGCGATATACTAAAAAAAAATGTAGCGCCCGTCACTAACTAAATACGACTTAAAAATTGGCGCGATGTAAAAATATGTATGGCCCGTCACCATATACCCACAGACCAAAAATTGGCATGTAATAGTTAAACTGACAGACAAAAAATTGCCGCAAAAACATGTAGGGCCCGTCACTTTGTATATTCATATATACTTATACGCACACAGCCAAGAAATTTACAGTTAACCGTTACTGTATACCTATGTATCAATATTCAATTTGCAATTTCTAGTCCGTTTGTTATTTAAGTTTAAAATGACTTACCAAGCTCATCATTGAATTCTCGGCATTTCAATTTTAGTTTTTTTTCGCTTCCTGGAAAAAATTAATTAAATGCAATATAATTATATATAAATTTAAATGAAATATATGTACTTACGGGAAGTATCAATTATTTCAGCTTCAAAACAACCGCTTTTAAATTTTGCCAAACATTTTGCATTTTTTATATTTTTAATTTTATTTTCACTTAGAACATAAAATATGTCGCACTTTATTAAATAATACATTTTTAAGCTTTGGAGTTCATATGCTTGAATGAGCGACGGCTTAAATAATGTTGGTGTCGATTTGTATCAGCATCGAAAAAAAACAAGTTGGCATCATTTGTGTCGATACACAAATGGCTGCAGGCGGTAAAATGTTAGAATGTTATTTTCTACTAAAATTACTGATGTTTGATTCTTGTAGAACTCAACAAAATAAGACGAAAATATTAAATAAAATTTATCGATAGCTCGCCTGATTATCGAGATATAGTTAATAAAAAATCGAAAAATTTCGAAAAACTAAATTTTCTGGTGAAATTTAATAGTAAGAAGTTTAATAATAATTTAATAATAATGTCTCAAGTCTATTGAGGTTCGTTGGCAATTTTTCGATTTCGAAGTGTTGATATCTCAATAACTAAGCGGTATACCGATAAATTGTATCTAATATTTTCGTCATTAAACTTCATCAAACAAACAAAATGGTGTAAAATTTTTTATCGATAGCTCGATAAATATCGACAAATCGATAAATTGTGTTAAGTATTTTCGGTTTTGTTTTTGGAATCTATTAAACTTCACCAAAAAATTTAATTTTTCGAATTTTTTTTCGATATTTTATGCATATTTTGGGGAACGTCAATATCTAGCCCAAAAAATGTGAAAACTATAGGCGTTTCCAATTTCTTGGTGAAGGGGGGATGGGGGCGGAATCAGGGGGCGTGACATCCAAAATGTTGATGCATTTTTTTGGGGAACTTCAATATCTATCTTGACACAATTTGGTGGCTCTAGCCCAAAAAATTTAAAAACTATAGGCGTTTCCAATTTCAAGGAGCAGGGATGATGGGGGCGGAAGGAGTGGGCGTGGCATCCAAAATTTTGATGCAGTTTTTTCAGGGACATGACTAGCTATCTGCGTGCAAAATTTGGTAACTCTAGCTGTAAGAATGTGAGAAATATTTGGTTTTATCGGTTTTCTGTTATCGAATTTATCGATTTCCCAGCCTCTTAGAAGGCGTGGCACCACAATCTTGACACTTTATCTGTACCGTCTATAGATAAACATAATTGCAAAGTTTCAAGTCTCTAGCTTTACGGGTGTCGAAAAAGTTGCGTTCATACGGACGGACGGACAGACGGACTTTTCCTGATGAATTTAGACTTTTAAACATGAAAATCGAAGCAACAATATTTGCAATAGATATTTTACATGAGATATTATAAATCAAATGTGCAAAAAAAAAAAACCTCGGATTTTATACATGATTAAAGTAATTTCACATAAAGAGTAAATTTTTTCTTTGTAACGTAATTTTTATTTTGTCTTAATGACACGAAAATCCCAACAAAATTTTTTGATGGCTAAGATTAACTAACTGGATAGTGCAAAAATACGGTTTGGGTCCATTCACTGAAAGAAAATCTTTTGTTAACTGATGTTTCTCGTACCCAATGGAACTATTTGTCCACTTCACATATGTCCAATTTTAAATGTATAATTTTTTGTACTTTGAGAAGTCGTCAGTAAAAATGATTGATTCTTGTTTAAGTACATTTTTTTTTTTTTTAAATTTTGTACAAAAATAGAATCAGTAAATCCAACAGACGCTTTCTAAGAGACACAAAAATAATACTTTTGAAATTTGAAATAGGTGAAGTGAACTATTAGTTCCTTCATGTGCGGGAAACCTCAGTTAAAAAAATAATTTTTTTATGTGAAATGACCCAAACCGTATTTTTTGCACTAGTTAGTTAGTCAACCTTGCCCATAAAACAGTTAAGCTGGGTATTTCGTGTTATTAGGACCAAACTCCAAATAAAAGTTTAGTCTATAAAAATTACGTTACATAGAACAAATTTACTCTTTATGTGAACTTACTCTAATCATGTCAAAAGTCCGAGTCTTTTGGCGTATTATTTAGTTCCCTTTCGAGCAGCTGCCTTCCTCTGGTTGTCTATCCATGTTTTCAGCGCTTTATAATGTTGTTGCACTCTTGCAGCGATGGTAATTTTTCCAAAGACATGACATCACCCAAAGCTAAAGTGATGTCAAATCTTTCCTCATTTGTCCACCGTACACGTCTAGTTTTGCCAAATGGTGACCCTACAAAAAAAAAGTGCAATATGAAGTGTATGACAATTTAACAATAGTAATAAAAACTTACTACTGCGACGTTTTGGAGGTGTAACAACATTTTCTGATTCCGACTCATCCTTACTTTGTTGGTACTCTGAGCCAGAATCCTCAAAAGGTTCGTCTGCAAAATTGATAAGATTTTTATATAAATTACATAATAATTTTGCTGTATTGATGATTTTAAAAATACTTATATTAAAATATTAACAACCAAGTACTATTTACTTTGTATTTGAGATGCTTCACTGACGGTTTCAGGATCATTACTTTGATTATCAGCTGTGAATAAAAGAAATAGTTTTAAGTTGACTTATTTAGGACAAGTAGCAGTATACGTATAGGTTAGACTCAAAACTACTCGTATATTCTCATGCAACTATTAATCATACATGTTATCATTTGAAAAGTTAAATCTAGGTCATATAAATGTTTATAGGATTCTGGTAAGACAAAAACGATTATTTAGAAAATACGATATGCTCCTTTTCCATTAAAAGGGGGAGACACGAACCTTCACATTGTTGCGCAGTTTCTACCTCACTTTCAACATTAATAGCAGCCATGAGCAGTTGAGAAACTTCAGTAATTTCAGCAACTGTAGCAGGGACACGGTATATTTCCTTGTGTATATCTTTATGATGACCCATAAAGTTCGCCAAACGGTCTATTTGTACGTCTTCTACGTTAAGCATTGAGGTATACGTTGCTAGATGCTTTCGAAGCATTGTGCCTCTTAAAGCTGCTGGACAAACTGCGCCGCATTCCTCAGAATATTTTTTTAAAATTGGGCACGCCCGAATATATTGTTTACCCAAGTTACCAGTATGTGGCACACTAAAAATGTAGTAATTTTTACTTTTAACACCAGCGTCTTTGCGATATTTTAATATAGTTTCAATGCAGAATTTATCAAACGGTGTCAAAAGTACAGGCACCGTTCTATTTAATTTTCCACGAATGTTGATTCGGGAATATTTTTTTGCAATTTGTTGTGTTTTTGTTGATAGTTTTTTTAAAATATCAGCGTCCATATTTTCAGCTGCTTCATGGGATGTGTTGTAGTTTTCGATTGTTAGCCTTTCTATTTCACCAGCACGACGGCGATTAAAAATTTAAAGGCTCACTAAAGTACTTTGGACCCAGGAACACCACTTCGCCAAATCGAATTTAACTTTTAAAACTTTTAAAGCTTCTTCGGATATTTTATTCACATAATCGAAAAGTTTCTTAATGTCTTCTTTAGAAGGCAACATAATTTTGGTCGACCGTTTTTTTTTTCGTCTGGTCTTCAATCGCCTTTTTATTTATGTCGATGTGAACCTCCATTTCCCAAAGTGTTATAAAATCCGAAACAATTTGTTTCTTTTCCATATCAAGATTTTTTATACAAAAAGAATGAAATATTTTTGCGCATTTCTTTACCAAAGACGTTAAGTTAGTAGCCACCGACGGGGTTTCGAAAAACATAAGGTCATTATCCCACTTAGCCACATTACGGATGCATTTAATAATGATGTCGTGATATTTGGGGCTCATTACGTCCTTAAGCTCCTTCACTTCATTTTTTGAATTTCTTTTAATATCAATTAAAAGCCGACCAAGTAAACGTATATTTGCGCGTATCATATCATGTTGTAGCTCTGAATGTTTCACGCATTCGGAATTTTCAAATAAAACAATCAAATGGTCGTACTTTATGGCTCTCGTCACCTCATCGTCTCTTAGCACTGGCATAACTTTCTTACGCAGAATGTCATTTGCTGCTTCGTGCATAAATCCAGTCATAACGCGGCCGTCCCTCAATATATTTCGGGCTGTTTTTAAATTACAGTTTTTGGCGTGACAGCGAATGGTTGACTTTGGAAAAAATCCGCGACATGATTTGCAGCATACCATATCTTCGGCAGTGTTTCCCGAATTAGCTCTTTTTGACGAGTTAATATTAAAGTGCCACTATTGAATGCTTCATCTGTGTTATGCATATAATCGCCAGCTTTACGGATTTTTTCGATAAGTTTTTTTCTTTCTGCATGAAGCTTCGGAAAGAGCATAAATTGCTTAACCTCCTTTTCATTTTTAGGAATTACTTGCAGATTCAAACAATTCTAATAATGTTTAAAAAGAAATTTTTCAAAAATCTCTTCCCATGTTTTTTTTTGAAAATTGCTAAAAATTACTATTTTTTAACACTTTCCATACAAAATAGTAATTTTTAGCAATTTTCAAAAAATCATAAAAAAAATACATGGGAAGAGATTTTTAAAAATTAATTTTTTAAACATTATTAGAATTGTTTGAAGTTACTTTTTGCATCAAAACATTTTTTGTTTAAGTTCAGGGAAAAAAGTTTAAAAAGTAGACTTTTGCTAAAATTGAAATCTTTCAATGGGTACTCAATGGGTTGAATAGAGTATTGTATCATTCAAACGGAAATTAAACGACCTTTCCATCGATACCATACTTTCCATATACTAAGTTTAGGTTATGTGTAGAATTAGCTTTAAGTGCTGTGTAAACACTTTTTGGGCATAGTGTAACTTTATTTAACAAATACCTGATAGATGCATACTATTTGCGAAAAAAATCACTTACTTTGGACCCCGATATTATTTTCGAAATGCGATGTGCTGTCATTGACAAACGAAACACCAGTTTCTGATCCAGTCCCGTCAACTATTCCACGGTCTTCATTTAGTTTATCTGAAATTAATAAAAATTTAAAAATAAATAAATCATGACAGTTATCAAGTTAACGAACTGGTATACTTACTCGAAGCATCCTTTACACAATTAGGAAGGCTGTTGCCCAACGAAACACCAGATTCCGACCCAGCCACATCAACTGTTCTGGTTTTTGTGCGGTCTCCAATACATTAACCTGAAATTAATCAAATTTAAAGTCCATTCAAGTTAGTTTTTAAACACTCAAAACGATAATGCTTAATAATGACAGGTGTATTCAGGGTTTAAAAATTAAATGTGCTGTAAATGCAATATGAAACAAATTTATTGGAAACAAAGCCGTTGATAAAGTTAAAACATATACTTGTATGCATCGTCAACAGATTTGTCTTCAATAAATTTGTCTAAAATAAAAAAACATGTAAGAACAAACCAAAAGAAAAAATAAATGTTTTAAAATAAAAACAAAGTACCACCTCTAATTAGCAATAATAAAATGTCTAGAATTTGTTAACGAAAGCTAATAATGATTGATGATGAACTTTAACGTGACTTTTAAAAACTTTTTTCTTAAACAGTTAAAGCTTACAAGCACATACCAAAATTGCTCTTGGTAAATTAATTTTTAAATTTCAAGCCATTATTTAGCTTTCGTTTACAAATTCTAGTCATTTTATTGTTGCTTTTTAGAGGAGGTACACAAAAAGGAAACATAATTTGAAATTACTTAAATGACTTCGGTACTGTCTGCGCGTGTCACTTCTGGAAATAGTTCGGTCAGTTCGACAGCATCTAAAAATTATAATATGTATTATTATAAATTATTTTACTGCTATTTTAATTTTTGAAATGGCTTGAATTGTTACATACCTAGCAGAGCTTCAACTATGGTACTGTCTGCGCGTGTCACTTCTGGAATTTGTTCGGTCAGTTCTACAGCATCTGAAAATTATAATATGTATTATTATAAATTATTTTACTGCTATTTTAATTTTTGAAATGGCTTGAACTGTTACATACCTAGCGGCTTCAACTTGGTACTGTCGCGTGTCACTCTGGAATTTGTTCGGTCAGTTCTACAGCATCTGAAAATTATAATATGTATTATTATAAATTATTTTACTGCTATTTTAATTTTTGAAATGGCTTGAATTGTTACATACCTAGCAGAGCTTCAAGTTTGTTACTGTTTGCGCGTGTCACTTCTGGAATTTGTTCGGTCAGTTCTACAGCATCTGAACATTATAATATTATTATAAATTAATTTTATGACATGATTATGATTATTATTTTTGTTACAAAAACGATTTTGATAAAATTTCACAGATGACAAATTCTTTGTCCATAGTTTCAAAGCTTGATGTTAATAATAAAAGCGTAGATCAAAAACCAGACTAGCTATTAATAAATTAAAGAATACTTGACTTGCGATAACTAATTTCTATGTTTCAACTCGTAGAATTGACTGACAGACGCACATAGCAATATCGACTTGGCTGTTAATGCTGACTAGGAATAGTTTATGTTTTTTTCTGCATGTCATGCTTGCGTAACTATATGATCATATTAGCAAGCCCTACATTTTTTTTGTCGCTCACATTTCTTTTGTGTTGGTACAAATATACATATGTATAATGTACATTGTATATACGTTACATACATAGTAAAGCGTCCTACAATTTTAAATATGGCTCAAGTTATTTGTTTGTATATACATATATAACACTCATTCAGACAAATAAAAAATATGTATAGCCCGTCACCATGTACATATGTATTTATACCCACACAGACAAGAAATTCACACGAAATTACTATGTACATATGTATGTATGTATATATTTGTAGGTTCATTATTCATTAACAAGAAATTGGCGATATACTAAAAAATATGTAGCGCCCGTCACTAACTAAATACGACTTAACAATTGGCGCGATGTAAAAATATGTATGGCCCGTCACCATGTACATATATTGTATTTATACCCACAGACCAAAAATTGGCGCGATGTAAATATATGAATGGCCCGTCACCATGTACATATGTATTTATACCCACACAGACCAGAAATTCGTACGAAATTACTATGTACATATGTATGTATGTATATATTTCATTAACAAGAAATTGGCGATATACTAAAAAAAAATGTAGCGCCCGTCACTAACTAAATACGACTTAAAAATTGGCGCGATGTAAAAATATGTATGGCCCGTCACCATGTACATATATTGTATTTATACCCACAGACCAAAAATTGGCATGTAATAGTTAAACTGACAGACAAAAAATTGCCGCAAAAACATGTAGGGCCCGTCACTTTGTATATTCATATATACTTATACGCACACAGCCAAGAAATTTACAGTTAACCGTTACTGTATACCTATGTATCAATATTCAATTTGCAATTTCTAGTCCGTTTGTTATTTAAGTTTAAAATGACTTACCAAGCTCATCATTGAATTCTCGGCATTTCAATTTTAGTTTTTTTCGCTTCCTGGAAAAAATTAATTAAATGCAATATAATTATATATAAATTTAAATGAAATATATGTACTTACGGGAAGTATCAATTATTTCAGCTTCAAAACAACCGCTTTTAAATTTTGCCAAACATTTTGCATTTTTTATATTTTTAATTTTATTTTCACTTAGAACATAAAATATGTCGCACTTTATTAAATAATACATTTTTAAGCTTTGGAGTTCATATGCTTGAATGAGCGACGGCTTAAATAATGTTGGTGTCGATTTGTATCAGCATCGAAAAAAAACAAGTTGGCATCATTTGTGTCGATACACAAATGGCTGCAGGCGGTAAAATGTCAGAATGTTATTTTCTACTAAAATTACTGATGTTTGATTCTTGTAGAACTCAACAAAATAAGACGAAAATATTAAATAAAATTTATCTATAACTCGCCTGATTATCGAGATATAGTTAATAAAAAATCGAAAAAATTTCGAAAAACTAAATTTTCTGGTGAAATTTAATAGTAAGAAGTTTAATAATAATTTAATAATAATGTCTCAAGTCTATTGAGGTTCGTTGGGAATTTTTCGATTTCGAAGTGTTGATATCTCAATAACTAAGCGGTATATCGATAAATTGTATCTAATATTTTCGTCATTAAACTTCATCAAACAAACAAAATGGTGTAAAATTTTTTTATCGATAGCTCGATAAATATCGACAAATCGATAAATTGTGTTAAGTATTTTCGGTTTTGTTTTTTGGAAATCTATTAAACTTCACCAAAAAATTTAATTTTTCGAATTTTTTTTCGATATTTTATGCATATTTTGGGGAACGTCAATATCTAGCCCAAGAAATGTGAAAACTATAGGCGTTTCCAATTTCTTGGTGAAGGGGGATGGGGGCGGAATCAGGGGGCGTGGCACCCAAGTTTTGATGGGGAACGCAAGTACCTATCTTGACACAAAATTTGGTGGCTCTTGCACAAAAAATGTGAAAACTATAGGCGTTTACAACTTCATGATGAAGGGGGGATGGGGGCGGAATCAGGGGGCGTGACATCAAAAATTTTGATGCATTTTTTTGGGGAACTTCAATATCTATCTTGACACAAGTTGGTGGCTCTAGCCCAAAAAATTTAAAAACTATAGGCGTTTCCAATTTCAAGGAGCAGGGATGATGGGGGCGGAAGGAGTGGGCGTGGCATCCAAAATTTTGATGCAGTTTTTTCAGGGACATGACTAGCTATCTGCGTGCAAAATTTGGTAACTCTAGCTGTAAGAATGTGAGAAATATTTGGTTTTATCGGTTTTCTGTTATCGAATTTATCGATTTCCCAGCCTCTTAGAAGGCGTGGCACCACAATCTTGACACTTTATCTGTACCGTCTATAGATAAACATAATTGCAAAGTTTCAAGTCTCTAGCTTTACGGGTGTCGAAAAAGTTGCGTTCATACGGACGGACGGACAGACGGACTTTTCCTGATGAATTTAGACTTTTAAACATGAAAATCGAAGCAACAATATTTGCAATAGATATTTTACATGAGATATTATAAATCAAATCTGCAAAAAAAAAACCTCGGATTTTATACATGATTAAAGTAATTTCACATAAAGAGTAAATTTTTTCTTTGTAACGTAATTTTTATTTTGTCTTAATGACACGAAAATCCCAACAAAATTTTTTGATGGCTAAGATTAACTAACTGGATAGTGCGAAAAATACGGTTTGGGTCCATTCACTGAAAGAAAATCTTTTGTTAACTGATGTTTCTCGTACCCAATAGAACTATTTGTCCACTTCACATATGTCCAATTTTAAATGTATAATTTTTTGTACTTTGTGAAGTCGTCAGTAAAAATGATTGATTCTTGTTTAAGAACATTTTTTTTTTTTAAATTTTGTACAAAAATAGAATCAGTAAATCCAACAGACGCTTTCTAAGAGACACAAAAATAATACTTTTGAAATTTGAAATAGGTGAAGTGAACTATTAGTTCCTTCATGTGCGGGAAACCTCAGTTAAAAAAATAATTTTTTTATGTGAAATGACCCAAACCGTATTTTTGCACTAGTTAGTTAGTCAACCTTGCCCATAAAACAGTTAAGCTGGGTATTTCGTGTTATTAGGACCAAACTCCAAATAAAAGTTTAGTCTATAAAAATTACGTTACATAGAACAAATTTACTCTTTATGTGAACTTACTCTAATCATGTCAAAAGTCCGAGTCTTTTGGCGTATTATTTAGTTCCCTTTCGAGCAGCTGCCTTCCTCTGGTTGTCTATCCATGTTTTCAGCGCTTTATAATGTTGTTGCACTCTTGCAGCGATGGTAATTTTTCCAAAGACATGACATCACCCAAAGCTAAAGTGATGTCAAATCTTTCCTCATTTGTCCACCGTACACGTCTAGTTTTGCCAAATGGTGACCCTACAAAAAAAAGTGCAATATGAAGTGTATGACAATTTAACAATAGTAATAAAAACTTACTACTGCGACGTTTTGGAGGTGTAACAACATTTTCTGATTCCGACTCATCCTTACTTTGTTGGTACTCTGAGCCAGAATCCTCAAAAGGTTCGTCTGCAAAATTGATAAGATATTTATATAAATTACATAATAATTTTGCTGTATTGATGATTTTAAAAATACTTATATTAAAATATTAACAACCAAGTACTATTTACTTTGTATTTGAGATGCTTCACTGTCGGTTTCAGGATCATTACTTTGATTATCAGCTGTGAATAAAAGAAATAGTTTTAAGTTGACTTATTTAGGACAAGTAGCAGTATACGTATAGGTTAGACTCAAAACTACTCGTATATTCTCATGCAACTATTAATCATACATGTTATCATTTGAAAAGTTAAATCTAGGTCATATAAATGTTTATAGGATTCTGGTAAGACAAAAACGATTATTTAAAAAATACGATATGCTCCTTTTCCATTAAAAGGGGGAGACACGAACCTTCACATTGTTGTTTCTACCTCACTTTCAACATTAATAGCAGCCATGAGCAGTTGAGAAACTTCAGTAATTTCAGCAACTGTAGCAGGGACACGGTATATTTCCTTGTGTATATCTTTATGATGACCCATAAAGTTCGCCAAACGGTCTATTTGTACGTCTTCTACGTTAAGCATTGAGGTATACGTTGCTAGATGCTTTCGAAGCATTGTGCCTCTTAAAGCTGCTGGACAAACTGCGCCGCATTCCTCAGAATATTTTTTTAAAATTGGGCACGCCCGAATATATTGTTTACCCAAGTTACCAGTATGTGGCACACTAAAAATGTAGTAATTTTTACTTTTAACACCAGCGTCTTTGCGATATTTTAATATAGTTTCAATGCAGAATTTATCAAACGGTGTCAAAAGTACAGGCACCGTTCTATTTAATTTTCCACGAATGTTGATTCGGGAATATTTTTTTGCAATTTGTTGTGTTTTTGTTGATAGTTTTTTTTTAAATATCAGCGTCCATGTTTTCAGCTGCTTCATGGGATGTGTTGTAGTTTTCGATTGTTAGCCTTTCTATTTCACCAGCACGACGGCGATTAAAAATTTGAAGGCTCACTAAAGTACTTTGGACCCAGGAACACCACTTCGCCAAATCGAATTTAACTTTAAACTTTTAAAGCTTCTTTGGATATTTTATTCACATAATCGAAAAGTTTCTTAATGTCTTCTTTAGAAGGCAACATAATTTTGGTCGACCGTTTTTTTTCGTCTGGTCTTCAATCGCCTTTTTATTTATGTCGATGTGAACCTCCATTTCCCAAAGTGTTATAAAATCCGAAACAATTTGTTTCTTTTCCATATCAAGATTTTTTATACAAAAAGAATGAAATATTTTTGCGCATTTCTTTACCAAAGACGTTAAGTTAGTAGCCACCGACGGGGTTTCGAAAAACATAAGGTCATTATCCCACATAGCCACATTACGGATGCATTTAATAATGATGTCGTGATATTTGGGGCTCATTACGTCCTTAAGCTCCTTCACTTCATTTTTTGAATTTCTTTTAATATCAATTAAAAGCCGACCAAGTAAACGTATATTTGCGCGTATCATATCATATTGTAGCTCTGAATGTTTCATGCATTCGGAATTTTCAAATAAAACAATCAAATGGTCGTACTTTATGGCTCTCGTCACCTCATCGTCTCTTAGCACTGGCATAACTTTCTTACGCAGAATGTCATTTGCTGCTTCGTGCATAAATCCAGTCATAACGCGGCCGTCCATATTTTTTTAATAGTTTTTGGCGTGACAGCGAATGGTTGACTTTGGAAAAAATCCGCGACATGATTTGCAGCATGCCATATCTTCGGCAGTGTTTCCCGAATTAGCTCTTTTTTGACGAGTTAATATTAAAGTGCCACTATTGAATGCTTCATCTGTATTATGCATATAATCGCCAGCTTTACGGATTTTTTCGATAAGTTTTTTCTTTCTGCATGAAGCTTCGGAAAGAGCATAAATTGCTTAACCTCCTTTTCATTTTTATGAATTACTTGCAGATTCAAACAATTCTAATAATGTTTAAAAGAAATTTTCAAAATCTCTTCCCATGTATTTTTGACGATTTTTGAAAATTGCTAAAAATTACTAAATTTTAACACTTTCCATACAAAATAGTAATTTTTAGCAATTTTCAAAAAATCATAAAAAAAATACATGGGAAGAGATTTTTGAAAAATTTATTTTTTAAACATTATTAGAATTGTTTGAAGTTACTTTTTGCATCAAAACATTTTTTGTTTAAGCCCAGGGAAAAAAGTTTAAAAAGTAGACTTTTGCTAAAATTGAAATCTTTCAATGGGTACTCAATGGGTTAAATAGAGTATTGTATCATTCAAACGGAAATTAAACGACCTTTCCATCGATACCATACTTTCCATATACTAAGTTTAGGTTATGTGTAGAATTAGCTTTAAGTGCTGTGTAAACACTTTTTGGGCATAGTGTAACTTTATTTAACAAATACCTGATAGATGCATACTATTTGCGAAAAAAATCACTTATTTTATACCCCGATATTATTT
Source organism: Scaptomyza hsui (assembly GCA_018152825.1). Classification (NCBI taxonomy): domain Eukaryota; kingdom Metazoa; phylum Arthropoda; class Insecta; order Diptera; family Drosophilidae; genus Scaptomyza; species Scaptomyza hsui. The sequence goes on from JAECXO010000254.1 coordinate 548,138, forward strand.
TCGAAATGCGATGTGCTGTCATTGACAAACGAAACACCAGTTTCTGATCCAGTCCCATCAACTATTCCACGGTCTTCATTTAGTTTATCTAAAATTAATAAAAATTTAAAAATAAATAAATCATGACAGTTATCAAGTTAACGAACTGGTATACTTACTCGAAGCATCCTTTACACAATTAGGAAGGCTGTTGCCCAACGAAACACCAGATTCCGACCCAGCCACATCAACTGTTCTGGTTTTTGTGCGGTCTCCAATACATTAACCTGAAATTAATCAAATTTAAAGTCCATTGAAGTTAGTTTTTAAACACTCAAAACGATAATGCTTAATAATGACAGGTGTATTCAGGGTTTAAAAATTAAATGTGCTGTAAATGCAATATGAAACAAATTTATTGGAAACAAAGCCGTTGATAAAGTTAAAACATATACTATGTATGCATCGTCAACAGATTTGTCTTCAATAAATTTGTGTAAAATAAAAAACATGTAAGAACAAACCAAAAGAAAAAATAAATGTTTTAAAATAAAAACAAAGTACCACCTCTAATTAGCAATAATAAAATGTCAGAATTTAAAAAAAAATAATGATTGATGATGAACTTTAACGTGACTTTTAAAAACTTTTTTCTTAAACAGTTAAAGCTTACAAGCACATACCAAAATTGCTCTTGGTAAATTAATTTTTAAATTTCAAGCCATTATTTAGCTTTCGTTTACAAATTCTAGTAATTTTATTGTTGCTTTTTAGAGGAGGTACACAAAAAGGAAACATAATTTGAAATTACTTAAATGACTTCGGTACTGTCTGCGCGTGTCACTTCTGGAATTTGTTCGGTCAGTTCTACAGCATCTAAAAATTATAATATGTATTATTATAAATTATTTTACTGCTATTTTAATTTTTGAAATGGCTTGAATTGTTACATACCTAGCAGAGCTTCAACTATGGTACTGTCTGCGCGTGTCACTTCTGGAATTTGTTCGGTCAGTTCTACAGCATCTGAAAATTATAATATGTATTATTATAAATTATTTTACTGCTATTTGAATTTTTTAAAATGGCTTGAATTGTTACATACCTAGCAGAGCTTCAAGTTTGTTACTGTTTGCGCGTGTCGCTTCTGGAATTTGTTCGGTCAGTTCTACAGCATCTGAACATTATAATATTATTATAAATTAATTTTATGACATGATTATGATTATTATTTTTGTTACAAAAAACGATTTTGATAAAATTTCACAGATGACAAATTCTTTGTCCATAGTTTCAAAGCTTGATGTTAATAATAAAAGCGTAGATCAAAAACCAGACTAGCTATTAATAAATTAAAGAATACTTGACTTGCGATAACTAATTTCTATGTTTCAACTCGTAGAATTGACTGACAGACGCACATAGCAATATCGACTTGGCTGTTAATGCTGACTAGGAATAGTTTATGTTTTTTTTCTGCATGTCATGCTTGCGTAACTATATGATCATATTAGCAAGCCCTACATTTTTTTGTCGCTCACATTTCTTTTGTGTTGGTACAAATATACATATGTATAATGTACATTGTATATACGTTACATACATAGTAAAGCGTCCTACAATTTTAAATATGGCTCAAGTTATTTGTTTGTATATACATATATAACACTCATTCAGACAAATAAAAAATATGTATTGCCCGTCACCATGTACATATAATTTTATACACACACAGACAAGAAATTCACACGAAATTACTATGTACATATGTATGTATGTATATATTTGTAGGTTCATTATTCATTAACAAGAAATTGGCGATATACTAAAAAATATGTAGCGCCCGTCACTAACTAAATACGACTTAACAATTGGCGCGATGTAAAAATATGTATGGCCCGTCACCATGTACATATATTGTATTTATACCCACAGACCAAAAATTGGCGCGATGTAATATATGAATGGCCCGTCACCATGTACATATGTATTTATACCCACACAGACAAGAAATTCACACGAAATTACTATGTACATATGTATGTATGTATATATTTGTAGGTTCATTATTCATTAACAAGAAATTGGCGATATACTAAAAAATATGTAGCGCCCGTCACTAACTAAATACGACTTAACAATTGGCGCGATGTAAAAATATGTATGGCCCGTCACCATATACCCACAGACCAAAAATTGGCATGTAATAGTTAAACTGACAGACAAAAAATTGCCGCAAAAACATGTAGGGCCCGTCACTTTGTATATTCATATATACTTATACGCACACAGCCAAGAAATTTACAGTTAACCGTTACTGTATACCTATGTATCAATATTCAATTTGCAATTTCTAGTCCGTTTGTTATTTAAGTTTAAAATGACTTACCAAGCTCATCATTGAATTCTCGGCATTTCAATTTTAGGTTTTTTTCGCTTCCTGGAAAAATTAATTAAATGCAATATAATTATATATAAATTTAAATGAAATATATGTACTTACGGGAAGTATCAATTATTTCAGCTTCAAAACAACCGCTTTTAAATTTTGCCAAACATTTTGCATTTTTTATATTTTTAATTTTATTTTCACTTAGAACATAAAATATGTCGCACTTTATTAAATAATACATTTTTAAGCTTTGGAGTTCATATGCTTGAATGAGCGACGGCTTAAATAATGTTGGTGTCGATTTGTATCAGCATCGAAAAAAAACAAGTTGGCATCATTTGTGTCGATACACAAATGGCTGCAGGCGGTAAAATGTTAGAATGTTATTTTCTACTAAAATTACTGATGTTTGATTCTTGTAGAACTCAACAAAATAAGACGAAAATATTAAATAAAATTTATCGATAGCTCGCCTGATTATCGAGATATAGTTAATAAAAAATCGAAAAAATTTCGAAAAACTAAATTTTCTGGTGAAATTTAATAGTAAGAAGTTTAATAATAATTTAATAATAATGTCTCAAGTCTATTGAGGTTCGTTGGGAATTTTTCGATTTCGAAGTGTTGATATCTCAATAACTAAGCGGTATATCGATAAATTGTATCTAATATTTTCGTCATTAAACTTCATCAAACAAACAAAATGGTGTAAAATTTTTTATCGATAGCTCGATAAATATCGACAAATCGATAAATTGTGTTAAGTATTTTCGGTTTTGTTTTTTGGAAATCTATTAAACTTCACCAAAAAATTTAATTTTTCGAATTTTTTTCGATATTTTATGCATATTTTGGGGAACGTCAATATCTAGCCCAAGAAATGTAAAAACTATAGGCGTTTCCAATTTCTTGGTGAAGGGGGGATGGGGGCGGAATCAGGGGGCGTGACATCAAAAATTTTGATGCATTTTTTTGGGGAACTTCAATATCTATCTTGACACAAGTTGGTGGCTCTAGCCCAAAAATTTAAAAACTATAGGCGTTTCCAATTTCAAGGAGCAGGGATGATGGGGGCGGAAGGAGTGGGCGTGGCATCCAAAATTTTGATGCAGTTTTTTCAGGGACATGACTAGCTATCTGCGTGCAAAATTTGGTAACTCTAGCTGTAAGAATGTGAGAAATATTTGGTTTTATCCGTTTTCTGTTATCGAATTTATCGATTTCCCAGCCTCTTAGAAGGCGTGGCACCACAATCTTGACACTTTATCTGTACCGTCTATAGATAAACATAATTGCAAAGTTTCAAGTCTCTAGCTTTACGGGTGTCGAAAAAAGTTGCGTTCATACGGACGGACGGACAGACGGACTTTTCCTGATGAATTTAGACTTTTAAACATGAAAATCGAAGCAACAATATTTGCAATAGATATTTTACATGAGATATTATAAATCAAATGTGCAAAAAAAAAACCTCGGATTTTATACATGATTAAAGTAATTTCACATAAAGAGTAAATTTTTCTTTGTAACGTAATTTTTATTTTGTCTTAATGACACGAAAATCCCAACAAAATTTTTTTGATGGCTAAGATTAACTAACTGGATAGTGCGAAAAATACGGTTTGGGTCCATTCACTGAAAGAAAATCTTTTGTTAACTGATGTTTCTCGTACCCAATGGAACTATTTGTCCACTTCACATATGTCCAATTTTAAATGTATAATTTTTTGTACTTTGAGAAGTCGTCAGTAAAAATGATTGATTCTTGTTTAAGTACATTTTTTTTTTTTAAATTTTGTACAAAAATAGAATCAGTAAATCCAACAGACGCTTTCTAAGAGACACAAAAATAATACTTTTGAAATTTGAAATAGGTGAAGTGAACTATTAGTTCCTTCATGTGCGGGAAACCTCAGTTAAAAAAATAATTTTTTTATGTGAAATGACCCAAACCGTATTTTTTGCACTAGTTAGTTAGTCAACCTTGCCCATAAAACAGTTAAGCTGGGTATTTCGTGTTATTAGGACCAAACTCCAAATAAAAGTTTAGTCTATAAAAATTACGTTACATAGAACAAATTTACTCTTTATGTGAACTTACTCTAATCATGTCAAAAGTCCGAGTCTTTTGGCGTATTATTTAGTTCCCTTTCGAGCAGCTGCCTTCCTCTGGTTGTCTATCCATGTTTTCAGCGCTTTATAATGTTGTTGCACTCTTGCAGCGATGGTAATTTTTCCAAAGACATGACATCACCCAAAGCTAAAGTGATGTCAAATCTTTCCTCATTTGTCCACCGTACACGTCTAGTTTTGCCAAATGGTGACCCTACAAAAAAAAAGTGCAATATGAAGTGTATGACAATTTAACAATAGTAATAAAAACTTACTACTGCGACGTTTTGGAGGTGTAACAACATTTTCTGATTCCGACTCATCCTTACTTTGTTGGTACTCTGAGCCAGAATCCTCAAAAGGTTCGTCTGCAAAATTGATAAGATTTTTATATAAATTACATAATAATTTTGCTGTATTGATGATTTTAAAAATACTTATATTAAAATATTAACAACCAAGTACTATTTACTTTGTATTTGAGATGCTTCACTGACGGTTTCAGGATCATTACTTTGATTATCAGCTGTGAATAAAAGAAATAGTTTTAAGTTGACTTATTTAGGACAAGTAGCAGTATACGTATAGGTTAGACTCAAAACTACTCGTATATTCTCATGCAACTATTAATCATACATGTTATCATTTGAAAAGTTAAATCTAGGTCATATAAATGTTTATAGGATTCTGGTAAGACAAAAACGATTATTTAGAAAATACGATATGCTCCTTTTCCATTAAAAGGGGGAGACACGAACCTTCACATTGTTGTTTCTACCTCACTTTCAACATTAATAGCAGCCATGAGCAGTTGAGAAACTTCAGTAATTTCAGCAACTGTAGCAGGGACACGGTATATTTCCTTGTGTATATCTTTATGATGACCCATAAAGTTCGCCAAACGGTCTATTTGTACGTCTTCTACGTTAAGCATTGAGGTATACGTTGCTAGATGCTTTCGAAGCATTGTGCCTCTTAAAGCTGCTGGACAAACTGCGCCGCATTCCTCAGAATATTTTTTTTAAAATTGGGCACGCCCGAATATATTGTTTACCCAAGTTACCAGTATGTGGCACACTAAAAATGTAGTAATTTTTACTTTTAACACCAGCGTCTTTGCGATATTTTAATATAGTTTCAATGCAGAATTTATCAAACGGTGTCAAAAGTACAGGCACCGTTCTATTTAATTTTCCACGAATGTTGATTCGGGAATATTTTTTTGCAATTTGTTGTGTTTTTGTTGATAGTTTTTTTAAAATATCAGCGTCCATGTTTTCAGCTGCTTCATGGGATGTGTTGTAGTTTTCGATTGTTAGCCTTTCTATTTCACCAGCACGACGGCGATTAAAAATTTAAAGGCTCACTAAAGTACTTTGGACCCAGGAACACCACTTCGCCAAATCGAATTTAACTTTTAAAGCTTCTTTGGATATTTTATTCACATAATCGAAAAGTTTCTTAATGTCTTCTTTAGAAGGCAACATAATTTTGGTCGACCGTTTTTTTTTCGTCTGGTCTTCAATCGCCTTTTTATTTATGTCGATGTGAACCTCCATTTCCCAAAGTGTTATAAAATCCGAAACAATTTGTTTCTTTTCCATATCAAGATTTTTTATACAAAAAGAATGAAATATTTTTGCGCATTTCTTTACCAAAGACGTTAAGTTAGTAGCCACCGACGGGGTTTCGAAAAACATAAGGTCATTATCCCACATAGCCACATTACGGATGCATTTAATAATGATGTCGTGATATTTGGGGCTCATTACGTCCTTAAGCTCCTTCACTTCATTTTTTGAATTTCTTTTAATATCAATTAAAAGCCGACCAAGTAAACGTATATTTGCGCGTATCATATCATATTGTAGCTCTGAATGTTTCATGCATTCGGAATTTTCAAATAAAACAATCAAATGGTCGTACTTTATGGCTCTCGTCACCTCATCGTCTCTTAGCACTGGCATAACTTTCTTACGCAGAATGTCATTTGCTGCTTCGTGCATAAATCCAGTCATAACGCGGCCGTCCGTTTTTGGCGTGACAGCGAATGGTTGACTTTGGAAAAAATCCGCGACATGATTTGCAGCATACCATATCTTCGGCAGTGTTTCCCGAATTAGCTCTTTTTTGACGAGTTAATATTAAAGTGCCACTATTGAATGCTTCATCTGTATTATGCATATAATCGCCAGCTTTACGGATTTTTTCGATAAGTTTTTTTCTTTCTGCATGAAGCTTCGGAAAGAGCATAAATTGCTTAACCTCCTTTTCATTTTTATGAATTACTTGCAGATTCAAACAATTCTAATAATGTTTAAAAAAGAAATTTTTCAAAAATCTCTTCCCATGTATTTTTTGACGATTTTTTGAAAATTGCTAAAAATTACTAAATTTTAACACTTTCCATACAAAATAGTAATTTTTAGCAATTTTCAAAAAATCATAAAAAAATACATGGGAAGAGATTTTTGAAATTTTTTAAACATTATTAGAATTGTTTGAAGTTACTTTTTGCATCAAAACATTTTTTGTTTAAGCCCAGGGAAAAAAGTTTAGAAAGTAGACTTTTGCTAAAATTGAAATCTTTCAATGGGTACTCAATGGGTTGATTAGAGTATTGTATCATTCAAACGGAAATTAAACGAACTTTCCATCGATACCATACTTTCCATATACTAAGTTTAAGTTATGTGTAGAATTAGCTTTAAGTGCTGTGTAAACACTTTTTGGGCATAGTGTAACTTTATTTAACAAATACCTGATAGATGCATACTATTTGCGAAAAAATCACTTACTTTGGACCCCGATATTATTTTCGAAATGCGATGTGCTGTCATTGACAAACGAAACACCAGTTTCTGATCCAGTCCCATCAACTATTCCACGGTCTTCATTTAGTTTATCTAAAATTAATAAAAATTTAAAAATAAATAAATCATGACAGTTATCAAGTTAACGAACTGGTATACTTACTCGAAGCATCCTTTACACAATTAGGAAGGCTGTTGCCCAACGAAACACCAGATTCCGACCCAGCCACATCAACTGTTCTGGTTTTTGTGCGGTCTCCAATACATTAACCTGAAATTAATCAAATTTAAAGTCCATTGAAGTTAGTTTTTAAACACTCAAAACGATAATGCTTAATAATGACAGGTGTATTCAGGGTTTAAAAATTAAATGTGCTGTAAATGCAATATGAAACAAATTTATTGGAAACAAAGCCGTTGATAAAGTTAAAACATATACTATGTATGCATCGTCAACAGATTTGTCTTCAATAAATTTGTGTAAAATAAAAAACATGTAAGAACAAACCAAAAGAAAAAATAAATGTTTTAAAATAAAAACAAAGTACCACCTCTAATTAGCAATAATAAAATGTCTAATGATTGATGATGAACTTTAACGTGACTTTTAAAAACTTTTTTCTTAAACAGTTAAAGCTTACAAGCACATACCAAAATTGCTCTTGGTAAATTAATTTTTAAATTTCAAGCCATTATTTAGCTTTCGTTTACAAATTCTAGTCATTTTATTGTTGCTTTTTAGAGGAGGTACACAAAAAGGAAACATAATTTGAAATTACTTAAATGACTTCGGTACTGTCTGCGCGTGTCACTTCTGGAATTTGTTCGGTCAGTTCTACAGCATCTAAAAATTATAATATGTATTATTATAAATTATTTTACTGCTATTTTAATTTTTGAAATGGCTTGAATTGTTACATACCTAGCAGAGCTTCAACTATGGTACTGTCTGCGCGTGTCACTTCTGGAATTTGTTCGGTCAGTTCTACAGCATCTGAAAATTATAATATGTATTATTATAAATTATTTTACTGCTATTTTAATTTTTTAAAATGGCTTGAATTGTTACATACCTAGCAGAGCTTCAAGTTTGTTACTGTTTGCGCGTGTCGCTTCTGGAATTTGTTCGGTCAGTTCTACAGCATCTGAACATTAGAATATTATTATAAATTAATTTTATGACATGATTATGATTATTATTTTTGTTACAAAAAACGATTTTGATAAAATTTCACAGATGACAAATTCTTTGTCCATAGTTTCAAAGCTTGATGTTAATAATAAAAGCGTAGATCAAAAACCAGACTAGCTATTAATAAATTAAAGAATACTTGACTTGCGATAACTAATTTCTATGTTTCAACTCGTAGAATTGACTGACAGACGCACATAGTAATATCGACTTGGCTGTTAATGCTGACTAGGAATAGTTTATGTTTTTTTTCTGCATGTCATGCTTGCGTAACTATATGATCATATTAGCAAGCCCTACATTTTTTTTGTCGCTCACATTTCTTTTGTGTTGGTACAAATATACATATGTATAATGTACATTGTATATACGTTACATATGGTACATAGTAAAGCGTCCTACAATTTTAAATATGGCTCAAGTTATTTGTTTGTATATACATATATAACACTCATTCAGACAAATAAAAAATATGTATTGCCCGTCACCATGTACATATAATTTTATACACACACAGACAAGAAATTCACACGAAATTACTATGTACATATGTATGTATGTATATATTTGTAGGTTCATTATTCATTAACAAGAAATTGGCGATATACTAAAAAAAATATGTAGCGCCCGTCACTAACTAAATACGACTTAACAATTGGCGCGATGTAAAAATATGTATGGCCCGTCACCATGTACATATATTGTATTTATACCCACAGACCAAAAATTGGCGCGATGTAAATATATGAATGGCCCGTCACCATGTACATATGTATTTATACCCACACAGACCAGAAATTCGTACGAAATTACTATGTAAATATGTATGTATGTATATATTTCATTAACAAGAAATTGGCGATATACTAAAAAAAAATGTAGCGCCCGTCACTAACTAAATACGACCACTGAGCATAGAATACATAGAGACCTTAAATCGACTCAAATCTTATTGCCGTCAAAATGTTAAACTTCCGATCCAGGAAGAAGAAGAGTCGAAAACTTAACAGACAGAGCTGGCCGCGCAAAAGCGCAACGTCATTCTGTTTCTTGCTCTGCTGTAAGCAACACAACGGACTTGGGCTGGAGCTAAAGTCGCGTGTATGTATGCGTGCATATGTGAGCGAGCAGTTAGTCACACGGACACATGACATGTATGTGCTAGTGCTTCTTGGCCGCTCTTCAATGATGAGAGAGCGAGACAGCAGCAATTGCAGATGCTTTTGTTTCAGTTGCTGTTCGTTTGCAGCAGCCCGACTAGTGTTTTGAGGGTAGAGAGCGCACCATCGGAATGCAAGTAACGGTAAAAATACATTTGAGTATACTTGCACTTGCGCTGGCTTCATTTTTTGGTGGGCTAGCTTTGCCGAGATTTTTGTGATTTTGTTTCGTTTGCTCAGCCCAGCATATACATGTGTGTGTGTGTACATGTATGAAAAGGCAGCACATTTTTATGTATGCGGTCGCAATTGTCTTGTTAGTTTTGACCTGCCTCAACTTTTAGAATTTTCAGCAATTTTATAACAAGTTTATGATACGAATAAAATTTATATTATTATTATATTTTTTTTTATTAATTATTAAAATACATTTAAATCGTTAAGAGGTGCATAATTAATCATTTGTCTAATCATTATTTATATTTTATTTATACATATAATTATGTATTTTCGACCCTTGAAAGTAAATACATATTTGATGTCGATTGCCAATGTTCAAATTCAAAATTTGCGCGCATTTGTATCTGCCTACAAAAACCTAAAAATACACTCTCTGTTCATACATACTTTTTCGAGATATTAACTATATGACACTAGCAAACAATTTTGCAACACAACTACTTTTTATTTGAGTATTTACATACAAAAGATGCACACAGATTCCGAAAGAGTATTCAGAACTGTGCTTCTGTTGTAATCTAATAATTAATTATATTTAAATAATAATTTTTACATACAAAAGATTCAGAAAGAGTATAAATGGTTCTTTATGTCGGCAGCTGGAAGAAAAACGTTGGCTCGCGACAACCGCATGCCAATAAAAACCCAAATAAACGCACACATATACATGTGTGTGAGTGTACACGTATGCATAGGCAGCACATTTATTTGTATGTGTCCCATCTGTTTTGGCATTTATTGACCTGCCTCAGCAATTATAGTTTTAGCAGTTCATAGAGAAGTTGAGGGAAATAAATATTATTATACAAATATTTTCTATTACAGGTATTATTTAATGTCAATCGCTTTAAATTTTATTAAAATACATATACATATTTAAATAATTGATAATTTTTTTTTACAAAATATGAACTTTAGCTTGACTTTGAAATCGGTTTTTTTAAAACGATTTATTGCTAATATTGACATACTAATAAAATGTACTATTATATATGATTTGAATATTTTTCCTATTTATTTAATTTGAGTTTGGCCCGCAATCACATATGAGTAGTTACATATGTGTGTGTGTAAGTACATACTTTATGCGTTTCCCGCCAGAATAAGATTAGTTGACAGCAAACTTTGTAAACGAGTTTCTGCAACATTTCACTGTCAGAGATATTGAGTTCTGACTTCAAAATTAGTTAAGTGATTGTGGTTATAAGTTAAATTATTATTATAAATATAACGAAGTAATTAATTAAGTTTAGTGCGTTGTCGAGTCGTGCCTCGCAAGCTATAGAAACAGTTCAGACGATTTCCCTGTGCGTCTTTTTCAATTTCCCACTGATGAGTGTGCTCGCCGTCTATGGATAACAAAATGTAATCTGGAAGACGATACAAATATTAAAAGCGCTAGAATTTGCAATGCTCATTTTGAGAGCAAATATCTTGGCAAAAAAAAAGTTAAAATCAGGTGCAGTGCCAACCCTGAGACTGTTTGAGGCTTCGCATTTCAATTCAAACATTCAAATGGCTGCCAACAACAGTGACGCTTTTAACTTCTTTGATGAGAGCGACACATTCGAAACTTTTTCTGAATTTAAAAATAAACAGATTGCAGCCAATAATAGTGCTGAATTTGCAGTAGACATGGAATGTCTACCTTCAGCGACATTAAAATAACGTATGGACAGTCAAGATTCAGTTGACGTGGGTGACTTGATTTATTTCAAGGACCAGAACAAAAGAAAGAGTTGGCAGGATGTTAATCACAGTGCAAGTCCTCCCAGTGCATGTGATAACATTTTATTCGTTTCTAATGAAACGAACGGGAACATTGAGTTTTGCTCCAACTGCCTAAAGAAGGAGCAAAATGAATTGTTCTACAGGAATAAGTATTGGGCAATATCTCAAGAACTCAAAACTTATAAAAGAAAAGTCCAACATTTCAGGAAAAAAGTTCATACGCTGCAAACTGCATTAAGATCAGAAAAAAGCAAAAGCTTCGTTACTCTAGGGAATGTAGAAATCGCAGCAACATAACTGAAATGATTGATAGGAAACAACACCTGTCAAAAAATTCCAATTATGTTTGCAAAATGTTACTAAAAACAAAAATTCGTGGCAAGAAGAAGAAAAATAATTGCTCAAAGCATAAATTTTTACTCTTCTAAGGCATATGATTTTATGCGAGATGGGCTGGGGTTAAATTTTCCGTCTAAGTCGTCCTTGTCCAGATGGGCACCAATCAAATACATGGTGCCTGGTATTAACGAGAATTTATCAAACAATTTGCTTAAAATATTTTCACAAATGGATGAAAAAAGTAAGCAGGCTGTTTTGCTATTTGATGAAATCTCGATTAGAAGGGGTCTTCATTATAATTCGTCCCGCGATGAAGTGGAAGGGTTTGTAGATGACGGTGTTGAAAAAACACCTCAGTTGTGCAAGCAAATTTGTGTCTTTATGGTGAGGGGCTTGTATGACAACTGAAAATATGCACTTAGTTATTTTGCTACATCGACTGGTCTGTCCGCTATAAAACTAAAGCAAACGATTAGCTCCAATATTAGAGCCGCTCATGGTTTGGGCCTTAATATTCGAGCAATTGTATGCGACCAAGGCTCGAATAATCGGGGAGCCTTTTCAAAATATGGAGTTAGCAGGGAAGCTCCATATTTTACAGTCGATGATAAAAAAATCTTCGGTATTTATGATGCTCCGCATTTAATTAAATCTATTAGAAATATATTAATGCGGAATTTTATCGAAACCCCGGACGGTAAGGTGTCATGGCAAGTAGTGGTTAAACTATTTGAAATTGACAGTAATAACTCTTCCAATAGACTCTGTCCGAAAATAACAAAAAAAAAAAACAAAACATATATTTCCAAATGCATTTGAGAAAATGAAAGTGAAATATGCTACACAAATTTTTAGCCACACCGTATCTTTTGCAATCAAAACTTTAATTGATAGTGGCAATTTTGTTGATTGCAGAGATGTAGCACTTTCTACAGCCACTTTTTTTGAAAGGGTAAATAAACTGTTTGATTGCCTTAACAGCAACGTCATTACAGATAAAAACCCTTTTAAGTCGGCTCTACAAAATAACAACCACATTGAAAAGTACATAATCGAAATGAAATAGTATTTCATGAAATGTCGTTATCCCTGCAAAGTGTATTGTATTGATGGACTCATTCTTTCCATGAATTCGATATTAATGCTCTCACAAGACATTTGGAACGAAAACTCAAAAGTGTTCTTTTTGATTATATCGCGATTAAACCAAGACGCATTGGAAAACCTTTTTTACTTAATAAGAAGTAGAAATGGTACAAACAGTAACCCAATGCTCTTCGAGTTTAATGCCATACTTTCAAAGATGTTGTCTATGAAGGTCATCACCTCCAAAACAACATCTGGTAATTGCGAGCCTGATGATGATCAGATGCTCGTTAATGTCATTGATGAGGCAAAACGGGAGCTTCATTGTGATGCTGTACAGCTTACCGAAGAACAGTTGCCATGCCAAGAGTTTAGCTGCGAAAACTCTGATGATACTTCTACATTCCCTTGCAACGAGATCCCCTTCACTCTCATTAGTTCAAGTAGTGAGAATGCATTGCGATATTTTACAGGTTTTGTGCTATATAAATCGCAACAAAAGTTTAATTGTGGCACCTGTAAAGGCCTTTTGAAAGATGACTTCGCTAGTTGCGAAACTTCAGAGCTATTTCTATTTAATAAAAATTTCCATAGCGTTAATAACAATCTTAAGCTTAAGGCCCCACAGGACGAATTTTTTAATATGATGAAGCTTCACTATAAAATTTTCCATTCATACTTTCAAAAGAGCCCGCATGCACGAAACATAAAAAACACAATTTTTAGCCAATGTATTTTACATACTGAAAGTGATGTAAAATTTAGTAATTGGTTTGCCGAAACTCATGAATGCAGTAATCACAGAAAGTATATTTTAAACTACTTCCTGTTGGTTCTGCTTCGAAAAAAATAGTATATGGCTTTCAGATAAACTATGTGGGGCATCTGAGGGTCGGGGCTCACGTAAGCTGCAAATATTAAAATCTTAGATGAGTCCACCAAGATTTTAATTATTTTAATTGCGGCTTATAAGACATGTATTCCTCTTATACTGACTGACAGACGTATAGAATAAAATAAAAATAATAACATAACAAATTATTTAAGCTATGAATATTAAATTCTTTAATTTTTATTAAATAAGTTAAGTTAATTTTTATTAAATAATTTAAGTTATGAATTTTTTATTTATTTATTTTTATTTTAATATTTATATTTATTTATTATTTATATATTTAAAATAACATTAAAATATTTTAAAATAACTTGACTGACTGACTAACCGCCTTATTTAATTATTAATTTTAACATTTTTAAATTAATTTGACTGACTGACCGGGTAACAAAAAATTAATTAACTTAATAATAATATTTATTTTAAAATAAGAGACCGCCTATACTGACTAACTAACTGGCTAAGATTAGGTTGGGTAGTTTAAATATATTAAAGTTCTATAATACGAGAGAACTTTAATTTATTTAATAATAAAATTATATGGAGGATGGAGGATGGAAATGTCTCGAATATTACAAAATTTATATTTTATATTCAAGCATTTCAAGCAGCTCACATACTTCCGGTCTTTTAAAATGGACCAAGTATCCTCTGGGTAGCTCTAGCACAAATGTGTTTGGAGTGAGCTAAATGTGAGAAGGCGCTTAACTTTAAAGTTCATATTTTGTAAAAAAAATTATCAATTATTTAAATATGTATATGTATTTTAATAAAATTTAAAGCGATTGACATTAAATAATACCTGTAATAGAAAATATTTGTATAATAATATTTATTTCCCTCAACTTCTCTATGAACTGCTAAAACTATAATTGCTGAGGCAGGTCAATAAATGCCAAAACAGATGGGACACATACAAATAAATGTGCTGCCTATGCATACGTGTACACTCACACACATGTATATGTGTGCGTTTATTTGGGTTTTTTATTGGCATGCGGTTGTCGCGAGCCAACGTTTTTCTTCCAGCTGCCGACATAAAGAACCATTTATACTCTTTCTGAATCTTTTGTATGTAAAAATTATTATTTAAATATAATTAATTATTAGATTACAACAGAAGCACAGTTCTGAATAGTCTTTCGGAATCTGTGTGCATCTTTTGTATGTAAATACTCAAATAAAAAGTAGTTGTGTTGCAAAATTGTTTGCTAGTGTCATATAGTTAATATCTCGAAAAAGTATGTATGAACAGAGAGTGTATTTTTTAGGTTTTTGTAGGCAGATACAAATGCGCGCAAATTTTGAATTTGAACATTGGCAATCGACATCAAATATGTATTTACTTTCAAGGGTCGAAAATACATAATTATATGTATAAATAAAATATAAATAATGATTAGACAAATGATTAATTATGCACCTCTTAACGATTTAAATGTATTTTAATAATTAATAAAAAAAAATATAATAATAATATAAATTTTATTCGTATCATAAACTTGTTATAAAATTGCTGAAAATTCTGAAAGTTGAGGCAGGTCAAAACTAACAAGACAATTGCGACCGCATACATAAAAATGTGCTGCCTTTTCATACATGTACACACACACACATGTATATGCTGTGCTGAGCAAACGAAACAAAATCACAAAAATCTCGGCAAAGCTAGCCCACCAAAAAATGAAGCCAGCGCAAGTGCAAGTATACTCAAATGTATTTTTACCGTTACTTGCATTCCGATGGTGCGCTCTCTACCCTCAAAACACTAGTCGGGCTGCTGCAAACGAACAGCAACTGAAACAAAAGCATCTGCAATTGCTGCTGTCTCGCTCTCTCATCATTGAAGAGCGGCCAAGAAGGCACTAACACATACATGTCATGTGTCCGTGTGACTAACTGCTCGCTCACATATGCACGCATACATACACGCGACTTTAGCTCCAGCCCAAGTCCGTTGTGTTGCTTACAGCAGAGCAAGAAACAGAATGACGTTGCGCTTTTGCGCGGCCAGCTCTGTCTGTTAAGTTTTCGACTCTTCTTCTTCCTGGATCGGAAGTTTAACATTTTGACGGCAATAAGATTTGAGTCGATTTAAGGTCTCTATGTATTCTATGCTCAGTGATACGACTTAAAAATTGGCGCGATGTAAAAATATGTATGGCCCGTCACCATGTACATATATTGTATTTATACCCACAGACCAAAAATTGGCATGTAATAGTTAAACTGACAGACAAAAAATTGCCGCAAAAACATGTAGGGCCCGTCACTTTGTATATTCATATATACTTATACGCACACAGCCAAGAAATTTACAGTTAACCGTTACTGTATACCTATGTATCAATATTCAATTTGCAATTTCTAGTCCGTTTGTTATTTAAGTTTAAAATGACTTACCAAGCTCATCATTGAATTCTCGGCATTTCAATTTTAGTTTTTTTTTCGCTTCCTGGAACAAATTAATTAAATACAATATAATTATATATAAATTTAAATGAAATATATGTACTTACGGGAAAGTATCAATTATTTCAGCTTCAAAACAACCGCTTTTAAATTTTACCAAACATTTTGCATTTTTTATATTTTTAATTTTATTTTCACTTAGAACATAAAATATGTCGCACTTTATTATATAATACATTTTTAAGCTTTGGAGTTCATATGCTTGAATGAGCGACGGCTTAAATAATGTTGGTGTCGATTTGTATCAGCATCGAAAAAAAACAAGTTGGCATCATTTGTGTCGATACACAAATGGCTGCAGGCGGTAAAATGTTAGAATGTTATTTTCTACTAAAATTACTGATGTTTGATTCTTGTAGAACTCAACAAAATAAGACGAAAATATTAAATAAAATTTATCGATAACTCGCCTGATTATCGAGATATAGTTAATAAAAAATCGAAAAATTTCGAAAAACTAAATTTTCTGGTGAAATTTAATAGTAAGAAGTTTAATAATAATTTAATAATAATGTCTCAAGTCTATTGAGGTTCGTTGGCAATTTTTCGATTTCGAAGTGTTGATATCTCAATAACTAAGCGGTATATCGATAAATTGTATCTAATATTTTCGTCATTAAACTTCATCAAACAAACAAAATGGTGTAAAATTTTTTATCGATAGCTCGATAAATATCGACAAATCGATAAATTGTGTTAAGTATTTTCGGTTTTGTTTTTTGGAAATCTATTAAACTTCACCAAAAAATTTAATTTTTCGAATTTTTTTTCGAAATTTTATGCATATTTTGGGGAACGTCAATATCTAGCCCAAAAAATGTGAAAACTATAGGCGTTTCCAATTTCTTGGTGAAGGGGGGATGGGGGCGGAATCAGGGGGCGTGGCACCCAAGTTTTGATGGGGAACGCAAGTACCTATCTTGACACAAAATTTGGTGGCTCTTGCACAAAAAATGTGAAAACTATAGGCGTTTACAACTTTATGATGAAGGGGGGGGATGGGGGCGGAATCAGGGGGCGTGACATCCAAAATTTTGATGCATTTTTTTGGGGAACTTCAATATCTATCTTGACACAATTTGGTGGCTCTAGCCCAAAAAATGTAAGAACTGTAGGCGTTTCCAATTTCAAGGAGCAGGGATGATGGGGGCGGAAGGAGTGGGCGTGGCATCCAAAATTTTGATGCAGTTTTTTCAGGGACATGACTAGCTATCTGCGTGCAAAATTTGGTAACTCTAGCTGTAAGAATGTGAGAAATATTTGGTTTTATCGGTTTTCTGTTATCGAATTTATCGATTTCCCAGCCTCTTAGAAGGCGCGGCACCACAATCTTGACACTTTATCTGACCCGGCTATAGACAATCATAATTACAAAGTTTCAAGTCTCTAGCTTTGCGGGTGTCGAAAAAAGTTGCGTTTATACGGACGGACAGACACCATGACGGACATTGCACAAAACCAATGTACTATGAGACCTTGGGTATCAAAGTATTACAACTAAAAATGCGATATAGTCATTGAAATTATAACAAATTTTCAGTTAATTTTACAAGTAAAATATGGTTGAAAATATTTCTAAACTTTGACCTTGAATATTAAAGCACCTCGGATACCTGGCACTCTTGTCGAACATTCATTTTAAAGCTTGAGAAGTTTTTTATTAATTGCTAGTTAACAGCCGGCCAAAATAAAATATATTTATTACATGCTTTTATTTAACTTGACCTGTCTGTTTGTTTGTATGTTTGTACGGAATTCTTGTAATCAAGTTTTCACCAAGTTCCCGACTAGCTAGAGCTCTGAAATGTCCACCAAAGATGTGTTTCAGATGACATGTTTTTAAAGTTTTCGGCACGATAGAATATGTAATGTCATGTGAAAACCACGAAAAACAGTTTTCCCCTTTGCTTAAGTTACTAATTTGACTGCCGCAATACACAAGCTATGGCGGCATGAAGGGTAGACTGCCGCTTCACAGGCCGAAGGTCGTGGGTTCGAACCCCGACCGGGACATACTTTTTTATGATTTTTTATACTTTGATACCGAAGGTCTCATAGTATATTGGTTTTGTGCAATGTCTGTCATGGTGTCCTTCTGTCCGTATGAACGCAACTTTTTTCGACACCCGTAAAGCTAGAGACTTGAAACTTTGCAATTATGTTTATCTATAGAAGGTACAGATAAAGTGTCAAGATTGGGTTGCCACGCCTACTAGGAGGCTGGGAAATCGATAAATTCGATAACTGAAAACCGATAAAACCAAATATTTCTCACATTCTTACAGCTAGAGTTACCAAATTTTGCACGCAGATAGCTAGTCATGTCCCTGAAAAAACTGCATCTAAATTTTGGATGCCACGCCCACTCCTTCCGCCCCCATCATCCCTGCTCCTTGAAATTGGAAACGCCTATAGTTTTTACATTTTTTGGGCTAGAGCCACCAAATTTTGTGTCAAGATAGATATTGACGTTCCCCAAAAAAATGCATCAACATTTTGGATGCCACGCCCCCTGATTCCGCCCCCATCCCCCCTTCTACTTGAAATTGGAAACGCCTGTAGTTTTCACATTTTTCGAGCTAGAGTCACCAAATTTGGTAGGAAGATATATGGTGACAACTACAAAAGGTCTGCATCAAAAATGTGGATGCCACGCCCACCTCTGCCGCCCACTATTTAAAATCGGAAATTTCGATATCTCTTATAGTTTTTAAGCAAGAGCTGGTAATTGGGTAGATAGATAGAAGGCAGCATCTACCAAAGATGTGCATCAAAATTTTGAATGCCACGCCCACCTAAGCCACCCGCATAATAAAATCGGAATCGGCTATATCTTTAACAGTTTTTGAGCTTGAGCCACCAAACTTTTTATGAATGGTGACAGTTAAAAACATTTGATTCAAAAATTAAGATGCCACGCCTACCTCTGCCGCCCACCTTTTAAATTTGGGAGTTAAGTTATCTTCCACAGTTTTTGAGCTACCAAATTTGGTAACAGGATAGCTGGCGATGTTTACCACATGGCCCACTCCCTTCGCCCCTGCATTCCCCCTTATCAACCGTTCTTTTACTGGTATCAAAGTATTCCGCAATCGGTTGCGTCCGACTGCAACGTTTTTACTTGTTTTTTTAATTAATTATATTAAGATATTAAGATAATAAATTTCAAAAACATGTTTAATATTTGGGTATTGCATGGATGATGGTAAAAAAATCGATTACAAATGTATGCTAGAAAGCGTATAAAAGCATGTCTTCCAAATTTTTTGATTTACTTGTTTATATATTCAAACCCTCCCCGTTAATCAATTCTGCCTGCTGTTTATTTATTTATTATTAATTATATCATTAAGCTTAGTACGCAGTAGCTAGAAATATTTCTAGCTGTGTCAAACTCCATATAAAAAAAACGCTAGAAATAATTTCTAGACATAATTTCTAGAGACATTTTTAATGAGTATACGCAGCAGCTAGAAATGTATACTAAAAAAATGTTGAGAGTTGCCACATCGATTACATTGAAGTGGATCGTGTGGATTGCATTGAACAGCTGAATTTCTGCAAGAAAAAATGAGCAGCACATTATTTCTAGGCGTCAAGTGTGCAATGGAGGGTATTTTGAGCGGCAAAAAAAATAAAAGTCGTGTAAAACAATTTTTACACGAAGATAAAATAAAATTAATCAACGCAGTGAGGGAAAATGATTGCATTTGGGACCTTACACACGCAAAGCATATGGATGCAAATTTTATTAGAGCTGCATGGGAATCAATTGGCGTGCAGATGGAGAAAAGCGGTGAGTACTTATCTCGTTGTTATTTACATAAATAATACAAATAGTTAATTTGCTAACTAGCGGAGGACTGCAAGATTGCATGGGTTTCCATGAAAGAAAGCCTAAAATACCAACGTGCCAAGGCCAAGAAAAGTGGCAGTGCTGGAGGCGTTGTGCTGGACGCACAAAAGGTTAAGCAATCAATAAATTGGCAGTACGGTTATTTAGTGGCGTTCGATCCAAAAATATCTACGGCAAGGCGGTACGTTGCGTGTAATTAACTTTAATTCTTGTTCTAAGTTTTGCATTGTTAAAGCACGATTAACATGGGCATTTTTGAAGGCCCTTCCTGCAGCTCCAGTGACATTTCAACTGGACCCCCTACACCAAATGTAGATGACATGTTAGGGGAGGAGCCGCCGTCAGCAACTTCGTCATTTAATTTTGAGTCTCTCGTTGACGTGACCTTTGATTCAGAAATTATTTCGCCCACCCCACCTACATATGATTATGTAAGTATTAAATGTACCTCTTTATAGATTAAATTTACTTTAAATTTTGTTTCACAGCAGCCGCGCCAGGCCAAAAAACGTAAGGTTGAGAAGGTGATCAGCCCCGAGGAGCAGATAGTGGACATATTGCGAAGCCACTTGGAGGATAGTCAGAAGGAAAAAGAAGAGAAGGCGGAGAAGAAGAAGGAGGAGGAAAGGAAGAGGGAGAAGGAAAGGAAGGAAACTCGACCCATTTTTAGTTACTGGGCCACTTTATTTGCTCAGTTGTCACCACTGCAATCAATTGAGGCGGAAAGGGAGATGAGCGAAATACTGTATAAAAAAATTAATGAAAACAACAAAAGCGGCAAATAAAGTTATTATAGTTATTTATTATTATTGTTTAAATTATACAATTCCAGCAAGCTCATCCTGAAATTCCAAGGAACCTTCCTCAGAATTTACATAGGTTTTAATATTGTTACGTATAAACTTCGGATATTCTTCTATACGTCCGCGGAAAACATCATGCATTGGCTCTGAAACGTTTGGCGGTAAATCATTATTATCACCGTAGTCTACAGGGCCAGTACGCATTATGTAGTTGTGCAAACCACAACAAGCTGCCACAATTTGTTGGGCTCTTTCTGGGTGACACAATAGTGTTCGTTGCGTTGCCACCCACCGCTTGGTCAAAATTCCAAACGTATTTTCAATACATCGGCGGGCTCGACTTAGCCTGTAGTTGAAAATGCGTTCGTCTCTCTGCAACTGCCGGGAGCCATATGGTTTCATTATGCGCTTGGCCAATGGAAACGTACCATCCGCCACTAAAAAGTATGAAGTGCGCACTCTATTTACTAAGCTGTCTCCTGGAAAATTGATTTGCTCTGATAACAAAGCTTTTCACATTGTGCTGTGAGAGGACGCGTTCATATCTCCCTCTCTTCCATATGCACCAACATCAATGTATGTGAATTTATAAGAAGCATCGCAGACGCCCATCAGTATTATTGAGTGAAAGCCCTTTAATAACATATAAAGTTAAATATAATTGTTGCATTTTTAATACAAATATGTAATTGACCTACCTTGTAGTTGTAAAAAGCACTGCCACTTTTATGTGGTGCCTGTATGCTTGCCACATGCTTGCCGTCGATAGCACCAATACAATTGGGAAAGTTCCATCGCTCCATATACGCTTGTGCCCATTGTGACATGGACTCCTTATTCCATATCGGAAATTCCGTCCTCAGCACATTGCACAGTGCGCTGCATACCAATGCGATCGTGGTTCCCAAATGTTGTTTGCTGATCCTGTATGTTGATCCTATATGGCGTTGCAAATCACCTGATGCTAAATATCTTGTATATAATAAAGTTATGCATTGTTAGTAGAGATATATACATATATGTATTTATGTAAAAAAAAAAGGGAAATAGCATACTCAAGAACAATGGCAAACTTCGCTTTAAGGGGTATAGCGTCCGGCCGTGTGTTCCTTTTAGCGACCCGATGAGGCTCCACCTGAGCAAACAAGAGCTCGAATTGCCTTTCCGTCATATGGAGGTTTTCGTAAAACATACTTGGTACTTGCACCATGTTCTGAAACTTTAAAATATATATGTATGTGCTTGTGTTAATATATTTATGATAATTTTATACTTAAATCTCTGCTAAAGCGTTCGTTATCATTTCTTTCTTGTAAATAGCGATTGACCCAACACAGCCGCTTTCGCTTCTTATTTTTTTTTCTAAAAACATAATATCATCACTCATTTTTTTTTCACTATTCAATTAAATGTAAACACAAGTGTGCCCGTATTACTCTTTTACCTTTTCGTTTTTTCCATTTTTTTTTTCCTTTTTGGGATTTTTTTGGTATTTTTAACGGGCACACAGGTACTTAAGATACACACTAGAAATAATGTGTAAATTTCTATCAGAAATATTTCTAGCTCCTGCGTACTAAGCTTTAGCAGTTAATTTAATTTATTATTTCTTTCCTCAGTTTTGGATTATTGTTTATTTTGTTTTTAAGCTTTGGCTGCATTTTTTATTGTAAAAACAAAAATAAGACGCGAAAGCGGCAGTGTTGGGTCCATCCCTATTTACAAGAAAGAAATTATAAGGGACGCTTTACCAGAGATGTAAGATGCTTTGCGTGTGTAAAGTCCCAAATGCAATTATTTTGCATCACTGCGTTGATTAATTATACTTTGATACCGAAGGTCTCATAGTATATTAGCACTGAGCATAGAATACATAGAGACCTTAAATCGACTCAAATCTTATTGTCAAATGTTAAACATCCGATCCAGGAAGAAGAAGAGTCGAAAACTTAACAGACAGAGCTGGCCGCGCAAAAGCGCAACGTCATTCTCTTTTTTACTGCTGTAAGAACACAACGGACTTGGGCTGGGCTAAAGTCGCGTGTATGTATGCGTGCATATGTGAGCGAGCAGTTAGGTGCCTTCTTGGCCGCTCTTCAATGATAGAGAGCGAGACAGCAGCAATTGCAGATGCTTTGTTTCAGTTGCTGTTCGTTTGCAGCAGCCCGACTAGTGTTTTGAGGGTAGAGAGCGCACCATCGGAATGCAAGTAACGGTAAAAATACATTTGAGTATACTTGACTTGCGCTGTTTTTTGGTGGGCTAGCTTTGCCGAGATTTTTGTGATTTTGTTTCGTTTGTCAGCACAGCATATACATGTGTGTGTGTGTACATGTATGCAAAGACAGAACATTTTTATGTATGGTCGTCGCAATTGTCTTGTTAGTTTTGACCTGCCTCAACTTTTTAGAATTTTCAGCAATTTTATAACAAGTTGAGGATACGAATAAAATTTATATTATTATTATATTTTTTTTATTAATTATTAAAATACATTTAAATCGTTAAGGTGCATAATTAATCATTTGTCTAATCATTATTTATATTTTATTTATACATATAATTATGTATTTTCGACCCTTGAAGTAAATACATATTTGATGTCGATTGCCAATGTTCAATTCAAAATTGCGCGCATTTGTATCGCCTACAAAAACCTAAAAAGACTATCTGTTTATACATACTCTTTCGAGATATTAACTATATGACACTAGCAAACAATTTTGCAACACAACTACTTTTTTTTTGGGAATTTAATAAAAAAAGAACAGATTCCGAAAGATATTCAGAACTGTGCTTCTGTTGATATCGTTGAAACTTGTGTGCGTTCACTTGTGTTTTTTTGCATGTTTTCTCAGGATTTCCAGCTGCCGACATATTGACCCATTTATACTTTTCTGAATATTTTGTATGTACAAATAATTATTTAAATATAAATAATTATTAGATCACAAAGGAAGCACAGTTCTGAATACTCTTTCGGAATCTGTGTTATTTTTTGTATTAAATGCTCAAATAAAATAGTTGTGTTGCAAATTTGTGTCTATAGTTAATATCTCGAAAGAGTATGTATAAACAGATAGTCTTTTTTAGGTTTTTGTGATAATGGCGCAAATTTTAATTTGAACATTGGCAATCGACATCAAATATGTATTTACTTTCAAGGGTCGAAAATACATAATTATATGTATAAATAAAATATAAATAATGATTAGACAAATGATTAATTATGCACCTCTTAACGATTTAAATGTATTTTAATAATTAATAAAAAATATAATAATAAAATTATTCGTATCCTCAACTTGTTATAAACTAAAAGTTGAGGTCAAAACTAACAAGACAATTGCACGACGCATATAAAAATGTTCTGTTTTGCATAATGTAACACACACATGTATCTGTGCTGAGCAAACAAACAAAATCAAAAATCTCGGCAAAGCTAGCCCACAAAAAAGTCAATGTATTTTTACCGTTTCCGTGGTAGCTGCTGCAACGAACAGCAAAAACAAAAGCATCTGCATCTTCATTGAAGAGCGGCCGCACTAAACAAATGTCTGTCCTAACTATGCACGCATACACCACTTTACCCAGTCGTTTCAGCGAAAGATGCTTGCGTTTTTAGTTTTACTTTTTCCTGATCGATTTAACATTTGAGGCAATAAATTAGTCATTTAAGGTCTCTATTTTCTTAGTGATATTAGTTTTGTGCAATGTCCGTCATGGTTTGTCCGTCTGTCCGTATGAATGCAACTTTTTTCGACACCCGTAAAGCTAGAGACTTGAAACTTTGCAATTATGTTTGTCTATAGGCGAGACAGATAAAGTGTTAAGATTGGGTTGCCACGCCCACTAGGAGGCTGGGAGTTCGATAAATTCGATAACTTAAAACCGATAAAACCAAATATTTCTCACATTCTCACAGCTAGAGTTACCAAATTTTGCACGCAGATAGCTAGTCATGTCCCTGAAATAACTGCATCAAAATTTTGGATGCCACGCCCACTCCTTCCGCCCCCATCATCCCTGCTCCTTGAAATTGGAAACGCCTATAGTTTTCACATTTTTTGGGCTAGAGCCACCAAATTTTGTGTCAAGATAGATATTGGCGTTCGCCAAAAAAATAAATCAAAATTTTGGATGCCACGCCCCCTGATTCCGCCCCCATCCCCCCCTTCACCATGAAGTTGTAAACGCCTATAGTTTTCACATTTTTTGTGCAAGAGCCACCAAATTTTGTGTCGAGATAGGTACTTGCGTTCCCCATCAAAACTTGGGTGCCACGCCCCCTGATTCCGCCCCCATCCCCCCTTCACCAAGAAATTGGAACGCCTATAGTTTTCACATTTTTTGGGCTAGAGCCACCAAATTTTGTGTCAAGATAGATATTGACGTTCCCCAAAAATATGCATCAACATTTTGGGTGCCACGCCCCCTGATTCCGCCCACATCCCCCACTTCTCCTTGAAATTGGAAACGCCTATAGTTTTCACACGTTTTGAGCTAGAGCCACCAAATACCACGACAAAATGGTGTGAAGCGTGTAAGATTTTTGTAGCTACATATAAGTGGCATGGGCATATAAGATCAAATGCTCATAAAATTTGTGTTTTCCTGCCTGTTAATAGTGCTATAAAGCAGATTTCAGGCGGGTTTAATAACCGAATTTTAACATTTTCTTTTGAGAATAAGCGTGAGGAAATTCTAGAGCCAAAGGAATACCTCTCGGATGCTTCATCCAACATTATTTCTCAAATACTCAACGTTTTATCTTTGCACATATCGTGTAAGATTAACTTTGAATTATTTGCTGAATATGTCAAGATGCGCCATGATGGGTTAGATTTATCTATTAAATCGCACCAAAACAGCATGAGCGTAGTAACAAATGGAAGTGACCTAGAAGAGGTCTATAAAAATCATTCTCAACAAATTGAAAGGAAAATGGACGAGATCCAGGAAAGGGACAGTGGATGGACGATGAGCCAAATTTTAAGGTTGGAAATTAACCTCAATAAATATACTCCCATCAAAGTTTCGAACTACATTGAGACACCGAAAGTATTGAGAAAAAAAAGCACTCATCAATGTAATAAATACAGATGAATATTGCTTTAAATGGGCTTTAATTTCTGCCCTTAAAACACAGCTAGACCGCAATTCAGAAAGATGTAAATATTATAAGCTCAAAAATCGCTGTTAGTGATATACTTACACTAGATTTTGAGGAGTTACAGTTTCCGCTAAAACAAATTAAAGTGTTTGAAAGGCGGAACTCCCAAATAAGTATAAATGTCTTTGGGTTCGATGAGGAGAATGGAAAAGTTATTGGACAACTTTATTTATCGGAGGTTGAACGAGAACACCATGTTAGCTTAATGCTTTTGGAGAGTGGTGGACGGGCACATTTTATGTGGATAAAAAGTTTATCAAGGTAAGTATTCTAGAAAACATTCCTTTTTTAAATTTTATAACTAATAAACTTTCTTTTGTTTTTTTAATGAATTTTAGACTGGTTCGCGCACAGGTGACAGAGCACCAACATCAACTATTCTGCTGCAACACCTGCCTAAAATTTTCAAACACAGAAAAGTTATCAGAAGAACACAGGAGGAATTGTTGGAAGATGGTGTCTTCGCTTCCATCGCTGGAGAAGGCAAGCATTAAGTTTAAGAATTATAATCGTAGTTTAGATGTACCATTTGTAGTATACGCAGATTTTGAGTGTATGCTATCCCCCATCGAGTCGAAAGTTAGTAAGAATGTTATAGCAAAAGCTTTACATGTTCCTATAGCATTCTCGTACTATGTGAAGTGCTCCTTCGACCCATCCCTTGATAAGCTTGTGCTAGAGACAGGTAAAGATGCAGGTGTTAAATTTGTTACATCTCTTATTGCAGATGTAAATGAAATTTATACATCTTACCTGAGTAATATTCAACCCATGACATTGAGTGCCGATGAGGAAACCAGATTTAAAAATGCAGCTAATTGCCATATCTGCAAAAAAATGCTGGGAACTGATCGAGTACGTGACCATTATCATTTAACTGGTGTTTATAGGGGGCCCGCACACAATGTGTGTAATATTAATTTTCAGATAGCACCTTTTGTCCCAGTTTTCTTTCACAATTTTTCGAAATATGATTCTCATCTCTTTGTAAGAGAGCTTAATAAAGTTGAGGGTGAAATTAAAGTACTGCCTCTAAATAAGGAGCTGTACATTTCACTATCCAAATTTACTCACATTGCGTCCCATAATAAAAACTTGGAAATTAGGTTTTTAGATACTTTCCGCTTTATGGCAACCAGGTAAGATGCTTTAACTAACAATCTAAGTACTGAATGCTTTGAAAGTGTAAAATGTTTTTACCCCTCCTCTTGGGAATTTAATTTACTGCGTATGAAGGGAGTTTTCCCATATGAGTATCTTGATTCAGAGAGCCGACTGTCTGATACATCTCTACCTTCAAGAGAAAAATTCTTTAATAGTTTAACTAATAAAGAATGTTCGCTTGAGGACTATTCACATGCCCAACATGTGTGGTCAGTTTTCGGTTGTCAGTCATTAAAAGAATATATGGAGCTTTATCTAAAAACCGATGTTCTTTTATTAACTGACGTTTTTCAAAACTTTCGAGCAATATGCAAGAAAATTTACTCTCTAGATCCTGCTCACTATTACACCACTCCCGGTCTGTCTTGGGACGCAATGCTAAAGACCACTGGGATAGAACTTGAGCTATTTACTGATATCGACATGTATAGATTTATACAAAACGGAATTAGGGGTGGGCTGGTTCAGTGCTCTAAACGGTATTCGAAAGCCAACCACATGTATATGGATGCGTATGATTCAACCAAACCATCTGAATATTTAATGTATCTGGATGCCAATAATTTATATGGATGGGCAATGTCTCAAAGTCTCCCGTACGCTGGTTTTCAGTGGATGAATGACAATGAGGTTGCTGCATTTGATATTGGTCAAATATCAGAAACTTCCGATTATGGTTTTATCTTAGAAGTTGACCTCTTATACCCTGATACGTTACACGATTATCACAATGATCTACCTTTCTGTCCACTAAATCAAAAGCCTACTCCCGAGGCGAAGGTTTGCAAACTTGTTGCAGACCTAAGACCTAAATTAAAATATGCAATTCATTATAAAAACCTTCAGAAATGCCTAAAAAATGGATTGATTCTTTCAAAGATCCACCGAATTTTGAAATTTAAAAAGGCTCCCTTTTTCAAATTGTTGAATAATGCTGTCTATGGCAAGACGATGGAGAAGATTGGAAAACGTAAAGATGTTAAAATTGTTACTTCATGGAAGTCGACAAGCCGCAATCGGAAGTTTCTGATATTGGTCAAATATCAGAAACTTCCGATTATGTTTTATCTTAGAAGTTGACCTCTTATACCCTGATACGTTACACGATTATCACAATGATCTACCTTTCTGTCCACTAAATCAAAATACTACTCCCGAGGCGAAGGTTTGCAAACTTGTTGCAGACCTAAGACCTAAAGTAAAATATGCAATTCATTATATTAACCTTCAGCAATGTCTAAAAAATGGATCGATACTTTCAAAGATCCATCGAATTTTGAAATTTAAACAGGCTACCTGGCTTAAAAAATATATCGACCTTAACACCCACCATAGAACATTAGCGAAAAACAACTTTTATTTAATAATGAAATATTTAGTGATGAGATGATGTTGTTTAGATCACATCTTCATAATTTATATACTAATAAAATAAGAAAAACAACTTTTAGTTGTTCCGATGATAAGCGAAAAATAAAGCCTGATGGGCTTCATACATATGCTTGGGGTCACTTTAAAATTGACCCATAGATTTAAAATACCAAAACATTAAAAATCAATAGTTTGTGAAGTAGCATTCTGCTACCTCACAAAAGCTGCTAGCTTTAAGTCGTGAGGAGCGCTCAGTAGTGTTGCGCAGTTGCGAGAGCGCTTCCACGACAAAAAGCTCGATCGTTGCGCAAAGTGAGCCAAGCGACGCACTTTTTACTCACGGGTGTTGGCATTACCCAACACTATGCCGACCGGCTGGATGAAAAATTGAGAAGACGAGGAAGAAGTTTTTCGACGCGCCGCGAGACAAAACGTATCGGAGTTAAATGCGCCCCGGTGACAACAACAACAAGTACAACGGAAGCAGCAACAATATAACAATAACAGCAACGACCACGGCAGCCCCAGCGGCAACAGCAACAGCAGTGAAGCGCAGCAGCCACGGCAAAAACACCACCAGCAACGGCCATAGCATCGCCGCGGCAGCCACAACAACAACGACAGCAACGACCACGACAGCCCCAGCGGCAGCAATAACAGCAGCGAAGCGCAGCAGCCACGGCAACAGCAACAGCCACGGCAACGGTCACCGCAGCCCTGGCCACAACAACAACAACAGCGACTGCAGCTTATAGCAGCAACAACAACAGCCACGGCAACAACAACAACCACAGCCACGGTCAAAGCAGCCCTGGCCACAACAACCACAACAGCGACTGCAGTTTGTAGCAGCAACAACAAACAGCCACGGCAACAACAACAACCACAGCCACGGTCAAAGTAGCCCCGGCCACAACAACAACCACGGCAAGCTACAACAGCTGTGGCCCCTACAACTACAGGAGCGGCAACCACAAAACCCCGGAGTGGCAACAGCGGCAGCAGAAAAGTGCAAGTGAAAGTGCAAGTGGCAGTGTAAGAGCGTACGCCACACACACACACACGCGTGGCACACACACCCCGCACAAACGCAAAGCGCGGTACGCACACCCCGGCATACACACACAGGGGGCGATCAGAGTGTGTTGCGGTTTCCGAACCATTTCGGACGATGCGTGCCTGGTGCTAGCGGGAGTTGCCCCCATCTCGGAGCTCGCAAGGGAAAGTGCCGAGGTGCGCCAGGAGACACATGGCAAGGACCTCTCAGTGGCCCTCAAGAAGGCAGCGCGAAACACGGCAAAATCGCGCACGCTGATCAACTGGCAGAGGCGCTGGGATTCATCCACTAAAGGGCGTTGGACACATCGCTTAATCCCGAACATATCGGTGTGGTTGAACAGGAGGCATGGGCAGGTAAACTTTTACATCACCCAGATCCTTAGCGGGCATTGCTGCTTCCGTGGATATCTCCACCGTTTCGGCCATGAGTCTGCTCCTTTCTGCACCCATTGCGGTGGCGGGGTCGTCGAGGATGCGGAGCATGTGCTGCTACACTGCACACGCTTCACCGAGCTTCGCGCGGACTTGGAGAGGAGTTTTGGCTGCGCCATTGAGGTGGATAACCTAATAACCCAGCTGCTAGCCAGCAGGGACAACTGGGAAGCCTTCGGCGTTTTCGCGGCGGCTGTTACGACCGAACTGCGGAAGGCCGAGAGAGAGCGAAATGGACAACGGGATTAGGAGGAACCCAAGCGCTTGCGACGCATTACCTAACGGCCGTTCCGCAAATGCTATGTTCTATCTTTTTCTCAATGTAGTCATACCAAATAGTATTGCTTAGATTAGGTTAGTTAATAAATGAATTAAAAAAAACACACACACACCCCGCACAAACGCAAAGCGCGGTACGCACACCCCGGCATACACACGCGTGGCACACACACCCCGCACAAACGCAAAGCGCGGTACGCACACCCCGACACACACACACACCACAAACGCAAAGCGCGGTACGCACACACCGGCATACACACACACACCCCCCTACACACACACCTACCACGCCAGCGCCTACACACACCACATACACCTGCATACACTCAACGTACACACACCACCGGCACGCAGACACAGAGGCACAGGCGGTAAACACACACTCATTCACACCCACACACACACACGTACGGTGAGGGGTAAGTTGGCCCATGGCCACAACAACAATGTAGCGGTACCTCGTACCTTTTCCCCCCTCCCTAAGATGAATAAAATAAAAAGAGACAAATGATCTTTAGAATAAAAATAAATAAATGTTCAAGTGTGTGTTTTCTTTGTGTTGTCTCGCACTCCCCTTCGCCCACCTTTCTTTTCAGCGGGTAGTCGAAGCCTCGGGCTTCGGGTCGCCTCACCGTACGGCCCACACGGGTCGGACATGAGGGGCGGGATAGCGAATCTTCCGGGTCTTACCCTAGATTCTGCGATGCCTGCTCCTTGGTCTAGATCCGTGTGTAGCGACAACCGGGTAATACCCGCGCGTTGCAGCTGTAGCGGGCTTGGGGGAAGTAGTTTGCAGACGCATTCCGGGTATTACCCTGTGCGCCGCAGATCTTCACCTGGGCCATCTACACGCGTCTAACGACGCGGCCGGTGAGCACGAGCGAGGTGGGTGGGGCCAGGTGGGCTGCTGGAAAGGCTTCCGGGTTTTACCCTGGCCTAACCCGCTGCACGCTTTGCCTCTCACCCCTTCGTGTCCCGAAACCTCTGGCTTTACGCCGGAATCGACGCCGAAGAGCCGTCTGAGGGAAAGGGCCGACGAGTCTTCCGGGCTATCACCCTGGACCCGCAGCTCTGCCCTTAGCCGACCCCGAAGGTGTCGAGCCGGGCGGCCGATCTACCCCAACCCCTTTATGTCTACGTCTTGGTGTCCGACTCCGGTGCGGCTCACTCCAGGGTCCCAGCATTTTACAAATAATCTGTAAAAGACTCTGGACGCGACTGAGACGCCGACCTCGGCCAAGAAACGTCCTTACAGATGGCGCCCGAGCAGGGACTCTGGAAGACTCATGTGAGAAGGAACCCCTCCCCTTTTTGTGGCCTAAAGACCCACTAGTACAGAGGTTGTACAGAAGGGGGGGTCCGGGATCGTCACCATAGCGTAGTGTGTCGTTTGTCATTGTCCTTCCCATGTCCTTATGTGGTTTTGTCGTCGTTATATGGGTAAAATAAAGGTCACAAGTCCCAAATTTTCCCCTTGCCCTTACCATAACCCTGCCCCTCACGTCCCCCGCACCGCTTTTGGAGCACGTCGCTGCAGACGGTGGCAGAGAGCTGCGTCGCCGCGCTGCCAGCTTGAACCCTCGCTGCCGGCGTCGACAGAGCAGCGGCTGCTGCTGCTGGCAGAGCGGCCGAGCTGTATAAAAGGCCGGCTGCTGGCCCAAGGAAAGTTAGTCAAGCTCCAGCCACCAAGGTGGACAGTCAAGCAGCAGTACGAAACGCGAATTATCCTTACGAAGGATAATAAAGCCAAAAGCATAATCATAGTAAATAAATAATCCACATCCTTACGAAGGATAATAAAGTCAAACATAATCATAGTAAATAAATAATCCGCATCCTTACGAAGGATAATAAAGAAAACAAAGTCCGAATAACGATCAAATTCCCGAAGGATAATAAGCAAAGAAAAACCCTTAAAATCTGGAAACATGGTCGCGGTAAGTTGGGTGTACTACCGGCGCAAGGAAGAACTGGTATCCCTGGCAAGCGAGTTCGGGCTAGATGCCGAAGGATCCGTCACGGAGCTAAGGAGCAGGGTGGCTAGCTTCGTCAGCAGGAGCGAGCACCCGGAGACACTGGTGGCCCGGTTCCAGGAACTAGCCACCAAATACCAAGACCACTCACCAGCCGGCTCGGGAGAGAGCAAGCCACGGTCGAGGAGCCAGTCGCCGAAGGAAGCCGGTACCCCCACCCGCAATCCTGTGGTCACGATCACGAATACGGATGGAGCCGTTCCAGGACCCGACCCCAATCGACTCGGAGGCCGATCGCCGCTCCGCCTACGCCACAGTTCGCCACAAGGACGAGAAGTGTCGATCGGTATGCTGGCCGAAAAACTACAGAGATGGGGCATAACGTTCGACGGATCAACTGATCCGTTGAAGTTCATTGAACGTATCGAGGAGAGAGCAGCCGCGCATCAAATGGACCTGTCCCGCCTTCCGCCCATACTCTCCGAAGTACTAACGGGGGAGGCCGAGAGCTGGTTCCGGATCAACAGGATGCAAGAAGAAACATGGACCAGATTCCGGCGGGATTTCCTGGAGTTCTATCTCCCGCCGAGGTATTTTGAGCGCTTAGAGGACCAGATTAGGACGCATATGCAGCGCTACGGGGAGCCGTTCAAGCGGTATATGATCCAGCTACGGTTGCTGATGCAACGCGCAGGGTACACCCGGGACCAAGAGCTGGATAGGTTATACGAGAACCTCTTGCCGAGCTACCAGCTCTACATCCGAAGGCACGAAGTCGCTAGCCTGAACCAGCTGACCCAGCTGGCAACGCACTTCGAGATGGTGCAGGAGAGGGAAGTCCAACAGCCAAGGAAGACACCCAGTCGGGAACACCCACCCCCAGCCCCATCCAGTCGGGAGCACCAACCCTCAGCCCCATCCAGCCGAGAACACCACCCCCGCGCCCCAGCACCAAGCGCCGGAAGAGACACCCCTGGCCCCACGACACCACAACCCCTTTCGGGATTCCCCGATGCGACCGGCAGAAAATCACCCGGGACCAGACATGAGCACACCAGTGGACATCAACACCGCATGCCGAAGATGCGGGCAGCCAGGGCACCTCATCCGAAATTGTCGGAACCCACAGGTTCTACACTGCTGGCAGTGCGGAAGACGAGGTGTTCGCACGATCGAGTGTTGTACACGGACTTCGGGAAACGAAGTGCCTCCCTCCTCAACTCCGGAACAGGGGGGAGTGGGCAGCAACTAGCAACGGAGGTAAGCGGAGCCATCCAGCTCAGGAACGCGAGGATAGTAGCCAGGGTAAGCATGGAAGGCAAACCCTTCCTGGCTACTATCGACACTGGAGCGACTAGGAGTTTTATCAGCGAGACGGTCGCGAGGCAGCTATCCCCCGAAGGGCTGCGAGAAATCCGGGTAGGAGTAAGCCTAGCAGACGGATCGCGCACAACAATCACCAAGGCATGCGTCATGGCGATCCAGTTGGGAGAGGAACACGTCCGCCTGCCACTCTTGATCATGCCCACCGTTTTAGATGACTTGATCCTGGGCATCGATTTCCTGTGCGCAACGGGAGCCACCCTATCGTTCGGAGAATCGTCGCTTCGACTTAGAAAGGAGATGTTTCAAAGCCCCGAGGGTAGGCGAAACACCACGAGATCACCGGAACCCGAGCGTAAGAATACGCAAGAACCCGAACCCATATCACCGACAGCCATCCCCAAAGAGGAAGACCCAAGCACCAAGGAGACGAACGTGGATCTCGGTCGCGAGGTGACCCATGAGGCGGAGAAGGAACCCACACCGGAAAACCCAAGTACTGGCCAGACGCCCGAAGTCTCCAGTCGCGAGGTGACCGGCGGCTCACAGGTAGTAGCGGTGGCACAGGTACCGGACAAGCAGAGCCCTCTCGCAGTCCAAGACGAGAACCAGGAATCGGAGGAGGAAACAGACCCCAGGGTACGAGCATTTTTGGAGCGAGAACTGGCGCTGTTTGATGGACTGAAGGGGGTCTCTCACATTGCGGAGCATGTGATCACCATGCGGGACGAGAGACCCATCAAACAGCGCTACTACCCGAAGAACCCCGCCATGCAAAAGGTCATCTACGATCAGGTAGATGAACTACTAAAGAATGGATGCATAGAGCCCTCGAAGTCCCCTCACAGCGCGCCCATCGTATTGGTTGGGAAAAAGACGGGCGACATAAGGATGTGTATCGACTACAGGCAACTGAACGCACGCTCTGTCCCCGACGCCTACCCGTTGCCCAGGATACACCACATCCTGGAACGCTTGCGGAACGCCAAGTATATAAGCACCCTGGATTTGAAGAGCGGATATTGGCAAATCCCCATGGCTCGCGATAGTCGGCAATACACCGCCTTTACGGTGCCGGGACGTGGGCTGTTCCATTGGAAAGTTATGCCTTTTGGCCTACATTCCGCCCCAGCCACCTTCCAGCGGGCCCTCGATGGAGTTATCGGGCCCGACATGGAGCCGTTCGCCTTCGCTTACCTGGATGACATCATCATCACCGGTTCCGACCATCTACAGAAGCTGCAAGAGGTGCTACGACGGCTAAGACGGGCGAATTTGCGGCTAAATAAGGCGAAGTGTAAGTTCTTCCGACGCAGCATCTCGTATTTGGGACACGTCGTCAGCGAGCAGGGCATCCACACGGACCCCGACACGATTGCAGCCGTCAGGAAATTGACTCCCTCGACCAACGTTCGCGAGCTCAGACGGTGTTTGGGAATAGCATCGTGGTATCGGCGGTTCGTGGCCAACTTCGTCAAGGTGGTGCAACCGATGTCGGTGTTAATGAGGAAGAACAAACGCTGGGAGTGGGCCGCGCCGCAGCAGCACGCTTTCGAGTAATTGAAGCGCCGACTGACTGAAGCACCTGTCCTCGCATGCCCGGACTTCACAGTCAAGTTCGCGCTACAGACAGACGCTAGCGACTTCGGGATCGGAGCAGTCCTGACAAGGGAGCTGGAAGGAGCCGAGCGGGTAATCGCATACGTCAGGCGGAGGCTAACCAAGCCCGAGGAGAATTACTCGGCAACTGAAAAGGAGTGCTTGGCTATTGTGTGGGCCATTCGGAAGTCGCGATGCTTCCTCGAGGGTTACCGTTTCGACGTGGTGACCGATCATCTGGCCCTCAAGTGGTTAAATAGTATAGATAATCCGACCGGCCGAATTGCGAGGTGGGCCTTGGAACTTCAGCAGTACCAGTTCGACGTCCACTATCGTCGGGGGAAGCTGAATGTGGTAGCTGACGCGTTATCCCGGCAACCACTCGATGAGGTGTTGCAATTAACGCAAGTGGAGGCCGAATGTCCGTGGGTCCAGAAGATGGTCAGACGCATCCAGGATCACCCTGACCAGTACCCGGATTACATGCTGGAGAATGGGTAGCTATACCGACACCTTGGACACCGCCCCTAGAAGAAGAGTACGTCCCTTGGAAGCTCTGCGTCCCGTCTGGCCAACGACAACGTGTTCTAAGCGAGTGTCACGACCACCCCACCGCCGGACACCAGGGGGTCCGGAAGACCATTGGACGCGTGATGCAGAGATACTACTGGCCTGGACTATTCAGGGATGTAAACAAGTATGTAAGACAATGCAGCAAGTGCCAGCTGTTTAAGGTGAGCCAGCTCAGACCAGCTGGGAGGATGTTGACCAGGCAGGTGTTGGAACCCTTCGCAACGGTATGCGCAGACTTCGTCGGACCTCTTCCCAGATCCAAGCACGGAAACACGATGCTTCTGGTGTTTTTCGACCATTTTTCAAAGTGGGTAGAGTTGGTCCCGCTGCGGAAGGCCACAACGGCTCATTTGGAAAAGGCATTCAGGGAAAGGATTCTCTGTCGGTTCGGGACCCCGAGATGTTTCGTGTGTGACAACGGAACCCAGTTCACTAGTCGGTCCTTCAACCGCTTTTGCCAGCAGCTTGGGATGGAGTTGCAGCACACCGCCCCCTATAGTCCCCAACAAAACCCCACGGAGAGAGCCAGCCGGACCATCAAGACGATGCTGGCACAGTACGTGGAAGGGCATCAACGCACGTGGGATGGATTGCTGCCAGAAATTATGCTGGCCATAAACACCAGTATCTCCGACACCACCAAATTCAGCCCAGCCTACCTGGTGCAAGGACGAGAGCCCAGACTGCCCAACGCCTTGTACGACGAAGTGACCCCGGGAAGCGGAAGACCAGTCGTGAGTCCCGAGACGCGGGCCACCGAACTACAAGCGATATTCGAGGTCGTGAAGGGGAATACGCAGAGGGCATCCCAGGAGCAGTCCAGGGAATACAACCTGCGCCGACGGGATTGGCGGCCTACTCTGGGAGCAAGGGTGTTAGCAAAGCACCACGTGCTATCCAACGCGGCAGAAGGATTTGCAGCAAAGCTGGCGCCAAAATTTGACGGCCCATACCGAGTTGTGAAGTTCGTCTCCCCAAATGTCGTCAGGGTCCAGCACGAGGAGACGAGACGACGACGCGTTGCCAATTTCGCCGACCTTAAGCCTTTTAACGGGGACGACGACGAGGAGCCCCCGACAAAAGCAATGGACTAACCTCTCTTCGGTTCCCCTCACTCCCGACTAATCACGTCCCATCCCACACACAAAACCAAAGATAAATCTTCATAGAGCCGACGATATTTTTCAGAGAAGGGATGTCGGAAGCGGAGGGAAAGATCCTGTTCTGGAGCCTGGAGGGTCACTGCCGAAAATACGTGGATCCGGAAGGGTATATGTCGGAGGACAGCCGCAGTACGGACGTCTTCATCCCGGAG
The DNA here is from genome assembly GCA_018152825.1 of Scaptomyza hsui. Lineage (NCBI taxonomy): Eukaryota > Metazoa > Arthropoda > Insecta > Diptera > Drosophilidae > Scaptomyza > Scaptomyza hsui. The sequence goes on from JAECXO010000254.1 coordinate 585,472, forward strand.
GACGAGATACCAGACTCCGCCCTCGGAGTAGAATTGCCGAAAAGAAACGCGGAGCTGGACATCGCCATGGACTTCGCCTGGCCGGACGACCTCGTAGACGAAGCCCTTACAGGCGTTCACGTCGGGAGTCTGGACGACCTGCCGTTTTACGCCATTGATTGGGAGAGGGCTCCGGAGTCATGGCGGGTCGTAGGGACCGGCGGAATGCTCCCTGAGGCGGTCATTGAAAGCGTGGAAGTGGCCGTCCGGCAATGCCATGACCGAGGGCGGAAGTACCTGATGGAGGTGGACAACCAGGGGTTCCAGGTGAAGGTAGTGAGTGAGTGAAGTGAGCCAAGCGACGCACTTTTTACTCACGGGTGTTGGCATTACCCAACACTATGCCGACCGGCTGGATGAAAAATTGAGAAGACGAGGAAGAAGTTTTCGACGCGCCGCGCAGACAAAACGTATCGGAGTTAAATGCGCCCCGGTGACAACAACAACAACAACAACGGAAGCAGCAACAATACAACAACAACAGCAACGACCACGGCAGCCCCAGCGGCAACAACAACAGCAGTGAAGCGCAGCAGCCACGGCAAAAACACCACCAGCAACGGCCATTGCATCGCCCCGGCAGCCACAACAACAACAACGGAAGCAGCATCGCAGCAACAACAACGACAGCAACGACCACGACAGTCCCAGCGGCAGCAATAACAGCAGAGAAGCGCAGCAGCCACGGCAACAGCAACAACCACAGCAACGGTCACCGCAGCCCTGGCCACAACAACAACAACAGCGACTGCAGCTTATAGCAGCAACAACAACAGCCACGGCAACAACAACAACCACAGCCACGGTCAAAGCAGCCCTGGCCACAACAACAACAACAGCGACTGCAGTTTGTAGCAGCAACAACAACAGCCACGGCAACAATAACAACCACAGCCACGGTCAAAGCAGCCCTGGCCACAACAACCACAACAACCACAACAGCGACTGCAGCTTATAGCAGCAACAACAAACAGCCACGGCAACAACAACAACCACAGCCACGGTCAAAGTAGCCCCGGCCACAACAACAACCACAGCGACTGCAGCTGATAGCAGCAACAACAACAGCCACGGCAAGCTACAACAGGAGCGGAAACCACAAAACCCCGGAGTGGCAACAGCGGCAGCAGAAAAGTGCAAGTGAAAGTGCAAGTGGCAGTGTAAGAGCGTACGCCACACACACACACACGCGTGGCACACACACCCCGCACAAACGCAAAGCGCGGTACGCACACCCCGGCATACACACACAGGGGGGCGATCAGAGTGTGTTGCGGTTTCCGAACCATTTCGGACGATGCGTGCCTGGTGCTAGCCGGAGTTGCCCCCATCTCGGAGCTTGCAAGGGAAATTGCCGAGGTGCGCCAGGAGACACATGGCAAGGACCTCTCAGTGGCCCTCAAGAAGGCAGCGCGAAACACGGCAAAATCGCGCACGCTGATCAACTGGCAGAGGCGCTGGGATTCATCCACTAAAGGGCGTTGGACACATCGCTTAATCCCGAACATATCGGTGTGGTTGAACAGGAGGCATGGGCAGGTAAACTTTTACATCACCCAGATCCTTAGCGGGCATTGCTGCTTCCGTGGATATCTCCACCGTTTCGGCCATGAGTCTGCTCCTTTCTGCACCCATTGCGGTGGCGGGGTCGTCGAGGATGCGGAGCATGTGCTGCTACACTGCACACGCTTCACCGAGCTTCGCGCGGACTTGGAGAGGAGTTTTGGCTGCGCCATTGAGGTGGATAACCTAATAACCCAGCTGCTAGCCAGCAGGGACAACTGGGAAGCCTTCGGCGTTTTCGCGGCGGCTGTTACGACCGAACTGCGGAAGGCCGAGAGAGAGCGAAATGGACAACGGGATTAGGAGGAACCCAAGCGCTTGCGACGCATTACCTAACGGCCGTTCCGCAAATGCTATGTTCTATCTTTTTCTCAATGTAGTCATACCAAATAGTATTGCTTAGATTAGGTTAGTTAATAAATGAATTAAAAAAAACACACACACACCCCGCACAAACGCAAAGCGCGGTACGCACACACCGGCATACACACACACGCGTGGCACACACACCCCGCACAAACGCAAAGCGCGGTACGCACACCCCGACATACACACACACACCCCGCACAAACGCAAAGCGCGGTACGCACACACCGGCATACACACACACACCCCGCTACACACACACACGTACCTACCACGCCAGCGCCTACACACACCACATACACCTGCATACACTCAACGTACACACACCACCGGCACGCAGACACAGAGGCACAGGCGGTAAACACACACTCATTCACACCCACACACACACGTACGGTGAGGGGTAAGTTGGCCCATGGCCACAACAACAATGTAGCGGTACCTCGTACCTTTTCCCCCCTCCCTAAGATGAATAAAATAAAAAGAGACAAATGATCTTTAGAATAAAAATAAATAAATGTTCAAGTGTGTGTTTTCTTTGTGTTGTCTCGCACTCCCCTTCGCCCACCTTTCTTTTCAGCGGGTAGTCGAAGCCTCGGGCTTCGGGTCGCCTCACCGTACGGCCCACACGGGTCGGACATGAGGGGCGGGAAAGCGAATCTTCCGGGTCTTACCCTAGATTCTGCGATGCCTGCTCCTTGGTCTAGATCCGTGTGTAGCGACAACCGGGTAATACCCGCGCGTTGCAGCTGTAGCGGGCTTGGGGGAAGTAGTTTGCAGACGCATTCCGGGTATTACCCTGTGCGCCGCAGATCTTCACCTGGGCCATCTACACGCGTCTAACGACGCGGCCGGTGAGCACGAGCGAGGGGGGTGGCGCCAGGTGGGCTGCTGGAAAGGCTTCCGGGTTTTACCCTGGCCTAACCCGCTGCACGCTTTGCCTCTCACCCCTTCGTGTCCCGAAACCTCTAGCTTTACGCCGGAATCGACGCCGAAGAGCCGTCTGAGGGAAAGGGCCGACGAGTCTTCCGGGCTATCACCCTGGACCCGCAGCTCTGCCCTTAGCCGACCCCGAAGGTGTCGAGCCGGGCGGCCGATCTACCCCAACCCCTTTATGTCTACGTCTTGGTGTCCGACTCCGGTGCGGCTCACTCCAGGGTCCCAGCATTTTACAAATAATCTGTAAAAGACTCTGGACGCGACTGAGACGCCGACCTCGGCCAAGAAACGTCCTTACAGATGGCGCCCGAGCAGGGACTCTGGAAGACTCATGTGAGAAGGAACCCCTCCCCTTTTTGTGGCCTAAAGACCCACTAGTACAGAGGTTGTACAGAAGGGGGGTCCGGGATCGTCACCATAGCGTAGTGTGTCGTTTGTCATTGTCCTTCCCATGTCCTTATGTGGTTTTGTCGTCGTTATATGGGTAAAATAAAGGTCACAAGTCCCAAATTTTCCCCTTGCCCTTACCATAACCCTGCCCCTCACGTCCCCCGCACCGCTTTTGGAGCACGTCGCTGCAGACGGTGGCAGAGAGCTGCGTCGCCGCGCTGTCAGCTTGAACCCTCGCTGCCGGCGTCGACAGAGCAGCGGCTGCTGCTGCTGGCAGAGCGGCCGAGCTGTATAAAAGGCCGGCTGCTGGCCCAAGGAAAGTTAGTCAAGCTCCAGCCACCAAGGTGGACAGTCAAGCAGCAGTACGAAACGCGAATTATCCTTACGAAGGATAATTAAGCCAAAAGAATAATCATAATAAATAAATAATCCACATCCTTACGAAGGATAATAAAGTAAAGAAAAACCCTAAAATCTGGAAACATGGTCGCGGTAAGTTGGGTGTACTACCGGCGCAAGGAAGAACTGGTATCCCTGGCAAGCGAGTTCGGGCTAGATGCCGAAGGATCCGTCACGGAGCTAAGGAGCAGGGTGGCTAGCTTCGTCAGCAGGAGCGAGCACCCGGAGACACTGGTGGCCCGGTTCCAGGAACTAGCCACCAAATACCAAGACCACTCACCAGCCGGCTCGGGAGAGAGCAAGCCACGGTCGAGGAGCCAGTCGCCGAAGGAAGCCGGTACCCCCAGCCGCAATCCTGTGGTCACGATCACGAATACGGATGGAGCCGTTCCAGGACCCGACCCCAATCGACTCGGAGGCCGATCGCCGCTCCGCCTACGCCACAGTTCGCCACAAGGACGAGAAGTGTCGATCGGTATGCTGGCCGAAAAACTGCAGAGATGGGGCATAACGTTCGACGGATCGACTGATCCGTTGAAGTTCATTGAACGTATCGAGGAGAGAGCAGCCGCGCATCAAATGGACCTGTCCCGCCTTCCGCCCATACTCTCCGAAGTACTAACGGGGGAGGCCGAGAGCTGGTTTCGGATCAACAGGATGCAGGAAGAAACATGGACCAGATTCCGGCGGGATTTCCTGGAGTTCTATCTCCCGCCGAGGTATTTCGAGCGCTTAGAGGACCAGATTAGGACGCATATGCAGCGCTACGGGGAGCCGTTCAAGCGGTATATGATCCAGCTACGGTTGCTGATGCAACGCGCAGGATACACCCGGGACCAAGAGCTGGATAGGTTATACGAGAACCTCTTGCCGAGCTACCAGCTCTACATCCGAAGGCACGAAGTCGCTAGCCTGAACCAGCTGACCCAGCTGGCAACGCACTTCGAGATGGTGCAGGAGAGGGAAGTCCAACAGCCAAGGAAGACACCCAGTCGGGAACACCCACCCCAAGCCCCATCCAGTCGGGAGCACCAACCCTCAGCCCCATCCAGCCGAGAACACCACCTCCGCGCCCCAGCACCAAACGCCGGAAGAGACACCCTGGCCCCACGACACCACAACCCCTTTCGGGATTCCCCGATGCGACCGGCAGAAAGTCACCCGGGACCAGACATGAGCACACCAGTGGACATCAACACCGCATGCCGAAGATGCGGGCAGCCAGGGCACCTCATCCGAAATTGTCGGAACCCACAGGTTCTACACTGCTGGCAGTGCGGAAGACGAGGTGTTCGCACGATCGAGTGTTGTACACGGACTTCGGGAAACGAAGTGCCTCCCTCCTCAACTCCGGAACAGGGGGGAGTGGGCAGCAACTAGCAACGAAGGTAAGCGGAGCCATCCAGCTCAGGAACGCGAGGATAGTAGCCAGGGTAAGCATGGAAGGCAAACCCTTCCTGGCTACTATCGACACTGGAGCGACTAGGAGTTTTATCAGCGAGACGGTCGCGAGGCAGCTATCCCCCGAAGGGCTGCGAGAAATCCGGGTAGGAGTAAGCCCAGCAGACGGATCGCGCACAACAATCACCAAGGCATGCGTCATGGCGATCCAGTTGGGAGAGGAACACGTCCGCCTGCCACTCTTGATCATGCCCACCGTTTTAGATGACTTGATCCTGGGCATCGATTTCCTGTGCGCAACGGGAGCCACCCTATCGTTCGGAGAATCGTCGCTTCGACTTAGAAAGGAGATGTTTCAAAGCCCCAAGGGTAGGCGAAACACCACGAGATCACCGGAACCCGAGCGTAAGAATACGCAAGAACCCGAACCCATATCACCGACAGCCATCCCCAAAGAGGAAGACCCAAGCACCAAGGAGACGAACGTGGATCTCGGTCGCAAGGTGACCCATGAGGCGGAAAAGGAACCCCCACCGGAAAACCCAAGTACTGGCCAGACGCCCGAAGTCTCCAGTCGCGAGGTGACCGGCGGCTCACAGGTAGTAGCGGTGGCACAGGTACTGGACAAGCAGAGCCCTCTCGCAGTCCAAGACGAGAACCAGGAATCGGAGGAGGAAACAGACCCCAGGGTACGAGCATTTTTGGAGCGAGAACTGGCGCTGTTTGATGGACTGAAGGGGGTCTCTCACATTGCGGAGCATGTTATCACCATGCGGGACGAGAGACCCATCAAACAGCGCTACTACCCGAAGAACCCCGCCATGCAAAAGGTCATCTACGATCAGGTAGATGAACTACTAAAGAATGGATGCATAGAGCCCTCGAAGTCCCCTCACAGCGCGCCCATCGTATTGGTTGGGAAAAAGACGGGCGACATAAGGATGTGTATCGACTACAGGCAACTGAACGCACGCTCTGTCCCCGACGCCTACCCGTTGCCCAGGATACTCCACATCCTGGAACGCTTGCGGAACGCCAAGTATATAAGCACCCTGGATTTGAAGAGCGGATATTGGCAAATCCCCATGGCTCGCGATAGTCGGCAATACACCGCCTTTACGGTGCCGGGACGTGGGCTGTTCCATTGGAAAATTATGCCTTTTGGCCTACATTCCGCCACAGCCACCTTCCAGCGGGCCCTCGATGGAGTTATCGGGCCCGACATGGAGCCGTTCGCCTTCGCTTACCTGGATGACATCATCATCACCGGTTCCGACCTAGAGGACCATCTACAGAAGCTGCAAGAGGTGCTACGACGGCTGAGACGGGCGAATTTGCGGCTAAATAAGGCGAAGTGTAAGTTCTTCCGACGCAGCATCTCGTATTTGGGACACGTCGTCAGCGAGCAGGGCATCCACACGGACCCCGACACGATTGCAGCCGTCAGGAAATTGACTCCCCCGACCAACGTTCGCGAGCTCAGACGGTGTTTGGGAATAGCATCGTGGTATCGGCGGCTCGTGGCCAACTTCGCCGAGGTGATGCAACCGATGTCGGTGTTGATGAGGAAGAACAAACGCTGGGAGTGGGCCGCGCCGCAGCAGCACGCTTTCGAGGAATTGAAGCGCCGACTGACTGAAGCACCTGTCCTCGCATGCCCGGACTTCACAGTCAAGTTCGCGCTACAGACAGACGCTAGCGACTTCGGGATCGGAGCAGTCCTGACAAGGGAGCTGGAAGGAGCCGAGCGGGTAATCGCATACGTCAGGCGGAGGCTAACCAAGCCCGAGGAGAATTACTCGGCAACTGAAAAGGAGTGCTTGGCTATTGTGTGGGCCATTCGGAAGTCGCGATGCTTCCTCGAGGGTTACCGTTTCGACGTGGTGACCGATCATCTGGCCCTCAAGTGGTTAAATAGTATAGATAATCCGACCGGCCGAATTGCGAGGTGGGCCTTGGAACTTCAGCAGTACCAGTTCGACGTCCACTATCGTCGGGGGAAGCTGAATGTGGTAGCTGACGCGTTATCCCGGCAACCACTCGATGAGGTGTTGCAATTAACGCAAGTGGAGGCCGAATGTCCGTGGGTCCAGAAGATGGTCAGACGCATCCAGGATCACCCAGACCAGTACCCGGATTACATGCTGGAGAATGGGTAGCTATACCGACACCTTGGACACCGCCCCCTAGAAGAAGAGTACGTCCCTTGGAAGCTCTGCGTCCCGTCTGGCCAACGACAACGTGTTCTAAGCGAGTGTCACGACCACCCCACCGCCGGACACCAGGGGGTCCGGAAGACCATTGGACGCGTGATGCAGAGATACTACTGACCTGGACTATTCAGGGATGTAAACAAGTATGTAAGACAATGCAGCAAGTGCCAGCTGTTTAAGGTGAGCCAGCTCAGACCAGCTGGGAGGATGTTGACCAGGCAGGTGTTGGAACCCTTCGCAACGGTATGCGCAGACTTCGTCGGACCTCTTCCCAGATCCAAGCACGGAAACACGATGCTTCTGGTGTTTTTCGACCATTTTTCAAAGTGGGTAGAGTTGGTCCCGCTGCGGAAGGCCACAACGGCTCATTTGGAAAAGACATTCAGGGAAAGGATTCTCTGTCGGTTCGGGACCCCGAGATGTTTCGTGTGTGACAACGGAACCCAGTTCACTAGTCGGTCCTTCAACCGCTTGTGCCAGCAGCTTGGGATGGAGTTGCAGCACACCGCCCCCTATAGTCCCCAACAAAACCCCACGGAGAGAGCCAGCCGGACCATCAAGACGATGCTGGCACAGTACGTGGAAGGGCATCAACGCACGTGGGATGGATTGCTGCCAGAAATTATGCTGGCCATAAACACCAGTATCTCCGACACCACCAAATTCAGCCCAGCCTACCTGGTGCAAGGACGAGAGCCCAGACTGCCCAACGCCTTGTACGACGAAGTGACCCCGGGAAGCGGAAGACCAGTCGTGAGTCCCGAGACGCGGGCCACCGAACTACAAGCGATATTCGAGGTCGTGAAGGGGAATACGCAGAGGGCATCCCAGGAGCAGTCCAGGGAATACAACCTGCGCCGACGGGATTGGCGGCCTACTCTGGGAGCAAGGGTGTTAGCAAAGCACCACGTGCTATCCAACGCGGCAGAAGGATTTGCAGCAAAGCTGGCGCCAAAATTTGACGGCCCATACCGAGTTGTGAAGTTCGTCTCCCCAAATGTCGTCAGGGTCCAGCACGAGGAGACGAGACGACGACGCGTTGCCAATTTCGCCGACCTTAAGCCTTTTAACGGGGACGACGACGAGGAGCCCCCGACAAAAGCAATGGACTAACCTCTCTTCGGTCCCCTCACTCCCGACTAATCACGTCCCATCCCACACACAAAACCAAAGATAAATCTTCATAGAGCCGACGATATTTTTCAGAGAAGGGATGTCGGAAGCGGAGGGAAAGATCCTGTTCTGGAGCCTGGAGGGTCACTGCCGAAAATACGTGGATCCGGAAGGGTATATGTCGGAGGACAGCCGCAGTACGGACGTCTTCATCCCGGAGGACGAGATACCAGACTCCGCCCTCGGAGTAGAATTGCCGAAAAGAAACGCGGAGCTGGACATCGCCATGGACTTCGCCTGGCCGGACGACCTCGTAGACGAAGCCCTTACAGGCGTTCACGTCGGGAGTCTGGACGACCTGCCGTTTTACGCCATTGATTGGGAGAGGGCTCCGGAGTCATGGCGGGTCGTAGGGACCGGCGGAATGCTCCCTGAGGCGGTCATTGAAAGCGTGGAAGTGGCCGTCCGGCAATGCCATGACCGAGGGCGGAAGTACCTGATGGAGGTGGACAACCAGGGGTTCCAGGTGAAGGTAGTGAGTGAGTGAAGTGAGCCAAGCGACGCACTTTTTACTCACGGGTGTTGGCATTACCCAACACTATGCCGACCGGCTGGATGAAAAATTGAGAAGACGAGGAAGAAGTTTTTCGACGCGCCGCGAGACAAAACGTATCGGAGTTAAATGCGCCCCGGTGACAACAACAACAACAACAACGGAAGCAGCAACAATACAACAACAACAGCAACGACCACGGCAGCCCCAGCGGCAACAACAACAGCAGTGAAGCGCAGCAGCCACGGCAAAAACACCACCAGCAACGGCCATTGCATCGCCCCGGCAGCCACAACAACAACAACGGAAGCAGCATCGCAGCAACAACAACGACAGCAACGACCACGACAGTCCCAGCGGCAGCAATAACAGCAGCGAAGCGCAGCAGCCACGGCAACAGCAACAACCACAGCAACGGTCACCGCAGCCCTGGCCACAACAACAACAACAGCGACTGCAGCTTATAGCAGCAACAACAACAGCCACGGCAACAACAACAACCACAGCCACGGTCAAAGCAGCCCTGGCCACAACAACAACAACAGCGACTGCAGTTTGTAGCAGCAACAACAACAGCCACGGCAACAATAACAACCACAGCCACGGTCAAAGCAGCCCTGGCCACAACAACCACAACAGCGACTGCAGCTTGTAGCAGCAACAACAAACAGCCACGGCAACAACAACAACCACAGCCACGGTCAAAGTAGCCCCGGCCACAACAACAACCACAGCGACTGCAGCTGATAGCAGCAACAACAACAGCCACGGCAAGCTACAACAGCTGTGGCCCCTACAACTACAGGAGCGGCAACCACAAAACCCCGGAGTGGCAACAGCGGCAGCAGAAAAGTGCAAGTGAAAGTGCAAGTGGCAGTGTAAGAGCGTACGCCACACACACACACACGCGTGGCACACACACCCCGCACAAACGCAAAGCGCGGTACGCACACCCCGGCATACACACACAGGGGGGCGATCAGAGTGTGTTGCGGTTTCCGAACCATTTCGGACGATGCGTGCCTGGTGCTAGCCGGAGTTGCCCCCATCTCGGAGCTCGCAAGGGAAATTGCCGAGGTGCGCCAGGAGACACATGGCAAGGACCTCTCAGTGGCCCTGAAGAAGGCAGCGCGAAACACGGCAAAATCGCGCACGCTGATCAACTGGCAGAGGCGCTGGGATTCATCCACTAAAGGGCGTTGGACACATCGCTTAATCCCGAACATATCGGTGTGGTTGAACAGGAGGCATGGGCAGGTAAACTTTTACATCACCCAGATCCTTAGCGGGCATTGCTGCTTCCGTGGATATCTCCACCGTTTCGGCCATGAGTCTGCTCCTTTCTGCACCCATTGCGGTGGCGGGGTCGTCGAGGATGCGGAGCATGTGCTGCTACACTGCACACGCTTCACCGAGCTTCGCGCGGACTTGGAGAGGAGTTTTGGCTGCGCCATTGAGGTGGATAACCTAATAACCCAGCTGCTAGCCAGCAGGGACAACTGGGAAGCCTTCGGCGTTTTCGCGGCGGCTGTTACGACCGAACTGCGGAAGGCCGAGAGAGAGCGAAATGGACAACGGGATTAGGAGGAACCCAAGCGCTTGCGACGCATTACCTAACGGCCGTTCCGCAAATGCTATGTTCTATCTTTTTCTCAATGTAGTCATACCAAATAGTATTGCTTAGATTAGGTTAGTTAATAAATGAATTAAAAAAAACACACACACACCCCAAACGCAAACCGCGGTACGCACACACCGGCATACACACACACGCGTGGCACACACACCCCGCACAAACGCAAAGCGCGGTACGCACACCCCGGCATACACACACACACCCCGCACAAACGCAAAGCGCGGTACGCACACACCGGCATACACACACACACACCCCGCTACACACACACACGTACCTACCACGCCCGCGCCTACACACACCACATACACCTGCATACACTCAACGTACACACACCACCGGCACGCAGACACAGAGGCACAGGCGGTACACACACACTCATACACACCCACACACACAGCAATACCGTCAGGGCACCTTCGACGCTCTGGTGTTCTCTCGAGCAATTGCGCAGCTCTCTACGTCAGGACCTGCAGAGGATCGCGCAGCTCAAATGGCAGAGCAAATTTCCTCGGCCTGTGATACCAGTATGGCACTGCGACGTCCATACATGCGCTCCCATGCCCCCACATATTGGTGGAACGCTGAAATTGAGATGGCACGCCACGCCTGTATCAGGGCCAGAAGGCTAAGTCAACGTGCAGCTAACAGGCCGGACTGTGCAAGAAGACGGGAGGAATACAGACGGGCAAGAGGTGCACTTAAAAAGGCCATCAAGTCGAGCAAGAGAGAGTGCTACCTGCAATTGTGCGACTCTGCTGAGCAAGATCCGTGGGGTAGAGCGTACAAAACTGTGGTCAAGCGCATCCATGCAGGGAATCAACACCACCCTTCGATGAGACCCGACAGAATGAAGGAAGTCGTGGAATGCTTGTTTCCACGTGGCAGTCCGCTGACCCGGCCCGCAGCACAAACGGAGCACCAACAACACACCTTACCGGATATTATCACGCCGGAGGAGGTACTCGAAGTGGCTAGAAACATCGTGGCGTCCAAATCACCAGGTCCAGACGGTATACCGGACCGTGCGCTAAAGCTGGCTTTGACGCTGAAAGCCGAACAATTTGCCGCTCTCTTTACTGCCTGCCTGCACGAAAGGACTTTTCCGCAGGTCTGGAAGGTGCAAAATCTGTTGCTGTTGCCGAAACCAGATAAACCACCAGGGGAGCCATCTTCGTACCGACCAATCTGCCTGCTTAACAACACTGGGAAAGCTTTTGAAAAGCTGCTGGCAGCAAGGCTAAGCCATGCGATAGACAGAGCCGGCGGGCTGTCACCGCACCAGTATGGGTTTCGTAAGGCGAGGTCAACCATTGACGCCCTAAGCAGAGTGGTCGAACTAGCAGCCAGTGCTATTCAGGGCACCAGGTGGGCAGGAGGCGACAAGAAGTATTGCCTTATTACCACACTAGACATAGAGAATGCGTTTAATACTGCTAATTGGGGCGTCATCCTCAACGCACTGGATACTCTGCAGGTCCCCTTATACCTACAGGACACGGTGAGGAGCTACTTTGAAGGCCGGGTGCTTCGGTTTCAGACCAGCGAAGGTATCAAAGAGCACAAGTTTTCTGCAGGAGTGCCCCAGGGATCTGTACTTGGGCCACTGCTGTGGAACATTATGTACGACGGTGTTCTAAGGCTTCAACTTCCGGAGGAGGCGCACATTGTTGGTTTTGCCGATGATGTTGCTATCGTCGTCGTGCGTAAAGAATTGGATAACGCTGAGAGCACATGCAATACATGCATTGCTGGCGTGCAGGACTGGCTTACCCAGGCGGGACTGGAGCTGGCTGCGCACAAGACGGAGGCGGTCCTTGTGAGTAGTCGCAAGACGGTAGAAGTAGCTAAAATTGTGGTGGGCAGCACTACTGTTATGTCCAAGCGGGCCATCAAATATCTCGGTGTGATGCTGGACACGAGATTGTCATTCAAGGAGCACATGCAATACAATGCATCCAAGGCAGCTGGAGCTTGTCGAGCACTGTCGCGCATAATGCTCAACACGCGCGGGCCAAAGCAGGAGCGCCGCCGCCTTCTAAAGAGCGTAGTCCGTGCCACCATTTTGTACGCAGCGCCGATCTGGTGGAGAGCCGTGCAGGTTCAGACCTATTGCCGTGACATAGGCGCAACTTACCGCCTATGCGCTATCAGGGTATGCTGTGCGTTCAGGACAGTTTCCGACGAGGCTGCTTTAATTATTGCAGGCATGATACCCTTTGAAGAGCTAGCTACTGAGTCCGGGGCGCTAGCAAGCCAAACAGACGGTACAGCGGCGCGCAGTGGTCGTCTTATGGCGAGAACAAGCACGATTGAGCGATGGCAGGCACGCTGGAACACTGCAGCGAAGGGGCGATGGACTTTCGCCTTGATTCCACAGCTCTCACAATGGATCAACCGTAGGCATGGCGAGGTAAATTTTTACCTGACTCAGCTCCTATCTGGTCATGGGTGCTTTCGGAGCTACTTGAAGCGGTTCGGCCACGTGCAAAGCGACGAATGCTCATGGTGCAGACTGGGCGTGCAAGAGGACGCACACCACGTGCTGTTCTTCTGTGGGCGGTTCGCCAACCAGCGAAGAAGGCTCGATCAAATCATGGGTGGCCCCATCACTGTGGATAATCTTGTTGAAGGTATGCTGGAGTAGTCGACGAAGTGGGAAGCGGTCAGCACGTTTGCAGCGGTGACTATGAAGGAACTACGGCGAGTGGAGCGGAGCCTCACTCCAGTATAGGTGGCGACTGTTGTTTGCGAAGCAATTCTTAACGGACGTACCGCAAACTACTGTCGCTCCCACATACACACGTATTATTTTTATTATTTAGTTTTAGCATGATTAGCATAATAAAGAATATATAAAAAAAAAAAATAAAAAAAACACCCACACACACAGAGATAGTTTCCAAATGCGGTCGCGTTTTTCACTCGCTCCTCATTCTGAAAAAGCAAAACGGTCAGTGTGGTGCTTCGATTGGCTGGGTGGCTTACCTGGTTACTTGTTTTCCTACCGTCCAGTGTATATCCGGTGGTTTTCGCCGGCTGCGTCCCGCGGAGCCTCTATCTGAGGTTTTCGGTGCTTTGTTGGTCTGAGTGTAGTCTTACGTGTGTGCATGCTTTCGCAATTGCACTTTCTTTATGGTGTGCTATTTGTGTTTTTGCGGCTAAACACACGCTCAGCTGCGACATCTGTGTTTTTCGGGTGCCCACACTCCCAGCTGATCGCACTTTCCAGGGCTGTCAAGCCAAGTCGCTGGGCAAGCCGAGCTCCAGCATCCCTTGGTTTCTGCGCATTGAGCAACAGGTGGCGCCACTTGTTCTCGGTTCCTGCATCGACTAAGCGCGCGGTCCGCACTATTTGTTGCATACCCCCGAGGGCAGCAAATAAGTGTAGCATAGCTTTCAGGCGGTTTCTTTGCTAAAGTGACTTCTAGCAGACAAGTGCAAAAGACCACGGAACCGGTTATAGCCAACCCTCCCCCGCTGCGGCGGTGCACTTTGTGGGGGCTCTGGTGATCGAAAAGGGGCGGTATAACCCCCACCGGTTCAAACACCTTAGGGAAACCTTAGGTCACCGAGGGACTGCTTGAAGTTCAACACTATTTAAAGACAAGTGGTAGCGCTGGATGAAATTGTGCGCCGCTCGGCATTGCCGAGACCCCCCCAGGGGGTAGCGCCCCCCGTGCAAAGCTTGGCACCTTTAGGCGCCTCGCCTGCACATGTGGCCACGCTACGCCGATTGCAAAAATGCCACCCAGCGTACCTAATAAGATTCGGCAGCAGGGTAGCGGTGTTGCTAGGACGTTCATAACGCCCAAGAGACGGCGAGCACGCGAGCCTAGCCAGCGACCTTCTCCATCCAAGAGAAGCAAACCTAGCCTCTCGGATCCGGCGTCTTCGGAATCGGCCCCATGCACCACGTGGCAAACGGTGCAACGGAGAAAAGCGACTAAACCGCCTAGAAAGCCTGGCAACCCGCCCGGTAGGCAGCCCAAAAAACCCAGATCAGATGCGCTGGTCATAAGCACAAGCGAAGTCTTAGCACTTGTTACGCGTAGAGATGATGGCAAGCTCAACGGAGTCCGCGATAAGGTCTCTAAAGCTCGTCGCACTGCAAAAGGCGACTTGCTTTTGGAGCTAAAGGAAGCCGGCCTGGAATGCACCAAGCAGCTTAAGGATGAAATGGAGCAGGTGCTGGGCAAAAGTGCAGTGATTCGCTCATTTACCGAGCAATCACACTTTGCGATTCGGGACCTGGACGAGTTGGCAACCAAGGAGGAAATAGTGGCTGCGTTGTCGACACAGGCTAATATACCGGTCGATGTATGCAATTTCAGAAGCATTCGCCCTGGATACGGCAACACCCAGGTGGCCAATTTCTCAGTACCGGCGAATCTAGCGAGCAACATTACGGCCTTGCGAACAGTTCGAGTTGGTTAGACCAGCTGTTCCATTCGCCCGCAGGAAGCACGCACGAGGTGCTACCGCTGTCTGGAGATGGGACACACCGCCAGCAGCTGCCGTAACACTGTGGACAGGTCCCAGTGCTGCATCAGGTGCGGAGACTTGGGTCATAAGGCAGCAAGTTGTAAGAGCGAGGCGAGGTGCTTCGTCTGCACCGCTAAGGGCCGTGCCTCAACCAGCCATCAGGCGGGCAGTAGCAGATGTCCACTCAGCGGATCCGTAAGTAGTCGGGCAAAATGAAGTGCATCCAGCTGAACCTCAACCACTGTGCAGCGGCTCAGGACTTGTTGTCGCAAACAGTGCGTGAACGCTGCGCGGATCTTGCAGTGCTTAGTGAGCCATACCGGATGCAGGAGGGAGCAAACTGTGCATTAGACACCTCAGGCAGAGCGGCTATTTGGTGTTGTGGGAGCTCCGCGTCACCACTGACCAGAGTTTACCGGGCGGATAGCTTCGTACGGGCGATGGCGGGCGATATGTGGATCTACTCCGTCTATCTGGCCCCTAACTTGCAGCTCTCCGAGTATACCAACTCCCTGGACTCTCTGGTGGCAGATGCTAGAGGCCGGCACCCAGTCATCATCGCTGGTGACTTCAACGCATGGGCAGAGGAGTGGGGTAGCTCGTCCACGAACGCTAGGGGCCGAGCCCTACTTGAGGCCTTCACGTTACTGGACGTCGCCATACTTAATCAGGGAACTCAGCACACCTTCAGCAGAGCAGGTCTGGGATCAGTGGTTGACATCACGTTCGCCAGTAGTTCGCTGGTTCGCTTATCCAGCTGGACCATCGACGACTCCTACAATGGGAGCGACCATGCCGCCATATGGCTCACCGTCGGAGCACGCAACAATCGTCAGTATGGTCTAACCCAACATAGGCAAAAATACCGTGCCGAGACGCTCGACACGCGTGTCTTCAGTACGCAGCTTGCATCCGCCGGGATCCCGGATAGCGCAGACAACACCGAGGCTGTGGTGGACCATTCGCTGATGCTGATAAGGCGCGCTTGCGATGCCAGCATGGCCAGGAGCAAGAGGTACCAGAGGCACCATGCCCAAGTTTATTGGTGGAACGAGGAGATAGCAGAGGCTCGAAACGTCTGCAACCACGCTAGACGCCGCTACCAGCGCTCTCGCGGTTCCCCTGTGTACCAAGTCGGTCAAGCGGAGTTTCTCGCATGCAGGAGGCAGCTGCAGAAGCTTATTAAGGTTAGCAAGCGCAGATGCTTTCTTGAGCTCTGCGACACGGCTGAGAACGATCCGTGGGGCGACGCCTACAAAATCGTTGTCAAACGCTTCAACGCCTTTTCCCGCTGCCAACCTACCGATAAGGGGGCCCTCAGACATATAGTGATGCACCTATTTCCAAGCATGGCTGATGAGCTCGATCCCGCGCCAGCGTCTAGCATGCCTGCCGACATCGAAGAGGTCACCTTGGAAGAGATCCGCCAAGCAGCAACGAGGACGAAGCCTAGCAAGGCGCCCGGGCCCGACGGGATTCCTAATAGAGCTCTGAAGCTAGCACTTGCGATCCGCCCCGATATATTTGCCGAGATGTAAAACAACTGTCTACGCAACGGAGTCTTCCCTAATAGGTGGAAACTCCAGCGCTTGGTACTGCTACCAAAGCCTGGGCAGCCACTTGAGGATCCAGCTGCTTACAGGCCCATCTGCCTTATCGATCGGTAAAATATTAGAGCACATTATCTGCATACGACTTGAGCGGGCCATATCAGCTGCAGGAGGGCTTTCGGACCAGCAGTTCGGTTTCCGAAAATCGAGGTCAACGCTCGACGCAATCGGCAAGGTGGTGGAGATAGCCTCAGAAGCGATAGCCGGCAGTAGGTGGAAAGGAGGCGCCAAAAAGTACTGTCTGATCGCAACACTAGATGTAAAAAACGCGTTCAACACGGCGAAGTGGAGCTGCATCCTGGAGGCTTTTGAAGCGTTTGGAGTGCCGAACTATCTAATTAGGCTGATTAGGAGCTACTTTGACGGCAGAACACTGCTGTACGACACTAGCGAGTCGACCGAGGAGTACCACGTATCTGGAGGCGTGCCGCAGGGGTCAGTTCTTGGCCCTCTCCTTTGGAACGTCATGTACGACGGCGTTTTCCGGCTCCCGTTACCTGAAGAGGTTCGCATAGTGGAAGTCTTTCGTAGCGTTTGACCTCAGTCAGCCACGAAACCGCACTTAGTCTATTTACAACTTGGTAACTTAGTGTACTTAAAATAGTTCACCAACACTTAGGACTACTTTTGGCTCCTCGTGTTGAGCATAAAGTCCTTCAAATGTCCTTGTAGTCCTTGTTCCACTTTCACTGAGGCCCGTTGTATCCTTCCGCACTTGTCTTCGACGCGTTTTTTTGATACTCGTACCGGCCGTATTTCAGTTTTCGCGTGATCACTCCGATTTCTACTGTCTAACCCGCGCCGTCGGTTGACAGCTCCTTTAATACGCGCTGCTGCCTCGCTGGATCGGGGCCTGTTAGCGCCAATGTCAAAGGAAGGGCAAAGGTGGCGTGATGATCATTTTGGCCCTTGGCAACAACGGTGCCTGGCCGTAGCGACTCACGCCCGCCGTTGGTATAACAGTGATCACTATAAACGGTGATCGCACTGCTCACACACCAACGGCACTCTGTCATCCACATTAACGATACGTGTCCAGCCATCCTAGCTGCGAGACACGTACCTAAGCGCTGACACCGGGCGTCAGAGCGAGACAGCATGCGAATTCGCCGCGACTCGGGTCCGGCCGCGGCCTGTCTCCCTGTATGTGTTTTTCGGCCGCCGGCTTTGTTAAGTTTTTTATATGTATTTATAAATATATATATATATGTATGTATACCACATATATATATTTATTTCATACAACCATAAAATAGCCCAGCCGAAATATACTCCTCTTGTGAGAAGCATTCCCAGCTCCTCACAGTGTAGTGCGCAAGAAACCTAGTCCCGTAGGCGAGACTAAGTTCGAACGCTGGTTAGCAGGAGGGCACATTACGAGGTGTTCCAAGACAAGTGTAATAGCACCGCGAAACTAGTCAACGCGCAACCAAACTTAGACAAACATACGTGTAATAAAAGGAATCAACGAACAACGAGAGAATAAAACTTATATATTATAAACTAAACCACCAAGTGTTCTCATTATCGTAGCGCCACAAATACAAATTTGTTGGCACGTACCCTCAGCACCGCAAGAGTTAGCCCAGCTTATATTCGGGCAACCGAAGGTTCGTTACAAATAACGTCCGGAATCACAGGATTTCTAGCAAAGGGAACCTTAAAAATGCTCTGCTAGATAAATGGAGCAAAATAAGCAGAAACCATTTGGAAGCTGGTCTTTTCCATGAATAGTAGGTTAAGGGCCGTTATAAAGGTTAAAGGATTACATACAAAGTATTAACATCCTTATTTAACCTTTTATTCGCCAAATATTTCACTAGTTTGTGGCTACATCTTATAAGCTAAGACCTATTATATTTGGACGTAGATGTACTAACGAACAGTACAATCCAGTGGCCTAAGGATACCAAGCACCGGCTTGTTAACGCGCGGACCCAAGCAAAATGCAACCACCTCCCGCCCGACCGACCGAGGGGCACACCGCATAGCTTTTTAAGAGAACTAATAGAAGTGGCACTATTTATGAAATTGGATAAATCGTTATAGTTTGACTATAAAATACGGAAAGGATTATGAATAGAATAATTAGAGTAACATGCTTGAAGAGCGATGGGTAAAAAATTTCTTGTCCTCCTGATCGGAACAGCAAAATTAATTTGGCTAATTAATTCCGAGGAATCAATTTCACCATTTATTAGTTTGTGTAAAAAGACCACACTAAGCATTGTTCTGCGATCAGCAAGAGAAGGAAGATTTACTAGTAAAAGTCTAATATGGTATGAAGGTAAGTTAATGGTAGTGTCCCAATTAAGTCCCCTAAGGGCAAAGAGCAAAGACTGTTTTTACACTGATTTTATTCTATCCTGGTAAATCCTGTATTTGGGATACCAGATACAAGATCCATATTCAAGAACAGGACGTACCAAAGACGTGTAAAGAGTTTTGGTTATGTAGGGATCGTCAAATTCTTTTGACCAGCGCTTAATGAACCCCAAGGTACCAGCGGCTCGATTTGCAACAGAAGAGATATGCTTGTGAAATTTTAGTTTTGGGTCAAAAAGGATACCTAAAACATCAACATATCAAGACAATATATATATGAAAAGGGCAGGCGTCTATTTACATTTATTGCAATTAAGATTTAGCAAGTTAACACGACACCACTTTTGAAAGTTATCTAAATCTGTTAGTAATTTTTGAGCAGACAACAGAGCAGTAAATGACATGCATAATTTTACATCGTCAGCATACATCAGCATTCGAGAATGGTTAATTACAGATGGAAGATCATTGAAGAACAGTGTAAATAATAAAGGTCCAAGGTGACTTCCTTGAGGAATACCGGAAGTGACATGAACCACCTTAGAGACAGAACCGTTAAAACTGACTCTTTGTGTTCTATGAATTAAATATTCCCTTATAAACCGAATTAGATTGCTTGGAAAACCAAAAAGTTGAAGTTTATGAAGTAGAAGGTAGTAATTAACCGAGTCAAATGCCTTGCTGAAATCAGTGTAAATAACATCTGTTTGCACTTTTTTTTTTTTTTAAACCATTAACAACTAGTGAAGTAAATTCCAACAGGCTAGTGGTAGTAGATCTTTGTTTCACGAATCCATGCTGGCACGGTGAAATTAAAGATCTGCAAAAATGTTGTAATTGAGAAGTAATGCATTTCTCAAAAATTTTTGGTATTGCAGACAATTTGGAGATACCCCTATAATTTAACATTAGACTTGTCTCTTTATTGTCTTTTTTATGGAGCGGAATAATAAATGATTCTTTCCAGATAAACTCAACAATTTATGCAACGGCTTTAAGAAACCATCAGCGCAGTACTTAAGCACACAGCTTGGTACACCGTCAGTTCCCAGGGAAAATACCGGCTTAATACCCTGTAAATCACGTAGTAATGAACACTTTGTGATTCTTGGTTAAAAAATGCAATTGGATCCATCAACCTGATACGTGTAAGGCAGATCAACCTGATTATCAAATTAACTGTTTGTTGTTTGGAAAAATTCGGCAAATAAATCGGCAATGGCCTGATTTGAGTTGGCCGACTTGTTTTCAAAAGACAAATTAGATGGAAGTGTTGATGACTTTCAAGCATTTTACCAATAGAATTTTGAATACCATTGATCTGACCCAATGACATTTCAAATAAACCAGCCAGAAAATCAGTCTTCACCATAGGGGTCAACACTAGTGCTGGGAAAACATCGGAGCACTATCGATACTATCGATTGTTGCAAAAAAATTTCTAACCATCGATTGTTTTTCCCACTATCGACTGTTTAGAGAAAATATTCCATCTCTTTAAATTCTGTGCGAGGCTGATTTGGAGTAAATAAAATAAGTCACAATTAAATAAATTTACTAATATTCATTAATTCATTAGTTGAATAATAATTATTGGTGTTGGTGTTTGGAAGGTCGCAAGGATGGATAAGTTCGTTGGGAACAGAGCCAAAGGTAAATATAAATTACAATTGTTGTCGTTTGAAATTGCAAATTATTTTTGTGTATGTTTGTGTATGTGCTTATAGAAAATAACATGGCGAGCGCTGCTTGTATAAATGGTTCTAACGAAGAAAGCAGCAACAAAAGTAAGTTTGGAAAATCGGAAGTGTGGAAATTTGTCAACAAAATAAATGGCTCAAATGCTAAGTGCAACGCCTGTGGTAGAGTTTATAAAACTTGCGGTAACACGTCAAACCTCAGAGATCATCTTCGGCGATTGCATCCGGATATAAAATTATCAGATCTAAAAGATCTACCTAAGTCTTCTGGCAGTATTTTGTCGTTTATAGAAAAAAAGTACGATAAAAGTTCTGCACGTAAAATACTGATTGACAATACGATTTCCGAGTTATGCTATTAAATTTAATTGATAGCAGTAAACGCAGAGTGTTGCAATATGAAAAAAGAACTGTAACCAGATTAACCACGTTGCTTGATGCTCGGTTCAAAAAGGAGGGCTTCCTTTTTTCTCACAACGTGTCAGAAGCCGCAAAAGCATTGGAAAACGAACTGGCCCATCACAACAAAAATCCTGCACCTGACAACACCGGGCCACCAACACCTACTGAGAATGCTGCCAAAAATCAGCCACTTTTTGCTTTCTTAAAAAGAAACATTGCCAGTAAACCAAGGACTGAACGAGTTGGCTCCATTTTAAGCCTTCGGAAGTTTTATGAAACTCCAAATCTGGATGAAGATTGTACCCTTGGAAGGTAATTTTTTTGTTATAATACATTTTGTTTTGTAGAACATGAATGGAAATGACGGCCTCAAAGCTTGCTGCAAAAAGTTTTTATGCATTCCGGCAACGTCTGTTGAAAGTGAACGCATTTTCAGCAAAGCTGGAAATGTAATAAGTGAGAAGAGGGCATCACTTGAAGCTTCCACTGCAGACATGATTATTTTTATAAGCCGAAACAATTGGCTACTTGCAGACGATTCTGATCTCTAATGAACTATAAACACTATTGAATTGTGATATTTCATTTACAATATTGTAAGTTAACTTTTAAAATATTATTGTCATAACTCCGAACACAAATGAATATTGTTCCTGTAAAATGTATTATTTAATTTTGTAGACCTTATTATACACAAGTGAATTGTGACTGTATTTTGTATACTTTTTTAATTTTAAGATTTAATTCGTTATGATGAGAAATAAATGAATTGTAATAGTGCTTTTAAGCTTATTATTTTTATACCCCTAACCCATAAAATGGGTAAAAGGGGTATAATGGTTTTGTGCAAAAGTATGTAACAGGAAGAAGGAAGCATCTCCGACCCCATAAAGTATATATATTCTTGATCAGCATCAACAGCCGAGTCGATATAGCCATGTCCGTCTGTCCGTCTGTCTGTCTGTATGAACGCGGCGATCTCAGAGACTACAAGAGCTAGAGACTTCAGATTTTGAATATAAGTTCTCCTATACCATGAGCGGAACAAGTTTGTTTCAAATTATCGATAATTAATCTAGTTTCCGATATACACATGTGATCGTTGAAATGTGGGGTTGTTGTGGGGTTGAAATAATGGATAACGATAGATTTTTTCTGAAAATTTCATCGAAATCGGTTGAGAAACACCAGAGATATCAAAGATTGAAGTTTAGGTCACAGATGCATACAGACAATGACTGTATGCGTTAAGTATAGGGTTTGGGGTATCTCCTAGTCGGGAAATCTCGACTAGAGCCTTCTTACTTGTTTTATTTCATGATATGAAATATTCTTAACTTTTTTGTTTTATATTTTAAGTTTTGTTTTAAATAAACTTATCTATAAATAAATGAATTTTCATGTTGCAAATTTTAAAAAATTATTTCAAGTCAAGTGAAAAATCGATAGTACCGACGTGTTATAAAACATCGAAACATCGATAGTGCAAAAAATCGATGTTTTCCCAGCACTAGTCAACACGCTTGAGTCCGGACTTGAAATCCAAGTAGCTTCAGCAATATTAAAATCACCAAGGACTACACAAATACCACGATCAGAAAGCATAGAAGAAATGGAAAGTATTGCTGACAAATGTTCATTGTAAACAGAGCTGTTAGATAAAGGTGGTATATAGGAACAAGAAATATAAATACCAACACCATTAACATTTTACTTTACAGCAACAAACTCAATATCTATAGAACCACTTAATATTACTGTCTCAGAGGAAAAGTCCACATCAACAGCAATAAGCACGCCACCGTCACGGCGCAGAGGGCGGTCCTTTCTATAGATACAGAATCTGTTAGATAATAATTCAGAATTAAGTATGTCTTGTCTTAGCCACGTTTCGGTGAAGGCAACGACATGAAAGGGAAAAGATTGACTATTAAGATACAAAGTACTAAGTTTACTACAAAGTCTTCTAACATTCTGATAGCCCAGTGAGAAGGAGGTTGTTAGTTTTTTGAACTATCAGAAGTAATGGCCCAACCACCAAGGACTGGGAAACAATCGGAGACCGATTTTTATTTTTATTTGCAGTATATTCTTTTACTATTATGTGTTCTGGCCATAGTTCTTTTGAGATGATAGCATCAAAATCTTGGTTTGAAACACTGATTTTAAAGGACGAGATATCACGGTCATACGCAAATTTAAATTTTTTCACCGAAACTGTGGCTTTAGATTTGGCCTGAACATAGACCTTTACATTTTCTGATGTTAAGTCAGGAGCGAGCCTAGATACAAATACATGTTTCTTTGGAGGAACACCTACAAATTTTTTTTTAAATATTCTCAGCTGAAACCTCTTTTGGAGCTCATTCGGCTCAATTCGTATGCCGGTTACATTAACGCAACTGACCTCCGGAGGAACCAACGAACAAACACCCCCGACAGAGCCCGCCATAGGAGCAGCAGTCTGAGATATAAAATTAATAGGGTTTTTTGGCTGTTTTTGAACCGATAGACCGGGATGTTGCTACATCCATGGAACAGATGGCATTTACATCCAATATCTCGCCAGTATCTGGAGGGGGATTGAAGTTTTTTTTAGATTTAACGTTATTTTTAGGTTTCTTTTCTGATTATCTGCAGTGGCAGATCCAGGGGACCGACTAACTTACGGCTTCTTACGCTTTGGTGATTCCGTCAAGATTACATTGTTCTTGAAATTGGAATGCAAACATGTCCTTAAAGCCTGTTTGAGTCTGCCGCATGAATATTGCCATACACTTTTTTAATTCTCGACATGACCAGCACGGCCACTCGTCTTTGGACCTGGCATTAATGTTCGCACATTTTCCATGTGCGAAAGCACCACACATCCAACAATTGACAAAACCCGAATTTGGGTTGTCACCACGGACTTTGCACTGTTTGGCACAACAAAAAGACATGATTCAAAAACTAAAATATATAGGGAAAATTTAGTTATACTAATAAAAAAGATATATGTAAAAAATATTACTGCAAAAAAACAAAAATAAACATTTTGTAAGTATTTCGAACATTTACAAAAGAATGAATTAGGGCCACTCTAAAGGCAACCGGACGCAACCGACTGCGGAATACTTTGATACCAGTAAAAGAACGGATGGTAAGGAGTCTGCTTGCAAAGAAGTGGGACGGGTGGTAAACATCGCCAGCTATCATGTTACCAAATTTGGTGACTTTAGCTCAAAAACTGTGGAAGATAACTGAACTTCCAAATTTAAAAGGTCACCATCTATCTTCCTACCAAGTTTGGTGGCCTTAGCTAAAAACTGTTAGAGATATAGCCGATTCCGGTTTTAATAAGGCGGGTGGCTTGGGTGGGAGTGGCATCCAAAATTTTGATGCATATCTTTGGTAGATGTTGCCTTCTATCTTTCTACCGAATTTAGGGGCTCTAGCTTAATCCGGATATTAAATGGTGGGCGGCAGAGGTGGGCGTGGCATCCCAATTTTTGATGCAGATCTTTTGTAGATAGCACCATATACCTTCCTACTAAATTTGGTGACTCTAGATCAAAAAATGTGGAAGATACACGCATAACCGTTTCAACAACGCCGGGGGGGGGGGTGGAAGGTGTGGGCGTGCCATCCAAATTTGTGTTGCAGTTTGTTGGAAAACTTCACTACCTATCTTGACACAAATTTTGGTGGCTCTAGCCCAAAAAATGAGAAAACTATAGGCGTTTCCAATTTCAAGAAGAAGGGGGGATGGGGGCGGAATCAGGGGGCGTGGCATCCAAAATTTTGATGCAGTTTTTTCAGGGACATGACTAGCTATCTGCGTGCAAGATTTGGTAATTCTAGTTGTAAGAATGTGAGAAATATTTGGTTTTATCGGTTTTATGTTATCGAATTTATCGACTTCCCTGCCGCCTAGTGGGCGTGGCAACCCAATCTTGACACTTTATCTGTCTCGCCTATAGACAAACATAATTGCAAAGTTTCAAGTTTCTAGCTTAAAGGGTGTCGAAAAAAGTTGCGTTCATACGGACGGACTGACGGACAGACACCATGACGGACATTGCACAAAACCAATGTACTGTAGAACTGAAACATCTCGACCGTTCTTGTTCGCTGTCGCACTAAGACTGACTCTTTGATCAGTTTCTCTTTTATTAAATGCTCGCTTGCTTCGCTCGTCTTGCACATATTGCGTTCTTAACGAAGCCTTCGATATGTTACAGTTATCTTATATTATAATATATACAATGGGATGCTTATATCTATTGGGTACAGTGGGGTCTTACATGCTAGTTATTGCTACAATTCGGCCGTCCTGACGTTGAGGATCTCCTGATACTCGCTGACATACTTCTTGTGACCATACTACTTTGGCCATATATATTTCTTTTACAATCATTTTTTCTTAATCTATTATTATTTTCAATTTTACTTTGATTTTCTTTATTTTCTACATATTCTTGACTTATATCAACGTTTACATTATCTTCTTCAATATCTTCTGTACACTCATTTGAGTTATTTTCAACAACAGTTTCTTTGTCACAAGTATTTTTTTCGTTATCTTTAAGCCAAGGTTTCATATTATGTACAGCCCATATTCCTGAATATGGCAATTGCGTTTGTTGAAAATTTTCGACATCTTCGATAAAATATCTATCATTATCTAATACTTTTGACACAACGTATGGTCCCTTGTATTTCGGAATTAGTTTACTTGACACTCCTTGTTGTGAATTAAAATTTCGTACCACCACATAGTCTCCTACTGAAAATACATTTGGCTTTTGACGTTTTGCATCTACATAATTTTTGTTGTATAGCTGAATTTTTTCCTGATTTAAGTGAGCTTTTTGTCTTATGTCATTTACGTCTCTAATTTCTATATTTTGATTTTCGTCTATAATGTTTTCCTTTACACAATCTATGGTCGTTCCTCTTTGTTTAACTCCAAAAAGCATAACGCTTGGGTATTCATTTATGCTTCGGTTTTTCGTGTTATTCATTGCATATTCTACTTTATCAATAACTTTATACCACGCTTCATTCTTCTCTACATCTATTATTTTTGCTAATATTGGAGCTTCTATTAACTTGTTTTTCAGTACATTAAAAGCATTTAACTCTTCTTCTTTGAATTGGAATGCTTTATCTTTCTTTGTTAAATCATATAGTGGCTTTGCTATCAATGAAAAATCTTGAATGAATCTTCTGAAATACGAGCACAGTCCTATAAAACGTTGTACTTCGTGCGTTTTTGTGGGCACTGGAAAAGACCTAATAGCTTCTAGGCCCGCTTCGTTTGCTTTTATTCCATTTCTTGAAACTGGGTATCCCAAATAATCGACTGACGATTTTAAAAATTCGCATTTATCTAGCCTTAGCTCTAATTTGTTATCTACCAAGCGTTTCAAAACTTCTTTTAAAACGTCGAAATGCTCATACAAACTTTCGGAAGCAATCAGTATGTCATCTAAATATATTACTATTTTTCCTATTCTAACCATATCTGAAAATATCTCATTGATGTATCTTTGAAAAGTGGAAGGTGCATTCGTTAATCCGAATGGCATTCTGAGATACTCGAACTGACCCAGAGGAGTAGTGAAGGATGTGTACTTCACTGACTCTTCGTCCATAAATACATGGTGAAAACCGTTTTTCAAGTCTAACTTTGAAAATGATTTTTATTTACTAACTTTTCCAATAAATCGTCTATTAACGGAATAGGATAGTTGTCTTTTAGGGTGATTTTGTTCAAACGACGATAGTCTACACACATTCTTATTCCACCTGTCTTTTTCTTAACCAGTACTATCGGTGACGTATACTCCGATTTGCTTGGTCGTATGTATCCACACGCTAGGTTTTCATCTAATATTTTCTGTACTTTTAACTTTTCTTCATTTGACAGTCTTCGGGGAGAACATCGAAAGGGTTTTTCGCTTTCTATTAATATTTTCATGCTTGTTTTTAAGTTTGGTTCAACAGGTCTTGTGGGCTCTACATAGTACTTTTCGAAAAGCTTTTCAAATTTTTCTAAGTTCATTGCATTGATTTCATTTCCTATTTTATAAGTTTCTTTGTCTGTGCATGCTATGTCAATTGATAATATTTGTGAATCGAAATCATTGATAAATTCTGTTTTGTCATTGTTATCATTTTCAGTTGTTTCGTTATTAGTTATTTCTCGTACAATTTTCTGTCCTTGTCTTTTATTATCATATTTTTTAACCTCATTACTTTTTCCATTTTCAGTAATCCATGCTTTGTATTTTGATTTTTCTTTACGCTCTGCTTTGCATTTTATTTGATCGGATTTTTCTACATTGTCTTCTCTGTTTTTATTGATAACTAATTTGTTATCTTCATTGTTCCCTACTTGTTTACTTATTTTTTTATTGACCACTACTTTATTGTTCTTATTTTCATTAATCGCTACTTTTCCCTTATTTTCATTGATCGTTACCTTGATATCTTTTTCGTTTAACTCTACTTTGTTGTTTCTGTTTTGATTAAACTCTACTTTGTCATTTATATTTTCATTTAGCTCTACATTGTTGATTCCATTTTCAAATAACTCTACATTGTCGATTCTATTTTCATATAGCTCTACATTGTCGATTCTATTTTCATATAACTCTACATTGTCGATTCTATTTTCATATAACTCTACATTGTCGATTTTACTCAATGTACTTTTAACTTCGACTAATTTATAATCACTTAAGTTTAAAAAGTCTCTACCTAACACCATAGAATATCCAATAGATTCATTGTTTACCACAAAAGATTTGATGTTAACATCTTTATTTAAGTTTTTAATAACGCAATTTATTTTTCCAATTATTTGTAATTTGCTTCCATTAATGCCAAAATAATTTACTTTCATATCTTCATGATTTATTCTAATATGTTTTGGAACAGCTGATTCTTTCAGAAATGTAATTGGGCTTCCAGAATCTATTAAACATTATAGTCATTGGTCATCTTTTTCTTGTATAAACTGCATTCTCTGGCTCGATGTCCAAGTTTACCACAGGCATAGCAGGCTCCATCAGCGCGCTTTGGTTTACGGCATGTGTCAGCCAGGTGTCCCATACTATGGCAATTGTAGCATTTTTGGCTCTGCTTTTCAGCCGGTGCATTAGCTGGTGTGCGCTCTGGACCTTTCTGCATGGGACGACTAGGCATCTCGATGTTCTGGAATGCGTCTAACATTTGAGTCGGTGATGTGAAACGTTGTAGCTTGGCTTGGTTTTTAAGCTGTACGTTGCCAATCCCGTCGAGTATATACTGCACCACTTCGGAATCGTCCATCTTCAATGCATTAGCCAAAGCTAACTTGTCGAAATAATAGTTGGCAAACTTCTCGTTCTGTTGCCATTTGCGTTTTTCGAACTTGCGTCGGGTGTTCAAAATGTTTTCTTCAGTGCCGAACCTTATTTTCAGCTGTGCCAGAATATTGTCGATCGGTGCAGAGAGCAATAGGGACTGAGATAATAGCCAAACAATTGCATCTCCCTTAAGACGGCTGCAAATAAGTGGGCGCATGACATCATCGTTTAGATTAAACGCGGCTCGAACATTTTGGACCAGCACTAGCCATTCGTTTATGTCTTTAATTCCATTGAATTCTGGCAAAAGTTCCTTAGCAGTGTTTAAATTGGTTGTAGACGCTTTATTGCGCAACTCCGCATTTTCGCATTGCAAACTCCACATGATTCGTTCGATTTCATCGACCTTTTTGGCGCTGTTGTTTGCATTGTTTACATTTTGATTTGCAGTGTTGGTAACTGCATGCATTCGTTCTTCGATTTCGTGCATGTCGTGGTTGTTAGTATCGATAGTACAAAGATCGTTTGAGGCGCTGCCACTTTCTCCGATATTTAAAATATTGTTTATAACGCCACCTAGATCGACAGTTTATAACGCCACCTAGATCATCGTTTAAGGCGTTGCCACTACGTTTGTTGGACGCGTCGTTGTGTATTGAGTCGATGCTAGAAGTGCCGTTACCGTTGTCGCCGGCTAGCTCGTCGCCAGCGCCGTTATTGCTGTTGTTGTTGTCGTTTTGTACGGCATATACATTTTTAGCACTTGATGACGGCAATGCACTACACAACTGAGCAACTAATGACGCTTTTGTACCCTGCGTTGGTAGTCCAAGTTTTTCACACCACATTTTAATGTCTGGTAGGCTTAAATTATGTATGTCTTTTGGCGACTCCATTTTCTTTTTTATACTTGTGCGAACAAAGAACAAAATTAAGAGTACGTTTTGGTTTTTGTAGTTGGATGATCACGATTATATTATTGATTATTGTTTTTATAGTTTTTAGCGACTATTGTTTTCTTTTAAAAAGTTTAGTTGTATTGTTTGAGCACGATCATTTTCTGTATGCGTTTGTTGGTTACCACTTCTGAATTGTAGAACTGAAACATCTCGACCGTTCTTGTTCGCTGTCGCACTAAGACTGACTCTTCGATCAGTTTCTCTTTTATTAAATGCTCGCTTGCTTCGCTCGTCTTGCACATATTGCGTTCTTAACGAAGCCTTCGATATGTTACAGTTATCTTATATTATATTATATACAATGGGATGCTTATATCTATTGGGTACAGTGGGGTCTTACATGCTAGTTATTGCTACAATACTATGAGACCTTCGGTATCAAAGTATAAAAAGCTTAAGGGCTGTTTACTCTCAACTTAACTTAATTTAATTTAATTTAGTCAGTCAGCTGACTCAATCAAACATATGGCTCTCAATGTGAGCGTTTACTCTCAATTTAACTTAACTTAATTAAGTTCTGAACCGGCAGGTTGCAGATTCTTAAATTTATTTAGTGTTGATGAGCGTGAAAATACAAACAGCTGATCAAAAAGTTTGATGCAAAACGTTAAACGGTTTTTACAAAAAGGTTTGTTAAAGTTGACATCTGTGAAAGGCATTTGTTAAATTTTAGACAGCGTTTTTCAAAGGAGTTGAGGATGGTGCAACCCTCAGGCAGTGGAGCTGGGATGACATCAGAATGGCTGCATTTCGAAAGTTTGATGTTTTTAAAAAACCATATGCAGCAACGCCGGTAATTACTTATTTATAATATGTTTGTTTTTTTTTTTACATTTAAAATGCTTTTATTGTTCAGGCAAAAGTCAAATTCCGAGGCGGCAGAGAAGTCAGCGGCAACTTCAATTGAGAGCGGGGACGTGTTGTCCAGTAATTTAAGTTTTGATGAGCTGGTGGTTATGGAAACCACACCACCACCTGCACCGCAACCTTTACCTGAGCCATCGCAACCTCCGCAAAAAAAAAGAAAGGGAAAATCCACCGCGGACGATAGCTTGGCACAGGCAACAGCAGCATTCAAAGACTATTGCGAGGCAATGAAAGAGAAGGAAGCTGAGGATGCGGTGGCATGTAACATGGGCAATATTATCAAAGCCTCGGTGTCGGCTATGTCGCCCACAAAAAAAATGATGGTGGCAACAAAAATTATGCAATTGTTGTCGGAATAGTAATAAATTTTAAGAAAATTAAATTATCATTGTTTTATTTTAATTATTTAATAAAGTTAAACAGTTTATTTTGGTTGGAACGAAACTGCTCTTTCATTTATAAAATAGCTACGCAATTTGTTTCGAGCTGACATGGCATAGTTGGAGCTTCTGCTTCTATGAGACATATATTCTCGAACGCTGTTGCAGGACTGCATTTCAGTTCGCCAGCCACCCAATATAACGCTGCTGTCAGACGCAATTTGGTCAACAAACGTAGGAGGGCAATACCAACGATCCAAATCATTTAACATAATAAAATTATGTAATGCCATACACGTCAGAACAATCTTTTCACAGTTATCTGGCATGAACTCCAACGTTGTATTCAAAATACGCTAACGAGTTGTCAAAATACCAAATCTGTTCTCAATAGTTCGACTTGCCCTTGAAATTCTGTAGTTGTAAACATTGTCTTCAAGCGACAATGCACTATGGGTAATATTTCAATTTTTCAGGTATTAATTAATAACTTCTAAACTAAGCAAGATTTTTAGATGCGGTTTTTTCCTTAATATTATGTACACGTTCAGAAATATTTTTTTGAAAAAAAATTTCTAAAAATTTTATTGAAAATTTTTTTTTTTATTATGTAATAAAACTGAATTTATATATTAATATTTTTTTACTTAATACACTTTTATACATAAAATTTAAGTTAGACAATAGTTTAGGTTAATGGTAATTTTCCTCGTTCTCAAATTCTTCATCATTCGTAAATAATGAAATGGTAAATTCATTTTCGAACTCCTCAAAAGTTTCATCTGGACCTTCAATTTCACATGATAAGAGATTTATAACGTCGATGGGAAGGGCAAGACTTTTATGCATTCGAATTCGCTTCTCAAGGTTAGTTGATGAAATAATAGGATCGGAGGTATCCATTGCTCTATTAAAAACATCGGCGAAATTATTTATTCTAATGTGCTTCCGTGCGTGATAAATTCTATCTTCTTTATAGATTTTGTTGCGTGATTCAGACGCTTTTTCGCCAAAATAACCCACAGGAAGAACAGTGTTTTCCATAATCAGCCTAGAATGGACAATAATTTTATGAACAGTTGCTGTCATTGGCAGCCATTCATAATTGTCAACAATTAACTCGCCAGTTTTAAAACAAAATTGTTCAAATTTATCTAAATTTATCGGAAATTGACATGACAAGCATATTAATATTGTTCTAAGATTTTTAATTATGTGCTGGTCAACTCCCGTAATTTCTGAAAATTTAACAAACTCGTTGAATGCTCGCCGTGCAGTGTTTCCATTATCTGTATTGCAAGATCCATTTTGTTTAGGCTTATCAACCTTTAATGATAGCCTATCCCAAAACATATGCTGAATATCTTTTTTCTGATCAGCTACAGCTTTCTTATCTGAAGAAGTTACCACTCGCCATTTTTTCAAAGTAAGCTTATAGCCGACATGCAAGACAAACTCAAAACATCTAATCCAGCAATGTAATGGGCTTAATCCATGTTTTAAATTTTGCATAAGTGGTACAAACCTTTGGCACTTACAATTTTTATTTGTAATAAAATCCTTTGGCGTGGCATTACATATTGGACATGCTTGAAAAGATTTTGTTTCTGTAAGTGCATTAAGCACCTTTCCATCTATGACCGCCAGATAAAGCCGATATTTTATATAAATGCATTGTTGGTTGTTTAATTTTACTTTGCACGGTACAATGTTTTCGATTGCTTCTTTAATATCTTGGTTCTCTCTTACTATAGCTTCTTATGTTTCTTTTAAAAATTCTAATTTCAGGGGACGACAAAATCTTATTGATTGCGGAGTACGATTATTCCATAATAGATTTCCCGAAGCTTCAATTAATCTAAGAGGCGTTACGGTAGTTGCAAAAAGGCTAGAGTCTGCATCGCAGGATCTTTGGTCAGTATATGCCTGGTTGTAGTTTGACTGACCGGTACTTCCATCGAATCCGTAGCTCAAAATAAGGTCCGCAGATAAGAAATTTAATCCTTGTTTTCTCATTACATTTATGATGACGTCCTCTTGGAGCCAAACAATACGAGTGGCCGTATGGCTTAAAAGGTCTTGCAGAGGCACCTTAGCGACAGCTTCACTTATTTGCATTATAGCTGGCCTGCAATTTTTTTTTTGTTCGGCTACATCTCTATACAGGGGATAAATGTCAGCATTTCTATTCTTTGCATCCTCTCTAATTGCGCAATACTGTTCCTTGGACAAGCTCTGATCCAAAATTAAAGCTAAAGCTTCGTCTTTAGAGGCTCGAAAAGGCCTTTCAATAGGATTTGTCAAAATATTTCTTACATCTGTTGCTTTTTCGGGGCTGTTTGCAAAAATTTTAAGTACTGCAGCAAGATCAAACTGTCCCTGCCTACGCGCAGCTGCGCTGGATGCTTGAATTAGCAAAGAGACGTTGCTCCCTTGAGAATTTGATAGAGTTGCTGCTTGTTTTCTTTTCGCTTCTTCTCCTTTCAACAAGTAAGCCAACTTAGGACGTCCAATTTGTTGGTTATTGCTAAAATTTGATTCATTAACGTGCATCTTGGTTGTGCTCATTAACCAATTCGAATGCCTTTTTTCAAAATATATTTTGTTTCTGTAGCATTTCTTCCATTTGGCACTTAAATTTTGGCAAAAAATTTGGGTTTTGTGTTTTATATAAGATACATTACTAGAAACAATGATGTTTTTGTTTAATTTCCTCTTAAAGAAATCCAGAATTGCAATTTCTTGCTGGATGTTGGTTTTCGCGATGCGCCATATGTCAAACAGCTCCGCGTTTGAAAACTCAAAGTCACCTGCTAAACATTGAATTACGCTGATTTGAGACAAACTGCCTTTAAATCAGAAATAATGGCTCTACGACAAACACTTGGACGTACACCTATGGACCCATATGGTTGTTTTATATATTTCCGCAAAGATGAAATTTCTTGCAAATAAGAGTACCTTTGAGAACATATGCTAGTTTTACAAAATATTAATAGAACACGCACAAATACAAAATATTAGTACAATCAACACATACTACAAACCCGTATAGTTGGAATCCATTTTGAATTTCACAAATTATGCATATATTTGAATATTACGAATTTTCAATTAAGCTGCAAAAATATTGCTATCTCAAAGCACTTGATATTTGACAACAAAAGCTGACTTTTACAGCTGTGAGCTCTAACATTGCAATGTTATACAACCAATTTCGATTGTATCGGAATTTTTCACACAGAGGTTGTCCTCTTAAAAGTTAAATATCTTAAATTGTGCGCAAAAGTGCACATTAAGACTATATGCCCTGGATTAGGAATAAATAGCTCTAAAAAATGACATTACACTTACAGCTATGGCTTTTAATGCTTATTGTAAAAGACTATGCAAAGTAAGATTTTCTTTGCAAAAATTATCGATGACCACCACTTAATTAATATACCAGCAAAAACAAAGACACGAACAAAAACATGAAAGTAATGATGCAAAACACAGAGTACATACCCGTACTATAAATATCAATCGCCAATTCGTGTCTTAAACTTATTTAACTTAAAGATTTATTAATTCTTATTTAACATCTAAATTTGCTCTCAAACAACATTCGTGCTGTTTGGTTGAAACATCTGACTTCAACTGTTAATAACATATCAGGGGTCTGTTAACTTAACATATCTGTTATGCATCAAAAAAGTTCAATGTATTTACAACAGATTTGAATTAAGAAAAAGTAAATTTAAGTATATGTAAAAAATGACTAAATACCAGATATTTGACAAAATTCCCCATAGTGCAATGTAAGCCCTGATCGTGCAGGTGAAATTGGCTTCATCAAATTTTTCCTCAACGGGAAAGCAGCATCGCCAACAAAAAAAATGCGGGAATGGTTCTCTATCGCTACAGTTGGGTAGAGGTTTGTTTGGTGGCAATGGTAGTGTCCCGTCTAAAAGTTTTGTGCCAATATCTGATAAGCGGAAAACACCTTTTAAAGACAATAACACTATAATTACTTAGGTTTACATAATAGGTTAGGTTAGGTTAGACCGGCTGACCCTCCCCGGGGGAAGTGTCACACATAGACCACTGAGGGTCCTTAGTGAAGCCGGCGTTCGGATAAGTTGGGACTATCTATACGTGTGGTCCTGTGGCGTTTGTGTGCTTCGGGCAAATGCTAGAAGCTTGTTCGGTTCCATCTTGCTGGCCTCCTCTAGGGATGCCAGGAAGGGAGCCTGGAGGTGTTGTAAGCGTTTTGCTGCCAGTGCAGGGCAGTTGCAAAGTAGGTGCTCTAGTGTTTCTTTGACACCTGGTTCCTTGCACTTCCTGCATTCATCGTTGTCTGTCATGCCTAGCCTTTTCGCATGAGCTGCGACAAGGCAGTGGCCCGTCAGGAGTCCTGTAAGCATGCGGCAATCATGCCTTTGTAGTTTCAGCATGTATTGCGATAGCTTGTCGCTGTGCGTTTTACACATTATTTTGGAGATCCAGCAATTAGAGGTGTTTGTCCAACTTTGTGCTGCAGAATACCGTGCCTGTGTTTCCATGTACGAGTGTAGCGTTCGCAAGGAGATCGGAGTTTCTGCCATGTGGCTGTTGAGTCCCGTCGCTCCTTGTTTAGCCAGAGAGTCAGCTTTTTCATTTCCTTCGAAACCCTGATGGCTGGGAATCCAATAGATGCGCACGTTTTTGAGCGTGCTAAGCGCATCTAGTGCCTCCCTGCTCGCCAGGAAATCTCGGGATCTTATGTAGTGCGACTGTAAGGCTTTTATTGCAGCCTGGCTGTCCACGAATATGTTTACTTCGTTGAGTGTTGTATTCGTTTGTAGGACCGTTTCCGCCGCTTTCCTTATTGCGAATATCTCCGCCTGGAATATACTGCAGTGGTCTGGTAGTTTGTAGGATAGGCTAATGGGCTCATGGCCCCCTCATTCATTTTTGAACCGTCTGTGTATATGTTGATTGCTGTCTGCTCTGCTCCTGAGCGCCAATCATCTTTTCCTAAGAGCGTGGGCGTGAAGTTGAAATTGTTTTTTGGGATCATGTAGTCTGTTTCGACCCGAGTCCCTATTCCAATTGTACTATGCCCGTAGTTATGTTTTGTCATGTTGCCTATCGTGCAAAGATTTTGAGCAGTCTTTTTTGCTACTAGGCGTGCCTGTATGTCCACTGGGTTGACATTCAATATAGCTTGTAGTGCTTTCGTGGGTGTGGTCCTCAGCGCCCCTGTGATGCACATGAGTGCATGTCGCTGGGTTTTTTCCAATCGTTTTAGGTAAGTGGATTTCTCCGTGGCCTTCCACCATACCAGTATTCCGTAGAGTAGTATGGGGCGCACAATGGAGATCAGAATCCAATGTGTTAGTCTTGGCGAGAGTCCCCAAGTGCTGCCCAACATTTTTTGCGATGTGTAGAGCGCATTGGTGGCTTTCTTCACCCTTTCTTCTACATTGAGCTTCCAGCTCAGCGTGCTGTCCAATACTATTCCCAGATATTTAATACTCTCCTTTGGTATCAGCGGTTTATCGTTTATTTTGGGGGGCGTCCAGCTGTTGTTACAGACAACGCAGCTAACATGGTCAAAGCTGTTTATGAAGTTTTTGGACAAAAAAAAACATTTACCTTGTGTGGCTCACACATTAAATCTAGTAGCAAAGGGCGGTTTAAATATGGACCCTGCAAAGCTGTTGCTTTCGAAAATTAAAGTAATTGCAACTTTTTTTAAGCAAAGCTGTGTGGCGAGCGACGAGCTTCGAAAACTTCAATGCGACCACAAATTAATTCAAGAAGTTCCTACAAGGTGGAACAGTACATTTTACATGTTGGAAAGATTTTTGTCATTGAAAGAGAAAGTCAACGCAGCTGTAATGAAATTAAAACAGATACTACAACGATTTCCGGAGTTGAAATCAACCTAGCGGAATTCCTAATAGATTTGCTTCAACCTTTGGAATCTGCCACCCGAGATATGTCTGGTCAAAAGTATTGCACCGTCAGAATGATTATTCCGGTCACAAATGCGATGACAGATGACATTAAAGCTGTTACACCCAATGACAAAATAACGAAACAATGTCGTCAATGCCTCCTAACGGAAATTCAAAAACGTTTTTCATCAATCGAGCAAGTATGTATATATAATAAAATTATTTTAAAATGCTTTTTTTATCTTTGCTTTTAGGTTTCAATTCTAGCAATGTCGACAGTCTTAGACCCACGATTTAAAAAATGTTTTTTTTTAAATTGTATGGCAGCTGCTACTGCAGTTACGAAGCTTGACATATTTAGTGATGCCGGAGCAAGTTGCACAAACACAACAAGTGCAGAAAGTACTGAAGTTACTGAAGTTAAAAAATCGTCTTTTGGAGTAAAGTAGCAAACGTGCATGCTCAAAACACAAAAATTTTGGAGAAAAACGAAATGCCGTATTATTTAAATTTGCCCATGGCTGATCCCAAAGCCAATCCACTAGAAATCTGGGACGCAGAAAAAGACTAAAGCCAGAAAGACTCTCGAAGCTTCTATTTTTGGGAAGTTTGGAAAGTGAAGAGTGGGAGCTATAAATGCACTGTAAGTTTTTCGATACATAACCAACTTTAAAATTTAACAACGACTTTTTTCTTATAGATATTTTTATAATTTTGTTGGATCTCTTGTTTTAGTTTTAAAAACTATATTTTGTGTTTAAACATGTATCCAAGCTGAAAAATGGATCTCTGTTTTCTTAGTTTTAAAGATTTATCTATATTCGGTTATATTTGAACCTGAGTAAACATATTTCGTAATTAAAAAATGATTTAAAAAAAAAAGTATTTAAAATGGTTTTTATTTGCATATTTAATTTATTTTTTATTTTTTAGGTGCAAGTAAGCACTACAGTTATAATATCAAAAAAAAAATCTGTTGCTGAAATATCGATATCGACTCGATATACGCGATATTGAACGCGATATGATATTTTCGATATGATATTTAATTTGATATTATCATTAATATCGATATCGATATTTTCTTGGCGATATACATCCCTAATTCAAATAGTGTGAAAGGTCTTCAGTTACTAGCCCGAAAAATATTAAGCGTTCCAGCAAGCTCGGCTACGAGCGAAAGAGTGTTTTCGACATCCGGGCTAATATTAAGCGAGCGTCGTACTCGACTATCAAGTTCCAATCTTGATAAAATTTTATGTTTATATAAAAATATGTAAAATAAAAGAAAATTATGTTTAAATAAATATATATAAAGATTTTTTTGTTTATATTATAAAAAAAAACAAGTAAAAACGTTGCAGTCGGACGCAACCGACTGCGGAATACTTTGATACCAGTAAAAGAACGGTTGATAAGGAAGCATGCAGGGGCGAAGGGAGTGGGCCATGTGGTAAGCATCGCCAGCTATCATGTTACCAAATTTGGTGACTTTAGCTCAAAAACTGTGGAAGATAACTTAACTTCAAAATTTAAAAGGTGGGCGGCAGAAGTAGGCGTGGCATCTTAATTTTTGAATCAAATGTTTTGAACTGTCACCATCTATATTCATAAAAAGTTTGGTGGCTCAAGCTCAAAAACTGTTAGAGATATAGCCGATACCGATTTTATAAGGCGGGTGGCTTAGGTGGGCGTGGCATTCAACATTTTTTAATGCACATCTTTTGTAGATGCTGCTTTCTATCTTTCTACCCAATTTACGGGCTAACTATAAGAGATAGAGAAAACTATAGGCGTTTCCAATATCAAGTAGAAGAGGGGGAATGGGGGCGGAATCAGGGGGCGTGGCATCCAAAACTTTGATGCATTTTTTTGGGGAACGTCAATATCTATCTTCACACAAAATTTGGTGGCTCTAGCCCAAAAAATGTGAAAACTATAGGCGTTTCCAATTTCATGGAGAAGGGAGGATGGGGGCGGAATCAGGGGGCGTGGCATCCAAAATTTTGATGCATTTTTTTCAGGGACGTGACTAGCTATCTGCGTTCAAAATTTGGTAATTCTAGTTGAAAGAATGTGAGAAATATTTGGTTTTATAGGTTTCATGTTATCGAACTTATCGATTTCCCTGCCTCCTAGTGGGCGTGGCAACCCCATCTTGACACTTTATCTGTCTCTCCTATAGACAAACATAATTGCAAAGTTTCAAGTCTCTAGCTTTACGGGTGACGAAAAAAGTTGCGTTCATACGGACAGACGGACAGACACCATGACGGACATTGCACAAAACCAATATACTATGAGACCTTCGGTATCAAAGTATAAAAAGTGAGCCCGAGGCGCTTTATTTACACACACG
Organism: Scaptomyza hsui; assembly: GCA_018152825.1. NCBI lineage: Eukaryota > Metazoa > Arthropoda > Insecta > Diptera > Drosophilidae > Scaptomyza > Scaptomyza hsui. The sequence goes on from JAECXO010000254.1 coordinate 624,432, forward strand.
ATACATTTGCCAGCTTGATCCAGACTGAGTCGTGGTTTCGTTCTTGCTCACCTACCAAGTACAATGTATGCCCTAACGGGACTTGCACTAACACCAGTGCATGCAGAATATAAAATCATAAAGTAACTATTGAATATATGCAAAGAAATCATATAAAAGAATAAATAGTTTAATCGATGATTTTCTTATGTTTGTTAGTAATCTATATCGAAAACACATATCTAGAAAACTTTTGTCTCTTGAATTAAATGCACACCGCAGCACATCAAAAGGAAGAATATTAAAAAGTCTAAAGAAGTTAAATATTATTATTGGAGCTGGTAATATTTAATAGGTTATGGGCCCAGTCACCAATGATAATATAATTAATAAACATTTAAGTAATTCGTGGTAAAATAAAAAAAATTAGAAGTAACGCTTCTAAGAAACTTGTCTGTGTGTGCGTGTGCATCGGTCGAAGCGGGGCCTGCCAGAAGTGTACTTGTGCGTACAAAACTAAAAAAAAAATTTGCTCTATCGAAGCGGGGCCTGCTTAAACTTCCAGTGCAGTGACATCTTTATATAATTAATTTATAAAAATTTAAACAACATTAAAAAAAAATATGTATATTAAATAATTAAATAAATTAAAAATTATGGAAAAGGCGAAAAGAAATATACGACCATTTGATGGCAAAAATTATTCCATATGGAAATTTAGGGTTAAGGAGGTTTTTTAGCCGAAAGTGATGCCATTAAAGTTATTGAAAATGAATGGCCAGAAAATGTTTCAGACCAGTGGGAGAAAGCCGAAAAAGTTGCAAAAAGTGTTATAATCGAATATTTAGATGATTCTCTCCTTAGCTTTGTAACCACAGGGTGCACAGCAAGAGAAATTTTTGCTAAGTTAGATAGCATATACGAACGGAAGAGTTTAGCATCACAGCTTTCAATCAGAAAGCAATTATTAAGTTTAAAGTTAAAACCAAATTTTACTCTTATGCAACATTTTTGTATTTTTGACAATCTTTTTTCGGAACTTATTTGTGCGGGGGCAAAAATTGTGGAAATGGACAAGGTGTCACATCTGCTTTTAACTCTTCCTTCTTCCTATGATGGAATTATTACAGCAGTAGAAACTTTATCGGAAGAAAGTTTGTCGCTAGCTTTTGCCAAGAATAAACTTTTAGATTATGAAATAAAATTGAAAAGTGCTAGCAAAGTCACTAGTTTGAAAGTCTTACAAGCAGTAAGAAATTGCAGACAAAATGAAAATCAAATAAATGCAAACTTTACAAAAATAAAAATAATTTTAAAAATAAAATTAAAAGAAATGCTAATCTGAAATGTCACCACTGCAATAAAATGGGGCATATTAAAAGGGACTGTTTTCTTTTGAAAAGAATTCAGCAAAATAATAACAATAATAATATGAATAAAAACATGGCAAATAAAAATAAAGATAATTGCAAGCAAGCACAAACGGCCACTGCACAACCAAACACAGGTTTTGCCTTTATGCTAAAAAGGGTAATAAATGAATCAAATAATAACGGAATATCGTTTATACTGGATTCGGGTGCTTCGGATCACATAATCAACGATAAAAGTTTATTTGTTAATTGCAACGAGTTGGAGCAACCCATAGAGATTGCAACTGCCAAACGAGATGAATACATATATGCAACAGCAAAAGGTGCTGTGGAGGTCCGAAACCGATACCAATCCAAAATCACCCTGAAGGACGTGCTGTTCTCTGAACATATTCCTCAGAATTTGCTGTCGGTCAAGCGAATGCAAGACGCTGGGATGGAAATTGTATTTTCGGCAGGATGTGTGGAAGTATCTAAAGACGGCCAAACAATTTTAAAATGTATGTATGCTTATAATGTTCCTTATGTTGAATTTGAACTATGCCAAAGGGCATACCTAACAAATAAAAATAACATAAATATGTATAAATAATGGCATGAGAGATTGGGACATATTAGCAAGGGAAAATTAATGGAATTAAAAAGAAATAATATGTGTGAAGATATAAATTTATTAAATAATATTCAATATAGTGATGAAGTATGTGATGCTTGTATTATTGGAAAGCAAGCTAGGCTACCATTCTCGAAATTCAAGAATAAAGAATATATTCAAAGACCTTTATTCATAATACATTCGGATGTTTGTGGTCCGATTACTCCTCCTACAATTGATGGTAAAAATTATTATGTTGTCTTTGTTGATGAGTTCACACATTATTCTGTAACTTATTTAATAACACATTAATCTGATGTGTTTACCTTTTTCAAAGATTTTGTTGCGAAAAGTGCAAATCATTTCAACCTTAAAGTCGTTAATTTGTACATTGACAATGGCAGAGAATATCTGTCAAATGAAATGCGCAGTTATTGCGTTCAGAAGCGAATTAGTTATCATTTAACAGTTCCGCATACGCCACAGTTAAACGGTGTATCTGAACGTATGATTAGGACAATAACAGAAAAGGCGCGGGCTATGATAAATGGAACTAGATTAGAAAAACGTTTTTGGGGTGAAGCTGTATTAACAGCTACTTATCTGATAAATAGAAGTCCAACTAATGCTTTAATTAATAAAAAGAAAACTGCTTTTGAAATGTGGCATAATAAAAAGCCAAATTTAAAGTACTTAAAAGTGTTCGGTTCTACAGTATATATACATAACAAAACAAGGAAAAGAAATTTTGACGAGAAGTCAATTAAAGGAATTCTTGTTGGCTATGAGCCAAATTGTTTTAAGTTATGGGCTATTGAAGACAAGAAATTTGTTGTAGCCAGAGACGTAGTTGTAGACGAAATTTACGCGGAAATTTCTAGGCCTCAAACTTTCGTAGTGGAACACCCCAATAATGATCCAATTATCCAGAATGAAAGTATGGGTAATATCCTGAATGAGAGTACGGATAATTTAGATTCTCAGAATGAAAGTATGAGAAATATTCACAGTAAAATCCTGAATGAGAGAACGGATAATGTTGATTCTCAGAATGAAAGTATGAGAAATGTTCACTGTGAGAGTACGGCCAAGAATGAAAATAATGAAATTATTTATTGTAATGTCCCGAATGAAAGTACGGATGGTCAAAGAGTCCCGAATGAAAGTTCGGATTTTAAACAATTGTCTGTTATATTCACAAACTATTTTTAGTGATATTCCGAAAACATTTAATGATATAAAAGATAGAGATGATAGGTTAAAATGGGAACAAGCTATTAAAGAAGAGTTAGACGCTCATTATTCAAATAATACTTGGAACCTTGTTGAAAGACCTGAAAGTAAAAATATTGTTGACTGTAGGTGGGTTTTCACAATAAAGAATGATGAAATGGGTAACCCTATTAAATATAAAGCCACACTTGTGGCACGTGGTTTTACGCAACAATATTTGATTGATTACGATGAAACGTTTGCGCCTGTAGCAAGGGTAACTAGTTTTCGTTTTATTTTATCCTTATCAAATCAATTTAATTTAAAGACACATCATATGGATGTGAAGACGGCATTTTAAATGGGCAATTAAAGGAGGAAATTTATATGACAATTCCTCAAGAGTTGGCCTGTTACAATGATAACAAAGTCTGCAAACTTAACAAATCAATTTATGGTCTTAAACAAGCAGCTCGATGCTGGTATGAGATGTTTGAGAAAATATTAAAAACTGTTGGATTTGTTAGCTCTGCTGTAGATCATTGTATTTACATTCTTGATAAAGGAGATATTAAAAAGAATATATATTTGCTACTTGTTGAAATTAGCAAGTTAAATTGTTCTCATTATTAATCATATGTCTGCGTACTAATATACATCGTATGAAGTATCGATGTATCGATTGATCTTTTATACCACCACTGTACTTTTCGATTATGATCTTCAGTTCCAAAATATAGTTTGTCTAAGCAACTACTCACAGTGTTGTTATTTTGAGTGAACTCTTTTATTCACAGCTGCGCTTACTCTACAAGAGCAAATATTCATCAACATTGGTTATGGGCCCAGACTCACACAGTGATTAAGATGAGTCTGTATAACATTGAAAAGTTGAGGGAAAGCAATTACGATGTATGGTGTGTGCAAATGCGAAGTGTACTCGTACATCAGGAGCTGTAGTGTGTTGTGTGCGGCAATAATGAGCAACCAAGCACAAGTGACGCAAAAAGTGTGTTAGCAGACGAAAAAGCATTGGCTCTGATAATTCTAAATGTGCAAGTCTCTCAGTTGAATTATGTAAAGGGTTGTAAAACCGCCAAAGAAGCTTGGGAAAATTAAGTACAGTGTATGTATCTACCGGTCCGCTTTCGTAAAGTGTCGTTGTACAAGAAAATGTTAAGTTTAAAGTTGACGTCAGATAGTAGTATGACGCAATAAATCAATTCGTTTGTCGAAATTGTGGATAAACTAACAGAAGTTAACATCGAACTTAGTGACGAGCTGAAAGTAATAATAATGCTTTCGAGTTTAACTGCTAAATTTGCTAATTTGCATACGCTTGCCGAGGCATATCGCCAACACCACTTTGAAACTAAATAACTCACATGGTATCCTGTGGCATCCTAGCATCCTGAGCATCCAGTCCAGAAGTCCAGTAGCTGTACCTGCAAAGAAAAATAAAAGGAAATCAAATCACTATTGGCTTCTAAAAAGATACTTCATCTGCAACTACACCTGCAAAACACCATTCGATACTCGGCATACATTCTGTTCAATCACTCCAGAAGTCCAGAAGTCACCTGAAAAGAAAGATTAGAACCTATTACTATTGGACTAAAACATCTCTGGCGCTGCAACAACACCCGCAGCCCAGCATACACGCTTGGCAAAAATATGCAAAACTGCTAATTTGCAAATACATCTGCTTGCCAGCGCGTAACGCTAATACTCCAACAATCCGGAAAAACTGAACTTACTTGACATCCTGTGGCATCCTGAGGCATCCTGTGGCATCCGAGAAAGAAATCAAAACAAATCGAATTTTGGTCACAAAATACACTTTCTGTATTGCTTTTTGCCAAGAATAAACTTTTAGATTATGAAATAAAATTGAACAGTGCTAGCAAAGTCACTAGTTTGAAAGTCTTACAAGCAGTAAGAAATTGCAGACAAAATGAAAATCAAATAAATGCAAACTTTACAAAAATAAAAATAATTTTAAAAATAAAATTAAAAGAAATGCTAATCTGAAATGTCACCACTGCAATAAAATGGGGCATATTAAAAGGGACTGTTTTCTTTTTGAAAAGAATTCAGCAAAATAATAACAATAATAATATGAATAAAAACATGGCAAATAAAAATAAAGATAATTGCAAGCAAGCACAAACGGCCACTGCACAACCAAACACAGGTTTTGCCTTTATGCTAAAAAGGGTAATAAATGAATCAAATAATAACGGAATATCGTTTATACTGGATTCGGGTGCTTCGGATCACATAATCAACGATAAAAGTTTATTTGTTAATTGCAACGAGTTGGAGCAACCCATAGAGATTGCAACTGCCAAACGAGATGAATACATATATGCAACAGCAAAGGTGCTGTGGAGGTCCGAAACCGATACCAATCCAAAATCACCCTGAAGGACGTGCTGTTCTCTGAACATATTCCTCAGAATTTGCTGTCGGTCAAGCGAATGCAAGACGCTGGGATGGAAATTGTATTTTCGGCAGGATGTGTGGAAGTATCTAAAGACGGCCAAACAATTTTAAAATGTATGTATGCTTATAATGTTCCTTATGTTGAATTTGAACTATGCCAAAGGGCATACCTAACAAATAAAAATAACATAAATATGTATAAATAATGGCATGAGAGATTGGGACATATTAGCAAGGGAAAATTAATGGAATTAAAAAGAAATAATATGTGTGAAGATATAAATTTATTAAATAATATTCAATATAGTGATGAAGTATGTGATGCTTGTATTATTGGAAAGCAAGCTAGGCTACCATTCTCGAAATTCAAGAATAAAGAATATATTCAAAGACCTTTATTCATAATACATTCGGATGTTTGTGGTCCGATTACTCCTCCTAAAATTGATGGAAAAAATTATTATGTTGTCTTTGTTGATGAGTTCACACATTATTCTGTAACTTATTTAATAACACATAAATCTGATGTGTTTACCTTTTTCAAAGATTTTGTTGCGAAAAGTGAAAATCATTTCAACCTTAAAGTCGTTAATTTGTACATTGACAATGGCAGAGAAAATCTGTCAAATGAAATGCGCAGTTATTGCGTTCAGAAGGGAATTAGTTATCATTTAACAGTTCCGCATACGCCACAGTTAAACGGTGTATCTGAACGTATGATTAGGACAATAACAGAAAAGGCGCGGGCTATGATAAATGGAGCTAGATTAGAAAAACGTTTTTGGGGTGAAGCTGTATTAACAGCTACTTATCTGATAAATAGAAGTCCAACTAATGCTTTAATTAATAAAAAAGAAAACTGCTTTTGAAATGTGGCATAATAAAAAGCCAAATTTAAAGTACTTAAAAGTGTTCGGTTCTACAGTATATACATAACAAAACAAGGAAAAGAAATTTTGACGAGAAGTCAATTAAAGGAATTCTTGTTGGCTATGAGCCAAATTGTTTTAAGTTATGGGCTATTGAAGACAAGAAATTTGTTGTAGCCAGAGACGTAGTTGTAGACGAAATTTACGCGGAAACTTCTAGGCCTCAAACTTTCGTAGTGGAACACCCCAATAATGATCCAATTATCCAGAATGAAAGTATGGGTAATATCCTGAATGAGAGTACGGATAATTTAGATTCTCAGAATGAAAGTATGAGAAATATTCACAGTAAAATCCTGAATGAGAGTACGGATAATATTGATTCTCAGAATGAAAGTATGAGAAATGTTCACTGTGAGAGTACGGCCATGAATGAAAATAATGAAATTATTTATTGTAATGTCCCGAATGAAAGTACGGATGGTCAAAGAGTCCCGAATGAAAGTACGGATTTTAAACAATTGTCTGTTGTATTCACAAACTATTTTAAGTGATATTCCGAAAACATTTAATGATATAAAAGATAGAGATGATAGGTTAAAATGGGAACAAGCTATTAAAGAAGAGTTAGACGCTCATTATTCAAATAATACTTGGAACCTTGTTGAAAGACCTGAAAGTAAAAATATTGTTGACTGTAGGTGGGTTTTCACAATAAAGAATGATGAAATGGGTAACCCTATTAAATATAAAGCCACACTTGTGGCACGTGGTTTTACGCAACAATATTTGATTGATTACGATGAAACTTTTGCGCCTGTAGCAAGGGTAACTAGTTTTCGTTTTATTTTATCCTTATCAAATCAATTTAATTTAAAGACACATCATATGGATGTGAAGACGGCATTTTTAAATGGGCAATTAAAGGAGGAAATTTATATGACAATTCCTCAAGAGTTGGCCTGTTACAATGATAACAAAGTCTGCAAACTTAACAAATCAATTTATGGTCTTAAACAAGCAGCTTGATGCTGGTATGAGATGTTTGAGAAAATATTAAAAACTGTTGGATTTGTTAGCTCTGCTGTAGATCATTGTATTTACATTCTTGATAAAGGAGATATTAAAAGAATATATATTTGCTACTTGTTGAAATTAGCAAGTTAAATTGTTCTCATTATTAATCATATGTCTGCGTACTAATATACATCGTATGAAGTATCGATGTATCGATTGATCTTTTATACCACCACTGTACTTTTCGATTATGATCTTCAGTTCCAAAATATAGTTTGTCTAAGCAACTACTCACAGTGTTGTTATTTTGAGTGAACTCTTTTATTCACAGCTGCGCTTACTCTACAAGAGCAAATATTCATCAACATTGGTTATGGGCCCAGACTCACACAGTGATTAAGATGAGTCTGTATAACATTGAAAAGTTGAGGGAAAGCAATTACGATGTATGGTGTGTGCAAATGCGAAGTGTACTCGTACATCAGGAGCTGTAGTGTGTTGTGTGCGGCAATAATGAGCAACCAAGCACAAGTGACGCAAAAAGTGTGTTAGCAGACGAAAAAGCATTGGCTCTGATAATTCTAAATGTGCAAGTCTCTCAGTTGAATTATGTAAAGGGTTGTAAAACCGCCAAAGAAGCTTGGGAAAAATTAAGTACAGTGTATGTATCTACCGGTCCGCTTCGTAAAGTGTCGTTGTACAAGAAAATGTTAAGTTTAAAGTTGACGTCAGATAGTAGTATGACGCAATAAATCAATTCGTTTGTCGAAATTGTGGATAAACTAACAGAAGTTAACATCGAACTTAGTGACGAGCTGAAAGTAATAATAATGCTTTCGAGTTTAACTGCTAAATTTGCTAATTTGCATACGCTTGCCGAGGCATATCGCCAACACCACTTTGAAACTAAATAACTCACATGGTATCCTGTGGCATCCTAGCATCCTGAGCATCCAGTCCAGAAGTCCAGTAGCTGTACCTGCAAATAAAAAATAAAAGGAAATCAAATCACTATTGGCTTCTAAAAAGATACTTCATCTGCAACTACACCTGCAAAACACCATTCGGAACTCGGCATACATTCTGTGCAATCACTCCAGAAGTCCAGAAGTCACCTGAAAAGAAAAAATTAGAACCTATTACTATTGGACTAAAACATCTCTGGCGCTGCAACAACACCCGCAGCCCAGCATACACCTTGGCAAAAATATGCAAAACTACTAATTTACAAATACATCTGCTTGCCAGCGCGTATCGCCAATACTCCAACAATCCGGAAAAACTGAACTTACTTGACATCCTGTGGCATCCTGAGGCATCCTGTGGCATCCGAGAAAGAAATCAAAACAAATCAAATTTTGGTCACAAAATACACTTTCTGTATTGCTTTTGCCAAGAATAAACTTTTAGATTATGAAATAAAATTGAACAGTGCTAGCAAAGTCACTAGTTTGAAAGTCTTACAAGCAGTAAGAAATTGCGGCTAGCGGCTATTGTTAGTACCCCTACACCTGCTGCCAGCCCGTTAATGGTATTTAACTCACCGGCAATTAACCCGGTGTTACCTAAAACTAATGTTCTTCCCGTAGATCCCTGTGGTTCAAACGATAGTCAGCCTACTGATTCTACGTTAGGTTCAACTCTTAAGCCCATTAGGGTTGTACCTCAGAGTAAATTTGTTTTTGTTTTTAGGCTAGCTTCCGATAATTCTGCGGAAGATGTAAGCGCCTATATAAAAGGTAAAATTGATTCCCGCGAATTGTTGTCGACAAATTTAAATTCAAGCTCGCCCGCGATATATCGTCCTTTAAGCTGAGTGTTCCGCCGGAACTTTTCTCAACGATTTGTTCTGAAAAGTTTTGGCCGCCACACATCATAGTGAAGGAGTATGTTAGTAGGCGAAGTAATACTAATAACAATGTTAGGATCAGAAGTGCTCCGCCTGTTGCATCCACTTTAGTAGCAAAAAACTAACACAGTTGATTACCTCCCTCTTACTGGGTTATCAGAATGTAAGAGGACTTTGTAGTAAACTTAGTACTTTGTACCTTAATAGTCATTCTTTTCCCTTTCATGTCGTTGCCTTCACCGAAACGTGGTTAAGACAAGACATACTTAATTCTGAAGTATTATCTAACAGATTCTGTATCTATAGAAAGGACCGCCCTCTGCGCCGTGGTGGTGGGGTGCTTATTGCTGTTGATGTGGACTTTTCCTCTGAGACAGTAATATTAAGTGGCTCTATAGATATTGAGTTTGTTGCTGTAAAGTTAAATATTAACGGTGTTGGTATTTATATTTCTTGTTCCTATATACCACCTTTATCTGACAGCTCTGTTTATAATGAACATATGTCAGCAATACTTTCCATATCTTCTATGCTTTCTGATCGTGATATTTTTGTAGTTCTTGGCGATTTTAATATTGCTGATGCTACTTGGATTTCAAGTCCGGACTCAAGCGTGTTGACCCCCATGGTGCAGACTGATTTTCTGGTTGGTTTATTTGAAATGTCGTTGGGTCAGATCAATGGCATTCCAAATTCTCTTGGTAAAATGCTTGATTTGGTATTTGTTTCGGATCCATCTACTCTATCTGTGTCAAGATCCCTTCCCATATCCACTCCCGAAGACTTATACCACCCGACGTTGGAGGTGTTGATCACTTTGCCTGCCTGTGCCGTACGCCAGTGTAGTGAACCATTAAGACGGGTACGTCAATTTCGGAAAACCGATTTTGTAAAACTTACCCGGCTCTTAGAATTGGTTGACTGGTCGCCCCTCTATGGTTCTGAGGACTTGGATACGGCAATCAGTATTTTTTATTGCACCTTAGAAAATTTATTCGATAAGTGTGTCCCTTTTGGTAGGCCAAGTAGGAAAAACAAACCTGCGTGGTTTACACGAGAGTTGACTGCCCTTAAAAATCGAAAATCTAAGCTTTATAAGAGTTTCAGAAAATCTGGCTCTTCTATTCATTACTCATCATACTTGATTGCGCGTTCCAGTTTTTCAGTCATGAATAATTCATGTTATAAAAATTACCTAAGTCGGTGCAGACTACAGTTTCAGCAAGATCCTAAGAGGTTCTATGACTTCGTTAATGCGAAGCGAAAGTCATCAACACTTCCATCTAATTTATCTTTTGAAAACAAGTCGGCCAATTCGGATCAGGCCATTGCCGATTTATTTGCCGAATTTTTTCAAACAACATACAGTTCAATTGATAATCAGGTTGATCTGCCTTACCCGTATCAGGTTGATGCCTCTAATTGCATTTTTGAACCAAGTATCACGGAGTGTTCATTACTACGTGATCTACAGGGTAGTAAGCCTGTATTTTCCCCGGGACCTGACGGCGTACCAAGCTGTGTGCTTAAGTACTGTGCTGATGGTCTCTTAAAGCCTTTGCATAAATTGTTGAGTTTGTCTATTAAGAAATGTTCATTTCCTAATATCTGGAAAGAATCATTTATTATTCCGCTCCATAAAAAAGGAGACAAGTCTAATGTTCAAAATTATAGGGGTATATCCAAATTGTCTGCTATACCAAAAATGTTTGAGAAATTAATAACTTCTCAATTACAACATTTTTGCAGATCTTTAATTTCACCGTGCCAGCATGGATTCATGAAACAAAGATCTACTACCACTAACCTGTTAGAATTTACTTCACTAGTTGTTAATGGTTTTCAAAATAAAATGCAAACGGATGTTATTTACACTGATTTCAGCAAGGCATTTGACTCGGTTAATCACTACCTTTTACTTCATAAACTTCAACTGTTAGGTTTTCCTAGCAATCTTATTCTGTGGATAAGGGAATATTTAACTCATAGAACACAGAGAGTCAGTTTTAATGACGCTGTCTCTAAGGTGGTTCATGTCACTTCCGGTGTTCCGCAAGGAAGTCACCTTGGACCTTTATTATTTACACTTTTCATCAATGATCTTCCATCTGTTATTGACCAATCTCGAGTGCTGATGTATGCTGACGATGTAAAATTATGCATGTCGGGTACTGCTCTGTTGTCTGCTCAAAAACTACAAACTGATTTAGATAATTTTCAAAAGTGGTGTCGTGTTAACTTACTAAATCTTAATTGCAACAAATGTAAAGTCATGTCTTTTTATAGATGCCTTCCTTTTTCAAATATATATTTTCTTGATGGAAGCCCACTCGATCGCATTGAATGGGTTGATGACTTAGGTATCCTTTTTGATCCGAAACTTAAATTTCACAAGCATATCTCTTCAGTTGCAAATCGAGCCTCTAGTACCTTGGGGTTCATTAAGCGCTGGTCGAAAGAATTTGACGATCCCTACATAACCAAAACACTTTACACGTCTTTGGTACGTCCTGTTCTTGAATATGGATCTTGTATCTGGTATCCCAAATACAGGATTCACCAGGATAGAATAGAATCAGTGCAAAAACAATTCTTGCTCTTTGCCCTTAGGAGATTTAACTGGGATACTAACATTAACCTACCTTCCTACCACAGTAGACTTTTACTAATAAATCTTCCTTCTCTTGCTGATCGCAGAACAATGCTTGGTGTAGTATTTTTACATAAACTAATAAATGGTGAAATTGATTCCTCCGAATTAATCAGCCAAATTAGTTTTGCTGTTCCGATCAGAAGGACAAGGAATTTTCTACCCATTGCTCTTCAAGCTTGTCAATCTAACTATGCTATTCATAACCCTTTTCGGATTTTATGTTCAAACTATAACGAGTTTTCCCACTTAATAAACGGTGTCACTTCTAGTAGTTCTCTTAAAAAGTTAGTCTTATGTCATTTGTCTACGTTTTCGCGATCTACGTAACCGTACGCTACGCGGTGTTGCCCCTCGGTCGGTTGGGCGGGAGGTTGGTTGCTTTGCTTGGGTTCGCGCGTTAACAAGCCGGTGCTTGGTATCGTTGGGCCACTTGAATGTACTGTCTTTTTTTAGTACATCTACGTCCAATAATAATAAATAAATGCAAACTTTACAAAAATAAAAATAATTTTAAAAATAAAATTAAAAGAAATGCTAATCTGAAATGTCACCACTGCAATAAAATGGGGCATATTAAAAGGGACTGTTTTCTTTTGAAAAGAATTCAGCAAAATAATAACAATAATAATATGAATAAAAACATGGCAAATAAAAATAAAAGATAATTGCAAGCAAGCACAAACGGCCACTGCACAACCAAACACAGGTTTTGCCTTTATGCTAAAAAGGGTAATAAATGAATCAAATAATAACGGAATATCGTTTATACTGGATTCGGGTGCTTCGGATCACATAATCAACGATAAAGTTTATTTGTTAATTGCAACGAGTTGGAGCAACCCATAGAGATTGCAACTGCCAAACGAGATGAATACATATATGCAACAGCAAAAGGTGCTGTGGAGGTCCGAAACCGATACCAATCCAAAATCACCCTGAAGGACGTGCTGTTCTCTGAACATATTCCTCAGAATTTGCTGTCGGTCAAGCGAATGCAAGACGCTGGGATGGAAATTGTATTTTCGGCAGGATGTGTGGAAGTATCTAAAGACGGCCAAACAATTTTAAAATGTATGTATGCTTATAATGTTCCTTATGTTGAATTTGAACTATGCCAAAGGGCATACCTAACAAATAAAAATAACATAAATATGTATAAATTATGGCATGAGAGATTGGGACATATTAGCAAGGGAAAATTAATGGAATTAAAAAGAAATAATATGTGTGAAGATATAAATTTATTAAATAATATTCAATATAGTGATGAAGTATGTGATGCTTGTATTATTGGAAAGCAAGCTAGGCTACCATTCTCGAAATTCAAGAATAAAGAATATATTCAAAGACCTTTATTCATAATACATTCGGATGTTTGTGGTCCGATTACTCCTCCTAAAATTGATGGAAAAAATTATTATGTTGTCTTTGTTGATGAGTTCACACATTATTCTGTAACTTATTTAATAACACATAAATCTGATGTGTTTACCTTTTTCAAAGATTTTGTTGCGAAAAGTGAAAATCATTTCAACCTTAAAGTCGTTAATTTGTACATTGACAATGGCAGAGAATATCTGTCAAATGAAATGCGCAGTTATTGCGTTCAGAAGGGAATTAGTTATCATTTAACAGTTCCGCATACGCCACAGTTAAACGGTGTATCTGAACGTATGATTAGGACAATAACAGAAAAGGCGCGGGCTATGATAAATGGAGCTAGATTAGAAAAACGTTTTTGGGGTGAAGCTATATTAACAGCTACTTATCTGATAAATAGAAGTCCAACTAATGCTTTAATTAATAAAAAGAAAACTGCTTTTGAAATGTGGCATAATAAAAAGCCAAATTTAAAGTACTTAAAAGTGTTCGGTTCTACAGTATATATACATAACAAAACAAGGAAAAGAAATTTTGACGAGAAGTCAATTAAAGGAATTCTTGTTGACTATGAGCCAAATTGTTTTAAGTTATGGGCTATTGAAGACAAGAAATTTGTTGTAGCCAGAGACGTAGTTGTAGACGAAATTTACGCGGAAACTTCTAGGCCTCAAACTTTCGTAGTGGAACACCCCAATAATGATCCAATTATCCAGAATGAAAGTATGGGTAATATCCTGAATGAGAGTACGGATAATTTAGATTCTCAGAATGAAAGTATGAGAAATATTCACAGAAAAATCCTGAATGAGAGAACGGATAATATTGATTCTCAGAATGAAAGTATAAGAAATGTTCACTGTGAGAGTACGGCCATGAATGAAAATAATGAAATTATTTATTGTAATGTCCCGAATGAAAGTACGGATGGTCAAAGAGTCCCGAATGAAAGTACGGATTTTAAACAATTGTCTGTTGTATTCACAAACTATTTTAAGTGATATTCCGAAAACATTTAATGATATAAAAGATAGAGATGATAGGTTAAAATGGGAACAAGCTATTAAAGAAGAGTTAGACGCTCATTATTCAAATAATACTTGGAACCTTGTTGAAAGACCTGAAAGTAAAAATATTGTTGACTGTAGGTGGGTTTTTCACAATAAAGAATGATGAAATGGGTAACCCTATTAAATATAAAGCCACACTTGTGGCACGTGGTTTTCGCAACAATATTTGATTGATTACGATGAAACTTTTGCGCCTGTAGCAAGGGTAACTAGTTTTCGTTTTATTTTATCCTTATCAAATCAATTTAATTTAAAGACACATCATATGGATGTGAAGACGGCATTTTTAAATGGGCAATTAAAGGAGGAAATTTATATGACAATTCCTCAAGAGTTGGCCTGTTACAATGATAACAAAGTCTGCAAACTTAACAAATCAATTTATGGTCTTAAACAAGCAGCTTGATGCTGGTATGAGATGTTTGAGAAAATATTAAAAACTGTTGGATTTGTTAGCTCTGCTGTAGATCATTGTATTTACATTCTTGATAAAGGAGATATTAAAAAGAATATATATTTGCTACTTGTTGAAATTAGCAAGTTAAATTGTTCTCATTATTAATCATATGTCTGCGTACTAATATACATCGTATGAAGTATCGATGTATCGATTGATCTTTTATACCACCACTGTACTTTTCGATTATGATCTTCAGTTCCAAAATATAGTTTGTCTAAGCAACTACTCACAGTGTTGTTATTTTGAGTGAACTCTTTTATTCACAGCTGCGCTTACTCTACAAGAGCAAATATTCATCAACATTGGTTATGGGCCCAGACTCACACAGTGATTAAGATGAGTCTTTATAACATTGAAAAAGTTGAGCGAAAGCAATTACGATGTATGGTGTGTGCAAATGCGAAGTGTACTCGTACATCAGGAGCTGTAGTGTGTTGTGTGCGGCAATAATGAGCAACCAAGCACAAGTGACGCAAAAAGTGTGTTAGCAGACGAAAAAGCATTGGCTCTGATAATTCTAAATGTGCAAGTCTCTCAGTTGAATTATGTAAAGGGTTGTTAAACCGCCAAAGAAGCTTGGGAAAAATTAAGTACAGTGTATGTATCTACCGGTCCGCTTCGTAAAGTGTCGTTGTACAAGAAAATGTTAAGTTTAAAGTTGACGTCAGATAGTAGTATGACACAATATATCAATTCGTTTGTCGAAATTGTGGATAAACTAACAGAAGTTAACATCGAACTTAGTGACGAGCTGAAAGTAATAATAATGCTTTCGAGTTTAACTGCTAAATTTGCTAATTTGCATACGCTTGCCGAGGCATATCGCCAACACCACTTTGAAACTAAATAACTCACATGGTATCCTGTGGCATCCTAGCATCCTGAGCATCCAGTCCAGAAGTCCAGTAGCTGTACCTGCAAAGAAAAATAAAAGGAAATCAAATCACTATTGGCTTCTAAAAAGATACTTCATCTGCAACTACACCTGCAAAACACCATTCGGAACTCGGCATACATTCTGTGCAATCACTCCAGAAGTCCAGAAGTCACCTGAAAAGAAAAAATTAGAACCTATTACTATTGGACTAAAACATCTCTGGCGCTGCAACAACACCCGCAGCCCAGCATACACGCTTGGCAAAAATATGCAAAACTACTAATTTGCAAATACATCTGCTTGCCAGCGCGTATCGCCAATACTCCAACAATCCGGAAAAACTGAACTTACCTGACATCCTGTGGCATCCTGAGGCATCCTGTGGCATCCGAGAAAGAAATCAAAACAAATCAAATTTTGGTCACAAAATACACTTTCTGTATTAAACTTTTAGATTATGAAATAAAATTGAACAGTGCTAGCAAAGTCACTAGTTTGAAAGTCTTACAAGCAGTAAGAAATTGCAGACAAAATGAAAATCAAATAAATGCAAACTTTACAAAAATAAAAATAATTTTAAAAATAAAATTAAAAGAAATGCTAATCTGAAATGTCACCACTGCAATAAAATGGGGCATATTAAAAGGGACTGTTTTCTTTTGAAAAGAATTCAGCAAAATAATAACAATAATAATATGAATAAAAACATGGCAAATAAAAATAAAAGATAATTGCAAGCAAGCACAAACGGCCACTGCACAACCAAACACAGGTTTGCCTTTATGCTAAAAAGGGTAATAAATGAATCAAATAATAACGGAATATCGTTTATACTGGATTCGGGTGCTTCGGATCACATAATCAACGATAAAAGTTTATTTGTTAATTGCAACGAGTTGGAGCAACCCATAGAGATTGCAACTGCCAAACGAGATGAATACATATATGCAACAGCAAAGGTGCTGTGGAGGTCCGAAACCGATACCAATCCAAAATCACCCTGAAGGACGTGCTGTTCTCTGAACATATTCCTCAGAATTTGCTGTCGGTCAAGCGAATGCAAGACGCTGGGATGGAAATTGTATTTTCGGCAGGATGTGTGGAAGTATCTAAAGACGGCCAAACAATTTTAAAATGTATGTATGCTTATAATGTTCCTTATGTTGAATTTGAACTATGCCAAAGGGCATACCTAACAAATAAAAATAACATAAATATGTATAAATAATGGCATGAGAGATTGGGACATATTAGCAAGGGAAAATTAATGGAATTAAAAGAAATAATATGTGTGAAGATATAAATTTATTAAATAATATTCAATATAGTGATGAAGTATGTGATGCTTGTATTATTGGAAAGCAAGCTAGGCTACCATTCTCGAAATTCAAGAATAAAGAATATATTCAAAGACCTTTATTCATAATACATTCGGATGTTTGTGGTCCGATTACTCCTCCTAAAATTGATGGAAAAAATTATTATGTTGTCTTTGTTGATGAGTTCACACATTATTCTGTAACTTATTTAATAACACATAAATCTGATGTGTTTACCTTTTCAAAGATTTTGTTGCGAAAAGTGAAAATCATTTTAACCTTAAAGTCGTTAATTTGTACATTGACAATGGCAGAGAATATCTGTCAAATGAAATGCGCAGTTATTGCGTTCAGAAGGGAATTAGTTATCATTTAACAGTTCCGCATACGCCACAGTTAAACGGTGTATCTGAACGTATGATTAGGACAATAACAGAAAAGGCGCGGGCTATGATAAATGGAGCTAGATTAGAAAAACGTTTTTGGGGTGAAGCTGTATTAACAGCTACTTATCTGATAAATAGAAGTCCAACTAATGCTTTAATTAATAAAAAAGAAAACTGCTTTTGAAATGTGGCATAATAAAAAGCCAAATTTAAAAGTACTTAAAAGTGTTCGGTTCTACAGTATATATACATAACAAAACAAGGAAAAGAAAATTTGACGAGAAGTCAATTAAAACAATTCTTGTTGGCTATGAGCCAAATGGTTTTAAGTTATGGGCTATTGAAGACAAGAAATTTGTTGTAGTGGAACACCCCAATAATGATCCAATTATCCAGAATGAAAGTATGGGTAATATCTTGAATGAGAGTACGGATAATTTAGATTCTCAGAATGAAAGTATGAGAAATATTCACAGTAAAATCCTGAATAGAGTACGGATAATATTGATTCTCAGAATGAAAGTATGAGAAATGTTCACTGTGAGAGTACGGCCATGAATGAAAATAATGAAATTATTTATTGTAATGTCCCGATATGAAAGTACGGATGGTCAAAGAGTCCCGAATGAAAGTACGGATTTTAAACAATTGTCTGTTGTATTCACAAACTATTTTAAGTGATATTCCGAAAACATTTAATGATATAAAAGATAGATATGATAGGTTAAAATGGGAACAAGCTATTAAAGAAGAGTTGGACGCTCATTATTCAAATAATACTTGGAACCTTGTTGAAAGACCTGAAAGTAAAAATATTGTTGACTGTAGGTGGGTTTTCACAATAAAGAATGATGAAATGGGTAACCCTATTAAATATAAAGCCACACTTGTGGCACGTGGTTTTACGCAACAATATTTGATTGATTACGATGAAACTTTTGCGCCTGTAGCAAGGGTAACTAGTTTTCGTTTTATTTTATCCTTATCAAATCAATTTAATTTAAAGACACATCGTATGGATGTGAAGACGGCATTTTTAAATGGGCAATTAAAGGAGGAAATTTATATGACAATTCCTCAAGAGTTGGCCTGTTACAATGATAACAAAGTCTGCAAACTTAACAAATCAATTTATGGTCTTAAACAAGCAGCTTGATGCTGGTATGAGATGTTTGAGAAAATAGTAAAAACTGTTGGATTTGTTAGCTCTGCTGTAGATCATTGTATTTACATTCTTGATAAAGGAGATATTAAAAAGAATATATATTTGCTACTTGTTGAAATTAGCAAGTTAAATTGTTCTCATTATTAATCATATGTCTGCGTACTAATATACATCGTATGAAGTATCGATGTATCGATTGATCTTTATACCACCACTGTACTTTTCGATTATGATCTTCAGTTCCAAAATATAGTTTGTCTAAGCAACTACTCACAGTGTTGTTATTTTGAGTGAACTCTTTTATTCACAGCTGCGCTTACTCTACAAGAGCAAATATTCATCAACATTGGTTATGGGCCCAGACTCACACAGTGATTAAGATGAGTCTGTATAACATTGAAAAGTTGAGCGAAAGCAATTACGATGTATGGTGTGTGCAAATGCGAAGTGTACTCGTACATCAGGAGCTGTAGTGTGTTGTGTGCGGCAATAATGAGCAACCAAGCACAAGTGACGCAAAAAGTGTGTTAGCAGACGAAAAAGCATTGGCTCTGATAATTCTAAATGTGCAAGTCTCTCAGTTGAATTATGTAAAGGGTTGTAAAACCGCCAAAGAAGCTTGGGAAAAATTAAGAACAGTGTATGTATCTACCGGTCCGCTTCGTAAAGTGTCGTTGTACAAGAAAATGTTAAGTTTAAAGTTGACGTCAGATAGTAGTATGACACAATATATCAATTCGTTTGTCGAAATTGTGGATAAACTAACAGAAGTTAACATCGAACTTAGTGACGAGCTGAAAGTAATAATAATGCTTTCGAGTTTAACTGCTAAATTTGCTAATTTGCATACGCTTGCCGAGGCATATCGCCAACACCACTTTGAAACTAAATAACTCACATGGTATCCTGTGGCATCCTAGCATCCTGAGCATCCAGTCCAGAAGTCCAGTAGCTGTACCTGCAAAGAAAAATAAAAGGAAATCAAATCACTATTGGCTTCTAAAAGATACTTCATCTGCAACTACACCTGCAAAACACCATTCGGAACTCGGCATACATTCTGTGCAATCACTCCAGAAGTCCAGAAGTCACCTGAAAAGAAAAAATTAGAACCTATTACTATTGGACTAAAACATCTCTGGCGCTGCAACAACACCCGCAGCCCAGCATACACGCTTGGCAAAAATATGCAAAACTACTAATTTGCAAATACATCTGCTTGCCAGCGCGTATCGCCAATACTCCAACAATCCGGAAAAACTGAACTTACTTGACATCCTGTGGCATCCTGAGGCATCCTGTGGCATCCGAGAAAGAAATCAAAACAAATCAAATTTTGGTCACAAAATACACTTTCTGTATTAAACTTTTAGATTATGAAATAAAATTGAACAGTGCTAGCAAAGTCACTAGTTTGAAAGTCTTACAAGCAGTAAGAAATTGCAGACAAAATGAAAATCAAATAAATGCAAACTTTACAAAAATAAAAATAATTTTAAAAATAAAATTAAAAGAAATGCTAATCTGAAATGTCACCACTGCAATAAAATGGGGCATATTAAAAGGGACTGTTTTCTTTTGAAAAGAATTCAGCAAAATAATAACAATAATAATATGAATAAAAACATGGCAAATAAAAATAAAGATAATTGCAAGCAAGCACAAACGGCCACTGCACAACCAAACACAGGTTTTGCCTTTATGCTAAAAAAGGGTAATAAATGAATCAAATAATAACGGAATATCGTTTATACTGGATTCGGGTGCTTCGGATCACATAATCAACGATAAAAGTTTATTTGTTAATTGCAACGAGTTGGAGCAACCCATAGAGATTGCAACTGCCAAACGAGATGAATACATATATGCAACAGCAAAAGGTGCTGTGGAGGTCCGAAACCGATACCAATCCAAAATCACCCTGAAGGACGTGCTGTTCTCTGAACATATTCCTCAGAATTTGCTGTCGGTCAAGCGAATGCAAGACGCTGGGATGGAAATTGTATTTTCGGCAGGATGTGTGGAAGTATCTAAAGACGGCCAAACAATTTTAAAATGTATGTATGCTTATAATGTTCCTTATGTTGAATTTGAACTATGCCAAAGGGCATACCTAACAAATAAAAATAACATAAATATGTATAAATAATGGCATGAGAGATTGGGACATATTAGCAAGGGAAAATTAATGGAATTAAAAAGAAATAATATGTGTGAAGATATAAATTTATTAAATAATATTCAATATAGTGATGAAGTATGTGATGCTTGTATAATTGGAAAGCAAGCTAGGCTACCATTCTCGAAATTCAAGAATAAAGAATATATTCAAAGACCTTTATTCATAATACATTCGGATGTTTGTGGTCCGATTACTCCTCCTAAAATTGATGGAAAAAATTATTATGTTGTCTTTGTTGATGAGTTCACACATTATTCTGTAACTTATTTAATAACACATAAATCTGATGTGTTTACCTTTTTCAAAGATTTTGTTGCGAAAAGTGAAAATCATTTTAACCTTAAAGTCGTTAATTTGTACATTGACAATGGCAGAGAATATCTGTCAAATGAAATGCGCAGTTATTGCGTTCAGAAGGGAATTAGTTATCATTTAACAGTTCCGCATACGCCACAGTTAAACGGTGTATCTGAACGTATGATTAGGACAATAACAGAAAAGGCGCGGGCTATGATAAATGGAGCTAGATTAGAAAAACGTTTTGGGGTGAAGCTGTATTAACAGCTACTTATCTGATAAATAGAAGTCCAACTAATGCTTTAATTAATAAAAGAAAACTGCTTTTGAAATGTGGCATAATAAAAAGCCAAATTTAAAGTACTTAAAAGTGTTCGGTTCTACAGTATATATACATAACAAAACAAGGAAAAGAAATTTTGACGAGAAGTCAATTAAAGGAATTCTTGTTGACTATGAGCCAAATTGTTTTAAGTTATGGGCTATTGAAGACAAGAAATTTGTTGTAGCCAGAGACGTAGTTGTAGACGAAATTTACGCGGAAACTTCTAGGCCTCAAACTTTCGTAGTGGAACACCCCAATAATGATCCAATTATCCAGAATGAAAGTATGGGTAATATCCTGAATGAGAGTACGGATAATTTAGATTCTCAGAATGAAAGTATGAGAAATATTCACTGTGAGAGTACGGCCATGAATGAAAATAATGAAATTATTTATTGTAATGTCCCGAATGAAAGTACGGATGGTCAAAGAGTCCCGAATGAAAGTACGGATTTTAAACAATTGTCTGTTGTATTCACAAACTATTTTAAGTGATATTCCGAAAACATTTAATGATATAAAAGATAGAGATGATAGGTTAAAATGGGAACAAGCTATTAAAGAAGAGTTAGACGCTCATTATTCAAATAATACTTGGAACCTTGTTGAAAGACCTGAAAGTAAAAATATTGTTGACTGTAGGTGGGTTTTCACAATAAAGAATGATGAAATGGGTAACCCTATTAAATATAAAGCCACACTTGTGGCACGTGGTTTTACGCAACAATATTTGATTGATTACGATGAAACTTTTGCGCCTGTAGCAAGGGTAACTAGTTTTCGTTTTATTTTATCCTTATCAAATCAATTTAATTTAAAGACACATCATATGGATGTGAAGACGGCATTTTTAAATGGGCAATTAAAGGAGGAAATTTATATGACAATTCCTCAAGAGTTGGCCTGTTACAATGATAACAAAGTCTGCAAACTTAACAAATCAATTTATGGTCTTAAACAAGCAGCTTGATGCTGGTATGAGATGTTTGAGAAAATATTAAAAACTGTTGGATTTGTTAGCTCTGCTGTAGATCATTGTATTTACATTCTTGATAAAGGAGATATTAAAAGAATATATATTTGCTACTTGTTGAAATTAGCAAGTTAAATTGTTCTCATTATTAATCATATGTCTGCGTACTAATATACATCGTATGAAGTATCGATGTATCGATTGATCTTTTATACCACCACTGTACTTTTCGATTATGATCTTCAGTTCCAAAATATAGTTTGTCTAAGCAACTACTCACAGTGTTGTTATTTTGAGTGAACTCTTTTATTCACAGCTGCGCTTACTCTACAAGAGCAAATATTCATCAACATTGGTTATGGGCCCAGACTCACACAGTGATTAAGATGAGTCTGTATAACATTGAAAAGTTGAGCGAAAGCAATTACGATGTATGGTGTGTGCAAATGCGAAGTGTACTCGTACATCAGGAGCTGTAGTGTGTTGTGTGCGGCAATAATGAGCAACCAAGCACAAGTGACGCAAAAAGTGTGTTAGCAGACGAAAAAGCATTGGCTCTGATAATTCTAAATGTGCAAGTCTCTCAGTTGAATTATGTAAAGGGTTGTAAAACCGCCAAAGAAGCTTGGGAAAAATTAAGTACAGTGTATGTATCTACCGGTCCGCTTCGTAAAGTGTCGTTGTACAAGAAAATGTTGAGTTTAAAGTTGACGTCAGATAGTAGTATGACACAATATATCAATTCGTTTGTCGAAATTGTGGATAAACTAACAGAAGTTAACATCGAACTTAGTGACGAGCTGAAAGTAATAATAATGCTTTCGAGTTTAACTGCTAAATTTGCTAATTTGCATACGCTTGCCGAGGCATATCGCCAACACCACTTTGAAACTAAATAACTCACATGGTATCCTGTGGCATCCTAGCATCCTGAGCATCCAGTCCAGAAGTCCAGTAGCTGTACCTGCAAAGAAAAATAAAAGGAAATCAAATCACTATTGGCTTCTAAAAAGATACTTCATCTGCAACTACACCTGCAAAACACCATTCGGAACTCGGCATACATTCTGTACAATCACTCCAGAAGTCCAGAAGTCACCTGAAAAGAAAAAATTAGAACCTATTACTAT
This sequence comes from Scaptomyza hsui, assembly GCA_018152825.1. Lineage (NCBI taxonomy): Eukaryota > Metazoa > Arthropoda > Insecta > Diptera > Drosophilidae > Scaptomyza > Scaptomyza hsui. Next base: position 647,988 of record JAECXO010000254.1, read on the forward strand.
TGGACTAAAACATCTCTGGCGCTGCAACAACACCCGCAGCCCAGCATACACGCTTGGCAAAAATATGCAAAACTACTAATTTGCAAATACATCTGCTTGCCAGCGCGTATCGCTAATACTCCAACAATCCGGAAAAACTGAACTTACCTGACATCCTGTGGCATCCTGAGGCATCCTGTGGCATCCGAGAAAGAAATCAAAACAAATCAAATTTTGGTCACAAAATACACTTTCTGCAAAAACACCTGCAAAACACAATTCGGCACCTGGCGAGCATCCAACGCATCCAGTCCAGAAGTCCCAAGTCATCACCTGCAAAGAAAAACAAAAAGAAATCAGTATTAGTATCCAAACATACACTTGGCGCTGCAACAACACCTGCAGCCCTGCATACACGCTTCAAACATGTGCATAATTGCTAAAATTGCAAATTTGCATCGTCTGCCGAGGCGTGCCGCCATTACACCTTCAAACGGAAAACTACATACCTGGCATCCTGAGGCACCCTAGCATCCATCGCATCCAGTCCAGAAGCCGAAACCTGAAAACCTGAAAACAAAATAGAATACTAGTTGCCTAGCCATGCATTTTCATTTTCATTTTCATTGTCATAGTCATAATTGTTAGTAAACGCCATATAAGCGGCTAGGTTGCATTTTGCAACACTGCAATATTTCTTTAAATAACGTTGCCAGAATGTTACTGGCAACTTGCAGTAACAGCAGCCTTTGGGCTAACAGTTTGTCAAATATGTTAATGTTAAGTGTTTAAACAGCGACAGTTAATTATTTCAAAAAACTAATTAAGCATTTACGTTTTATGTTTACATTAAATTTAAAATATGTCATTTAGCGCGGAGATTAGCTCCAGCGCAGTAACTTATTACATATGGAATGTTGATTGTTCCATACTGTCTTTATGATTTGCTTGTACATAAAGTAAGAAAATCGACATATACAAAAATAAAATAGGCTGGCGTCAGTTCGTTCGCCGGCCGTCAGTGTGAGTGGACGTGTGCGCGCTTCGGCTCCACACACTTGCTGCTGCTTGCTGCAAAAGCCACACCACACACTTGATCAAAAAAAAAAAAAAAAAAAAAAAATCAATTTATGGTCTTAAACAAGCAGCTCGATGCTGGTATGAGATGTTTGAGAAAATATTAAAAACTGTTGGATTTGTTAGTTCTGCTGTAGATCATTGTATTTACATTCTTGATAAAGGAGATATTAAAAGAATATATATTTGCTACTTGTTGAAATTAGCAAGTTAAATTGTTCTCATTATTAATCATATGTCTGCGTACTAATATACATCGTATGAAGTATCGATGTATCGATTGATCTTTTATACCACCACTGTTCCAAAATATAGTTTGTTCTAAGCAACTACTCACAGTGTTGTTATTTTGAGTGAACTCTTTTATTCACAGCTGCGCTTACTCTACAAGAGCAAATATTCATCAACATTGGTTATGGGCCCAGACCCACACAGTGATTAATACGGTTTCCTCACTAGCACTTTGCATCAGCTGTAACAGCAATTATCGATAACAAGACGGAGAGCTGTCCTCACGCTCTACATCTTCATCTTCATCAAAGTGACAGTAGTTAGTGAAAAAAGTGAAACGTAAAATAATGGACGGTTTGTTAAATGCTGTTTTGGAGAACGACGCAAAATTGGAGGCGCTACTAATGCAAAATTTATGTGGGTCGACAAGCTCGATACAAAATTTCACCCAGAACGTTCGTGGCGTCTGGAAATATGTACGTTATATATCCCATACTGCAAAAAGAAGCATTTCATTTTATAAAATTATGTTTGATAATATACATAGAACCGATTTGGAAGTTTTTGGGAGAAGGAACTGCCGCAGAACTCTGATGAATTCTTTAAACAAAGTTTTAGATGTGAAAGGCGGGTGTTTGAAATGTTGGTAGCCCTATTGCCTGGGCTTGCAAAGAGGGACACAACATTTCGGTTGTCAATACCACTTGACAAGCGCATCGCCATTGCCCTATATTCTTTGGGATCATCTGCCGAGTACCGAACAGTTGGAAGACTGTTCGGAATATCAAAACGATTGTTGGCTCAATTTAATTGAATTCTGCCAAGAAGTAATATCAAGTTGGCAGATTTATACATGGCGCCGGACTTCTTGACACAAGAAAAAGTGGTGGACTGTGTAAAGGGTTTTGAAAACCTAGGTTTTCCACAATGCTTTGGAGCAATGGGTAAATTTTGTGCAAGGTAAAAATTCATATATAATCTAAATGTACCCTCCAATTACAGACGGTTGCCATATTGAAGCCAAACCGCCGGCAGAGCACGCAACTGACTACCGTAATTATAAAGGATGGTACTCAACTATTTTGTTTGCTCTGGTCGATTATCGGTAAGTTGCTGCATAGTATCCATAGTAAATAAACGGTTAAATTAATACAATTACAGATTCACATATATTAATGTTGGTGTTCCTGGTCGAGTTCACGATTCACAAATATTTGAGCAATCATCATCAAAGAGGAAAATAAGTGGATCAAGTTTGTTCGAAGACAATTCGAAACAAATAGGTGGAGTCAGCATACCTGTTTTCATTTTGGGGGACTCGGCCTTTAAATTTACAAAATCGGTCATGAAACCGTACCCATTTTTTTAGAGGCTTCAGAGGAGCAACGCGCATTTAATTACAACCTCGCAAAAGTTCGACGAGTAGTGGAGAATGCGTTTGGACACCTTAAAGCTCGATTTCGTCGAATAGGTAGAGGGCTGGAAAATGCTCCAAAAAACAACACAAACATTATAATTTGTTGCTGCATTTTGCACAATTTTTTTAGTACACACAATAGCAACATACCAAAAAACTGGGAAACAGAAGTGCCGAATGAACGATCTCAGCCTGATCATGCTTCACAGCTTGGCAACACCTGATGTTGCTGAAAATATTAGAAGTGCGCTGGCAACATATTTTAATAACAATGTTTAATATAAATAAATGAAGTTTAGCTACACACTAAAACAATCAAACTTCATATAATTTTAATATTTCTTCGTGGAAAGCTTTGTTGTCATCCACAACTTGCTTAAACAACTTAACTTTTTCCTTTCCAGCTCCAACTTTTCCATTTCTATTTCTAGAAATTCACTAGTTACGTTGCGCTTGCGTTTTTTTGCAGTCTTCTTGGGAGTGTCATCTTCATGTTCTCCTGTCTCCAAGAGCGCCACTGGTTCGGCAAACCCACTATCACTTTCCCTCATTTGGTTTCAGTTTACTGAATGTGATTTGCCTAATATGGCACTCATTAATTCAAATACTCCCAAGTTGAGGGTGCCCCACCAGATGGACCAACCTTGGCAAGCTCTGTCCTATAAGCAAATTATGAATTAATTGTTAAAAAGTTAAAATACACAACTATGTAACTCAACGTACTTATACTTTCGCTGCAAGTTGTCCATTTTGGTTTTAACTTCCTTGCACGATGGCCCAAATTTTTTTAGTTTTTCCGCCATCTCCATGTATATGTGTTGGTTTTTTCGAGTGCCTCGCAAACCAGTTATATTCTCCTCCCAAAGGTTGAGCAACACCAGCGTGGCTTCCTCGCTCCACATATATCTTGTATCTTCTCCTAGAACAGATGCAATCATTCATTTCTTCAATAATAAAAATCTAATTATAATTTAATTTCTTACCGCCGTTTGTCATTTTAAGTATGTATTTATTGAATTAGTGGTGTAACTTTGCCGATTATATAAATAACCGTACATAACAGAGTATCGTCTAAAAAATCGAGTACTGTTAACACCAGAAGTACTCACATCTTGCTAAGACGGCACCGTCTCCCACCTCTAGCACCCATACAATTTGTATGGGAGATGTTCTCCATCTTTGCCTGAGATGCAAAGATGTAAGATGGAGGCCTAGTGAGGACAGGGCATTAGATGAGTCTGTATAACATTGAAAAGTTGAGCGAAAGCAATTACGATGTATGGTGTGTGCAAATGCGAAGTGTACTCGTACATCAGGAGCTGTGGTGTGTTGTGTACGGCAATAATGAGCAACCAAGCACAAGTGACGCAAAAAGTGTGTTAGCAGACGAAAAAGCATTGGCTCTGATAATTCTAAATGTGCAAGTCTCTCAGTTGAATTATGTAAAGGGTTGTAAAACCGCCAAAGAAGCTTGGGAAAAATTAATAACAGTGTATGTATCTACCGGTCCGCTTCGTAAAGTGTCGTTGTACAAGAAAATGTTAAGTTTAAAGTTGACGTCAGATAGTAGTATGACACAATATATCAATTCGTTTGTCGAAATTGTGGATAAACTAACAGAAGTTAACATCGAACTTAGTGACGAGCTGAAAGTAATAATAATGCTTTCGAGTTTAACTGCTAAATTTGCTAATTTGCATACGCTTGCCGAGGCATATCGCCAACACCACTTTGAAACTAAATAACTCACATGGTATCCTGTGGCATCCTAGCATCCTGAGCATCCAGTCCAGAAGTCCAGTAGCTGTACCTGCAAAGAAAAATAAAAGGAAATCAAATCACTATTGGCTTCTAAAAAGATACTTCATCTGCAACTACACCTGCAAAACACCATTCGGAACTCGGCATACATTCTGTACAATCACTCCAGAAGTCCAGAAGTCACCTGAAAAGAAAAAATTAGAACCTATTACTATTGGACTAAAACATCTCTGGCGCTGCAACAACACCCCGCAGCCCAGCATACACGCTTGGCAAAAATATGCAAAACTACTAATTTGCAAATACATCTGCTTGCCAGCGCGTATCGCTAATAATACTCCAACAATCCGGAAAAACTGAACTTACCTGACATCCTGTGGCATCCTGAGGCATCCTGTGGCATCCGAGAAAGAAATCAAAACAAATCAAATTTTGGTCACAAAATACACTTTCTGCAAAAACACCTGCAAAACACAATTCGGCACCTGGCGAGCATCCAACGCATCCAGTCCAGAAGTCCCAAGTCATCACCTGCAAAGAAAAACACAAAAGAAATCAGTATTAGTATCCAAACATACACTTGGCGCTGCAACAACACCTGCAGCCCTGCATACACGCTTGGCAAACGTGTGCATAATTGCTAAAATTGCAAATTTGCATCGTCTGCCGAGGCGTGCCGCCATTACACCTTCAAACGGAAAACTACATACCTGGCATCCTGAGGCACCCTAGCATCCATCGCATCCAGTCCAGAAGCCGAAACCTGAAAACCTGAAAACAAAATAGAATACTAGTTGCCTAGCCATGCATTTTCATTTTCATTTTCATTGTCATAGTCATAAATGTTAGTAAACGCCAAATAAGCGGCTAGGTTGCATTTTGCAACACTGCAATATTTCTTTAAATAACGTTGCCAGAATGTTACTGGCAACTTGCAGTAACAGCAGCCTTTGGGCTAACAGTTTGTCAAATATGTTAATGTTAAGTGTTTAAACAGCGACAGTTAATTATTTCAAAAAACTAATTAAGCATTTATGTTTTATGTTTACATTAAATTTAAAATATGTCATTTAGCGCGGAGATTAGCTCCAGCGCAGTAACTTATTACATATGGAATGTTGATTGTTCCATATCTAAGTCGAGGTACCATACTGTCTTTATGATTTGCTTGTACATAAAGTAAGAAAATCGACATATACAAAAATAAAATAGGCTGGCGTCAGTTCGTTCGCCGGCCGTCAGTGTGAGTGGACGTGTGCGCGCTTCGGCTCCACACACTTGCTGCTGCTTGCTGCAAAAGCCACACAACACACTTGATCAAAAAAAAAAAAAAAAAAAAAAAAATCAATTTATGGTCTTAAACAAGCAGCTCGATGCTGGTATGAGATGTTTGAGAAAATATTAAAAACTGTTGGATTTGTTAGTTCTGTTGTAGATCATTGTATTTACATTCTTGATAAAGGAGATATTAAAAAGAATATATATTTGCTACTTAAAGAAATTAGCAAGTTAAATTGTTCTCATTATTAATCATATGTCTGCGTACTAATATACATCGTATGAAGTATCGATGTATCGATTGATCTTTTATACCACCACTGTACTTTTCGATTATGATCTTCAGTTCCAAAATATAGTTTGTCTAAGCAACTACTCACAGTGTTGTTATTTTGAGTGAACTCTTTTATTCACAGCTGCGCTTACTCTACAAGAGCAAATATTCATCAACATTGGTTATGGGCCCAGACTCACACAGTGATTAAGATGAGTCTGTATAACATTGAAAAGTTGAGCGAAAGCAATTACGATGTATGGTGTGTGCAAATGCGAAGTGTACTCGTACATCAGGAGCTGTGGTGTGTTGTGTGCGGCAATAATGAGCAACCAAGCACAAGTGACGCAAAAAGTGTGTTAGCAGACGAAAAAGCATTGGCTCTGATAATTCTAAATGTGCAAGTCTCTCAGTTGAATTATGTAAAGGGTTGTAAAACCGCCAAAGAAGCTTGGGAAAAATTAAGTACAGTGTATGTATCTACCGGTCCGCTTCGTAAAGTGTCGTTGTACAAGAAAATGTTAAGTTTAAAGTTGACGTCAGATAGTAGTATGACACAATATATCAATTCGTTTGTCGAAATTGTGGATAAACTAACAGAAGTTAACATCGAACTTAGTGACGAGCTGAAAGTAATAATAATGCTTTCGAGTTTAACTGCTAAATTTGCAAATTTGCATACGCTTGCCGAGGCATATCGCCAACACCACTTTGAAACTAAATAACTCACATGGTATCCTGTGGCATCCTAGCATCCTGAGCATCCAGTCCAGAAGTCCAGTAGCTGTACCTGCAAAGAAAAATAAAAGGAAATCAAATCACTATTGGCTTCTAAAAGATACTTCATCTGCAACTACACCTGCAAAACACCATTCGGAACTCGGCATACATTCTGTACAATCACTCCAGAAGTCCAGAAGTCACCTGAAAAGAAAAAAATTAGAACCTATTACTATTGGACTAAAACATCTCTGGCGCTGCAACAACACCCGCAGCCCAGCATACACGCTTGGCAAAAATATGCAAAACTACTAATTTGCAAATACATCTGCTTGCCAGCGCGTATCGCTAATACTCCAACAATCCGGAAAAACTGAACTTACCTGACATCCTGTGGCATCCTGAGGCATCCTGTGGCATCCGAGAAAGAAATCAAAACAAATCAAATTTTGGTCACAAAATACACTTTCTGCAAAAACACCTGCAAAACACAATTCGGCACCTGGCGAGCATCCAACGCATCCAGTCCAGAAGTCCCAAGTCATCACCTGCAAAGAAAAACAAAAAGAAATCAGTATTAGTATCCAAACATACACTTGGCGCTGCAACAACACCTGCAGCCCTGCATACACGCTTGGCAAACATGTGCATAATTGCTAAAATTGCAAATTTGCATCGTCTGCCGAGGCGTGCCGCCATTACACCTTCAAACGGAAAACTACATACCTGGCATCCTGAGGCACCCTAGCATCCATCGCATCCAGTCCAGAAGCCGAAACCTGAAAACAAAATAGAATACTAGTTGCCTAGCCATGCATTTTCATTTTCATTTTCATTGTCATAGTCATAAATGTTAGTAAACGCCAAATAAGCGGCTAGGTTGCATTTTGCAACACTGCAATATTTCTTTAAATAACGTTGCCAGAATGTTACTGGCAACTTGCAGTAACAGCAGCCTTTGGGCTAACAGTTTGTCAAATATGTTAATGTTAAGTGTTTAAACAGCGACAGTTAATTAGTTCAAAAACTAATTAAGCATTTATGTTTTATGTTTACATTAAATTTAAAATATGTCATTTAGCGCGGAGATTAGCTCCAGCGCAGTAACTTATTACATATGGAATGTTGATTGTTCCATATCTAAGTCGAGGTACCATACTGTCTTTATGATTTGCTTGTACATAAAGTAAGAAAATCGACATATACAAAAATAAAATAGGCTGGCGTCAGTTCGTTCGCCGGCCGTCAGTGTGAGTGGACGTGTGCGCGCTTCGGCTCCACACACTTGCTGCTGCTTGCTGCAAAAGCCACACCATTTCTTGGTGTTGGATTTGTTAGTTCTGCTGTAGATCATTGTATTTACATTCTTGATAAAGGAGATATTAAAAAGAATATATATTTGCTACTTGTTGAAATTAGCAAGTTAAATTGTTCTCATTATTAATCATATGTCTGCGTACTAATATACATCGTATGAAGTATCGATGTATCGATTGATCTTTTATACCACCACTGTACTTTTCGATTATGATCTTCAGTTCCAAAATATAGTTTGTCTAAGCAACTACTCACAGTGTTGTTATTTTGAGTGAACTCTTTTATTCACAGCTGCGCTTACTCTACAAGAGCAAATATTCATCAACATTGGTTATGGGCCCAGACTCACACAGTGATTAATACGGTTTCCTCACTAGCACTTTGCATCAGCTGTAACAGCAATTATCGATAACAAGACGGAGAGCTGTCCTCACGCTCTACATCTTCATCTTCATCAAAGTGACAGTAGTTAGTGAAAAAAGTGAAACGTAAAATAATGGACGGTTTGTTAAATGCTGTTTTGGAGAACGACGCAAAATTGGAGGCGCTACTAATGCAAAATTTATGTGGGTCGACAAGCTCGATACAAAATTTCACCCAGAACGTTCGTGGCGTCTGGAAATATGTACGTTATATATCCCATACTGCAAAAAGAAGCATTTCATTTTATAAAATTATGTTTGATAATATACATAGAACCGATTTGGAAGTTTTTGGGAGAAGGATGTGCCGCAGAACTCTGATGAATTCTTTAAACAAAGTTTTAGGTGTGAAAGGCGGGTGTTTGAAATGTTGGTAGCCCTATTGCCTGGGCTTGCAAAGAGGGACACAACATTTCGGTTGTCAATACCACTTGACAAGCGCATCGCCATTGCCCTATATTCTTTGGGATCATCTGCCGAGTACCGAACAGTTGGAAGACTGTTCGGAATATCCAAAACGATTGTTGGCTCAATTTTAATTGAATTCTGCCAAGAAGTAATATCCAAGTTGGCAGATTTATACATGGCGCCGGACTTCTTGACACAAGAAAAAGTGGTGGACTGTGTAAAGGGTTTTGAAAACCTAGGTTTTCCACAATGCTTTGGAGCAATGGGTAAATTTTGTGCAAGGTAAAAAATTCATATATAATCTAAATGTACCCTCCAATTACAGACGGTTGCCATATTGAAGCCAAACCGCCGGCAGAGCACGCAACTGACTACCGTAATTATAAAGGATGGTACTCAACTATTTTGTTTGCTCTGGTCGATTATCGGTAAGTTGCTGCATAGTATCCATAGTAAATAAACGGTTAAATTAATACAATTAACAGTTACAGATTCACATATATTAATGTTGGTGTTCCTGGTCGAGTTCACGATTCACAAATATTTGAGCAATCATCATTAAAGAGGAAAATAAGTGGATCAAGTTTGTTCGAAGACAATTCGAAACAAATAGGTGGAGTCAGCATACCTGTTTTCATTTTGGGGGACTCGGCCTTTAAATTTACAAAATCGGTCATGAAACCGTACCCATTTTTTTTAGAGGCTTCAGAGGAGCAACGCGCATTTAATTACAACCTCGCAAAAGTTCGACGAGTAGTGGAGAATGCGTTTGGACACCTTAAAGCTCGATTTCGTCGAATAGGTAGAGGGCTGGAAAATGCTCCAAAAAACAACACAAACATTATAATTTGTTGCTGCATTTTGCACAATTTTTTTAGTACACACAAAAGCAACATACCAAAAAACTGGGAAACAGAAGTGCCGAATGAACGATTTCAGCCTGATCATGCTTCACAGCTTGGCAACACCAATGATGTTGCTGAAAATATTAGAAGTGCGCTGGCAACATATTTTAATAACAATGTTTAATATAAATAAATGAAGTTTAGCTACACACTAAAACAATCAAACTTCATATAATTTTAATATTTCTTCGTGGAAAGTTTTGTTGTCATCCACAACTTGCTTAAACAACTTAACTTTTTCCCTTTCCAGCTCCAACTTTTCCATTTCTATTTCTAGAAATTCACTAGTTACGTTGCGCTTGCGTTTTTTTGCAGTCTTCTTGGGAGTGTCATCTTCATGTTCTCCTGTCTCCAAGAGCGCCACTGGTTCGGCAAACCCACTATCACTTTCCCTCATTTGGTTTCGAAAGTTTACTGAATGTGATTTGCCTAATATGGCACTCATTAATTCAAAATACTCCCAAGTTGAGGGTGCCCCACCAGATGGACCAACCTTGGCAAGCTCTGTCCTATAAGCAAATTATGAATTAATTGTTAAAAAGTTAAAATACACAACTATGTAACTCAACGTACTTATACTTTCGCTGCAAGTTGTCCATTTTGGTTTTAACTTCCTTGAACGATGGCCCAAATTTTTTAGTTTTTCCGCCATCTCCATGTATATGTGTTGGTTTTTTCGAGTGCCTCGCAAACCAGTTATATTCTCCTCCCAAAGGTTGAGCAACACCAGCGTGGCTTCCTCGCTCCACATATATCTTGTATCTTCTCCTAGAACAGATGCAATCATTCATTTTCTTCAATAATAAAAATCTAATTATAATTTAATTTCTTACCGTCGTTTGCCATTTTAAGTATGTATTTATTGAATTAGTGGTGTAACTTTGCCGATTATATAAATAACCGTACATAACAGAGTATCGTCTACAAAATCGAGTACTGTTAACACCAGAAGTACTCACATCTTGCTAAGACGGCACCGTCTCCCACCTCTAGCACCCATACAATTTGTATGGGAGATGTTCTCCATCTTTGCCTGAGATGCAAAGATGTAAGATGGAGGCCTAGTGAGGACAGGGCATTAGATGAGTCTGTATAACATTGAAAAGTTGAGCGAAAGCAATTACGATGTATGGTGTGTGCAAATGCGAAGTGTACTCGTACATCAGGAGCTGTGGGTGTTGTGTGCGGCAATAATGAGCAACCAAGCACAAGTGACGCAAAAAGTGTGTTAGCAGACGAAAAAGCATTGGCTCTGTTAATTCTAAATGTGCAAGTCTCTCAGTTGAATTATGTAAAGGGTTGTAAAACCGCCAAAGAAGCTTGGGAAAAATTAAGAACAGTGTATGTATCTACCGGTCCGCTTCGTAAAGTGTCGTTGTACAAGAAAATGTTAAGTTTAAAGTTGACGTCAGATAGTAGTATGACACAATATATCAATTCGTTTGTCGAAATTGTGGATAAACTAACAGAAGTTAACATCGAACTTAGTGACGAGCTGAAAGTAATAATAATGCTTTCGAGTTTAACTGCTAAATTTGCTAATTTGCATACGCTTGCCGAGGCATATCGCCAACACCACTTTGAAACTAAATAACTCACATGGTATCCTGTGGCATCCTAGCATCCTGAGCATCCAGTCCAGAAGCCCAGTAGCTGTACCTGCAAAGAAAAATAAAAGGAAATCAAATCACTATTGGCTTCTAAAAAGATACTTCATCTGCAACTACACCTGCAAAACACCATTCGGAACTCGGCATACATTCTGTACAATCACTCCAGAAGTCCAGAAGTCACCTGAAAAGAAAAAATTAGAACCTATTACTATTGGACTAAAACATCTCTGGCGCTGCAACAACACCCGCAGCCCAGCATACACGCTTGGCAAAAATATGCAAAACTACTAATTTGCAAATACATCTGCTTGCCAGCGCGTATCGCTAATACTCCAACAATCCGGAAAAACTGAACTTACCTGACATCCTGTGGCATCCTGAGGCATCCTGTGGCATCCGAGAAAGAAATCAAAACAAATCAAATTTTGGTCACAAAATACACTTTCTGCAAAAACACCTGCAAAACACAATTCGGCACCTGGCGAGCATCCAACGCACCCAGTCCAGAAGTCCCAAGTCATCACCTGCAAAGAAAAACAAAAAGAAATCAGTATTAGTATCCAAACATACACTTGGCGCTGCAACAACACCTGCAGCCCTGCATACACGCT